>ML677333.1:67078023-67609980 GCA_007922305.1 Dermatemys mawii | reverse complement strand
TTCTTTCTTTCTTTCTTTCTTTCTTTCTTTCTTTCTTTCTTTCTTTCGAATGGATAATACCTATGTCAATGGTAAATGCTGCCAGCAAAACAGCTTCTCTGGTTACACTGTAGTGTAATATTGCATATAATTAATTATGCAGAATTGTGCACATACCTCTGTAGTGATCCTGCATTCATTACTAGCATGATATCTGTACCTTCTAAGCAATTCGCTATTCACTTCTGATTTTATTTGTAAACTGTACTTGTGATACTGATAGCAGAACTGTATGACACAGGCCACCTTTCTTATTTTAGGGCATCATGACTGAGTATCTGCAGTTGAATTGTGTATTTGTAGTGTACGTCACTGAACATTACATAGAGTCACTGGGAGTATGTCTATACAGCACAGAAGGACCTGTGGCTGGCCTGTGCCACTTAACTTGGGCTCACAGGGATCAGGCTGTGCAGTTTTTCTTTGCTGTGTAGAACCATGGGCTGAAGCCTGAACTCTGAGACCCTCTCATCCTGCAGAATCCCAGGTTTCAGCTCAAGGTCAGAAGTTTACACAATGATGAAACAGTGCTGCAGCCGAAGCCCCATGAGCCTGAGTCAGCTGGCAAGGGCCAGACGTGGATTTTTCTTTGCTGTGTAGAAGTAATCTGGGTTTGCAGCATTGGAAGTAGAGCACCGTTGTTTATGCTACCCCTTCACTATGTTCAGTGACTGGTCAGACCTCTTCACTGAACTGAGTGGAATCAGCACTAGTTGGGGGTATGAAGCTGCAGGCAGGATTTTTGGTGTTTGTTCATTGCCAGCTGGAGGCTTGTTTTCCACTTGTCACAGTATTCACTGCATCAATAGCCAGAAAACTGACATTTTCACTGTCTGAGATCCAGGTCCTTGTAATGCTGTGTAATCAGAGTGCCAAACACTGCATCCATTGTTAGGAAGAACAAAGTAAGTGTAGCCAATTGGTCCAGTCTTACAAAATAAATAAGTCTTATTTCTGTGGAGATGCTTTTATATATTATGTGAAAAATTTTCCATTGGTAGTGATGGCTGCACATATGGAGGTATAGTAGAGAAACCTGTGGATAACCTTTTCTTATTGCCTTATTTGATTATAATTATATCATTGTATTAATGAATGTAGCTAGTTCAATGTAAAACCCATGTTAGGATGATAAGTACATGTTATGGATGCTGGTTTAGGTCATAGATGAGTGCTTGCATTTAGACGATATTCGCTGTGCACCTGGTCCCATCACTATTGCATGTAACAGGGACAGGTGGGCATACATCTAGAGTGTGACTGATGATGACCATCATGGCAACCGAATTACCAGGAACATATGTTATTACAGGCTTGACTAAACCTGTTAAATTTTAACTGATACTAGCAGTTGGGATTTCCAATGAAGTGATTTATTAGAGATAGTGCACTAATGCTAATGTGCGAGGCTCTGTTTTGAACAACTTCTCTTTTGTATGGCTTGAGTAGATAGCAACAACTACAAATTCATATCTAAGTTTGATAGCCAACATATTGCTGCAGCAGTGAGCTGGTGAATGTCCTTCAGACCCTGGAAAAGAACAAAGGCGACATTCAGATGCGATGTGCACTATCATTTGTGCCTGGTGACCACAGTCGCATACAGGTGTTTGCCTCATTTTCCATTTGAAGAGGGTTTGTCCACATCTCCCATGAGTTGTCCTGATGCGATTCAGTCTGCATCAGTCTTTCCGACATAAAACCCAGTGGTTCCTCAACAGGATCAATGATGAGCTGTTTGTTTTGAGCGTTCAGAGTGCTCCATGTAACTCTCCATTGAGCCTCAGCATCAAAGTTGGGTGTAAGGATCTTGATATGGTTCCACAGAGGTTGCAGGATTTTCCCTGAGGGGTGGGAAACCCACGTCCAGTGATGTGGCAGGCACATACCATTAATCAGACCAATGGGGAATTTTTTTTCTTACTGGTTAAACACTAATGAGTTTCCCTTATAGTGCACCATCTACAGTGAGAAGTAGCAGTTGTATGGTGACCAGTGATAGCTCATATGTTTTGTGCTAAGCTCTTTCTCTGTGTGTTTTGGTACATCTGCAGTCTTCTATGCCAGCTATTGCATGTCTGTGTACTTTTTTTATGCAGAAGTGGGAATTATTTAGCTCAGGCAAGATAAAATGAGGTATTTTGCATAAGTATGCACATGCATGTGCATTCGCAGTGATCTGTAATTTGTGTTGTGGTGAGAGTAATTATGAATATTGTCTGCATGTGGTGCTGCACTCTATTGTGATGGAATTAACAAAGTTGCATGAACACAAACTGGCTCTCATCAGCAGGTGGTGAGCTTTCAAACCTGGTCTGTTGATGATTATTGAAGAACTGAGTATACAAAAAAATAATTTACAAGAAAAGCGTGTAGAAGGGGTACAGATGGCTCTCTCAGACCTGACCACCTCTTGCTATGAACAACTCCACAATGGAACTTCTTCAACTCAGCGAGTAAAATAACATGACTCAGGTGACTGCTGTTTAGAGCACAGAGGATGAGATGCTTTGGTAGCAGCACAATTTTAAATCTGGTACAGGTGTATTATTGGTTTCAGTTCTTAACCACAATTACTACCTCAGATATGCTGTCTATTTGGTGTCTCCCTAAGAAGGGCCCCAACCTATCAGTGTCTTAGTCTAGCTATTATGCATCTATGTCACAGGTGCAGTAGCTATGTTGTCGGGAGAGCACCTGGGATCCCTCTCCCATTGGAATGGCTAATCATAACTGTATACTGAACTGTAGAGCATCCAGACACTTGGGAGCTGAAGCCATACAAGGTGAGGCACCAAAAATGCCTTTGAATCCTGGCCAGTAACTGTAAATAAGCACAGAAAGCAATGGATATGCCATACAAAAACGCTCCTACTAGTCCACAAAGTCTCCAGGTGAATTCCATTTTAGAAGTGATTGCTTTCTCTACACAGTACACATGGCAGTGCTACGTAATCGGAAGCTGTCTGAAGATTTGATGGAAATGGTGAGTTGGCAATGTATTCTGGTATCAAACTCATCCTTTTGTTTCAAGTTTGAACACACTGCATTCCAAAGCAGATGCTTTTGCTGCAGAATCCAGGTTCTGCCAGGGGGTCTATTACATGTGGCTATTCCTAATTCCACATTATAGTATAGACTTAGCCTGTACCGTGTGTTTGCCTTTGTATACATTGTATCGCTCTAAGGCAGATCACCAGTAATATGGAGAGAAATATTTTAATGAACGCTACTGCATTATTTTGCAAGTGAGCTGCTTTTTCAGTGACCTTTGTGGTCATAGGTAAGAAGCCAGATGATTGCTTAGGGTGTCTAGGTTAGCAGTGCATTACCAGTGATCAAGATCTCTACACTGAGCTGCCTGTTGTCAAAATGAGCTTTTCACATTCATAGGTAGGGGAGCCCTTTACATGATATCTTAGCTTATCCTTAAGGCTGCTGATACTACCACTGCTAATATGCATCTGTTTTGCACCAGGCAGGGAGGTAAGGATCAGTGTGACATCTTTTTGCACCTGACTGTGTATTGTTTTCCTGTACCATGCCCCTGAACTCACTGTGCCAGCAGCTGCCAACCTCTGTTTTCCACTGCAATGACTTTATTGACTAGTGGTAGGATTGCACTGATGCACACACAAACTGCCTACTATGCTCTGGAGAGTCTGACATACTGTCTTGATTAGCTTAAACATCTGGAGGAAATTGCACGTTACAAAACCAGCTCGTTACAAAACCAGCTCGTTTTATTTTCTTTTGTTATATGATGGAAAATATTCCTAGTTTATTTGCAAAGCTGTTAGTTTTGCCAAATCAATTCCCCCAAAACCAAACACGGACAGCAGAGAAGACAGAGGAAGATAAAGAAAAAGCCAGCCCCTCCTTAGGATCAGGTAACAGGTGGGTGTTGTCAATTCAGCAGAGAGATGGCTCTTTCCATAGGCAAGCAGTGTCCCCTTGTGGTCCCTCTGTGCACAGCGAGGAAGGTTGAATCAAGAGGTAAGGCCCAATTCTTTCCAATTTCCACACGATAAGGAGATCCGCTTTGTCCAGCTGTCAGGTCCAGCAGGGACAGGATTTGGTGAACAGACAAGGATTCATATCCAGGCCTATCTAGGAGGTGCTGTTAGACCTGAGAAGTATTGTGGCTTGAAGTTCAACAGACTCTGCCTTCATTAGACTCCCAACTTGGAACAGAAAATAAAGAGAAGCAAATAAGGGGACATTCAGAATCTTGTGGGATATGTTTTTTAAAAGTTCAGCTAGTTTAATATTTTCATTAGCAATAAACATATTGTTAATTCCCTGTTAACAGTAATATTTGTTGGTTTAGGGAAATATTTTGCTCTTGCTATAAGAATACACAAAAATATTGAGTACAGTTTTCAAATGATTGAGGAAGAAATACTGATGAGCACAAAAATTACATTTCAGACCAATAATGTTCGAAACCAGCTTTGAAATATTGGTACTAGCTCTGTTGCTGCAGTTGAGAAGCAGTTGGGGGTGTTATCTGGATGCTGCTGCATTGCATCTTGTGGTGTTGTAATCCAGCCAAAGGAAAAGAATGGAGACAATTAAAGAAATATAGCCTGAAGGAATTCATGTGCATAACTATTGTGGACAAATAGATTTTACACATGAAAATTCTGCACATGGAAATGACATAATCTATCTTGTCAGGCGTTAGTGCACCAAAAGTACATACATAGGGTATATGCTTAAAATTTTATATGTGCCAAGTGGAGGTCATAGTCTGAAAATCAGGCTCCAAGCATCTCCATCTGTATTTGCCTTGCCCTAAAATGTATTTTTCCTTTTTCTGTTTTTCCTTTCTGTATTCTCTCTCACTTCTTTCAGTCCCAGCTCACCTTCTCTTTTACCCAAAACACTCTCTCTGCTTCCTGATCCTAAATCATGATTCTCTTTGTCACCCTGACTTGCCTCCCGCAAACTCTTTCTCTCCTTCCATTTGGGGCCCAAAGAAAGATAATGTGAGGAATCTGATTCCATGGAGAAGGAGGACATTTTTAGTCTATACAGTGTTTTTTATTCAGTCCCTAATTATTTTATGTTCCGTTTCCATTAATTAAAATATCTGTTAGCAGCAGTAGGTAATTTCACCCATTGAAAATAGGGTCAACGTTTTTTAAAAGTATGATATATGAAGATAAAATGATGACAGGTATGTGTAGACATTCTAGATTGCTATCTATCCTGTTGAAAAATCCTGTTGAATTTATTATTCAGAGACTGTAGGATATAGTGTTTGATAGTCAGTAGATGACATTCTCTCTTCAGTGTTCGTGTTGGATCAATGCTCTGACATGTTGTTAGGGCGCACTGTGTTTTTTTGAAGAGGTCAGCTTTGGATCACTCGATGATTGCCTGTTCTGTTCATTCCCTCTAGGGTATCTGGCAGTGGCCACTATCAGAAGACAGGATTCTGGGCTAGATGGACCTTTGGTCTGACCCAGTGTGGCCGTTCTTATGTTCAGAGGAGATATAAAACTGA
This sequence comes from Dermatemys mawii, assembly GCA_007922305.1. Taxonomy (NCBI): domain Eukaryota; kingdom Metazoa; phylum Chordata; order Testudines; family Dermatemydidae; genus Dermatemys; species Dermatemys mawii. The sequence goes on along the minus strand of ML677333.1, from coordinate 67,604,429 downwards.
GGTCTTGACCTCCTGTGGTCATTAAATTTCCCATGGTACTTTTCACAGGAGAATGGGTGTTAATCCCAGTGTCCCACCGAAATTCCAATTGGGCACAAGCTAACTACTCAAATCCCTCCTCCAATTTTAATTGTATATGTGGTATTCTTTGTTGCTCTCTGCTATAAAATTATATAGTGTTGCTTTGTGCTGTTAAACAACTGCTTCATTTCAATAGAGGATGATATGAGCGTTGGGTGTAGTTAAAATTTGAGAAGAACAGAATGAAAGGCAATAAATAAAGGCAAGTTATTGTTGTTATTCAAATGTTAGTATCCTGGCTACCAAAAACGATTTTAATGTTTGTTAAGAAATTGAGGCAAGAGTAAACATGTTTATAGCTGTTCTCAAGCCTGGAAAAATTGGATGAGGGTTTTGGGGTTTTTTGGCCAGTTTTATTTGTTGTGAGACTATTTTCAGACAGCCCTTGTCTTTAATTAGGAGCTGGAGGGCCTAGTAGAGAAGATGAAGCCCAGCATTTCAGAACTTCTGTATATTTGGAGAGGTGTTGAGCTCAGGGAGATGGAAAAGATAAGATTAGGTGATGAGGAAGAACTATATTTTTAGTACCCCTAGTATTTTATCAGTGGGCAGCATTGGTAAGGATCGGTTGTGTGAAGATTTGCAGTACTAATGCAATCTATCTGCTTATGGGGACTTTCCTTTGATACGACTTAATGTGAAGCTGATCATCTCAAGGTCCATCTCTTTATCCATCCCTGAATACACTAATTTGAACATCTGCCTTATGTTTTTCTGCAAGAGATAGTTCCAAAGTGTAATGCCAAGTCTTAGCCTGCCCACTCCCCACTCTGAATTTTGGCCATATATACTGACCTGGACTTCATGACTCATGGCTGATTTTGTAAAGGGCTCAAACTCGACTTTTGAACCTGAGCACCCTTGGGCTTGGCTCTAGTTGCTGCTGGCATTTACACGTCGTGTTTAGTTTTGCTACACTGCACTGCGTGGATCTTATTTGTTATGGGACTGTTGTGGTGGTGGTGGTGAATGAATAGGACCTGTAGGTAAAATCCTGCACAGGGTTGCTGCGCACAACACGCTGACCCATTGTTTCCTGATCCCTTATGTGGTACAGACTTGAAACTGACCAAAGCTAGCTTTGATTTTAGATAGTGTCTGGATTTTTCCACCCAGCGATCCAGGGAAGTGCACATTTCTCCTCTCTCTGCCACGTGGCCCTTTGTGCCAGAGATGGGAATGTCCTTAGAGGGAGGGCAGGCATATTAGTATCACTGCCCTGCCTTAAGGAATATGCCAGGGAGAGATAGATTTAAGTACTACCTGGGGTTGCATAGAAGCCAGGGGAAGCTGCAGCAGGGGATACTCTGAATTGGCACATCCCCTGGGTGCCCTTCCCAGCTAGTGCCATCCACTGGCCAGGCTGTATTTGCCTTTGATGACAGTGAGGTGATTGTGGCCGTTTTTCATTGCAGTCACCTCCTTACTAATGGACTTTTCATCACTGGTAGCCATAAGCCCCAGTCTGTGCCAGTGGAATCCTGGTGGACATGGTAGCTGGGGCCTTCAGCACTAGAAGCATGAGTGTCTACCACTTGAGCTGAGAGACTAAGCCCACAAACTGGCAGCTATGGCAGACTCATTAACCTGTTATGTAACCAGCCACAAGAGGGGAATGCTGTGAGCCACACATACACACACACTTTCCTTCTTTCTTCTCCCTAGTCTACATTTCAAAAGCAAGCAGTATAACCCATTATATTAACGATGACCAGTTTTTTGGTTTGTAAGTTAAATACATCCAAGAGTAAGCTTTATGAAGGCATTTACACAATTTTATTTTTAGTGGTTTTAACTAGAATTGGTGAAATACTGTAAAAAAGAGGTATGTTCATGTTCATAGCCCTCTTAGTTCACTATTTGCATGCATTCATATGAAAAAAATTTTATTCATATAACATTTAGGGAGTAGTGCTTTTTATATGAATACTCGTATTTATATGCAAACATGGGCACCTATTCACAAACAAGACTGTTCACTACTTATTGGTCTAGATTTTTAGTTCAGGACCATACATATGTGGGTGACCAAAATGAACAGAAACCATTTTTATGCTCCTCTAATTTCTGAGCTGTCTGGGGACCTATCTGGTCCCTGACGTAACTTAGAGCAGCCTCAAAGGTTATTGTAACTTACATCTGGAGGCCCTAGTAGCCAGAGATCAAGAAGGTTGTGTTCGCCGTTCCTGCTTTACCCCAGCCACATCCCTTGCACTAGTGTATGTTGGGGGAGGAGGCATGGTATAACAGCTGTTAAGATCCCTATATGCCATCCAAAGATTCCCTAGGCAGAGATAATACTCACATGGCCAGATCTGCCAGCTCTCTGGCTGCTTTACCCTTCTGGGGCAGAGTAGAGCAGCCAGTGCAGAGACCAGGATCTGACCCATTACTTATTTACAAATCCTTAGTGAGGAGGGGAAATAACAGAAAACATAGCAATGGCCAAAATGTTAAATGCCTTTTTTGTGTCAGTTTTCACCAAAAACATTATCAGTGATTGGATGATGAACAGAGTGAACATCAGTGTCAATGGCATAGGCTCTGAGGCTAAAATAGGAAAATAACAAGTTAGATGTCTTCCAGGCAGCAAGGCCTGATCAGCTACATCCTAGAATATTAAAAAAAACTGGCTGAAGAGATCTCTGATCCATTAGTGATTATCTTTGAGAACTCGTAGCGGATGAGAAAGATCCCAGACAACTGGAAAAGGGCAAATATTTAGTACCGATCAATAAAAAGGAGAATAAGGACAACCCAGGGAGTTATAGAACAGTCAGGTTAACTTTGGTACACAGAAAGATAATGAAGCAAATAATCAAACAATTAATTAGTAAGCACCTAGAGCAAGGGTGGGCAAGCTTTTTGACCCAAGGGCCACATTTGGGTGGGGAAATTTCATGCAGGGCCATGAATGTAGGGCTAGGGCAGGGGGTTAGGGTACAGGAGAGGGTGTGGGAGGCGATGCAGAAGGGGTGTGGGATACAGGAGGGAGTGTGGAAGGGGGCTCAGGGCAGAGGATAGCGGTGCAGCAGGGGGCACAAGGCAGGGGTTAGGGGGCTTAGGGCAGGGGTTTGGGGTGCAGGAGGGATGTGGGATGTGGACTCCAGCCCAGCACCATTTACCTCAAGCAGCTCTAGGGTCGCTTCGGTGCGCACTGGGGCTAAGGCAGGTGTCCTGTCCCTGCCCCGCTCCAGGAAGTGGCCAGCATGTCCGGCAGTGGCTCCCGGGGGTCAGGCCCCCCATTCCTGGCCAATGGGAGCTGCGAGGAGCAATGCTGGAAGGTGAGGGTAGCACGCAGAGCTCTCTGCCCTCTCGTCCCCCAGGGGCTGCAGGGACATGATGCCGGCTGCTTCCAGGAGCAGCATGGGGCTGGCAATTCTGCGGGCTGGATTGAAAGCCCAGATGGGACGGATCTGGCCTGCAGGCCATAGTTCACCCTCCCCTGACCTAGAGGAAAATAAGGAAAATCAACATGGATTTGTCAAGACAAAATCATGTCAAACCAACCTAATATCCTTCTTTGACAAGGTAACAAGCCTTGTGAATGGGGGGAAACAGTAGATGTGATATATCTCAACTTTAGTAAGGCTTTTGATAGTGTCTTACATTACCTTCTCATGAACAAACTAGAGAATATAGCATCTGCGAACCTACTGCAAGGTGGTGTACAACCAGCTGAGAAAGCATAGTCAGTAGTTATCAGTGGTTCATACTCAAACTGGAAGGTCATATGGAGTGGGGTTCCGCAGGGATTTGTCCTATGTATGGTTCTGTTCAATATCTTCATAAATGATTTAGAGAATGGCATAAAGCAGGGGTCAGCAACCTTTCAGAAGCGGTGTGCCAAGTCTTCATTTATTCACTCTAATTTAAGTGTGCCAGTCTAATTACCCGCGTGCCAGTAATACATTTTAACATTTTTAGAAGGTCTCTTTCTATAAGTCTTTAATATATAAACTAAACTATTGTTGTATTAAATTAAATAAGGTTTTTAAAATGTTTAAGAAGCTCCATTTAAAATTAAATTAAAATGCAGAGCCCCCCAGACCAGTGTCCAGAACCCAGGCAGTGTGAGTGCCACTGAAAATCAGCTCGTGTGCTGCCTTTGGCACCCATGCCATAGGTTGCCTACCGCTGAAATAGAGAATGCTTATAGAGTTTGTGGATGAGACCAAGCTGGGAGGGATTGCAAGCACTTTGGAGGACAGGTTTAGAATTTTTGGCAAACTGGAGAAATGATCTGAACTAAATCAGATGAAACTCAGTAAGGACAAATGCAGAATACTCCACTAAGAAAGGAACAATCAGTTGCACACATACAAAATGGGAAATGACTGCCTAGGAAGGAGTACTGGAGAAAAGGATTAGTGGATCACAAACTAAATATGTGTCAGTGTAACCCTGTTGCAAAAAAAAGCAAACATCATTCTGGAATGTATTAACTGGAGTGTTGCCAGCAAGACGTGAAGTAATTCTTCCACTCTACTTAGCACTTAAAAGGCTCAGCTGAAATACTATGTCCAGTTCTGGGCACCACACTTTGCTAAAGATGTGGACAAACTGGGGAAAGTCCAAAGGAGACCAACAAAAATAATTAAAGGTCTAGAACAGGCCTGCACAACTCGGAAAGCGGTGAGGGCCATATTACTGAAAAAAGAACAGCTGCGGGCCGAAAAGCTCCGCCCTCACCCCGCCCCCATCCACTCCCTCCCCCTCCCCCGCAAAACCCCCGAGCCCCCCCCCGGCTCTTTATCCCCTGACCGCCCCCCAGGACCCCACCCCATATCTAAGCCTCCCTGCTCCTTGTCCCCTGACTGTCTCCTCCTGAGACCCCCCCCCCGCCCTAACTGCCCCCCTAGGACCCTACCTGTCCCCTGACTGCCCTGACCCTAATCCACGCCCCACCCCCCAGGCAAACTCCTGGGACTCCCAACCCCCCTTGCTCTCTGCTTGCCCTGACCCTTATCCACACCTCTGCACCCAGACAGACCCCCGGGACTCCCACGCCCCATCCAACCCACAGCTGCCACGTGGCGGCACTATTCTAGCACCCCACACAGAACCCCCCACTCACTAATTTCCCAATACACACAGAATTCTCCTCCCTCCCATTGCCCTTCCTCACAGCTCCACTACCACAACTAAACAATGACCCACACAGGTCCCCACTGCGCAGTGCCCTGACACACGCAGATCTCCCCCACTGCCCAGCACCCCCTTGTGCCACAGCACAAGGGCTATGCCTGCCACAGAAACACCCTGGGGCCCTGCCTCTTTTGCAGCAGGCACACCAGATGTGGGCAGGGATGCTCAGCCGGGCAGCGGGATCCAAGTGCAGTGGGACTTAGTGTGGGGGGATCCAGATAGGGTAAGAGGGTTTGGCAGGGGGTAAGAGGGTTCTTTGTGGGGCAGGGACAATGGGAATCTGCAAGGGGGGACCTAGTGAAAGTGGTAGGAGGTCAGGGGAGGGGTTGGGTGCAGGGGAGGTGGGGTTCATTTGGGTGGGGTCCAGGTGCAGGTGGTTGAGGCTCAGTGGGGAGGGTGTTTGGGGGGGCTCATCAGAGTGGTACAAATGCAGGGGATGTGGGGCTTGTCAGGGTGAGGGTATGATGGACCTCCTTAAGAGGGGAGCCCCAGCTGCTACCAAGGGGATCCGCATGCTGGACCCCCACTTCCCCCATCCCCTTCTCTTCCCAATCCCATGCCCCTTCCCCATCCCACCCCTTCCTTCCCCACTGCCTCTTTCCCCCTGCCCTCAGCACACAGGAGGGAGCTCAACCAGCACTAGGACCCAGAAGGTGGTGTCCAGCTGCAACTTCCAGGGAGCTGAGCGACACTTTCTGTTTTCTGCCGGGCTGTGCAACCCAGCAGTCACAGAAATGGGGGCAGAGGGGGCTTTTGCCCACTTAGCTCCCCTTCCTACCATGCTGACTGCACCCCCCATCCCCAGCCCTAAGCACTTCAGGACCAGCTCACCTTTCCCCCATGCTGGCTCGCAGTTTCTGAACAGGCTGACCTGCACATTCCCCTCCCACTCTGGCTTCCCCGGGCTAATCTCCCCTGCCCTGCTCAGTCCTCAGCCCCACCCCCCAGCAGCTCATCTTTCCTCCGCGGGCTGGCTTGCGGGCTCCCTGCTTCTGCCCAGTTCCGTTGGCTTGCCCCGCCCCTTCTCCCCTCCCGCGGGCCAGGCAGTGAGCTGGGACGGGCTGCATGTGGCCCGCGGACCGTATGTTGTGCAGGCCTGGTCTAGAACATGGGCGGGCAAACTTTTTGGCTTAAGGGCGACATCGGGTTTCCGAAATTATATGGCGGGCTAGTTAGAGGAGGCTGTGCCTCCTCAAACAGCCAGGCGTGGCCTGGCCCCTGCTCCCTATTCTATCCCCCTGCTTCTTGCCCCCTGGGGCCCCCCCCGGTCCCTTGCCCCTCCCTGTTCCCTGACTTCCCCCCACCACCCCATTCAACCCCTCGTCTCATTCCTGACTGCCCCCTGGAATCCCTGCCCCCATTCAACCCCCTTGTTCTCTGCCCTCTGACCACCCCAACCCCTATCCACACTCCCACCCCCTGACCACCACCCCAAACTCCCCTGCCTTCTAGCCAACCCCTCCTGCTTCCTGCCCCCTTACTGCGCTGCCTGCCGCACTGCCCAGAGTACCAGGACAGGCAGCCATGCAGCCTGGCTGCAGTCAGCCAGGCCACCACGCAGCACAGAGCACTGGGTCAGGCCGCGGCTCTGCAGCTGCACTGCTTGGCAAGAGCTCGCAGCCCCATTGCCCAGAGCATTGTGCAATGTCTTCACTTCAGAATTAAGCTGACTTAACTTATGTTGGCATACAGCTTCTGCAGTAATTACATGGCTTGTGCGTGTCACCGGTGTGTGTCCTCACCAGGAGCGCTTGTATGGATTGTACTGTCAGTGTGTGAGGCATTGTGGGATGGTTCCTGAAAGCCATTAACTGTTGACATAAGCAATGCAGTGTCTACATGATACTGCATCCTCCTAACTACATCAGCCTTGACTCTGCGCCGCTCATAGAGATGGAGTTATGAAGTCCGTGTAGCAGGGCAGTTACATTGATGGGAGCAAAATTTAAGTGTAGACACTTCTATAGTTTGATTGACATAAGCTGCTTTGCATCAACCTAACTCTGTAGTGTAGACCAGACCTTAATTCTGCTACAGTACAGGGGACTGGACTAGATGACCTACTGAGGTGCCTTCCAGGCCTAGATTTCTATGATTCTCATATTTAAAAGCTTCCACTTATCTAATCAGCCAGAAGAAACAATATCATGTGACTTTGGTGACTCACCCTACTCTGAATAGTGAACTATTTGCAAACACTCTACTACTTGAAAATTGGCCAGCTAGACAATTTGGTTAATATCTGTAACTAACTAATATTTTCACAGACATCAGGATTGGTTTGCAAACAAACAGCGAACAGAAAAGAGGACTAAGCCCATCAGATAATTGATTCATAACAAATTATTTCACCAGCTCTAGTGTTAAAGTTTATTTTTTAATTTTTTTTTTAAATGAAAGCAGAGAGGCCTAATTTCATGATCACTGGGAACTGCCTGTTTCTGATTCCTTCTCTAGTCTTGGGCAGAAGTCACTTAAGCTCTCTGAGTTAAATCCTGGCCCCATCGATGTTAATGGCAGAAATTCATTGACTTCAGTGAAGTCAGGATGTCACCCCTTGCCTTAGTTTACCCATCTGTACAATATGGTTTATAATGATAAGTTTATTACCTGCCTCATGGGGATGTATTTGGTGATTAATGAGGATTAATTATTTGATGTTTGAATATTGAAAATGCAACCAAGAGCATTTCTGTTGTGTTATTTTAAGGTAGAATTATCTCCCTTGTTTGTGGTATTACAGGAATTAGAAGAAGCTGTCCAAATAATTGTATGTGATTTGGTATGTTTTAGAAAAGGGGACTGAATTAGATACCTGATTAGTGACATGTTCAATGTGTCTCACTTTTTGTAGCTGTCGTTGAAAAGAAGAGGGAGCAAAGACTTGCAAAAATCAGAGAAAAAGTCACAGCAGACACCCACTGAGGTATGTTGAAGTAACAATAGCCCAGATCCTCAGCTTGAGGCTTCAGTGAAGCTACATCAAGTTATGTGAACTGAGGATCTGGCCCTTTGTTTTTGTTGTTAGTTTTGATGTTTAGTAATATATCATACTGCTGTATGGGATATAGAGATTATGGGCCCAAATCTGCAGTCTTGATAGCTGACCCGCTGAGAACCGTACAAGTGGGCCCATGAATTGACTGCAGTGGGCTCCGCGTGAGTTCAGAAGTCCAACTTGTTAGATCCTGGTGAAAGGCAAAACTCCCAGTGAAGTCAACAAAGTTTCATCTGAATCAGGACTCCAGGACTTGGCCGTTTGGGTGCTGACGCTGAGATTCTTTTATGGGTGTGTTGCCTTATTTAACTGACTTTCATTTTTGGTTTTTCAGCCTTTTGAGTACAAAGCTTAGAAAGTATCCACTCACTCTCTTTTCACTTTCCACACATCATGAGCCAATAAAATCGTAGTCTTTCATGAAAGGCTGCTGAAAATGTATGTTTTCTGGAAATAGTGCAGGCTTTCATAGCAAAGAAATAAGACATTTTTGTCTTAATCTAATCTTCAGATGTAGAAAAATAATTGTCATAATCATATTTTAACTTCTGATATATTGCTTTTATTGTTAACCTTTTAATTTAAAGCTGTGTTTGATTTCAAGTGGTGCTCTCTTTACTGACATAAAATTATTTTCATATTTTGTAAGGAGGACAATGAAGATCTGAAATGTCAGTTGCAGTTTGCTAAAGAAGAAGCTGCCCTTATGAGGAAAAAAATGGCTAAAATTGATAAGGAGAAAGACAGATTTGAACACGAGCTTCAAAAATATAGATCATTTTATGGTGATCTAGACAGCCCCTTACCAAAAGGTGAAGCTGGAGGACCACCTACCACAAGAGAAGCAGAACTCAAGCTTAGATTGAGACTAGTAGAGGAAGAAGCCAACATCCTTGGAAGGAAAATAGTAGAACTGGAAGTAGAAAATAGAGGACTGAAAGCAGAGCTTGATGATTTAAGAGGAGATGATTTCTCAGGGACAGCAAATCCCCTCATGGGGGAACAGAACGAATCTCTCTCAGAGTTACGGCAGCATTTGCAGCTAGTTGAAGATGAGACAGAATTGCTGAGGAGAAACTTGGCTGACCTGGAGGAACAAAACAAGCGCATCACAACTGAGCTAAACAAATACAAATACAAGTCTGGAACCCATGAGAGCTCGAGGCACCACGATAATGCCAAGACAGAAGCACTGCAAGAAGAGCTAAAAGCTGCCCGAATGCAAATCAATGAGCTCAGTGGCAAAGTCATGCAACTTCAGTATGAAAACAGAGTGTTAATGTCCAACATGCAACGCTATGATTTGGCCTCTCACCTCGGGATCCGGGGCAGCCCCAGGGACAGTGATGCTGAAAGTGATGCAGGGAAAAAAGAAAGCGATGATGATTCTCGCCCTCCCCACCGCAAAAGGGAAGGTCCCATTGGAGGGGAAAGCGACTCTGAGGAGGTTCGCAATATCCGGTGCCTGACTCCCACTAGGTCTTTTTATCCTACACCGACTGGGTGGCAGAAGAGCTTCACAGATCGGCAGCAGATGAAGGACATCCGCTCTGAAGCTGAGCGACTGGGCAAGACGATAGATCGCCTGATTTCTGATACGAGTACCATCATAACGGAGGCAAGAATTTATGTGGCCAATGGGGATCTGTTTGGTCTCATGGATGAAGAAGATGATGGCAGTAGGATTCGGGAGCATGAGCTTCTTTATCGAATCAATGCACAGATGAAGGCATTTAGGAAAGAACTGCAGACTTTCATCGACAGACTAGAAGTTCCAAAGTCATCAGATGACCGAAGTGCAGATGAACCTTTGTCAGTGAGTCAGGTAGTTTTTTACTTATTACAGCCTAGAGGCAAAAAGAGGCAACTGCCAAATAGTTTAAGCCTTTAATTTTCTCTACAGTGCATTAAAATTATTAGAATCTGATGAGCAAAGGTTCTGGTTTCTAAATATCTATGATTTAATTTTAAATCCCCCAGTCCATCACATGGGGCTTCATCCTTCTAATGGAGTCAATGGGGCTACTCATATGAGTAATGACTGTTCACGTAAGGAAGGGTTTGTAGAACTGGGCTCCTCAACATTAAAAAGTAAATAAACAAAATACTGTAGACACTATTATTGTGGGAGACAGAGCAGTCTGGCTTTGCGGCAGTATTTGCCAGAGTTGTTCTGACATCACCAATAATGTCAGTGCACAAATGTTCTTTGGCCTTAGGGAGTGAAATGGAAGTGTAATCTAGGCAATGACCAAAAACAAACTGTAGAATAGATTATAGCAAGTGCTTTAACAGATCAGATGGTTAATGAAGTACACTGCATCTAGGTATACTGCATCTAGAGTGACACAAGCCTATGTTGCAGTGCAAGGAAAAGAAACAAAAAGCAATAAAATTCCTCCATACTACATGCAGTGTTATGCCATGCTGAATTCAGGAAGATAATTCCTTCCTGACCCCTGTGACTATCATCTTTGCTCCGAAGAATAAGATTTAACTACCCTTATCTTAACTTCAAATGTTGCTATTGGTTCTAAACTTCTCCAGACTTTGTAGTAAGTCTCACATTAAGTTATCTTAACTTTATACAGTACTTCTAGCCCTACAGTCAGCACTCTTGCCATGTGAAGCTGAAAGCTATTATTTCTTATTCATATGTTGACTAACTTGATTGTTCCCTTGTATCAGAAAGTCACAGACATAGTCAATTACTATCAGTGCACTGCATGAAATCAAAGTGTGACAGGGTGCATTGCATCTTTTAACAAAAGGAAAAGACATTATACCATATTCTCATCCAGATTGTGGGCCTGATCTGGCGTTTATAATAATGATAGAATCATAAAAATGTAGGGCTAGAAGGGACTTCAAAGAGTTAAGTCCAACCCCCTGCGCTAAGGCAGGACCAAGTAAACCTAGACCATTGCTGACAGGTGTTTGTCCAACCTGTTCTTTAAAAAATCAAATGATGGGGATTCCATAACCTCCCTTGGATGCCTATTCCAAAGCTTAACTACTCTTATAGTTAGAATATTTGTTCTGATGTCTAACCTAAATCTCCCTTGCTGCAGATTAAGCCTATTACTTCTTCTCCTACCATCAATGGATATGGAGAATAATTCATCATGGTCCCCTTTATAACAGCTGTTAATATATTTAAAGTATGTTATCTGATCTCCCCTCTGCCAGTCTTCTTTTCTCAAGACTAAACATGCCCAGTTTTATTATCCTTTCCTCATAGGTCCATTTCTAAACCTTTTACTATTTATGTTGCTCTCCTCTGGACACTCTCCAGTTTATCCACATCTTTCTGAAAGTGTGGTGCCAAGAACTGGTCACAGTACTCCAATTGAAGCCTAACTAGTGCTGAGCAGAGTGAAACAAGTACTTCACAGAATTTACATCCAACACTCCTGTTAATACACCCAAGAATGTTGTTAGCTTTATTCACAGCTGCATCACACTGTTGACTCATATTCAATTTGTGATCTACTATAAACCCCAGATCCTGTTCAACAGTTCTGCCACCTAGCCAATTGCTTTACACATGTAGAACTCTTGTTCATTTAATGCTCCTGTGCATGGAGCATTTGAGGGAGAGGCTCACAATTCTTCTTCAACAAAAAAACTTCAAAAACAGACTACAATGAGAAACTGCTGAGCTGGAATTAATTTGCAAACTGGATACCCTTAAATTAAGCTTGAATAAAGACTGGGAGTGGCTAGGTGATATTACGCTAACTGCAATCTATTGTCCCATGTTAAGTATCCCGCTGATGTTACTCTCATCTTCTTGTCAACTGTTTGAAATGGGCCATCCTGATTATCACTACAAAAGTTTTTTTTCTCCGGCTGATAATAGCTCACCTTAATTGATTAGCCACTTAAAGTTGGCATGGCAACCTACACCTTTTCATGTTCTCTGTATTTATATATATATATATATATATATCCTACTATATGTTCCACTCTAAGGGCTTGGTTACACTGGCACTTTATAGCGCTATAAAGCCCCCACGAGCGCTATAACCTCTTCCCCGTCCACACTGGCAAGGCACATAGAGCGCTATAACCGTGGAGTTATAGCGCTCCTGGTAATCCACCTCCGCATGGGGAATAAGGGCTGTAGCGCAGTTGCTGTAGCGCTACAGCAAGAATGTGGACACCCACTGTGCTACAAGTGATCTCTTGAGATGCCTAGAGCCATTTAAGGCAATTGACGTCTCTTCCCTTTGTTTTGAACTTGGCTGGAGGAATGCAGAAATACCTCTTTAGAGTTCCTCTCTTAACTCGGCAGATAAGCAATGCAAATGTTTAAGGAGGGAGCCTGTGTGAAAACAAAGCCCTCTGTGAACGGACATGCGCTGACAGGCTTTCAGAAGAATGAAAAAATCACTGGCTCTCTCCCTCCGCATATACACAACACGTCCCCCCTCACCTGCCTCGTTTAAAAAGCACGTTGCACCCAGCTGAATGCTGGGATACCTGCCCTAATGCGCTGCTCTTCATGCCGCATTAAGTGCCCCAAATGTGGCCATGCTATCCCGCTGGCACATCTGAGTGTGGACATACAATAGCGCTATACATATTACTGTATAAGGGGACTGCTATAACCAATAGTGCTATAATCTTGTAAGTGTAACCATGTCCTAAGGTGCCACAAGTACTCCTCACACTATGTAAGTGTAAGTGAAAACAAATACGATATTTAAGTCAGTAATTTGGGGGCATAGCCCTGCAGGCATTCTGCGTGCCGAGCTCCCACTGAAGCCAATGGGAGATTAGAACATAGCACCTTTACAGGATTACGCCCTGCTTCACTGCTTATTCTGTTGAAATGTTGAACTTTCCTTTTTATTAATTAACTGTTCTCTGTGTCTTTGTATTTACTTTCCTAGATGTTCCAGCCTATCATTTTACTTATTCTCATCCTTGTGTTGTTTTCATCCCTTTCTTACACAACAATATTTAAACTTGTTTTCCTTTTTACACTATTTTTTGTACTGTAGTCCTTTAATCATTTACTGTTCATTGTAGTATTATTTTCAGTTTGTTCATTTTGTCCACCCTCCAAGATAAGAAGTGCAAGAGATATAGTTTCTGTAGTAGCCACTGCTGTAAAAACACTGAAGACTACTTGTTTGCAAAACAAAGTGAAACAAAAACAAAAAGCAAAACAAATCCTAACAAAGCCACCCAGTTGAATAAGAATTCTGCTCACCAAGGTATTTCAGGTAAGCTAACAGAAAATAGATATTTTCTTTTTAATTTTTGTACTAAGAAAATTGTTTTATACTTTTATAATAAAAATGTTCTTGAGAAAATTGAGCCAATTTAGCTAGTAGTCATACATTTTTACTTATTAGAATTTATAGGGACATTTTGTTTTCTTTATTTCAAAATATTTGTATTGCAGTCCCAAGTGGACAGTAAAATCACCTCCAGTGTGTGTTACAATTGTTTTTCACGGCTTTTGTACATTTTGTGTGATGGTGGACCCATTTAATAGTGGTGTTTTTCGCCATTGTGAGGTGTGGATTTGACACTCAAATCCAAATGATAAGAACAGGAACTTTGCATTTAGTCTGCCTCACATTTATGGCCTTCTCCTAGGTGGGGATTGACATCCACAGCTTCTGTTGACATCACTGAAAGTTGTGAATGCTCAGCACCTTTGAGGATCAGACCTGTAGAGTGGACATTATATGCTGTCCTGTTTGAGGTTCTTATCACTTCAGTGGTGAATGGTAGGAAGGGGGTGTCAAAATTAGAATGGTGTGTAATAAGAAAATTTTGTGTGAAAACATAGGTTGAGAGGTGGCACAGGGATGGCAAACGCTGCACAGTTTTTCTTGGTCTATCCCTCTGACTCCATATTGATGAGCTCACCAGTCTTATCCTGTCAGTCCATCTCTCTTGGCCACTGATCCTAATTTGCCTCCCTTCTTTACTATAAGATCTTCTGGCTCACTACCCACCCTGGCCTGACTTTTTACCTCCCCTCGTCTGGTTCCTAGCATCAACTAGTATAAAATGCAGCAGCCTTTCTGCTTAGTAACATAGGTTGCCATGGACCTATCACATCAGTACTCTGTTGTCTTCACTTGTTCCCAGATAAATAAAGTTCGGGCCAGTATCTGTGTCCTATTATTCAAAACCCTCTTGGGGATTGGCCCCAGCTAATTGAAGGAATGCCTTTCAGTGCTAGAGACTCAACTTTCATAGGATCTTGGACCTAACTTGTGGAATTCAAGAGCTAAGAAAGTAGTAATTTCACAGAATTAAATGCAAACCTCATTTCTTTGATTGAGTTTTCTCTCAAAAAGCTCTTATCCCATAACAACATAAATAAAACAAAACAATCAAACCCCCTTAACTAAAATCAAGAAATTTAATCCTATCTTTTGTGAAGAAAGCAAAAGAAACTCTTTGTTGTGGGTGTTGCTAGAAAAAGTTATCTTAAATCATTTTTATATTTCTCAGATTCTGGGGAAGGATAGAACCTGGCCTAATCCCTGGAGTAAGTCAGAGAATCCTGAAGGGTTTTCTAATTCATGCCCAGTGGCTCAAGGGACCAGTCCACAGGTGGGCAAACTTTTTGGCCCGAGGGCCACGCTGGGCTTCAAAATTGTGCAGATGGCTGGGTAGGGAAGGTCCCACCCCCATCCGACCCCCACCCACTTCCTGCCCCCCAACAATGCCCCTCAGAACCCTGACCCATCCAAACCCCCTATTCCTTGTCCCCTGATCGCCCCGTCCAGAGACCCCCCCACTCTAATTGCCCCCCAGGACTCCACCCCCTATCTAGCCCCCCTGCTATCTGTTCCCTGACTGCCCCCTCCCAAGACCTCCCCACACCCACCCTAACCACCCCCCTTCAACTGGCTGACCTGCTCAGCCAGGTGTGGGACCCCGCGGCTTGCAGCACTCTGCCCGGCCACGCATCTTGCCGCACTCGGTTGGGCACCTGGGCTGGGAGAGGCCGGGTCGGGAGTGCAGGATCCTGCGGCTTGTCATCAGCCCGGCACCCCGGCCCGGGGCGCAGGGCCCCGTGGCAAGACACGCTCGGCCTGGATCCCCGGCTGGGAGTGTGGGGGCGCGCAGGCGAGGCCACTGGCTCCACCCCCCAGCCCAAGCTCGTGGGCCGAATAAAAATGGCCGGCTGGCCACATGTGGCCCGTAGGCCATAGTTTGCCCACGTCTGGACCAGTCCATCAATCAGAGATTAGTAGGATTAGGGATGCGATAGCTAGATCACCATTCCCTAAGGGACACTTGTAACCTCCAAAGAGACAGTCACTTATTGCTTCGTGACTTTCCTTATCCGCAGAAAGGTCACTGAAGAAGAAAGCCCTTGCTTTCTCCCCCTTCCCCACTCTTAATCATCAGGATTTCTCAGCACTTCCTGAGAAACTCCTATTTCCAGAAAGTTGCAATGCTCCAGTTAAAAAATATTTCTCCAAACCAAAGCTTGTCATATAACATTTTTAGCACAAAGGGATTTTTGTTTGTTTTGAAATCTCCCTCGAGCGAAAAATTAGTTCGGCATTTTTAAATGTTACCAACTCAATCAATAAATGAGGAATGTTCAGAACTGAGCCTGGAATGTTGGACGTGGATTTTAACTCATACCTTTCTGCATCTTTTATTTAATAAGGACCTGATTCTAAATTCCCTCACCCCAGTTTAAAACCAGAGTGAGTCCTTTGAAGTCAGTGGAGTCATTCAGCTTGCCATGGTGTGAGATCAGAATCTGGGTTAACTCTCGATTATCTTGATTTGTGTGTATCAATGTTCCTGTAATGTTATACCCTGGTGCATATGTTTATTAATTTATTGTGGTCCAGAATTCTTTTTGCAAACAATATGACTGGATTGCTTATAGGGGTTTTATGCTTTACAAAAACTGATTTTTTAGTATCTCTACAACAACAAATCATTCACACAGAACAGCTTTAATCCGTCTGTTGAAGGTGTTTGCAGGGATTTGCTTCTGTCTTGGAATTCAGCAGCAGTGATGGGTCCAATAATACCCTGAAATTGTGACATCTGAATTAAGAGGTGGGAATACTCCTCCACAGGACAGAGAATTTATAACCCCATCAGTTTTTCAGGATGCCTTCCTTTGCCTGACATTGTCAGGCCACTTTTTCTGAACTGAGTTTAACTCTATCAGTGCTCTAAGTTAGGCATTGGGAAAGCATACCAGAGTCCAGGTTCCATAGACTTCAGTGGAACTAGACTGATTTACATCAGCTGAGTATCTGCCCCAGACAGCTGAATATCATCAGCAGAGCATATAGTACTGCAGCCCAAAGCATCTCATAATTGCCCTAGAGGCCTTGTGTCTATTTTGCACAAGAAGGTTGACAGAATGAAACTGGGCAGACTCAAGGCCTGGTCTACAATAGGAATTTAGATCGGTATGACTACATCTCTCAGGGGGGCTGAAGAATCCACACTGCTGAGAGATGTAGCTATACAGTACACCCTCGCTATAATGAACTCATTGGGATCCAAACCATTTGTTTGTTATAGCCACGGGTTCGTTATAGCAAAAGAGCCCCGTTGCTAGGGTGAGAGGGCTGCTAAAACTCCTCCAGCCAGAGGAGGATTAAGGTTTTGCCAGAGCCCACAGCCCCCACCCCATTCTGTCCTTTTCCCGCCACTGCCCTGCCCAGCTCCACACATGGTCAGTCCCATCTGCCCCTCCACTGTGGCCCCGCAATCTTACTCCTTTCTCTCCCTGACTGTGGCCCCAAGATCGAAGAAGCTCCATCCCCTCCCCCCCGCCATGACCCTGGGCCACAATAGGGAGTGAGAGCTCCCACATCCTGAGGCTGCAGCAGAGAGCTAGAGTTTCTCCAGTCCTGGGGCCATAGGTGTAGTTTGACTGTTATATTTGGAGGGACAACGCATGCCCATGCACACACGCACACACACACGTATGCTGAAGTCAGTCCCCTTGGTTCACTGGCTCTCGCTCTCGGCCTACAGTGGTACCTGGGCTGCAAATGCTGGGGAGACAGGATGGCATAATGGGGGAGCCTCAGCTGCTGCTGGCAACCACTCCGGCACTGGCTGCTGCAGCAATGTCACTGTTTTGGCGCTGCTGGGGCTTCTGCTACCCAGGGTATGCTACATGCTGGGTTCCTGCTTCCACCGACCCGTTCCCATATCCCCTTCTCTTCTCACCCCATCTCCTTTGCTCTGCGTCCCCCCACCCTCACTGTTGTGGAGGAAACAGGTGGGCACTATGGCCTAGGAGGCTGTGTCCAGCTGCTGAGGCTGGACTCGAGTGCAGGGGAAAAGCTCCTCTATCCTGCTCTGTCTGTTCCCCTCAAGCCAAAACATGCAGGAGGTGGAAGGGGATTCAGTATGGGAAAGACAAAGCCCCTCCCACCCCTGGCAAACAGAGCTAGGGACGAGGGTTGGGTCATGGAGGTGCCAGTTTTTCCGGGGCCCCCAATTACGATTGCCAGACATTTGGCTTTCTACCTGAATGTCCAGTCGAAAAGGGACCCTGGCAGCTCCGGTCAGCACTGCTGACCAGGCCGTTAAAAGTCCGGTTGACACGGGGCTGGCAGGCTCCCTACCTGGCTCTGTGTGGTTCCCGGAAGCCACAACATTTCCCTCAACTCCTAGGCAGAGGTGCAGCCGGGAGCACTGCCCCCACCCTGAGTGCTGGCTCCACAACTCCCATTGACCGTGAACCACAGACAATGGGAGCTGCAGGGGCGGTGCCTGTGGGCTGAGGACATGTTGCCTCTTCTGGGATCCCCCCCCGAGCCTAAACCCCCTCCTGTGTCCCAAACCCCTGCCCCAGCCTGGAGCCCCCCCTTCACCTTGAACCCCTCATTTCTGTCTCTATCCCAGAGCTTGCACCTCCAGACATAGCCCTCACCCCCTACTGCCCCAAACCCCTGACCCATCCCGGTGAAAATGAGCAAGTGAGCGACTGTGGGGGAGAGCGAACGACAGAGGGAGAGGGGATGGAGAGAGCGGGGATGAGGCCTCAGAGAAGGGGCAGGGCCTAGGAGCAGGGGGAGGGGCAAAGGTGTTCAGTTTTGTGTGATTAGAAAATTGGCAATCCTACCCCCAATTGTCCAGGGCCCCTGGGCACGGGCCCTGTCGGCCCAGTGACTAATCCTCCATTGCCTCCAGCCCTGCTGCTGTAGCATGGGTTGGAGGAGCTATAAGCTGCAGCCACAGAGCTGGATGAACTATCAGCCGCTGCTACAGTGGTGGTGCTGGAGGGACTGGCTTAATTATAGCTAAAGGTTTGTTGTTATGAAGGGTGTTATAGAAAGGGTATTCGCTACCTACTGCATCCTCAGTGTAGACTGTGGTAGACCTCTTGGTGAGGTGGATTACCGGTGTTGATGGGAGACTCTGTCCTGTTGGCATAGGTCAGGGTGGGCAAACTACTTCCCGCAGGCCAGATCCGGCACATCAGGGTTTTGGATTCGGCCCGCAGGACTGCTACCTCCATGGTGCTGTGGGCCCTGCACTGCTGCTGGAAGCAGCTGGCACCACGTCCCTGTGGGGGAAGCAGAGGGCTCTGCACACTGCCCTCGCCTGCAGGCACTGTCCCCCACAGCTTCCATTGGCTGAGAATGGGGAACCACAGCCAATGGAAGCTTTTGGGGAGGTACTAACAGGCAAAGGCAACGCGGAGCCATCTGCCCCGCCATGGGGGGCAGGGATGTGGTGCCAGCCGCTTCCGGGAGCAGTGCGGGGCTAGGGCATGCTCCACTGCACACAGCTGCCATCCCGGAGTTGCTCCAGCTAAGTGGCTCTGGGCCGGAGCCCTCACCGCAAACCCTCCTGCACCCCGCACCCCAACCCTCTGCCCCAGCCCTACATTCATGGCTCTGCATGCAATTACCACACCCAGATGTGGCCTCAGGCCAAAAAATTTGCCCACCCCTGGCATAGGTACTGCCTACACTGAAGTATTGCAGGGGCACAGCTGTGCCTCTGTAGCGTTTTAAGTACTGACGCTCTAAGGAAATGTTCTTCATTGTTCACTAAATGTCATACTGGTGGAGGCTGTGTTAGGTCTGGCTGAATGCAAATGGGGTGTAGCTTACATTTTGTTCAAATGAAGCATAGGCAGGTGTGGAAGAGAACCTGTTTTTTTAAAGTAAGCATTAATATTAGTCAACAGAATTACATAACATATGCTTAGATTTGATTAAAAATCTGGCTTTCATGTTAAAGATGGCTGCAACATTATTGGCATCATCATAATAACCTACCTCTATGTGCTAAACTTTACCTCAAAGGAAACCAATTCACTTTACAAGTTTACATAGGAATCACTTTGCCAACCATTGAACAGGTGCAAAAGGAATGTTAGGCACAGGTGCAATAGAATGTTACAGCTGTTTTAGTACCCAAATATTTGCTAACACTAGTAGGCATAGTGCTCATTGTCATGAGTAGTTCCATCCAAGTAATGAGACAGTTTAAGGTAGAAAGGCTACACCCAGTAGTAATCATTTGAAGGACTGGTTGTTAAAAAGTGCACAGAAATGCTAGAAAATGTTTTAGAAAATATTTTAAAGGCTTATATTATTTAAAAGAATGTACATCTGGATCTTAAAAGAAAGTAGACTTGACTAAATTTCTCTAATTGTATTCAAAGAAAAATGTATTCTGAAATCTGTAAAGGCCAGAAAATGACCAAAAATGTTCATTTTTTACAGTGCTACCATAATCTTGCATGCATGGCAGTAATCTTTAGGGCTGTCAAATGATTAAAAAAATATTCACAATTAACCACAAGATTTAAAAAAATAGTCATGATTAATCGCAGTTTTAATGGCACTGTTAAACAATAATAGAATACCAATGTAAAGATATTATAAATCATTTTGGATGTTTTTCTACATTTTCAAATATTGATTTCAATTAAACAAGAATACAAAGGATACAGTGCTCACTTTGTATCATTATTTTTCATTATATATATTTGCACTGTAAAAAAGATAAAATAAATAGTATTTTTCAATTCACCTCATACAAGTACTGTAGTGCAATCTGATTATCATGAAAGTGCAACTTACAAATGTAGAATTCTTATAATTTTACATAGCTGCATTCAAAAATAAAACAATGTAAAACTTTAGCACCTACAAACCCACTCAGTCCTACCTCTCGTTCAGCCAATCACTAAAACAAGTAAATTTGTTTATATTTATGGGAGATAATATTGCCAGCTTCTTAATTACAATGTCACCTGAAAGTGAGAACAGGCGTTCACATGGCACTGTTGTAGATGGCATTGCAAGGTATTTACATGCCAGATATGCTAAATATTCATACGCCCCTTCCTACTTTGACCACCATTCTAGAGGGCATGCTTCCATGCTGATGATGGGTTCTGGTAGATAAAGATCTATTACCCACACAAAATTCTTTCTTCCTCTAAGGGCACCCTCCTTTACCCAGTTCCTAGGGCTCAAGACTTAACCTTACACTCTAGGGCACCAGTCCTTACCTAGGACTTAGGCATAACCCTGTTAATTTAGGCACCAACCCTTACCCTTCCGTGAGCTCAGAGTGTAACCTTACATTCTGCAAGTTTACGGGGTCTTTTACCAATGAAAGAGCCTTACACAGTAATATCTTACTTAACCTCTAGTTATTAACAAATACCAAAACAGACTGCACATGCTAAGCATACATTGCTCACCGCTCACAATAAGGCAGATGAACTTTCCCCTGATGGCCAGTCAGGATCAGATCATCTCGGAGACTCCAGCTTCTGCACAGTGTGGTTGGCAGGGTGTTGGGGTCTGGCAGCTCTGATCTTGGGGCTGTGTCCTGGAGTTGGTTCCCAAGGACTTCCTTTTGGACTGCAGTTTATATAGTGAAACTTGAGCCTTGCATAGTTGTGTCTTAACAATCATTTTGCTAGAATATTACTAAACAATTCTCAAACAATCCTAACATATTATAAAACAATTCTTTAACCAATCATATCCCACTACCTTAATCGATTTGCACCCAGCAGCAAAATTAATTATGTAACAGACAGAAACAAAGACCCAGACAGAGACCATACAGACACAGTAGAGAAGTGGAGACCATAAAGACAAAACAATAAAGAAATGGTGATTTTACAGCCACAACTATTGATAAGTGATTGCTTGCCAGACAGAATGCTATCAGGTTTTCTTTAATCACCTTAAGATCTGTTTCTTTATCTTGTGGTGGTAGGTACTATTAGGACAGGATCACCTTCTTAACAGCCTGATATTATATTGTTTTAATGTAATTTAGATGGAATGTGAGGATGTGAGTTTCTGCTTCTTAACTAATGGCTGCTAGTCCCCTAATATGGCTACAGACAAAGGCCTTAGGCCTTACAATATGGCTACAGGAAAAGGCCTTATACTTACAGATCCAAAGCAGTGCCGACTGTCACACATTCATTTTCATCGTTTGAGTCAGGTGCCACCAACAGAAGGGTGATTTTCTTTTTTGCTGGTTCGGGTTCTGTAGTTTCCACATCACACAGAGTGTTACTCTTTTAAGACTTCTGACACCATCTTCCACACCTCATCTCTCTCAGGGTATGGTTACACTTACAAGATTATAGCGCTATAGGTTATAGCGGTCCCCTTATACAGGAATATGTATAGCGCTATTGTATGTCCACACTCAGATGCTCCTGCGGTATAGCATGGCCACATTTGGGGCACTTAATGCGGCATTAAGAGCAGCGCATTAGGGCAGGTATCCCAGCATTCAGCTGGGTGCAACGTGCTTTTTAAACGAGGCAGGTGAGGGGGGACGCGTTGTGTGTATGCGGAGGGAGAGAGACAGTGGTTTTTCCGTTTTTCTGAAAGCCTGTCAGTGAGCCTCCGTTCACAGAAGGCTTTGTTTTCACACAGGCTCCCTCCTTAAACATTTGCATTGCTTATCTGCCGAGTTAAGAAAGAAACTCTAAAGAGGTATTTCTGCATTCCTCCAGCCGAGTTCAAAACAAAGGGAAGAGACGTCAATTGCCTTAAATGGCTCTAGGCATCTCCAGAGATTACTTGTAGCGCAGTGGGTGTCCACATCCTTGCTGTAGCGCTACAGCAACTGCGCTACAGCCCTTATTCCCCATGCAGAGGTGAATTAATAATAGCGCTATAACTCAGCAGTTATAGCGCTCTACGTGCCTTGCCAGTGTGGACGGCGAGGAGGTTATAGCGCTCGTGGGGGCTTTATAGCGCTATAAAGTGCCAGTGTAACCATGGCCTCAGATACTGGAAGGCACTTCAGAGTCTTAAACCTTGGGTCTAGTGCTGTAACTGTCTTCAGAAATCTCATGTTGGTACCTTCTTTGGCTGAACAATAGGACTGAGTGTATTTGTAGGCACTAAAGTTTTACGTTGTTTTGTTTTTGAATGCCGTTATGTTAAAAATAATTCTACATTTGTAAGTTGCACTTTCATGATAAAGAGATTGCACTACAGTACTTGTATGAGGTGAATTGAAAAATACTATTTCTTTTATTTTTTTTTACAGTGCAAATATTTGTAATCAAAAATAATAATACAGGGATCGGCAACCTTGACACGCGAGACTGCAGGGTAAGCACCCTTAGTGGGCCCCGCCAGTTTGTTTACTTGCCGTTTCGCCGACTGCAGCTCCCACTGGCCACGGTTCACCATCCTGGTCCAATGGGGGCTGCGAAAAGTGGGGCAGTGCTGGCCGCCGCTTCCTGCAGCCCCCATTGGACCGGGACCGAGAACCGCAGCCAGTGGGAACCGAAGTCAGCGAAACGGCAAGTAAACAAACCGGCAGGGCCCGCTAAGGGTGCTTAACCTGCGGTCCCACGTGCCAAAGTTGCCGATCCCTGTAATAATATAAAGTGAGCAGCGTAAACTTTCTATTCTGTGTTGTAATTGAAATCAATATATTTGAAAATGTAGGAAAACATCCAAAAATATTTATAATAAATTTAAATTGGTATTCTATTATTATTTAACAGCACCATTAAAACGGCAATTAATCATGACTAATCTTGTGGTTAATTGCAAATATTTTAATCTTTTGACAGCCTTAGAGATTACTGTCATGCATGCAACATTATGGTAGCACTGTAAAAAATGAATATTTCAGGTCATTTTCTGGCCTTCACAGGTTTCCCACCGGGGCAGATTCTGAATATATTTTTTCTTTGACTACAACTAGAGAAGTTTAGTCAAGTCTGTTTCCTTTTAAGTGCCTCTAAAACATTTTCTAAATTGTTACTGCAAAGTAACTTATATATGTGAAAATAAATGATAGTTTGAAAGATCTTGTTCAGGGACAAAGATATTTCTTCCATCTGAAAATATGTTTGCTTGAGGCTCTACATTACAGATATAGTAAGACACGGGTCTGCTGACATCTGTCACCAATGCTTTAGAATCAGAACTGGAAGAGAGCAGGTGACCGTATGAAGCAAAAATATACCCAGCAGTTGAATAATAGAAAATTGCCAGAACCATAACTGTCTAAATGTGCATTATAAAAAGAGATGAATTGCACATGAACTTCAAGGGTTGTTTACACAGCATGTCATTTCTTCTAATCATCCCAGAATATAATGGGCTAACAGGGTGATTTCCAAAAGCAGAAATATCAGGTAGGCACCTTACATCTACTGACTTACATTTCTCACACTGTTGTTTTCTTTCAGTGATGAGGAAACAATGTGTAACACCAGGTTTTCCCATTAGATATGCAGTGCTTATTGGTAAACTATGCTGTAATTTAGGAGAGTAAACAAGTTAGAAATGTCTGCCATAGATTTCCAATATGACCTTGAGCAAGTTGCCTGATGTAACTTTGACTCTATTCCCCCAACTGTAAATTGTGGATAATATTTCCCTCCCTCCCAGCGGTGTCAATGAAACCAGGGGGGTTGCACAGAGTTTGTATTTTCCAACAAACTACTCTTGCAAATGGAATTTAGTTACCAAGACTGTTGATGTGTAAAAAGTAATAGAATTCGGGAATCTCTTTTGTAGCCATGTAGACTCTAGTGCTTATTCTTTATTCCTGTCACTAAGGGTTAGATCTTGTTTAGAATGTTCTAATGCTCTTAACTGAATCCAAAGCAGCTACAGTCCTCTTTCTGTGGCGCTCACAAAGCCTGGTTATGATCCAGTGCCCACTGAAGTCGTTTGAAAGATTCCCACTGACTTTAGTGGGCATTGGATCTGGCCTCCTCCTGAGTAGGATCATATTATTCACAGGACTACCCCTGAAGCCCTTGCTCTGTTTTTAGTCAATCCTCACCCTGACTGAAAGAAATCTCAATTTAATTTCAGTAAAAACTGAATTCAGGATTTTGCTGAGTCTGTGTTTTAATATTTTGTTTCACAGCACTTGGATGACAATAGGCACTAATTTAGTAAAATTTAATTAAGTACATTGGAATTATAGTCTATATTTAAGAAACTATAGGAGTAAAAATTCATAAGATCGTATTCTGCCCTCATTTACCCGGGTGCAACCTTGTTGACTCCATTGAAGCTGCAGTGTTGTGAGAGGAGGGTCTGATCCATAATCCCCGGTTAGGGACTCAGTCCTGCTCTGCTTTCCATAGGCACAGCTCCCACTGAGGACAGTTGGGTTGCCTGAGTGTAACTGAGAGCAGAAAATAGCTCTGGGGTTTTAAAGAAGAAGGATTTCTAAAGGAATGGGCTGAGGATTTTCTTCAGGGACTGTCTGTTATATTCACTCATCTTAGTTCTTTATTCAAATGGCTTTTGAAAGTCGTATAAACAGTCCAAGCCCCACTGCATATCTTTCATAGGGGCAGAATAAGCACCCAAATAATGTCTTCACTGGGACGTACTCTCTGACCATATAAGGAGAAAAAATGTATTTTCCCTGCAACCTACTTTGGTGTTTACTGTAAAGTGCACCCTGAGCTGAAACCCTTCTACTGTACATGTGTTTTAACATGGGCACATCTTGTCGTTCCAGCAAGGGAAAGTGCTGAGTCAGCAAAGTGCTCCTGGCTCCTCACAGCAACAGCTAGAGCAGACTGTGTTCTTGATCCCACACGCAACTTCTATTGTCTGTAAGATGGTCAAATTCTACTCCTGAGGGAATGAACATTGTTTCCATTCAAGGCAATAGAATTGCACTCACGTGCCTGATAGCAGATGCCCATAAGTCTTCCATTCACAGACAGAAGCTACCACATACAGCTGGAGATTGGCCATCCACGATATGAGTCAACGCAGGTGTTCAAATAGGTGAGGGCACAAGGAGTCTTAGCCCCCATCTTCAATCCTTGAGTGGGGGCAATCTCAGTTGCACTTCCTCAGGACAACTAAGCTCCAGAACTACTTCTGGCTAATGAGGGAAATAGGGACAGGGAAGAGACATGGCTCCATTTCCCTGATGCTTTTGCTGATGACCAAGTTGTATACCTGCCCACCCATCCTGCACACCTGGGTGCTCCTTGGGGCAGATGCCTGCCAGAGTTTCCCTTCAGGTGATGTAGGTCCACACTGTATCCAGCACAGACCAATACCAAGTGAGCATGGAATGTATAACTTACAGTGCAGTGCAACAATACTATCCAATTAGATATGCAAATAAAAGTATTTGTCACAGTGGGCTAGACACTCCACTCAGCTCCACTCAGACCTAGGGAGAGCAGGGGCACAGTGGTTGTTCATTTGTTGTAGCTACTTGATTCTCTGGCTCTGCTGCCTAGCTCCAGCCTAACCCTTGCAGGGTAGCAGCTCAAACGTATTGTTTTGGCATGAAGTCTTTCACTGACATTATACCTGTGGAGGATTATTTTTTTTTGTAGTAGAACTCAACTTAGTCACACCCACTCTTTGCCCCAAGCCGATCTTCTATGTCTCCTCCATCCCCTTGTGCCAGGATTGAGGGGTGCAGTTGTAACAGGAGACGTCACCTTCTCTATCAGGTTTCTGTCAGTGGAGAGCTTCCCTGTGGAGGGAGATTCTCTGCTGGCTATTTCTGGGCAGATTCTGTGCTTGTAAGAGGTCCAAAAGTGGACTTAACGGGTCAGGGAATCTGGCCTACTATCCTTATAAAGTACCAAAAATGTTTGTGTATATTCTGAATAAGCCATTGTCAGCATTCCTAGAATACAAATAAAATAAGATTACACTATGACTAGTAATGTCTTATTTCTGAAGTGATAATATAATTGAATGCAAAAAGTAAAGATTTTAGTATGAGGAGAGAGTGGGTGTTTTAGCCGAGTTGTGGATTATGAAAAGTTGTCCCTATAAACAAATGTGGTTTAGCTGCACAGCTCCTAACGAACCTAAAATGTACCCCTCAAAATTGGGCGTGGAATGTAGAAAAGAATCCTTCTTTAAAACAGAGTTGCCTTTAACTAATAAAAGAAATCTAAAATTGTCCATTGTCATGGACAACATTAACATTGGTTGCTTTGGCAAGCTTTAAATACTAGCTGCACTATAAAACCTAAAAATGTCCTGGACTTGAAGTTGTTTACACAAAATATGAGCAGATATAAAGTTACAGAGCTGGGGGCTGGAAGAGATGGCTTTAAAACCATCCTCCATGTACTGACGTCACATGGAACCCAGCTGCCGGGATGATGCCAGACAGAACTCTTTTTCAGTTTGCGAAACTGAAGTTGTGAAGTTAATCAAAGAGAGTTGCAAGTGCTGCTCCGATTGAAAAATTATCTCTTTCCTGGTTTCTTGTTTTCTTTAAGGATCAGGATTCACAGAACTGGAACTCTTTATCCCAGCTAGCTATGCATTTCACTGCTTTCACTACTACTCTACGAAATGGACTGAAAAGCTTCTGAAGGATTGTTTACTCCACAAAAGGTATGTTCAGTTCTTTTCTTTTTTCTTTTGGTTTTTGAAGAGTTGTGGCCTTATTTGTGAAATAGAAAAGGAAGTTAACAATATACATTATTAAGGCTGTAACCAGTTTGACTAACGGATTTTTTAAACATCTGACTCATTTTGATATTTGTATCTAGACCAATAATAGTTTAAAACTGTGATGTTGGTTGTTTATTCTCAAGGAAAGGCTGTTCAGTGGTTCAGTCAGTGTTTCCAAACCATGGAATGATTTACTGACAAGACAGACATGACAGCCCATGTTTGCACATTTGATCTTTCATTTTTTAAATAGTGGAGTGAGACTCTGAGAATTTCTTATAGGTTTAATATAAAGTGCATAAATCTATGATGCCAACCAGTTCTTTAAAAAAATATAAATAAACCCATCCAGAAGCCAGCACCTTGTCTTACTGTGAATTAATCATTCGTAAAACAGAGGAAGATCAGTTTACCTGAATAGCTGTGCACATCCACTCTAGTTAATCTCTGTTGAAAAATAACACCTCTTTTTCTGATGCCACAGCAGATTATTTTTAGAAGTTGCCATACCCCAGCAGAGATTTAGTTCAAATTATTTTCTTGCATTTTTTTATATGAACATAGAGGGGAGGTAGAGGGAAGAAAGAGTAACGTTAGAGACCAGGAGCATAAAATCTTTTTATTTGAGAGGAGAGAAGGTTACAGTGAAAGGAGAAATACAGCTGATGCCAACAAAATTGATTATTTGTTTAAAGTTGATTGCTGTAATGAGCTTTTGACCTTGTCTAGGACACGTGGAAAATGCCAGTACAGCCAGATTTCAGACACTGTACTGCTCCACAAGACAAATTAAAGTCATGGCTGTGTTAGGGTGATAGGACTTCACATGTGAAACAAAAAGGTATTCTAGTAAAAAGGAAGCAGTGACTTTTGACATTTTTGTTTGTTATGCTCAAGCCATGTGGAATACCTGTGGGAACAGCTCAGTGTTTTATACCAACAGTGAGTATTCTCCCAGTACTAGAGATTGGGATCTTATTCCTGGCTTTCAGGGAGAAACAAGCAGAGAAAGAGACAAAGATAGGGACAGGAATCAAAGTCCTGTAAGGAATTTACCCACCATAGCAACAGCAATAGCAGCATATTGTCACCCAGCCATCTGAGCAAACATCAGCAATCATGAGCTTCACTATGACTATTTGCATCTTAAGAGGAAACTTGAAGGGAGTAAGAAGTGATATGAACAGGAAAAGAAACCAGGAATGAAAGAGAGAAGCACTTTTGAGGGAAGTTACAGTTACAAGTAAATAGCTGCAACTAACTTTTTCCAGGACTTGATTGCATTTTGATAGTCTCCATTCTATTTTTATAAATGGAATCTTGTATGAGGGAGATGTACATTTTGAAGATGGATGTAAGCAAGGGAATAATACCTGATAAGTATTCACTCTAAAAGAACATCAAGAGTCTTTTGATGTGCTAAAGTGCTTTACAAATTTGTGCATGACAGGAGTAAATACTGAACTTCAGTGTAGGCTTTCAGACGGGTTCTAGTAAGATTCACCATTTGCTTCTGATTGAATCACAGTTGTTATTCCTAAGGTCACACTGACAAAGGCTTGTGCAAACTCAATCTGTCTCTAGTTTGTGCCTTCACACTTTGCTATGTGCATTTGAATCGTTCCAGAGAAATCAAGTGAGTAAAGAGATCAGGTTGGTTAATTCCTCTGACGTTTCTTGAATAAGCTAAAAAAAAGTCTATTAAAAGAGTAAGGATAGCAAAAGAGTGAATTACTGCTGTACTTCCCTCGTCTCCACAAAAATACAACCTTTGTAGTAGTGAAGTGAAAAAAATATTGATATGGCTGTAGATGTTCCATAAATAGATGTTCTGATTGCAACAGATCTTCAGTGCATGGAATTCTTATATAAGAAGTTGTTTTTCATCAACATTTAGTGCAATCCCTGGTACTGAGCTTGAACTTCGGCCCTGGAGAGGGGCCAGCTCCATAGACTGGCTAGCTTCAACATGAAGCCATGAGTTTGTCTTAAATAACAAATTAATAGTGGATTTATTTCATATTAAGAATGCTGAGTTGTCTTGGAGAAGCTCTGTTAGTGTCAGAGATTTTTATTTGTAAGGCTACCCTGGATGTTTCTGGGTAGATGAAAACAGAAATGTTTTACTGGATCTGAAGTCTGTTTTGGAAGTGTTTCAAGCCATAGGTGCTGACTTTTAGTTTTCCCCAGGGGTGCTGTATCCCCACTCTACCCCGAGGCCCTGCCCCCACTCCATCTCCTCCCAAAAGCCCCACCCTCGCTCCACTTCTTCCCACCCCGACCCCACCCCCTTGAGGACCTGTCCTCGCTCCACGTCTCCCTGCCCCGCCCTAGACACCCCTACCCACCCACTGCTCTCTACCCTCCCCCAAACCCTCTCTAAGCCCCAAAGAGCTGTTTTTCTGCGGCCCAATTAACTGATTGGTGGGGGCACCAAACAGCTGATCAGCGGTGCCCCAGAAGAACTGTGGCTGGTGGGTGCTGAGCTCCCACTGTTTTTTTTTCTGTGGGTGCTCCAGCCCCGGAACACTCAGAAATTGGCACCTATGGTTCAGGCAGAGTTAAAGAAGGAAGAGAGAAGAAGAAGCTTTTGGCAGTCTCAGGGTTCCAATGACAGGTCTGAGTGGGAGCTTGAAAGAGCTGAGCTCAAATGCTGTATTGCACAGTAAATAACTCTATGGTATTACTGTGATCTTGAAAGGGAGTGACAGGAAGGTTCAGTGAAGGGAGATCCTGCCCTCTTAGGCCCCATTGGCTGTGATGGCAGTGGAATCAGGCCTTAAGTGCTGTCAGTTGAGATGTACTCTATCAGGACTTCATCTAAAACATTGATGCAAGTAACCTGTTGGTCCTCAGCTCAGCTCACAGCTCACTTGCTAATGAAAGAAGCTGAATCTGAATTAGATGTCAACATGTCAGCTGGCTGAAAAAAAATCCAGACAGTGGTAAGCAATGATCATGTAGCATCTACAGCTGAATCAATGTGCTTTGCCCAGTAAAGAGCTGAGGAGAGCTTTGCATGAGGCACAAAAGGGTATCACAAAATTAGATGTAAACTAGTAATCACAAACATGTTCAATAAAGAGAATAGTTTTTGTGGCCTGACAAATAACATTGACACAGCCTCTGATCATGAACCAATACAATCTGTAAGCTTACTGTGAATGGATATGGCTATCTGTGTTCACCAGATTAACACAATAGTCTGATCTGAAACCCAAATTTAAGGAAAACACACAGCTGTGCATACAGTACATCATACCATATCAGGCTGCTAACCTGTCACTCCCAAGAATGAATTAATGGGTGTGATTCTGACTGCATGCTGGAGTAAATCAGCAGCAAATCTGCTGATTTTTAATGAATCACTGGTGTAAAAATTGAGTAAGTGAGAATCGGGTCTATAAAATCTATCACCATTCAGTCAAAGGTTTCACTCTACAAGTGTATCATAATATAACAATGCTACTTAGCACTTGTCCATCCATAGAACTCAGAGATTTTTATAAAGGGCGGTGGGGATCATGATTTGTATTTTTACAGAAGAGGAAATTGTGGTGCAGAGAGATTAAATGATTAATTCAAGGTCTCACAATCGATCAGAGTTTGGGATAGAGCCCCATTCTATTGTCTTCCAAGCCCATGCCATGGGGCTAATTTATTTATTTATTTAGATGTGTAAAACCAAAATACATTAAGCTTTTGTATTGCATTCTGATGTATGTGTATGTGCGTAAAAGATTTATGGTTTCCCCCCATAACTGATGTTTCCTTTTGTGTAATTAAAAGTATACATATAACACTAATGTTGTTAAATGTGCCAGTGTAAAGTCTCAATTGTTCTGAGCAAACTTCCTATCTTTAGATTTCTAATTGTCTTGTGAACTGTTCAGATATAGCACACAGACGACATTCTTGGCCATTCTGCCTGAAGGACAGATCTTGGAAGGTTCCAAGGCCTTGAACTGCCATTCGCTACAAGGGGAATTGAGGGTGCTCAGCATCTTGCAAGGGGCTCTCAGTATCTTGCAGGATCAAGTGCTGTTATAGCACCTCTGCTTCATCTAAAGGAGAGCAAATCTGAATATTACCCATTTGTAGGACTATTCCATATGTGATTGCTATTTAGGTACAGCATGTAGAATAACAGACTAAATTTGTTATCAGATATCACTTTTTGGGGGGAGAAGGGGTTGGAACTCCTTTTCCTGCTGTATATTCCAGTTCGTCCATACTTTTATTATAGTGTATATGTTTATCATTTTAATCCTGATATAGATTCCTGCAAGCAAGCTTTGATACAATTGAAATTAATGGAATGGGCTGTCTGTTATATTTTTTTCTCTCTTCTCTTGAAGCTAGAATCAAAGACAAGAAAGACTTATTCTGATAAAATCAATCCCAGCTTCCAGGAAACATTCAGGAAAGAGGAAGAGCAGAAACACCTTTTAGTTGGTACTCATAGTGCAGCAATGGACCTACATAAACAACTGGAGAATACTGAGAGGAACTGGACTAAAGAGAAGATGGAACTGCTGGAGAGATTTGACAGTGAAAGAAAGGAGTGGGAAAGTCAGTGGAAGGTCATGCAGAGGAAAATAGAAGAGGTATTTGGATTTTTGAGTGTAAACACCACTGTAAAAAATTAACATTTTTCTAAAGTCTTATCTGGTCACCCAAGGCCACCTCATAGTTTTTATCTCTGAACTATTTTTCAGTTCAGTGTCTGCCACTGTTTAATGGTTGATGGCAGGATGCAAGGTCTGAGCTGAGGAAGTATTTGAGATATTGTTAATTTTATAATCATGGATAAAGAGAAAGAACTTGAGATGTCACTTTGAAGCACTGGTCTTAGATCAAATTTGCTGCAGTATTGCTGGCAGTATATACCATAACCAGAGATTCTCGGCACAGTGTGCATCATACATGTGTTTTTAAAAGTAGCGGACATGTCTGTATGGGGCTTAGGTCATTGGCTCTCAACCATTCCAAACTACTGAATCCCTTGCAGGAGTCTGATTTGTCTTGTGGATCCTAAGTTGCACGTCACTTAAAAACAACTTGCTTACAAAATCAGTCAAAAATACAAAAAAAGTCACAGCACACTATTACTGAAAAATTGCTTACTTTCTCATTTTATCATATAATTATAAAATAAATCAATTGGAATATAAATATTGTACTTACATTTCAGTGTACCATGTATAGAGTAGTATAAACAAGTCGTGTGAAATTTGAGTTTGTATTGACTTTGCTAGTGCTTTTTATGTAGTCTTTTGGAAAACTAGGCAGATATGTAGATGAATGGATGTACCCCATGGAAGACCTCTGCGTACCACCATGGGTATGCCTACCCCTTGTTGAGAACCACTGGCTTAGGTGAATGCATGTTTATCAACAAAATTCTAATACAGGCATTATAAAATATACCTCTCTGGCTGGGATAAATTATGCACTACTTTATTCATTAACATCAAAGGAAATTCCATGAATCAATGAACAAGTGGCTCAGGAAATGAGAGTTTTATTCTGGCAAGGACCTGCTATATTTATTGACGACATTTATTAGAAAAAGGGATTACAGTAAACAAAGTCTAGAAACAAAGAATATTTACATTTGTTAATGGTCATTTACTTTCTATCAATCCTAATTCAGTTCCTTTTAAGGATAGCGTAAGTCATTTATTTATTATTCTTTTACACCAAAGTTGTCATCTGAACAAAATCCTCTGCCACTTGCTAATGCACAAATTTATTCTAATATGCACATGAAAATATTCTTGCTTGCTTTCTGCAACCACTAGGAATGTAAGGAAGAGATTGTTCACATGAAAAGAAAATAATAAAATGAAAAAGGTAAATGGAGCCAAATGACTCACAGACACATGCTGCTCTCAGGCTGCAATGTAACTCCATGATGTCTGCCTCCTTTGTTTCAGCTGGATTTGATTATGATATTCTTCTCCACTTCCACCCTTAAATGTGGTGATGTGGCTGTGATTTGTTAACTAGTTGCCTTGTTTTGCCACAGAAGTGGTTACATTTCAGTGGTTAGTAACATGAATCCTATCTGTATATATATGCTGTTTGGGGCAGGAATCAGGTTTCCTTTCCATCATTTACAGCATCTAGATCAGTGGAGCCCCAACTTGATTGGGGCTTTTATATGTTACTGTAATATAAATAATAAATGATTATTATTACAATTAATAATCATCAGCTGTTTTGTTAGTTGTCTCTGTGGTGTTGGAGATGATGGGCCTAATTCTCAATTACACTAAGGCCCTTTGACATAGCTCTTGCAGTGTTAAAGGGACTTTAAAGTAAATGTAATTGTAATTTATACACACTGTAATGCCCCTTTATGCTGCCAGATCAGTGTAAAGCAGCCTTAGTGGGTGAATCAGGTCTGATAGCTTTTGAGTGAGATGTAATGACCACTTGTGGTCATTAACAAATCCACCTTGCTTTTCAAATAAAAATAGGAATGTGTAGACCTCAGTGTCCTGGCCAAATTCCCAACTCTAGTAATTGCTTTCTGCCTTCCTGTATTTGCTATGCAGTTTCAAGCAGATACAGTATTTTTCTTTTCTGCCTGTCCTAAATTGTGTTACAGACTGTGCTGTGCGTTGTTAAAGAGCAAGTGTATTTCAGCCCAGAAATGGCCATCTCCCTTGTCTACCTCACATGGGTGTTGTGAGAATTAATTGATGTTGGTAAGGAGCTTTGGGATCTTTGCATGCAAGGGAATGTAAATGGAAGCCATTGTATTATAATTCCCCAAATTAGAATATGCCAGGACATCTGAGTTAACAATGTCTTTGCTTTTACTAGTGGAATCAGAGGATCTTACATGTCTGTTCATAGTCAGGACCTCCTCAAAAAGACACCAGCACATTACCATCCAACACGATCCTGGAATTTTGATTCAGTATTGATTCATAGAGAGAGATTCACTTG
Organism: Dermatemys mawii; assembly: GCA_007922305.1. NCBI lineage: Eukaryota > Metazoa > Chordata > Testudines > Dermatemydidae > Dermatemys > Dermatemys mawii. The sequence goes on along the minus strand of ML677333.1, from coordinate 67,570,337 downwards.
TTTAAGGACCAGCAGAATTTTCTGGAGCACATTGGTGTTTCCTGGCAGTTTACCACCTAATTACAGACCCAGCTCAGAGGTGCTTAACTTGTGAGATCTTCTGGAACCTCATTCCATAACTGTAAGCCATCAATTAAAATATAGCAAAGATTTTGGGAATTATAACAGCCTTCTCCACACCTTGTGACAATAGAATGGCCCATCGGCCATTCCTCTTAGGACTTAGCATCTCTTAGCTAAAAATACATATCAAATCTTTCAGCCCATAAGTGTTTTTACTGAATGAAAATGCTTAGGAGCTTTGTAACAGTTTAAAACAGACGATAAATATGATCCTTTATCCTACAAGCTCATAACTCTACTTTGATTAAATAGGTTGTTTTATTGCCTTTTCAGCTTTACCAGGAGGTAAAACTAAGGCGGGAGAGCAATATGAATGTCCGGGATAATAAGGCCATTCAAAGCAAGATGCTGCAGCTATCTGTATATTCCCCAACTTCAGAACGGAGTGACACAGCAGAACTGAACTGTCAACACAACTTGGCAAATGACCGGATGGAAGAAAAGAGTTTGCTCTGTAAAACAGAACAAGAATGTAAAGAAACTAGAACTCAGAGGAAAAACAATGTTTTATTAAGGAACAGTCTGGCCTTTGACAACCAGGAGAAATATGAAGACCTCCTCAGCTTGAAAACTCCTAAGAAAGATACCGGTAGTTATGCTGGTGATCTCAATGCAGTAAGTACAACAGTAACAATTTCAGCAAATGTGGGAAACATGATGAAATCCGTCTCTCTCTACCCAAAGTATATGTCCTCTGAGTCTCAGACTGCAAACACTTCACAGCCAGGGAATGTTGCCCCTTCCCCCTCAGTTTGTTACTGTTGAGTATATAAACTTTTGTTAAATATACTAGTGGCATGCTAGTTACCTTTGTCCATAACTTGGAGACATTTCTGTGCTACTCCTTTCTGCACAGGACTCTCCCATGTAAATCATCATTGGATGTAAAACAATTCTGGAGATTATTGTTCGGGCTAAGATAATATTATTTTTATTTGTAAAGGCTCTTAAAGAATTGGCGAAAGTTAGTGAGGAGTTATGCAGCTATCAAGAGGAAATTCGAAAGAAGCCCAACCACAGAAGGTAAAAACACATTTGGCCTATTTATGTTTAGGGGAAGAAAGGCAACAATGGGCCTATTCCTGAGCCCATTCGATAAAAAGGGAAATTTGTGACTGAATTGGTCAGGAGCTGGATAGGGCCCAGTTGTTCAGGAATCCCAGTGAAAACCAAACTCATGTTTTAGTTGCAAAATATGCAGTGTGCTTCCAGAATATATAAACTGATATCTGTATTTACATAGGCTAGGCCCAATCTAGCTCTAACACAGTAGTGGAGTAGACAGGACAAAAGATTTCTGTCCCCCCTTTGTGTCATATTAGCTTTACCAAGATCTCAGCACTGGATGCTGGAGGAACTGCAGGGAATTTGCATCAGATACTCCCTACAGGGAGCAAGGAGGTGGGGAGTGACTTCCCTCTCCTTCCCCACCCCCCACTTTGCACACACACATACACACACACACACATACACACACACACACACACACATGAGGAGGTGGCTGGTCACATCAGGGAGAAGTAAGCTGCATGCTGAAAAGAACAGTAGCAAGTCATTTTTCCCCTCCACCAGCACCCTGTCCACTGCAAACATAGTGCCCTTGGGTTCCTCATGGGGAAATACCGCTAGGTACCACTCCTTACACAGGGGTATACATAAAATACACAGAGGGTTAGATTGTGCCTTTGGTGTGACAAGCTGTCTCTGGCAGGGTTTGGTGAGGCCACATGGCAGCTGAGTGCCCAGAAGATTTTTTGGCTGATTTTGCCAGAATTCCTCCTGGGGGCTCCTGGGAAACCCACACGTGAGTGGCAGCTACACCACTCGTAGAGAGAATGCATTGTGTTTCCCTCTACATGCTCAGCCAGCTCTGCTGAGCATAGACCTGACCTCACCCTGTCATTTTCTAGGCAGCTAACGCCTGTCGCCTTGTAGCTACATACGTACATTGTGCCAGGCTCTTGCTGAGAGGTTCAGGAAGTACAGAGGGGCTCCTTGAAGTCTTCTCCCAGCACATCTATGCATGGGCAGCCCACAGTCTTTTCCACAGTGTCTGATTACTTTAGCTTTGATATCTGTGAAGGAAATGCTGTACACTTTGGGTATGCATGCTGGAAAATGTGATTATTGCATGGAACCGTGAAAGACGCATTTGTGCTCTCACCTTGAATATTAAGACATTTGCACAAGCCAGTGACTACATGCAGAGGATCTCCTCACTCAAATACTCATGCCAAATCCCACTGAATTCAGTACAAATTAGAGGGCCCATCCTCCATACAATAAAACCTGTTAGAGGGGACCTGTGGGGCATGGGGGTGGGCGGGGGAGATGGAGGGGAGGAAAACTCTGCAAGATTGCCTTTGCTGAGATTCCTTCAAACTTTTTCATCATAGGCAGCACTTCTTCCCTGTGTACATAGCAGTGGAACTGCCCCAAAATCCTTTCAAACAGCCAGTCCTAAAGACCTCCTTCTGAGTGCCTGTGTACTGGGAGTGGGAAGCTGTGCTGCGGTTAACCCTTTTTATTCCCCTTAGGGATCAGGCAGTGCCCTTGTGCTCTGTCACATGTCCACAGGTTAAGCCTTCCTTCCTTTTCCCCAGATGACTCCTTAGGAGGAACATCCTCATCACTTGTCACTAAAAAACACCTCTTCTGTTATGTACAGAATGAAGTCACTTCCTTTTCTGGAAGAATTTGAAGAAACCCACAACACAGTTATTATGCCTGAGATGAACCGCATGTCCAGCAATGAACCACAAACTTCTTCCATCACTTTTGAAACAGAAGGACAAAATAATAAGAAGAACTTGATGAGTGCCAACAGGGGCTTAAAAGATATGCCTTGTAGCTCTCTTACTGGTGATCGAGGAAGAGACTTCATGCCCTGGCCAAAGAAAGAAGCCCCACCAGTTCCTCCACGGAGCACTTCTCGACATCTAAGAAGCTCACTTTCTGCAGCTGTACATGTCTCTGAAGTCCCTGTAAAAGATTCAGGCAACAGAAGCAACTGTAAGGTTCAGGAAGGTAGGAATGGTAGGAAATGCATTAATCCATCTCTTGCAAAACAGAGTGAAGCTCCAGTGTCACACGCAAATGAAGGGAATTCTGTGAAAGGTGGCATAGTGGTAACTGCTTCAATACCTCTAGCCAAAAAAGAGAGAGTCTCTGAGTGCAATGAAGTGGGAGGTTTTTGTCACAACACATGGTCATGTGATGTGGCCAAGCTTGGCAAAGGTCCTCAGAATGGATCTTCCCCATTGTCTGCCCAGAAAAGCTGTTCAGATGGAAATATGGTGCAAACAGAGAATGAGCTCAGGAGACATTGCCCTAAATCTCATAACGTTCTACATTATGGTGATGACTCCTGTCAGCCCGCAATGCTGCCAAAGAAGACCCAAGGAAATGAAATGTTGGCAGCAAAGACTGATGAATTTAACAGGACTGTATTTCACACAGATAAATGCAACAAATCTTTGCAAGAAAATCAGAAGCTTCAAACACCAGCTGGAGATCATAAACACAGTGGCCCAGGGTGTGACTGTATGGCTAAGAGAACAGAAACTGTAAATGCATCTTATGTTTCAAATCCCAGACTCTCTGCAGCAAAGAAACAGGATCCCTGCAATCCAATCAAAACTGCCAGAATAACAGGGCAACAAAGGCAAATAAATGGACTTCTAAGTACCAGTGGCTACCAGCATATGCTTCACGAGCATGATTGGAGGCCAATTAATTTATCTGGTCGCCCGCGTTCAGCTGACTCAAGGTCAAACTATGGAGTTGTTGAAAAACTTTTGAAAAACTATGAAAAATCAACAGTGACTTCTTTGTATAATTCTAAATGCTGCAAAGATAAGTGGACACAGTCAGATTCTGAGTTCCCAGATGGGAGTTGTGAGACATTGAGTCAATATTTCGAAATGCTCCAGAAAGAGCAAGGAAAGCAGGAGTTTCAGAGGAATTCAGCCAGGCGTGTTGGGCAGCAAGTCAAACAAGGCAGAGAGAGACAAAAGTTACCAGAGGTAAGATTTATATCCAACGTCAGAAACAAGCCACTAAAATGGGACACTCCCAAAATATCTGTTTGCATAATATTAGACACTTTGAGCACGATTCTTTTCTCATTTACACCTGTGTGAATCAGGAGTGATTCCATGGAAGGTAATGGAGATACATCAGTGTAATATAGGAGTCCCGTGGGACCAGATTTTGATCTCAGTTACACTGGTGTAAATCTAGAATTTAACCTCAGTGTAGTTACTTGAGATTTGCACAGCTATACCTAACATCAGAATCTGGCTCATTCCCCCCACCCCCCGGGCCCCCATGACTGTTTTCAAAAACCTATTCAAAGGACTTAAACACAGCTTCCCATGGCAAAGCCTACAGGGCTGAGAGAGCTGTCTCCAGAATGATGGCCGTTGCTTGTCCCCTAAAAATGCCATACTGGGGTTTCTATAAGTGTCCAGTACACTCTTCAAATCAAGACCGTGCATCGCTCCCAACACTGACCCAGGGGAAAGAGAGAGGCTGGCACAGCCACGGTGTTTTACATTTGGCCTTATTTTACTGACAAAGTGTAGAAATGTTGCCCTTTTCTCAAACTCTAAAAAAAAAAACCCAGAAAAAGTATTTTTTTAAAAAAATGTACTTGAAGTTACTGGTCCTGCCAATGGCTGTTGGGAAGTGGAAGTCACTACTGGCCCAGGCAGACTACTGGTGGGAAACACAAAGGAAAGGACATAGAGAAACTGGAAAGGATCCAAAGGTGAGCGACAAAGATGATCAAAGGGATTGGGAATGCAGGACATATGAGCAAAGGCTGAAGGAACTGTGTATGCTGAGTTTGCAAAAGAGGAGATTAAGGGGGGATATAATAGCAATCTTCAGCTACTTTTGAAAAGCTGCCATAAAAAAAGTTGTTCTCTCTTGCCACAAAGAACTGGACAAGAAGCAGTGGGTTCAAACCACACCACAGCAGATTTAGATTAAAGCTCAGGAAAAACTTCCTAACAGTAAGAACAGTAGGACAATGGAACAGGCTGCCTAGGGAGGTTGTGAAAGTTCCTTCACTGGTGTTTTTCAAAAGGAGGCTGGATATAACCATCTGTCTTGGGTGATTTATACACAGCAAATCCTGCATGTTGGAAGGGGATTAGACTGGATGACCCTTACTGTCCCTGCTAACTTCTATGATTATATGATGCCCTCATGAATTCCTCATAGAAATGGGATAGACTCACTTGGAGCTGTGAAACCCCATAGGAGAAAAAGTATGTCAGATTGTCAACTGGTATAATTCAAACTGGCACAATTCCATTGACTTCAGTGGAACCACATTGATTTTAACAGCTGAGAATTTGATCCTATAGATTTTCTTCTGAACAAGGCCTGAGCCTAACATAAGGGTGTTTGGTTTGGGTTTTTTTGGGTCAGCTTCACCAGTGTGCAGCAGTGGCATTGGAACACTTTTAATGGTGGGGTGCTGAAAGCCAGCCCCTTACCTCTGTCCATACCCTCCCCCTCCTAGAGCTGGGGCTGGAAGCAGGGCTATGTCGCTGGGAGGGGGGATCTTGGTAAAGGAGCCAAGGCTGGGACCACAGCTGAGGGTGGGAGTGGGACCAGGAGCAGAGCCCCACAGATGGGGCTGGCAGCCTGGACTCCAGAATGGGGAAGACAGCTGGAACCCCGCGTAAAGCCTGGCTGTGGTGTGCAGCATAGTTTTCAGTAGAAACAACTTTGTTCTACCATAGCAAAAAACAAAACAAAACAAAAAAACAAAGGAGACGCTTTTGATTTTTTTACTCTGTGCAAATCTGATAGGAAATTTCCTTAGTGAATATCTGAGCAAGAACAATGAGCCAGGGTTTGATTTTATTTTTACTGGCATAAATCCAGAGTAACTCTACTAAAGCCAGTGGGCCTGACTCTCTGCTGTCTTGCTCCTTGGGTAGTCATTTATGCCTCTCTGTAAAGTGGGTGTAAAATACTAACTATTCAGAATGGCAGCATTTTAAACCCACCTGCACTCACTTTGCAAAGGTATAAAGAACCACACATGGCACAATGCACTGAAAAATCACATCTATGGTAATTACTCTGTATTTACACCACTGAAACAAAGAACAGAATCTGGACTGTTGTCTTTCATGTGGTTGTGAAGCTCTGCATGCAGCTATAACACTGTATTCATAAATAATCATTATTAACAATCTATGAAGTACAAATATCCTCACTTAATAGTAATGGAAACACAGTCCTGTATAACAAGCCGTGACTGTTACAACACGATCCATCAAAAGATACATGAAAGGTCCATGGAACCCTGTTTCAGTGTATTGTTGTATATTGAGTTATGTTTATGAACCAGCATAAAAGTTTGTCTACATAAGTTCCAAAAATGCAAAGATGCCTGCAGGATCAATTAATTTATGGTTTGCATATGGGTTAAAATCTTATATCTTCCCTTGTATCTAGCATCCAAATCCATAAATCTCATGCTGCAACTGATGTAAGAATTCCTATATATAGTAGTGTCTGTTCCTTTGCATACTATACATTGCTATGTAAATACATCCTTGGGTCCTTTTAATAGCCCAGAACCACCTGTTCTGAGGTATTCCACTTCATTCCTTTTACATTCCATGAAAGACCGTGTTATAACTTGTTAAGGCAAGTAGTTTCATTTGTGTTCTAGATATCTGTGCCTGCTAAATATTCAACTGGGAAAGGCTTCTCCCGGCCAGCACGACCAGCAAATCGACGCTTACCTTCCAGGTGGGCATCCAGATCACCTTCAGCACCACCTGCTGTGAGAATGACCACACACAGTTATTCTTTCTCACTTCAGTCAGAGACCGCAGTAGTCTGAACTCAAGGATGAATTTGATGCTGTTGTGAAATGTGAAAGTTCTGCGCCTCTTTATACCTGTGTGTTCTGCGATTGTGATAGCACCAGTTCTACACTGTTGTATATTGTCCAAGAGTAATCCTGTCCCTTTTACTTACTGGGCAAAGCATTTTCAATCTTAGATCATCATTGCAGTCTTCAGTGTTTTTACTGATGAAATAATTATATCCCTTGTTTTCTTTTTCTCTCTTTCTTTCTTCCTTTCTTAAATGGCTCACAAAGAATTGCTTTTGAATGACATCCTCCTTGGTTGGCCAATGTATTTTGAGTTGATACAGTGTATAGTTCTGTATATTCAGACTTTTCTGCAAACAGCAGAAAGTAAAGCTGTATGCATGACCATGTGTTTGTAGGTGCATGTGTTGGAATAGGAAGTATGCAGGTCTGTATTTAGAAGAGACAAACTCTGTGCTAGTGTTGACACTAAAATTACAACATATATGCCTATATATACTTTGTGTTTATTTAAAAATTTTGAAAATATAAAGTGCTGATGACATTTATATTTTGTACATCTTTTATATAGGTTCACAGGTGTAGTGAACACACTCTTTTGACTATAATTGCAGCGACAAGGGCTTGCACAATATGTATCAGAAGCAGACTAGCTCAGTGGATTGCTCAGACATGCTTGATGGCATACTTGTTTGGTTTTTCAACCCTTATAATGGTAGGGTCAATATAGCTGGGCATATTTTTTCTGAATTAAAATACCATATGATTAGTACTATATTAGACTTTTACATCACCTGAGATAGTCCTAAAATGTTTTGCTGCCTTAAAATGCTTTATACGTGCCATTTAATATAAACTACTGTATGGAATTAACTCTTATAGTTTCAGCTATATTGTAATATACAGTTTATGGAGGAAAGAAAAGGATGGTAAGCATAGCAATTCTTTCAAATTTGTTTCCTTTAAACACTTTATTTAAAATGATAGCTACATCAGAGAAGTTTAACCTGTTTAAGTGAAAGCAGGAGAATAAGGAATGCTATGATTACCAAATGTTGTAGTTATGCTTTCTTACTTTGATATTGGTCTTCATAGAGTATAAGCCAACAGCTAGTTTACTGCTCCTGTGAATGGTATAAGTGGCAGTCAGTTATGAAATTAACGTGCATTCTGGCAACAGCCTACATACAGTACATAAATATTGCCTCAAGAGCTGAAGGAGATATGATCATTGTGGTGCCAGGAATCCTAGACTGATGGCATTAGAAGTATGTTTTTGCCCTCATACTATATGTCTGTATATTATTGGCCATTAGAATGCTGTGTGTGTAGTCTGGCTTATTCCCTTCTCACCATTTGAATGAAATACTGACACTATTCAGCATTTTTGTTCAGTTTTCATAATGACAGAGTTTTCCATTCCAAAAATTTTCTACCCACTATAAAGTTGGCACATGCATCGTGTAGCAGGGGTGATAAAAATTTTCCTTGAACAACCAGTTAAGATAGTTCTTCAGTTTATTGATATTTACTGCCTACTATTGATCATCAACTTGCTAAATAACATAGAAACCAAAATCTGCAGTACTCCCTGGTGTATGTAACTTTAATTAACAGAAAATTATGGAGGTAAACTACTAGATCAAGAACAAGTCCATTTTGTCAAGATCTTCTGAGTCCTTCTAGTACATATACCTTGGTTTTGACATCTAGAGATCTCAGTAATTTGTCCACTATAAATACCCTAGAAGGCTAGCTGGACACATTGATTTTAGAAATATAAATGTACAGCTGTTTAAAAATGAAGTTGACTTTGCAGGAGTAAGCATGGCAGAGCCAGTTCCCAGCATGGTGATAACCACAGCTTAACTGCTGTCTTAAATAGCCTTAGTGATATGACAAATGCTCTTACTTGCTGTAGGAGGAAGGCTTACTAGCTGGCTTTCCAGTTCCCCCAATGTTGGCTCAGATTGAAAAGAGCTGCCATGCTGGAGCTCCTGAGGGGACAGAGCCTCCAAAACAAAGAAATCATAAATCTTCAGAGTGGGACGTAACTTTTCTCCCACCCGTAATCTCACCAAATGAAGGGTTCCACTGCTTTTGTTTTGTGAGCCTATTGTCAAAATGACAGGTTGAATGTTATGCCTTCATGTGTTAGTTAAAGTCTCTGTGCAGATGTATACTCTTTTTATTCACTCCCTGAACCACTGTGAGATTCTCCATACTTCTCAGATTGGGAACATGACTGTATTTTACTTTGACCCTGAAATAAATCCAGTAGAGAGTCTGCAGAGTTCTAAAAGCCTACCTGGCAACAATTAAATAGAAACCCCTCAGGCACGGTGGAGTTAGCTGCCAACCCAAACACTTACCAGGTATTGAAAATATGTGAATGTCACTATGAATCAGTGGCCTCCCCTCTTTAATGCTCAGTTATTTGTACTGAGCACAATCAAAAAGGAATTGTGGTCTTGTCTACACATAAAAGTTGTATGAACTTAACAAAATCAGTTTGTCAGCCAATTTGGTTAAATCAGTGTAAAACCTATGTATAGACTAGGCCTTAGAAATGAGAGAGAGATGCCACTCCACCCAACTTCCCTTGGCTGAAAGGACTGGTTGGCCTGATACAGAGCCCTTGGACAAGGGGAAAAGGACTAAAAAGGTAAATCTCCAAAGAAATGCTCATATATCCTTTTACCTCTAGCTCATCATTCACCATCTAGTTCTACTTAATGTTTTATCTTTACTCTATAGTCTTAGTTATAGTCTTCCTATAAAGAGTACATTTTAAATTATGCTAAAGGAATGAAACCAATACTTTGTTCTCTGTGAGCCATAGAATTAGTGTGTTGACCTTTACACATACATCAGGGGGTGAATTGGCCATTATCAGAATAAATTGCCAAAATTGTGTAATCTAATTTCAAAGTTCTTTTGAGCACCAGTTACTTTCTACTGCCCTTTGATTCTGCTCAGTATATACACAGTTGTCTATTTAAGAATATGTTTCTGCTGAAACTGTAAATAGGGATCTCGTATCAAAATGGCCTCAATATTATTTTTACAAAGTTCCATAGTATCCCAGTAGGCTGGCTAGCTACATCCCAATTTTAAGTTATGGACCAAGAATAAATTCCTTGTCATGCAGAAAGTGTGCAATTTCTGCAGTGTTGAAAAGAATTTCTTTGGCACTGGGGCTTGCAATATACAATCCTATCTATCTTTCTTGGAATGATCTGTAATATTCTCTTTCATTGTGTACATCCTCTTTAAAATGAAAGGCAGAAGACATTTACTTTTATCTGCTAAATCTGAAAACCTTTTTTGCATCTGTCCTTTCCACCACTTCTTGATCCCTAGTGGGTGTATGTTTTCTGTGTGGTTCCTTGCCAATGTCCATATGTATATGACATAGTGTACGATTTTCTATTTGTACTGCACTCAAGATTTTTTCCCCAACACATCTTGTTCTTAAACCTGTTGGTACTGTTGCCATCCATAAATATATTAGATCTTAATTTACTGTTTTGTGTCATTTGAAATGACTTTCTTCATCAACTGTTAATGTCATATACTATATAAAACTTGTTACTCTTAGAGTTTAAGGTTGGTTAATCTGTTTCTGAGATTGCTTTTTTTTCTTTTCTATTTATAAAGCATTTGCATTACCAGAAACATGTTCCTAATGTGCATTGTACAATCAGCAGCTATGTGACTATGAGATTTCATACTTCTAGTGCAGGACTGAGCAAACCTTTTGGCCTGAGGGCCACACTGGGGTTCAAAATTGTGCAGAGAGCCGGGTAGGGAAGGCGGTGCCTTCCCAAACAGCCTGGCCCTGCCCCCTATCCGACACCCACCCCCTGACTGCCCCCCTCAAAATCCCCGACACATCCAACCCTCTCCTGCTCCTTGTCCCCTGATTGCCCTCTCCGGAGACACCCCCCCCCTCAAACTGCCCCCACAAGACCCCACCCCCATCTAAGCCTCCCTGCTCTTTGTTCTCTGACTGCCTCCTCCTGAGACCCCCCCACCCTAACCACAACCCCCTGGAACCCCACCACCTAAGCCCCTCCCCCGCTTACTGTGCTCAGCCGGATGCTCCAGCCCGAGCGCGGGGCCCCGCGGCTCACCACGCTTGGCCCAGCATTCAGGCCTGGGAGCATGGGGCCCCGTGGCTCGGCCCGGCACCCCAGCCCAGGAGTGCAGCACCCTGTGGCTTGCCATGCTCAGCCTGGCACCCCAGGCTGGGAGCGTGAGGCCACTGGCGCCGCTTCCCCAGCCCAAGCTTGCGGGCTGGATAAAAATGGCAGATGGGCCACATATGGCCCGTGGGCCATAGTTTGCCCACCCCAATTATAGTGCCTTGATAGGATGTTACTCTGAATAGTATGTACTGGAACTTCCTCAGAGTAACACAAACTGAACCCACAATATGAACAAAATCAAAAAAGTCAAGTGTATGAATAAAAATCAGGAAGGTAACAGAAGAATCAAATATCAAGGTGCTACACTTGTAGTAAATGTGTGACTAGTTCTTTGTTTCTAAGACTTGATCTACACTGGGGTGGGGGTCAACCTAAGATATGCAACTTCAGCTATATCAATAATGTAGCTGAAGTCGGTGCATCTTAGATCGACTTACCTGCCGTCCTCACAGCAGCAGCAGGCTTCCCCGTCGACTCTGCCTTGCGCCTTTTGGCGAGCTGGAGTTCTGGAGTCGATGGGAGTGCCTCTGGGGATCAATTTATCGCGTCTTGACAAGATGCGATAAATCGATCCCCAATAGATTGATCTCTAGCCACTGATAAGACAGGTAGTGAAGACATAGCCTATGATAGTCGACGTGTTTGATGATAGTTGATGTGTTTGAGCTAGGACTATCAATTAATCACAGTTAACTCACACGATTACCTCAAAAAAATGAATCATGCTTAAAAAAATTAATTGCCCTGTTAAATAATAGAATACCAATTGAATTATTTTTTGTAATGTATTAAATATTTTGGATGTTTTTCTACCTTTTCAAATATATCAATTTCAGTTACAACACTGAATCCAAAGTGTACAGTGCTCAATTTATATTATGTTTTATTATAAATATTTGGCCTGTAAAAATGATAAACAAAAGAAATAGTATGTTTCAGTTCACCTCATACAAGTACTGTAGTGTAATCTCTTTACCATGAAAGTGCAACTTACAAATCTGTTTTGTTACATAACTGCACTCAAAAACAAAACAATGTAAAACTTTAGAGCCTGCAAGTCCACTCAGTCCTACTTCTTGTTCACACAGTTGTTAAGAGAAACAAGTTTATTTACATTTACCAGAAATAATGCTGCCCACTTCTTAATTACAATGTCACGTGAAAGTGAGAACAGGCTGGCATTGCAACATATTTATGTTCTAGATGTGCTAAAGATTCATATGCCTATTTGTACTTTGGCCATCGTTCCAGAGGACATGCTTCCATGCTGATGACGCTTGTTAAAAAAAATAATGCATTAATTAAATTTGTGACTGCACTCCTTGGGGGAGAATTGTATGTCCCCTGCTCTGTTTTACCTGCATTCTGCCATATATTTCATGTTATAGCAGTCTTGAATGATGACCCAGCACATATTGTTTGTTTTAAGAATGCAGATTTGACAAAATGAAAAGAAAATTCCAGTGTCAAATTTCTAAAGCTTGCTACAGCACTCGACCCAAGGTTTAAGACTCTGAAGAGCCTTCCAAAATATGAGAGGGATGAGGAGTGGAGCATGCTTTCAGAAGTCTTAAATGAGCAACACTGTGATATGGAAACTACAGAACCCGAACAACCAAAAAAAAAAAAATCAGTCTTCTGCTGGTGGCATCTGACTCAGATGATGAAAATGAACATGCATTGATCCACGTTGCTTTGGATTGTTATTGAGCAGAACGTATCATCAGCATGGATGTGTGTCCTCTGGAATCGCGGTGGAAGCATCAAGGGACATATGAATCTTTAGCAAGTCTGGCATATAAATATCTTGCAACGCAGGCTAGAACAGTGCCATGCAAACACTTGTCCTCACTTTCAGGTGACATTGTAAATAAGAAGCAGACAGCATTATCTTCTGAAAATGTAAATAAACTTGTTTGTCTGAGCGATTGGCTGAACAAGAAGTAGGACTGAGTGGACTTGTAGGCTGTAAAGTTTTACATTGTTTTGTTTTTGAAACAAGTTATATTTTATACATAATTCTACATTTGTAAGTTAAACTTTCATAATAGAGATTGCACTACAGTACTTGTATGAGTTTAATTGAAAAAATACTATTTCTTTTGTTTTTTACAGTGCAAATATTTGTAATAAAAATAAATATAAAGTGAGCACTATACACTTTGTATTCTGTGTTGTAATTGAAATCAATATATCTGAAAATGTAGAAAACATCCAAAAATATTTAAATAAATAGTACAGTATTCTATTACTGTTTAACAGTGTGATTAATCATGATTAATAATTTTAATCACTTGACAGCCCTAGTTTTATCTTTGCTATGTTGAAGGCTGTTTTGTTGAGTCTTGGGAGGTTGCACTGTGAGGGGCTATAGGCAGGTCGAGCACTGTTCTGACCAGTCTGTGGTCTGTCCAACATTCTGTGTGTGTCACGCATGGCTCTGGTAATTCTGGCATCATGGTTGTCTCATTGGCGAGTGATAACATAGTCAATTAGGTGCCATTGTTTGGACCATTTTGCCTAACGACAGTGTTAGTGAGGAGCAGACGGTTCTGCACATTTACCCAAGAGGAGGCATCCGTTGCTGCCATCTTTCCCACTCCACGTCATCCTATCATACCGCTCCAGTCACTGTCATCTCTACCAACTCTAGCACTGAAGTCTCCCAGCGGGAGGAGTTCTGTGCAGGGGTTGATCTGAGAATATAGTCCAGAGTAGAACTGCTCCTTGCTTTCTTCTGCGCTGGTCGATGCAGGCGCATAGGCACTGATGAGAGTGACATGCCGTAAAAGATTCAGGGGGAATCAAAATTTCATGAGCCATTAATTCAGACCAATAGGGAGATCAAGAAGTTGTTTCAGGAAAGATGTTCTAGTTGCAAATCCAACAAATCCATGGATCCTATCTTTGTCGTCTGTTTTTTCTTTCCAAAAGAAAGTAGTCACTTCCTAGCTTAGTGATGGAACCTTCTTCGGTCAGTCTAATCTTACTCAGTGCTGCAATATCAATATTATAGTGGGTGAGTTCTCTGGAGACAAGAGCTATTCTTCACTCAGGCCTTTGTGCATTGCCTCCATCCATAAGGATGCAGACATTCCATGCTTCTAGAATGTTTATTGTTTTTTGACTCACTGTAGGATGATCTATCAGCCATGGTAGTCTGACCAGAGTTTATGGAGCAGGCAGTGTTTAGGGCATCTTTTCTAGCCCTTTCCTTAGAAAGGGTGAACATGACTAGCATTGAGGAAATGCTATTGAGAGCACAACTTAGGTGGACACAACATGTCATCAGAGTGGAAGACTGCTGTTGCCAAAAACAGATCTTGTATGGAGAGCTGAGTCAGGGCAAAAGAAAGAAGAGTCATCCATCTAAAAGCAGTGTCCAGTGGGTTGGTATTACTCTCAAAGAACTTGAGTAAATGGCTCAGAACAGTACTCACTGGTGATCTCTGACAAGATCAGCATGTAACAGATTTGAGTGGGGTCCACAAAATCATCTCCAGGCTGATATGAACTTCCCATGACCTCAGTGCTGCCAACTGTGTGCATCAGGGTTCATACTTCAGAGTTATATGCGTAGCCAGAGATGAGAATTGCGAAAATATCATTGTCATCATCAGCGATGGGCTACCACAATTAAGACTTCTCCCAGTGGCTAACCACAGGTTACTATTTTCTTTTTTATCTCAAGTGGTAGAAGCCCATGTTTTGTGTGCTGAAGGCCCCAGAGTTAAATCCCTGCTTACAACTGGTGTGTGTGTCAGTGCGTGTGCATGCAGCCATGACTCATTACAAAGCAGCCCCCCTCAGGTGGGACATTGACTCTTGTGCACTTCATAACATTGGTCTCCTGGTTTAGAGAAAGGTACAGTGGTCCTATGAAGAGTTAAAAGCCAGATATCCTTTTCCAAGAGATGCCATTCATATTAGCACATCTTTTTTGTCTAGACTGTCCTGTTTAAATAGGAGAAATACTCTAGTAAGCCCTGGAGATGTAATGCTGGAGGCAGCACGTTGATGCTGCATGATACATGAGAAAAAAATAGTTCAGTAATCCAAGGTGCTGCCTCCCGCCAAGCGCACGCGCACACACACACACAGATTTTTTTCTACCCTTCCCCCTAGCATTTCCACTTTTAGTCAGTTGTGTGGGAACTCTAATTAAAGTCAGAATGTTTTGATCCACAGTGTGGCCTGAGTAGTTTGAATTACCGTACAGCCATCTGAAAGAAAGAGTCCAAATGTCAGTAATATACTACAGAGCCTGACAGGGCCATGGCGATCATGGCTGGGTCACAACAGAAGATGAATTGCTGTGTTCCCTGAATGTATTGACATCTTGCCTCATCTGTTTCATAACCTGGATGTGAACAGAAGAACCTGTATGTGCTCCTGTTGATCAAGCAGCTTGACTGTTAACAAGGGGTGGAGGAGATTTTTTTTTAACAGGTTGTAATGAGTCCAACTTTAAAATGATATGAATGTGCTAAAAACTGTAAGTCCTGTAGATCTGAATCCTGCACTGAGCTGCCTGTGGATGAATGCCTGTGCTGAGCTCTGCACTGACTTCAATTGGGATACCCCTCAGGCATGTGGGTCTGCCTGTGCAGAGCTCAGTGCTGAATTGAGGCCTTACTTTCTCACAACATCTGTTGGAAGATGCTGTCAGGAATCACAGACTGGGGCCTGCAAATGTATTTCTGCAATATTTTCTGAAACTATATGTTGCACTCAGAGCTGGCCTTGTCCTTTGTCATGAAAATATGTTCACATAGGGATATTTGCTGACACTGACAATCAAAGACAGTGTATCCTAAAATAAAAATGACAACTCATAATCGCAAACAGACTCATAGGAGTCTAGAGTTGGTTTTACAAAAAAGAAACAAAATGAAATTAGAGCCTGATCCAAAGGCCATTGAAGTCAGCAGGTCTCAATTATTTCACGCAGGAGACTTTGGATCAGGTCCTTAGTGCCGGCAAAAGGAGACCCAATGACTGCTTTTGTGGGGGTCCTCTATTTATCCACAGTATATGTTTGTACCACATGGGCAGCAGCTGCACTAGCTTATTTGCCTTGCTTTGCCCCACATGCAAACCAATGTATCTCCACTAGGAATGCTGGGAGACTTTGTGGTTTTTCTTCACAGCAGTGATTCTCAACCTTTGCAGACTACTGTATCCCTTTCAGGAGTCTGATTTGTCTTGTGTACCCCAAGAATTTGCTTACAAAATCAGACATAAAAATACAAAATTGTCACAGCAAATTACTACTGAAAAATTGCTCACTTTCTCACTTTTACCATATTATAAAATAAATCAATTGGAATATAAATATTGTACTTACATATAGTGTATAGAGCAGTATAAAGTTGTCTTTATGAAATTTTACTTTGTACCTACTTCGCTAGTCCTTTTTATGTAGACTGTGGTAAAACTAGGCAAATGCCTAGATGTGTTGCTGTTTCCCCTGGAAGACCTCTGTGTACCCCCAGGGGTAAGTGTACCCCTGGTTGAGGATCACTGTTTCAAAGGGTTTCATGAAAATGTTTCTTTGAGGCCATTTTGTGTGTGTTTGAACCCATTTTCCTGGAAAGGGAGATGGCTGGGTAAAGAAAGATTTTCCCCACTGTTTAAGTAACTTAAGGTTGCCTGAAGGTGAACAGTAGATCCTTCCTTTTCTGCTGCAGTAAAGAAGCTAAAATTCAACCTCACCTGTATTGTTGAATTTCTTCCTCTATGTGCTCTATAACTCTTGGCAAAGAAGAAAATCAGTAATTATGACAGGAACATTATCTACTGTTGGCTAATTGGGTATCACAGAAAGGCCAGGAGTAGCAGGACAGAAAGAAGAAAATACCATTCCTGAATTCCTCGTTTATTTGGCAGAGATTTTGCATAGGGCTTAGTCTTCACTTTCTTTGGCTGTAATATTTATTTTAAAAAATGTGTTTTGTTTCCTTTTGGATAAATCTGAGCAGAGTGTTCTTCCATTTCCATAATTTCTTACACAGGTTTTGGATTGCAAGATTAAATTCTTGTCCTGTATCACATGAGTACTTAAGAACATAGGAATGGCCATACTGGGTCATACCAAAGGTCCATCTAGCCAATATATTGTCCTCAGTCAGTGGCCAATGCCAGGTGCCCCAGAGGAAATGAACAGAACAGGTAATCATCAAGTAATCCATGCCCTGTCACCCATTTCCAGCTTCTGGCAAAACTGTGACTAGGAACACCATCCCTGCTCATCCTGGCTAATAACCACTGATGGACCTATCCTCCATGAATTTATCTAGTTCTTTTTTGAACCCGGTTATAGCCTTGGCCTTCACCACATCCTCTGGCAAGGAGTTCCACAGGTTGAATATTCGTTGTGTGAAGAAATACTTCCTTTAGTTTGTTTTAAACCTGCTGCCTATTAATTTAATTTGGGGGGCCCTAGTTCTTGTGTTATGAGGAGTAAATAACACTTACTTATTTACTTTCTTCACAACAGTCAGATTTTATAGACCTCCATTATATCTCCTCTTAGTCGTCTCTTTTCCAAGCTGAAAAGTCTGATTTTATTAATCTCTCCTCATATGGAAGCTGTTCCACACCCCTAATCATTTTTGTTGCAATTTTCTGTTCCTTTTCCAATTCCAATATATCTTTTTTGAGATGGGGCGACTGCATTCAAGATATGGGTGTACCGTGGATTTATATAGAAGCATTGTGATATTTTCTGTTTTATCTATTCCTTTCTTAATCATTCCCAACATTCTGTTAACATTTTTTGACTGCTGCTGCACATTGAGTGTTTGTTTTCAGAGAGCTATCCACAATGACACCAAAATCTCTTTCTTGAGTGGTAACACCTAATTTAGACCCCATCATTTTATATGTATAGTTGGGATTATTACTTCTAAACTCTAGACTTGGTTTTGAAGATGGAATAAATTACTGTTGTCCACAGCTGAGTCACAAATTCGGAGCTAGAAAAGACCACTGGATCATTGAGTTTGTCTTCCCGCAAGGACAGGTTATAGAAGAGAAATCAGATATTAGATCATAATGTTATGCTCATACATATCGTTTTTCATAATGTACAAACATTAACTTTTTATGGCCTCCTCACTCCAATGGGGCAGGTAAGTATTTTTATTGCCATTTTTCTTATGGAGAAACTGAGGCACAGACACACTAAAGGGTAGATTATGCTATTCTTACAGCTCTACTCAGGGAGTAAGACACTATCCATTCCAAGCAAGGCTGAAAGAATCTGGCCTGTAGTGATCTGTCAAGGATGTGAGTGTCAGAGCCCAGATTAGAACACAAGAGATCCTAGAATCCTATTCCATCAAATCTATCCAAGTTTTTATACCTTGCTTATCACCATGGTATGTAAGTGCCCCAGACTTCTCTCTCCGTTACTATATTTTTAACATTACTTTACATATTTAGAAAATATATATTGATTCTATACTTTATTTCAACCAAAGGAATAGATTAATAGATTCCAAGAGCAGAAGGGACCATTGTGATCATCTACTCTGTCCTTCTGTATAACACAAACCAGAGAACTTCCCCAAAATTGTTCCTAGGTCAGATCTTTTAGAAAAAAGTATCCATCTTTGATTTAAAAATTGTCAGTGATGGAAAATCTGCCACAACCCTTCATAAATTGCTCTAACAGTGAATTATTCTCACCATTAAAAATATACACCTTATTTCCAGCCTGAATTTGTCTAGCTTCAACTTCCAGCCATTGGAACATGTTATATCTTTCTCTGTAGTGTGAGGAGCCATTATTTAATATTTGTTCCCTGTGTTGGTATTTATAGGCTGTGATCAAGTCAACCCTCAACCTTCTGTTGTTTAGCTAAATAGACTGTGTACCTTGTACGTATCATTCTTGTAGCTCATCTCTGAACTCTCTCCAATTTATTGATATCTTTCTTCAACTGGGACACCAGAACTGGACACAGTACTTCCAATACATTTTGGATCAAGCCCTATATGCTTAAGGTTAGCTTTCTGCGAATATTCCTCACAGTAAATTTGTTTGTTAGAATATTGGCAGGAAGTATTCACAAAAGGGACATGAACAGAGGTGAAAAGAATGCAATTAATCATTTTGAAGAAATGTTTATGAATAACTCTTTTACAAGATTTGCTCCACTCAAGTTCTTGTACTGGGAAAATGTTTAAGTATCCCAACTGAGAGCCTCTAACGCCTTTTAAAGGAATTTCCGTTTAACAGACTATGAGGGTAAAGATACGCAAAGATTATTAAACTGGTCACATAAGGAATATTGAATTCAAAGGTGAACAGTTCTGCATAGGTCAGTAGGAGTTGACAGATTCCATGCGATAGGTTCCAACTCTGCAAGATTTTATTCTCCGGCCCTGGTTCAGATCTTGGGTCCACACAATACATATGTAATTGTTTGTGAAAACTCTTCTCCGTTAAAAGCCCGTCTTTAATCAAGTGCTTGGCAGCCACATTTACCACAATCAGATGTTCTAATGAAAGAAAAGAATTTGGAGATATTGCCAGCAGAGATCACACATAAACAGCTTAAAAAGGAAGACAGGCTGATGGTTAAAAATGTTTCTGTCTTTTTTAGTCTCTGTAAACACTCCCTTTCCCTTTCTTCCCCATTGACATTTCCTAACTCAAGAGAAAGCCAAATTGTATATGGTGATGTGGCCTGCATGAACTGGAATTAGACAAGGAAACTAGTATTTGTATGAAAGGTTGGATCAGGGACAAATGAGAATGATCTGATTATTCAAATATGGTAAAATATAACGCCACCCTGGGCCTTCTGATTTTGCCATATGATTCATATACACATTCTGGGTGGGCTGAAGAATCAAAAAATATAGCATCCCCACTTTCCTCTCACTACATGTGTTACAATTGTTTGGTGCTCTGTGTGCAACTATGTCCAAACTTTCCTAAGTCAAAAGTTACATTAACAGTTTGATGGAACATTGAGGCCTAAATCCGTTTATGGTCACCCCCATACACCCCCTATTACGGTTGGTCAGGACTTTTGGATGAAACAGAAAATGCCAATTCATTTAAACCAAAACTGTTTGCAGGAACATACCTAGTTGAAAGGAAGGTTTATTGAAAGAGGTCCCTGAGGTCCAGGCTACAATTTCTGGTCAGAATCACAGACATGCACACACCAAACTGTTACAGCACTCATGAGGGAGAGCGAAGTTCAAGTCCATGCTCCAAACCAGGGGCTTCAACCCAGGCCTTCTACATCCTAGGTGAGTGTGCTAACCATTACCAGACTGTTGGCTACTCTGGTTGGATACTTCTTTCTCTTTTTTTTGGGGGGGGGGGGGGGGGTTGTTTGTTTTTTTTTGTTTTTATTGGCGGATTGAGGGGTTGTTGGGTTTTTTTGGTCAAAAACTTTAAAAGGTTTCTGGTTTGTCCTAGTGCATAATGGATTTTTTTTTTCCAAACACTTGAAAATATTTGTGGTATAGGACATTAATTACCTGCAGAGCTCTATTCATTATAGATCTTTGTTTTAGAGACTGCAGGTCAGAGAAAATGCAATGCTCCATTTTGATTGAGATGTGATATTGCACGCTGGCATTTGTAGTTTCTGAGGGCTGTGTCACCATAATAAAGGCAACGAGAGCCACAGACAACAGCTGAGAATTCTCTGGCCATATTTGGGCCCCATTTTGTTCACCCCTTTTCTAATGAGTATTCTACACCAGTGCCCTTTTTGCCTGTATGCCAGCTGTTCTAATGCTTTGATATCTAGCATCAGCCACAATGTGGGAGAAGCTTGGTAAAGGATAGGAGAACACAATACGAGTGGCCCTTGAAGAAATGCCTCAAAAAGAAAAAAACCTCTGTACCATCTGCCTCTGTTTCAGAGAACTGGGTTACACTTTATATGACAGAGACGGTCATTGGAATTCCCCCCATCCCACCCCAAGACAGAAAATACTTAGGAACATAAGAATTTCCATACCAGTACTCCATCAAGTCTAGGGGCCTGTTAGTCACAGGGGCCAGGATCATGTACTACAGAGGAAGAAACAAGAAAGCTGGAAGTAGGAATTTATGGTATAACTTGACCCCACGGAAAATTCCTCTTAACTCTCTATCTTAGATACTTATACTGGCCCAAAACAGTTGTATCTGAACATCTCACAGCCTGTAATGGATTTATCTTCCCAACACCTTTAAAGGTTAGGGAAGTGCTACTAGACCCATTTCACAGCTGGGAAAATAGGTAAAGAGGTTCACACAGAATATTTGTGGGGGAACAAAGAATTGAACCCAACTCTTTGGCTATTGCCCCATCCACTGGACCATCTGTCCTCTCTCCTAACCCTGCAAAACTAGAGGTTGTTTTTTACCCAGAACCATGAGAGTATATATTGCTTCCAAAACTCATCTTTACTTGTAATATTTACTATTATAATGTGGGATATTCTTGTTACCCATATAAATATCTGTCCCCCTTTTAATCTTATAGTTCTCGATCTCAACAGGATCATGTGGCAAAGCATCCCACAGGGTAACTGTGCAACAAGTGAAAAAGTATTTTCTTTTATTGGTTTAAAGTGCCATATTTAAATTTCATTGTATGGCCCCTTGCTCTTGTGTTATGAGACAGAGTGAATAGAATTTGGCCCTACACTATTTATTTATATCAGTGACCTGAAAGAACACATAGAACAATCACTGATAAAGTATGCAGATGACACAAAAATTGGGGGAGTGCTAAATAAGGAAGAGCACAGGCCATTGATAAAGAGCGATCTGGATCGCTTGGTAAGTGGGTGTGTGATGGGGTGTTCACTCCGCACCAGCTCTGAAAGAGTTAAGGAAGCTGAGAAGGGCAAATTAGTGTAATAGGCCACACATGAGAGGCTTAGACTGGAGAATCAACCCCTGATTGGAAGATGAAGCTCAACTGCGCAGGTATGGGCTGGGCTAGTATAAAGCCAAGAAGCTGACCACAGAAGTGATTGTAGTGAAGATGTCTTCAGTTGTTCTCTATGCATTAGAGAGGGAAGGAACCCAGGGAAAGAGCAGGAACCTGGGGAAGGATGTCCCTAGAAGAGAAAGGTTAGAGAAGAGAGCCTGTGAGAGGAAGGATGGAGGAGAGAGTAGCAAGGTTGGGGACTGAGCAGACCATGACTTCATGTTGTAGAGTCCCTCGACTGGAACTTGGAGCAGTGGGCTGACTTGAGTTCCCATATCAGTCACTGTTGGAATAGACTGGACAGTGGCTTCAGTGAGAATCTATACCGTGGAGGGAAACCACATAGTTACCTGGCCAGAAAAAGGAAGCTCCTGGAGTGAGAGAGAGGCCGCAGAGTAAGATGGAAGACTGTAGTTGAGAGACTGAATGGAGAGGCATCAGATCAGGAAGAAAGCTACTCCCCAGAATAGCCAGGAGGAAGTGCCATCTGCAATGAGTGAGTACTCTGTGACAGGGTGCAAGCAAATAGTATGTGTTTTAATGTAGTTAAATGTATAGATCTAGGAAAAAAGAGCACAGGCCATACTTACAGGATGGGGAACTCTATCCTGGGAAGCAGGGACTCTGAAAAAGATTTGGGGTGCAGGCGGCAACTAATTAGGTGAAAATGAGTTTCCAAAACAACAGTGTGGCCAAAGAGCTAAGGCAATCCTTGGATGCATAAACATGGGTATCTGGTGTAGGAGTAGAGGTTTTTTTATTTCTGTATTTGCCACTGTGACCACTGCTTGACTATTGTAGCCATTTCTGGTGTCAACAATTCAAGAAAGATGCTGGTAAATTGGAGAGGGTTCAGAGAAGAGCCATGAGAATGATTAAAGGGTTAAAAATATGTATCAAAGTATAGGCTTAAAGAGTTCAATCAAGTTGAGGAAGTTCTATGGCCTGTATTATACTGGGGGTCAGACTAGATGATCACAATGGTCCTTTCTGGCCCTGAAATCTATGAACTTCCTGATCTACCTTCTCTGTCCCACTCATTTATTTTATATGCTTTTGTCACATCTGGAAGGGAAGCAGTCCCCAAGCTTTTCAATTTCTCTTCACATGAGAACTTTTCCATGTCTTTAATAATTCTCTGAATCCCCCCTAACTCTGCTCTATCTTCTTTAAAATGGAGTGGCCAGAATAGAGCTGAATAAAGTATTCCAGGGGGGTACATACCACTGATTTGTATAATAACATTATAATGTATTCCATTTTATTTTCCATCCTAGTTTAATGGGTCCTAACATTTTTTTTGTTCTTTTGACCATTGTTGCACATTGAGGCAGAGGTTTTCAATGAACAATCAACAGTGATGCCCTGGTATTTTCCCTGAGTTGATACTGTTCATTTAAATCCATCATGGTGTATTAGCACTTGAAGACTCTCCATTATCCTACATATGCACACACAACAAAAGAGATCAGATTTTCTATTAAATATGTAAAATAAGGGTAGAAAGAGAGGGGAGGAAGGGATTGCCCAGCTTGTGAACTGGGATCAGAAAGGGTCAGCATCAGCTAATATTTACAGTGCTCTGTGAAAGTATTTAACAGTCTCAATCTGAAAGGAAATGCTCTAGGTATACCTTGTCTGGATATACATTTGCAGGGCAGTTGCAAGTATAGTATGTACATAAGTGTGACAGACTGAATCCTTATATTCACCCTATTTTCAAGACTAGGATACATTTTGACTAAAGTATGCCTGGTGAGGTATCACTTGAAAACTCATAATTTGCTGATCATTATTGTTCTGGTAAAATGTGTGGCAATATTGTATGTAACATTATAGGATCCTACTATATTATATTATTAAAGACATGTTCTGAGACTGGGGAAAGAGTCACAAACCAGTTCCCCAGAGACAAAAGGTTAGCTGATGCCTCAGCTAGGTGTGAACAAAATCAAATGGACTATCCCCCCCGATTAAGTGGCCATTCTTTGGCAGGAAAGAGGATGTAAGTGAGACATTTACATTTTGGCAAAGAAACAGCTGGTGGTTCCCGTCCCCACACATTTTCTGTCTCCTGAACCCCAGGGATGATTCTGAAAGACGAGGGGGAAAAGTACAAAGAATGAGGCACAGATCTCCCCAAGTTATTCCTCCCGTTCTCTCTATCCATGGCAGCCACAACACCCGAAGAACAAAGAAACAGCTGTCGACTGAGGTAGGGATCCTGTGTGAAAGGAATTCAGCCAGAAAGGCTGTTGCAATATGTGGTGTGAGAGACTTTTGGTTTGAATTCACTTAGCTTGTTAAGTTGGGCATTAGTTGCATTTTACCTGTTAATTTCTTTGTAACCAATTCTGATTTTTAGGCCTCATTATTTGTAATCACTTAAAATCTATTTTTATGTAGCTAATAAACTTGTTTTATTTAGACCAATGTGTTTGGGAAACTCTATTTGAGATAACAAGATTGGTGCAGAGCATTTTCTGTTAATAAATGATGCATTTTATATGAGCATGCATTGTCCAGTAAAGGGCTGGGCAGAACAAAACACACATTTCTAGGGAGGGGGGAAGTCTTGGAACTGGGAGTTTGCTGGTGTTGCCCTGCACTGTAGCTCCTGGGTGGGTGGCTACTGCACTCAAACAGTATAGCTGGAAGTAATTTACATGTTGGAGGCTGTGCGAGAGCAGACCAGGAGTGGGAACTCCAGCTGGAGAATTGAAGGGACACAGCTGTTCAACAATTCAGATTGTACCCAGGATAATGTCACAATAAGGCTCTAGCAAAATCCACCAACAGTTCAGAGCAAGGACTGATGGAAAAACTGGGAAATATTTCTGAATCTACACCTGTGGCAGATTAGTAGAGATCTGTCAACTCCATTCTGTTTGTGAACATATAACTGTAAACTGTTCTCTGCTCTTTAACTTTTGCACTGTATCCTCCAGCTTGTGGTGGGACACCTGGGAAATGTCAGGAGATACACTAGCAGAGGGTCTACCAATGGGAAAACCATCTAGAATGATTAGCTTTCAACTTGGTGGACCAGAGGACTGCTTTTGATGTGATCCCTGTTCTTGGATTTGTCCAGCTTGGGTAGCCCATACAGGAGTTTAAAACTCTTGCTGTTTGGGGCCTGGAATTTAAACTATAGCTTTCTTGAAGATTAGGCATTTAGAAGAGGACTCAAAAAGCACATATTAACAGAATTGATAGATCTGTTGAACAAAAGATATTAGGCAGTCTAATATAGTTTTGTTGCTGTCCATCTTGTTTCAACACTAAATCATGTGATCAGCACCTGAGACCTTGTTAACAAGCCCTAGAGGTCTTGCAGAACTAGTCATCACTGTGGGATGGTTTCCCTGTTGTACAAGTCTCATTATAGACCACTTAGCTTTTATATTTTGTTTCTCTAGAAGTTCATTTAACAGGCAGCAAAATTACCCTAGCTATTCATTATTTATATAGTTAAAAAACTCATCTGAAAGAACACTCTCTTTTGCTTTAAACAAACTCTCATTACATTTTGTATATCAGCAAGCACGAGTGCTAATGAAAGGCTAAGAACCATATTATAAATGAAATGATACACTTCTTCCTAGAGCCTCATTCTGCTTCCATTAAAGATCACAGGAGTACTGCTGAAGACTGGTAGAAGTAGCATCAAGCCCTGACACACAGGCAATAAAAATATACATGGGGAAAATAAACGGAAAGATACACTTTAAAAAAAATTGACTTAAACAATTAGCCCTGTTCATAAGGGGTGCAATGTGTTTTCAACTCATTTTAAATTGTTTTTGCTGAACAAGTGCTTGATACATTTCACTGCACAATAAACAAATCAAAATGCAGGAAACAACATCTAATTACTTAGGTCTTGAGCCTGCAAGGCTCTGAGGACTGTGGCCCCAAGCTAGCAAAGCACTTAAGTATGTGAGTACTGTACATTTAAGCATATGAATGCTTTGTTGAACCCTCATATCCTCTTGGATTTCCATATTTACCTTGGTGATACTGTTTCCATAGCTGTGAATGTTCTGTCTCCAGAGTATCTGTCCAGGCATAGGTATTGCATGTGCAACCCGTGTTTATGGATCAATCATATTATGTGCCATCATTTAATGGCACTGATGCTTTATAGTACCTGACACTTATATGGCATTTTAGACCTCTTAATACACTGTGCAAATGTAGATTAAAAGTTAATTAACATTAGCTAATGTAAAAATATCCATTGTTTGACATTCAAAGTATAATGATTGTATAGCAATACATAGCTTTTCATGTAACTGCTACTAAGAGTTCTCTGCAGCAGTAAGTGAAAGTTTCTGCTTCTCAGTGTGGCTGCAGTAGTATCTAAGTCTGAGTGAGGAGACAAAAATATATCTGAGCTGTGGCATTCAGGCTCTGGGTGTTGGCCACACCCTAGGTTAACATGGAACACAGAGCCACAACTCCCACATATATCCTGCACTCTCAGGCATGGACTAACCTGCCAGTCCGCTGGCTTCTGATGGTTATAGTTCATTGCGTTACTTGAACTACTTTTATCCATAGGCTAACAATGTCTAGGAGACAAAAGACTACTTTCATCTTTGATTCTACCTTACATCTTGTGTCCAGAATCCACCTGTGATATATATCCACCTGTTGATACCAAGGTCCCTGGGCCTCACTGAACATTTACAAGTGTACAGCTGGAAATCAGTCTTCCTTACCTGTATGTTAAGATTATCAGAATAGATTTTAGAGTTATAACAATGTGTTTAGTGTTTATGAAACGCTTATAGGATACTGTATGTGTTAATCCTACTTACAATACCAGTATCCTGTGGAATAAGATAATGTTTACATGTTTGCTCTGTAACTATAAAAATGTTTGTAAATTCCTGCAGTCAGGGGAAAAGCGTTACCAAGTGAGAAATATTAGTTTACCCCAAGAGGTGTTATCTTCTGTCCATCACGAAGGACTGTAGAATTCAAATGGGCTATTGTGGATTGGCTACAGGTGTCGTCCTTGTTTTGATATCTGAGCACAACTGACCTGGTTATGAGTCACGTCGGACGGCATGATACTACCTTCTTTCTCTCTTTTCTTTTCTTTATCTTTACCTTGTAGTAGACGAAGAAGTGAGGGCACAAGAATTGTTTGGGGATTTGCCACATTATTTCTTTTGTTTTCATGTACCGTTAGTTGCCATAGCAACCAGCTTATAGCTGGCCATCCTTTCCTGTAACATAAAATACATCCTGATTCCTTACTACAGTTGGTCAGAAAATGGATTTTCCATCCCGCAAAATAAATTTTGAGATTTCAAAAAAGAGTTTTCCTAAATCACAACACAGGCAACATTTTAAAAAAAATTCACTAAATTAAATACTTTAAAAACATTTGGAGTCCACTGAAACATTTAGTTTCAATTTTAACACTTTAATTTTTATTTTAAGTATATAATCAACTAAATTTTGAAAGTCATTAAACAAAAATCATCATTTTTCATTCCAGAAATGTTGAAATGGGAGGGTGTTTTTTTATATTTTGATTTTTCTAGTTTCAATAACAATATCAAATCTTATGCTGAAATCAATATGATTTTGCCAACAATTTTGATTTGGCCAAAATGGCATTTTCTAGCAAAAAACAGTCAACTAAAATTTTCCAATCAGCTCTGCTCCCTGCTTTCACCCCACCCCGCACCCCAACAGGCGATTGCCAGAGGCAAGTATGTTTAAGAACCACATACATAAATGGTGCTATGCAAATACGCAGAAATTACAAAATCATAATAATCGTTCATACTCATTGAACTACAACTTGTGTTTCCAACTTGCACCTACCTCCTCATGAGGGTGATTTTTTTTATATATATGTTTGAGCAAACTCCTTTAAGCTGTTTTAGAAGCAAAACAAAAAAATTCAGTTTTCCCAATATTAACTTATCCTAGACAGGCATTTCTGAAGAGGAATGCAGCAAAACCGGCTGTGGTTTGAAACAAGTTTGATGTGGGCATGGACCTTGCTAAGGATTAGTGCTTTTTGTTTGGCTTTGCTATAGCAAAGTGATGAGCATTTGAAAACTGCACACTGAGTATGTACTGCAGATTTCCTCAAGTCTACAAGTGCATATTTAAAAATAGGTTTCAGAGTGGTAGCCTTGTTAGTCGGTATCAGCAAAAAAAAACGAAGAGTGCTTGTGGCACTTTAGAGACTAACAAATTTATTTGGGCATTAGTCTCTAAAGTGCCACAAGGACTCCTCATTGTTTTTATTTAAAGATAGATGCATTAATTGCACTAGACAGATCTAGTGACTAGCTCACTGCACTGGGAATCCAGAGATCTGTTGCCTCATCACAGCTCTGCCACTGACCTACTGTAAAACCTTGGGCAAATTACCTGACCTGTGTGTTTGTTTCCCCTCCCACCTCTTGTCTTTCTCGGGTATAAACTCCTCAGGGCAGAGGTTTTACACACTGCCTAAAACAATTGGGGGGCTGCTTTTAACAGGAGTCTCTAAGCTCTACCATACAAATTAATAATGAGGCACATATGTGCATGTAGGTGTGCACTCACTTGATTCAAAAACCTCAACCATATCCTAGGGAAGCCAGCAAACCTTATAAACTATCCAAGTAGCTTTGAAGACAGGCACCTACTTATTGTGTTGCTGCAATGCTTGTGCAGAAAGGCAGGCCTTTAAAAACAGTAGCCATTAGTATGAAATATTATTAAATGAATTTGTTCCCTAACTGAAACATTGCTATGAATAGAGCCAGTTCTGAAATATAAAGACTCCTCTGTCTAACATAATAAATGCAATCAGAGCCAGTCTGATTAGAATGCATTACATTAGAGAGCATCCTTTTTATATCTATTTATAGGGTCTATATCATGTGGCGGTCTATAAAGCTTTTCCAGCCCAGTTACACCACCGTGAACAAAGCATTAGAAACACATTCCAGTAAGTACATTAATGCCTGCCTCTAAATGGCAAGGAGTAAAAACACCCATTAGGAAAGAGATTCTTTCAGGTATGTTAACTGAGCCTACAGGGTGACACAGCATTTGCTGTGGTAAGTTATGTGGTTAGCTTTTCTGTGAGGTGTTTGCCCTTACTGTATGGTGTATGAATTTATATTGACAAAGACATTTTTAGGGCAGCTGGCCTTCAGTGAGTCTCTTCTCCTTGCAGAAAGGACTCTTGGCCAAGCTCAGCAGTTTTCCCTAGAGCAACTTGCTGAACTTGCAGTCACAAGGGAAATATCTCTGAAATACGATTGCAGCAGAAACAACAGACTTGTGCTTTGCCATATTTGTTACATATTTAATCTAACTAGGAAATATGGAAACAAATGTTGGTTGACTGTTGCGTATATAGTAACAGAACCCATAACAGCTAAGTACCTTTAGACTAATGCAGTGCCACTATTGACCAATTCATGTCCTATTAAGCTAATTTCCCTATGCCTCAATTCAAGTGCTATCATGGGTTCCATTTTTAAAGCACCCTCAATGGGGGCAGCATGGTAGTCCAGTGGCAATGCTACGCCAGTGATTTAGACCCTTCCTTGAGGGATCGTGAAGTTCAGTTTCTGAGACTGGTAGTGCACGCCTGCAAGTGCATGAATCAGCAAGGGGTGCCGCCATGGCAGTGTGTGCAGTACCTAAGGGAAAAGAGCAACTTGTAATGCTCTCTAGCAAATCCCTTTTGGGTACTGCTTACAGTCATTCTAATGGGCTCCTGAGGGAGGGCTAGAGAGACAGTATAATGCAGAAAAAGCTCTTTCTACTGATGTTGGGAGAGCAAAGTGTTAAGGCCCCAGTTCAGCAAAGCACTTAAGCACATGACTAGCTGTTTAAAGGGCTTGGCTGAACTAGAGTCAAATAGATGTCAGCAGAGCACTCAGCCAAAACATTGTTGTACATTGCTGGATACAGTTAAGAAAACCCTTCACAGTTTCTAAGCTTAGATAAAGCTTTTCTCTTACTGTTCTGTCCTATGCCATCGCTGTGCCCTATTAAGCAGTTATGATTCACCTGACAGGTGTCTACATTTGGTAAGAGGGGCTATGTAAGAGTATGGGGCAACTGATGATGATGATTCATAGTCACAATCTATTTTTCAGACGGATCTGAATTTATCAGATGACTAGTGGACAACAGCGGAGGATAAGTGACACTGACTGACAAGTAAAGGTTATGTACTAAAGAAATGAAACTTGCTCCAGGTTTTACATCCTTCCGCTATATTAGATCCCCGTGGTGAAAGTATTCCTGGAGCCCAGGGCTCTCTGTTCTGAGTAGCACTGGGAGTTTAGACAGGGTGGGAAGCAGTACGCCACTTGGTAGTAAATGTTTTCAGGATCAGACCCTTCGTTTGGCCATTCATGGTGTTGTACATTATATTTATATGAAATAGAGTCTGACATTTTGGGCCTGGTTCTCGTGTACACTAAAACAGTCATCTGGCAGTAAAAGGGCCTTAAATTTGGCATCTACTTCAAAGCCTTTTTATACTGCCAGAGTTTAAATGAGAATCGGACTGTTGGTGTCAATGTCCACAGGTGGTCAGTCATGTTTCTCAGCATGGCTTTGTCTGCTTGACAGACCTGATAAACTCCTTATTTCCCAGAGTCCTCGCTCAGATTTGTGAGCAGGGCCAGTCCCTGATGTGCATATCTATGCTGTATGTTTCAATGATCGTGTTACATCTTGAGCTTTTGGTTAAGATGGCTCCAAGGTGAAGGAAATAGATAGATTCAGATAAAAGAGTGCATGTCATTCCTGATTCACATAGAGAAATGGGACACACAACAGGATTGCTTTCTATGGATGCTGGTGTGGGAGGGATGAGAGCCAGTGTACACATTCCCGCATCACACATATATTGGTTCTTAGCAAGGGTTAGAGCACAGGCATTGCCCCTGTGTAGAGGGCAAGCATGGACTTGCCCTGATCCAGGAAGAGCTCAAGGAAGGATTGTACCTCAAAATGGCATGCTCTACTCCAGCTAATTCTGGTTATGGGTTGATGTATAGGAGATGAGGACATGGTCACACCTACTTCCTCCCTCATTTGAGGCAATATGCACTAGTGAGGTACATGAAGGGAGCAGTTAGCGTCCTCTCCAATCTACAGGGACTGCAACACTCCTGGTGTCATGGGCAATCTGGCTCCAAATAAGGACAGCACAGGTTGGTGTTGAGCAGCACAGGAATCTTCCACTGGATCCAAGCCTGCAGCAACTGGAGTTAATGGCAAAACTTCTGTTGGCTTTAGTGGGAACATGACTGGGTCCTTGCTAGGCAGCAAACTCTCTCTTGGCGCAAACTCATGGGAAATAAAGAGGATGGGGGAAAATCTGTATTTGTTAGCAAGACAGGAGAACAGAATGTCTCTGTTTTACTAGTAACTCCGGGACACCCCAACAAGCTGTCACGAGCACTAGCAGCATCCAGCAGTTGAATAAAGGAAAAGATCACCCAGGAAGGCAGCCAAAAGGACAGATACAGTTCCAGATGCTGCCGCTGATATCAAGCACATTCTAGCTGGCATACAAATCCCTGTAACTGCCAGATGTATCCCATGTGGAGCTAGGGGTGCCTTCCAACACTGGACAGTGAAAGAGAAAATCAATAGTGGCAGCAAAAGGAGGAAGCATTGCCAAGTTAGGACAAAAATAATGAGTATGAGCCAATTTGCTTTGTACTTTCTTTTCTTTGTAGATTAAGCTACATCATGCCTTCAAAAAAGGAAATCCATATGTCCAAATGCCCAGGAAAGATGCTGGTCTTATTAGCACTGCTGTAAATCTGGATTAAACTCCATAGATCTCAGCCAAGTTACTCTGGATTCATGCTGGTTTAACTGAGAGAAAAACGTAGCCCATGGTGGTAATTTCTAACCGTTGTAGCTTTACCAGATTGGCAGGTGGTGAGAAGGAGGCTGTTTATTTAGATATTCACTTCAGACTAGACTAGAGAAGTAAGCAATAATCAGGAAATACCTTTTATAGATCCCTTAAAAATCTAGGATCTCAGACTTCTGGGTCAGCCCAAAAGTTGATTCACTGGAGCAAGTTGTGGTCAGCTTCACACTGCTACAATATAAGCTTCCACTTCTTAAATTATACATTGTTGTCTAAGTAAAGCAGTTTAAAAATAGATTTTAAGCATTCTCCATCCATTTTGGCCAGGATAGTCCTTTTTTTAAGCCCTGCCCCAGTCGTCCCGACTTTTTGGCAAAACTCTGCATTTGTTCTGTTTTGCTCTTGCTAACTGCTGACCTGTTGGCAAAAGCAAACAGGACAAATGCAGTTTAGAGAAAAAAGTGGGGTGTGGCCTCCTAGCAGAGCATGGTGAAATGTGAAGGGGGCAGAGGGCAGAACGGCAACACCAGCCGTGAGCAGGAGGAAGGGCTTAGGAGAGGGGCTGGGTCAGCCTTGTGTGAATGGGCAGAAGAGGCCTCAGGCTGGCCCCAAATGGAGGGAGTGGGGGACCTTTGGCTTCCCCCATATCGGGTCCCGGCTTCCCTTTGAGAAAAGCTGGTCACCATAGGTAGAAACAAACAGCTAGCAGTTTCCTTGCCCAGAAATCCCCAAGTCTGTCACTCCAGTGAGGTCTGTGTCCAGCAAATCCTATCTCTCTGCTTCCTCTCAGAACCACACTCAGAACTTCTCCAGCACACACAGCCTGCAACTGATATCCTAGGCCAGGCCTGCACAACTCGGAAAGCAGCAAGGGCCATATTACTGCAAAAAAACCAGCTGCGAGCCGAAAAGCCCCCCCCGTGCCCCGCCCCCATCCGCTTCCCCCCCATCCCACTGCGTGGCTTGCCTCATCCCTACTCACCTCCCGCGGGCCACACAGTGAGCCTGTGTGGGCTGCATGTGGCCCCCGGGCCGCATGTTGTGCAGGCCTGTCCTAGGCCCTCTGCCTGCAGTCAGGAAATCCCTCTGTCCACACAGCTTACCGCTGACCTGCCATGTAGCCTATTGCTGCGGGGGAGGGGAGAACTTCCATTGTCTGCAGCTGCTTCTACTACATAATAGGGCTTCATGCTATTTCTTGAGCTAGCAAGAGTTTGGCACACCCTGTGTCCCCGCAACATCTTCATGCCAGCTGGCAAGGGGGCACAGAAGGGATGTATGGGGGTCACAAAGATCTCCAGTGTCTGGTATTCACAAGACACTCGTTTGGTGAACTAGAGTATAAAGTTTCTAATAATAGCCTGCATCACACTGATCATCAATATCAACTCAAAACACATGTAAGGATGTCATGTAAGAGTTAAGTATAGGTTTCAGTGTAGTAGCCATGTTAGTCTGTATCAGCAAAAAGAACAAGGAGAACTTGTGGCACCTTAGAGACTAACAAATTTATTTGGGCATAAGCTTTTGTGGGCGTCCCTGTGGCCCATGCCACTTCCCGCAGCTCCCATTGGCTGGGAATGGCAAACCGCAGCCATGGGGAGCTATGGGCAGCTGAGCAAATGTAAACAAACTGTCTGGTAACCCACCAGCGGATTACCCTGACGGGCCACAGGTTGCCCACTGCTGCTCTAGAAAGTGTTTATGATTTTTATTTTCTATGTAACCATTGGTTTCCAGTGCTCTTACTCCTTATCACTTGAATATCTTTTGGGTTTTTTATTTTGTAACTTTGATATATTTATGGTGAAAAACAAGACTAATCTGCTAGTGTGTAGTGTTCCTTTGGGAACAGCAGGTCTGCTAACTCTGTGAGCGTTCAGGAGATAAGGGATTGGACGCTACAGAGAACGCTTTGAGGACTCGCAGTTTGGTGTGTGTATATCACTAACCTGTAAAGAGGACGAGGTCTGAAGGGCAATGTTTTGTCTTATTAGTGGCAGGTGATTTGAGGGAGCTGACCCCCGACAAGCACAGACAAGCTTCCTCACACTAAGTGCAACTGGTGATGAGGGTCTCACAATCATGGGTACTTCTCGGTAGTGTTTCTCACCCAGTGGTTTTGATCTGTGATTGTCTTTGGATCCAAAAGTCTTAGTACCTTTTATCCTTTTCATATATTTTTCAAGGATTAGCCTGGTTCCTCTGAAAATAAATGTCAAAATATTGATTGAGAACTTTAGGATTTGTATTCCCAAATGGATCTACAGACAGCACCAGTGGAATAAATCCCAGATCCAAGCACAGCTCTAGGAGTCAGTTATTTAGGCTCCGAACTTCCACTGGTTCCAAAAACTCCTGTTGATGATCTGGGCCTAAATGTCTGTCTGCAACAGCAGATGTTGCACTTAATCCTGTGTACTTGTATCGACTTTTGGATTTGTACATGCCTTTTATTTAAGGCTGCTCACCTCCCTAACCAGAGGCTAGGCACCACCAAACATAGCCCACCTCTGCTTGCACCTTTGTCTAATTGTTTGCAGTTTTTTCTCTGTTCAGTGTTTCTTTTTATTTGTTTATGAGTTTACTATCATTTTTTTGTCTGCTAGAAACATTTGTCTCATTTGCATTTGTACTTTTCCTAACTGAACACTCAGCTCCTCTTCCCCTTTATTATCATATTAACTTTGTTAGTCATCCTGTACATAATGACAAGCTGCTTCCAGGGAGTTCATAATGGATTGCAGGGGAAGAAGGCAACAGATTACTGGTAATTTAATATCAGCCAATGAGGGGCACTGACCAAAATCTTTCCCCAAAACTCAAATGGACTCTGAGCCAACAGCTTTTAATAATATGTCATAAAAAAGAGAACTCTTGATATCTGAAAGCTTTTGATTAGTTTGTTTTTCCATTATTTTCATTTTTCTGTCTAGTGCCTGAGGCTCTCCCTGCTTCTGACCCTCGGGCATTTGTAAAAGGTCCATCACTTAGTGTTTAGGCAACTACTAATTTCAACAAATTCTTTATTCCTTGTCTGTGAAGCAGCTTTTCATTCTGATCCTTCCGGACTATGGAGAGTGAAATCTCACATCTGCATGTGCATGCGCTCCCCACCCCAGCCCCCGCTCCATGGTGTGCAGGGGACAGGTTTACTGTTAGTGGCAGGCCTTCTCGGAACAATTCAGCTTTTAGATTTTTGTTTTTAGATTCGGTTTTTAAAAGCTGAAAACCTTAATACAAAACTCTTCAGGTTTCAGCTTTTTGTCACAATAAACCTCCAACATCTGTTGTGGAAAATACATTTTCTGAGCAGTTCCCCCTATCCCCCCGTGTCCTGCCTCTTTGCTCACCAAGCCTCATTCTGACTTGCAAGGCCATGTCTCTGTGTGGAAAAGGCTTGAGTAGGGCTGATGTGTGACTTCGGGAAGATCAATTCCCCACTCTGTGCACTAGACGTTACTTGATGTGAAAAGAAGATGACACTACCCACCTCACAGGGGTGTGCCTAGGATTAATTCATTAGCGTCTCTACAGCCCTTTGAGCTACTCAGATGGAAGGCAGAATAGAAATACAAAGTACTATTATCATACTTGCTACATTCCTTCAAAGCAGCCTATTTCAAAATGCTGCCAAAGAAAAGCCTGGCTGGATCAATGGTTGAATGGGATGCTCTGCCCTCTAGTGCTGAGCTAACAACTAAGAAGTTCAAAAAAGATTCCAGTGGGTGGGTAACATTTGCCATTCTTCCAGATCTGATATTGGATCTGATATATTTGTTGGAAGAGGCGACTTCCCCCAGTCCAGCAGTATTGTTTTCATTATGAACTGCCTTCCAAGAACAACACTGCAGCTTGCTCTGCTCTGCGCCTGCTGGCTCTGAAGTGCAATAAGAAGGTAGAAATAATACAAATATAAAAATGAGCAAATTTCATTTTGCTCCAGAACTTCAGGACTTCAATATTATAACAATTCTTCATATATCGCAAATGATCTCTTTACAAACACAGTGCTATATCATTATAAGTGTTGCGTGAGTGAGAGTTAGTTAACACTATGCAAATCATGGCCCCTGGGTTAGATTCCTGGTTATGCCACTGACTCAAGGAAAAGGAGGAATTTGGACTGGTATAACGGGAAGGGGGAGCTGGATGAGTGACCAGGGAAAGGAACAACCAGAGGAAAGTAACAAACAAGGGAGAATAGGAGTTGTTAGAATAGGGTTGAGCATAAGGTGACCAGACAGCAAATGTGAAAAATCAGGAAGGGGTGAGGGGGCAATAGGAGCCTATACAAGAAAAAGACCCCAAAATCAGGACTGTCCCTATAAAATTGGGACATCTAGTTACCCTAGCTGAGCAGGGGGAAGGGAAAGAGTTGTAATGGCAGAGTGGGGGTGGGGTGTTGGGAAGAAAGAGAAAGAAATGAGGCATATGTAAGTGGAGAGAAGAGGAAAGGCTTTGAGAAATGGATGGGAAGGAGGAGGAATTGGTGGACCTCAGAAGGAATTGGTGTGGGGAAGAGGAATAAGGAGAGAAAATTATTGGACTCAAGGAAAGTATACTATAGATATAGAGAGGGAGAGAAATGGGCCAGGAAGGAAGAGAGAATGGGGGATCAGATGGCAGAAAATGGGAGAAACTAGTTCATTGAGGAAATTGCATCAGAGGCTTAAAGATACTGGGGGGGTGTCAAAAGGAAATGGATGGGCAGAAGAGAAACAGGGTTATAGACAGAGTAATGGGAGGAGAAGCATAGAGGATGAAGAAAGACGGGGTGGGAGAGAAAAAATGGGAAAAAAACAGAAGAGGGAAAACGGAGGGAGAGAAAATGGAGAATTAAAGATAAAGTGGAGGATTAAAGAAAAGGGAATAAAGAATGAACTGGAAAGAGCAAGGGAACACAGGCAACTTTACAACAGTTACATTCGATATTTATTCATATTCATTCCTGCCCATATTTACAGATGACTCTTAGGATATTAATTTTCTATTCCTAGCACTTCAGTGCTCTGTGACAGATGAGCCCTGCATGTAGGAAAGTTTCCTCTACTGTGGAGCAAAATGCCTGCAAATTGGCATATTTCCTGGGAGACACAGGAGATATGAAGAAAGGAGAACAGCAGATTCTTCTGTAAATACAATAATTATAACCACATGTTCATACAGTAGTCAAAGACATTTTAAAAATTACTCTAGTATTTGTCATTTTAACTGTCACCGGGGAGGAAAAGGAATTTATTATTGTAATGAACCGGATGGTGTGTATTTGTACCATTGGCTTCTACTGCATGGAATTACAACTGCTCATTTGTGTCAGAGGCCTTATATTGCTAATAGCAAATTGAGATTTTTCTTTACCTCATGTAGTGTACAGTTATGTACATCCAAGGCCTAATCCAAAGCCTGCTATTGAAGTCATTTTGGACCAAGTCCTGCACTGAAGGATCTGATTTCTGTCCTTGCCTACCGACAGTGCAAGTGCCAATGCTATACACTGCACTGACAGGTGCTAAGTTCTTAACTGGTTGTGGGTTTATTACTTGGTGATATCAAAGTTAAAACCCAACAATGGGATATAAAAATGTACATTGCCATGTATTACAGGGTGGAGAAGCAAATTTGTTTTTTCACAAACTTAGTTACAAATACTTTTACTTTGTAGCTGGGTGTGTGTGTCAGTTTGAATAAAAAATAACTGTTTTCAGTGCACCCTCAAGAAGAGCAGGCGTAGAGTTATATTATGAATGCAATGGGCAGACAGTGGATTAGACATCACAGCTGACCAATCCAACAGGCCAGGGTGGGGACTGCGAGTAGGAGAGAGTATGTGAAACAAGACATTGAAGGGATTCAGGTTGCAGACAATTACTGTGAGTCAGGGAGCCAGACAAGTTTAGGCATTTTCTAAATGAAAGCTTAGAAGAGTCAAGTGGCGTTCTGTCCATTCTCGGTATGCTCCACTGAGGACCTGCAGTGGAGGATCATGTTGGCAGTGGGTCTGGCTGTTAGAACGTTCCCAACAAAAAAACTGCAAGAACTGTTCATGAAAACATTTGTGAAAAATGTGTTCCTTTTTTCAACCAGCTCTTGGTGTCAGTGCCCCTCCTTCACCACTCAGAGGAGCTGTCACCCACTCACTGCCCTTGAGAACAAGGTCCTTCTCACCTCCTTAGCAACCCCACTAACTGCCTGAATATCTCACCACTTCCCTCATCACACTGACAGCCTCATGCTCCCCAGCTATTTCTCCTCCGCTGTCATTTCAGCCCCCTTGAACTGAGCTGCTCCATATCACTTACTTCTCTTCCCCAGCCCAACCCACCTGCTTACTGTACTGTGGAAAGAGGGAGTTCTGAGAAGGGGGGATGGTGGTACAAGACGATACTTACCCAGTGTTCATTAAAGTCTTGACCAGCCTTGGATCACAGTCACGAGAAGTCCTCCTTCCATTTTACCCCTTCCACAAAGCCAGGCAATCTCCCATCTGTAAAATACATTAGCTTTTTCCTAGGTGACTTCGACCTGGAAACTAACTAGTTTCCAAAAGATTATGGCTCCTATTTGGCTTCCCCCATTTGAAAAGTCTGAAAAAAGTAAGGGAAATCAGAAGTAAAGGCCCCAAATTTCCCCTGTCCCCTGCCAAGATATTGCCAGATTCTCAGAGGACACACCCTGTATATATCAGCAGTGCTATAAGAAACTAATTACCATGGGGCAGCTTTGAATGTCTGGCTTTGAGTTTTACAAGTTCCCTAAATGCTATTTTAGCATTGGTTTTAAACTTGAATATGCTTTAAAGCACTGAGTATTCGATCTTCAAATGTTTAATTCATAATTTGCCTTATGAATAGAGTTTGGGAAAGAAAGATCACATAAAAAGACAAATGTTTGTGGTAATTTCTATGGAGCATTGGGTCAGTTCTTCAGACACCATCCACAGAAATACTCCACTGAAATTCTATTGAAAAAATCTTGCAAAGAAATAGAGAATAGCTCTCTGTGTGAGTGATACATAACAAAGAGATGACAAGCTTATCTGAGTGATTACATTGCAGAAAAAACTCCCAGTCATGGTACAGCACAATTGATCCACAACCATTTTTCATAACCATTGTATTACATTTTTCATAATGGCTACAAACAGGCATATTGCCAACATCACCAATCATACTTTAGGACTTTTGAGCATAGGCTGTTTATGATGCCTGGAATGAATGAAGTCAACAGATGGTACCATCAGCTGACTTACACTACAAGGCACAAATTGCTCAAAGGCACTTCTCCAGTGAATGGAGTTATACTGTTATGGAACTAGTGTATGTTCAATGTGTTGAAATGATATCTCTAATAAGTACTAGCAAATTTATAGATAATTATTCTTCAGTACTTCGAGTGTTGTTTATGCTACAGCTACTGTACAGTGATTCAAATTTTAATGTCACCTCTGAATCTCATTTGCCTATTTGGAGAAATATATAAATCAATCCGTATTGAAATATATGACATATGCTATACAAGAGAATATATATGATGAAAACATTCACAGAGGCAGTAGCTAGAATCTACGTTCCAAAAAGAAAGAGGTGCAACTAGAAGCATGCTAATGTGAGGACTCTGGGATAAATATCATTGTAGAAAGGACTTTATATTGTAAAATTCTGCATTTAATAATCGATCTTGTTTGAATGTATGTTTGTGGTTGTTCTTGTATTGAGTGTACATTTGGTAATACAGTAGATGTAGCAAGTAGGCTAGTCGAAAATTTTCTCTCAGAACTGTTAATTTGTGTGTTTGATTAAATGAACACTTTCACAGAAATAGTCAGAGTTCCTTGGAAAAAAAGTTTAAATAGAAATCTGAAAACCTGAAACCAATTTTTTTTGTTTTGTTTAGGGCTGGACTCTTTTTGACATTTAGCCAAAATTGGTGGTGTGGGGAATCCCATCTCTTGTTTTTCCAGCAGTTTTCAACAAGTTCTAGAACAGCGGTTGGCAACCTTTCAGAAGAGATGTGTCGAGTCTTCATTTATTCACTCTAATTTAAGGTTTTGCGTGCCAGTAATACATTTTAACGTTTTTAGGTCTCTCTCTCTATAAGTCTATATTATATAATTAAACTATTGTTGTATGTAAAGTAAATAAGTTTTTTAAAATATTTAAGAAGCTTCATTTAAAATTAAATTAAAATGCAGAGCCCCCCACGACTGCTGGCCAGGACCCAGTCTGTGTGGGTGCCCCTGAAAAATCAGCTCGTGTGCCATAGGTTGCCTACCCCTGTTCTAGAATCAAGTACTGTGTAACTGAGGGCTATGTGAATACCTGGTTGTTGTTTTTTGTTCATCAACAGTTCCAAAAAACTGGTAGGGTGTCACTTTGAGTTGACCTGAAACATTTTTTAAAACCTTTTTGGTGAACCAAAATGTCAGAAAAATTAGTTTTGGATTGAATAAAACATTTTATTACACCTAATATGAAATATTTCCTTTTGGTTTAAAGAGATTTTTTTTTACTTTTTCTTTAATAAAAAGGAAGGACATTTTGGAACAAAGTTGGCCTGAACTGAAAAATAAAAAGGTTTCACTTTGAAAATGTCTATACAAAATGTTTTGATTTATTTTTCAGAATTTGTTTTTTTAATTAAACAACTCAGTGAATTTCACATGAATTTGCAAAATGCTTCCAATGATCAAGAAAAAGTTTAAGTTGAAAAATTTTGCCCATTGAATGGAAGTGTAGGAATGGCAGCTACCCTTTTAAGGGCAGGTCTACACTACCCACTGGATTGGCGGGTAGTGATCAATCTATCGGGAGAGGGTCGATTTATCATGTCTAAACTAGACGCGATAAATCAATCCCTGAGTGCTCTCCCGTCAACTGTGGTACTACACCACCATGCGAATCACAGGCGGAGTCGACGGGGGAGCAGCAGCAGTCGACTCAGCGCCGTGAAGACACTGCAGTAAGTTGACCTAAATACGTCGACTTCAGCTATGTTATTCTCGTAGCTGAAGTTGCGTATCTTAGGTTGACTCCCGCCCCCCAGTGTAGACCAGGGCTAAGAGCGGGTGAGACACTTTTGCTGCTGATGAGAAACCCAACCTGCCTCCATCTCTAGCCTGGGGAAGCTCCAGCCTGTAGGAAGCTTCATTAAAAGAATTGTCAGAACTCAAATAATGAAATTATTGTTCAAGGGCCAGATTTTTCAAATGGTCTCAGCACCTTCCAATGTGAAATATGTGGTCAATGTGCTGAGCTCCTTGAAAAAATCTCCATGAGAAACAAAACCTCTTCTTTGAAGGTGTAATGTTAAGGCACTTCACAGCATTTAAACTGTACTAAGTGAATTATAGCCGACATAAAGGGATGAATGGGAAAAGAACTGTAATAGCAAAGGAGCAAGGTTAACAAGAGGGGAGGGAGGAAGGAAAAACTTTACCCTTGATCATGTCATCTGGGTATGTTTAGCTCCTGAGATTCACCTCTGTTTACTGACTCAGAAATAGCTTGGTTCATTTAATAACACTGACAAGGTTATAGGGCCTTAAAATTAGCCCCACAAGATTTCATCCTAGTCTTCTGGGTCTTTCCTTATCAGAGTCAGCAATATTAATAAACCATCTGGGCTATAGCGCTATATTAAAAATAAAACTCGCCTGACTTTCTCCTGATTGTAAATAAACCTTATTGTACTCGTGCTGTCTCCTATCCTCAGATCCTCACAGTTAAGTACGTGCACACACACGTACACACACACACACAAATGCACATTTATTCACACACACCTACATGAACATGCAGATGCTGTCTCCTACCAGATGCTGATGCTCCTGATGCTGACAGTGGTTGTATGCACGCTCATATGCACACAAGCAAAGTATGAAAGCCATCCGGGATGATTCCCAGCAGTTCTGGGGTGGGAGGGAAAGCTCAGTGGTTTGAGCATTAGCCTCCTAAACCCAGGGTTGTGAGCTCAGTCTTTGATGGGGGCATTTAGGGATCTGGGGCAGAAATCTGTGGGTGAAATTGTGGCCTTGTTGTGCAGGAGGTCAGACTAGATGATCATAATGGTCCCTTCTGACCTTAAAAGTCTATGAGTCTAAACAATGCCCATTGACATCAGTATGGTTTCTGAGGTTTCAGAACTTCTGAAAATCAGAGCAATAATGTGGTGCACTAAAAAATCAGTCAATCTGGCAAAAGTTGCTCTCCTCTGACCACCACCCACTTTCAGATTACATGGGTCTTCCATAGGCCTTTACTTCAGGTGAAGTGTTGGGAATTTGAACCCCCTCTGTACTGCAAAGACATGCATTTTCCTGCTCTGATGTATCTGTGCTAATCTGGTTGTCACATATTTATTGATTATTTGTATTGGGCTGCTGTGGAATTTGCCCTATTTCAATACTTCTCATGTCCACTTATGCTGTTCTGCAGCCTTCAAGTAGAATGGGGCTACCATAAGTCACAAATGTGCTTAAGGACTTTGCTGAGTTGGAGCTCGGGTCTGCCCTTGCCACATTCCCTCCTCCCCAGGCTTTTATTGCTCTGGTTTCCGCACAGGACATGAGAGAATTTAGCCCATAGCATACATGATTCCGTTTGCACAGGAAATCACATGAAGCAAGCAAACCACATCTATAACATATAGACACTATGAAATTGGATGATGTTGGCTCATGGATCAGCAGTCTTTTAGCTGAATGGGGGCAGAACTTGGTGCAGTGATAAGTTTGGACAAGAACAAATTGTTCATCATCGTTAGAGGTCTGAAATTAAATCTTCAATGTTAGCAAGAGAACAAATAAAGCTAGAGAGGTAAGATGAACTTCACTCTCCTAGTTGCAAGCACACTGATAAAACTGGCAAAAATGGTGGAGTGAAGCAGAAATTCTTCACTGAGGCCATTGACGTTCCTATTGGCTTTCTTATTGAATCACAACAAACTTACAGGGGTTAAGAAAATAAGAAGGGATAGTGTAGCAAAAATATTTGGAGCTCGATATTATTGGCTTCCTTTCTTGGATTATTATGGACATAAGTATGTTAACTGTCATCAGCACGCTGGGATATCTGAAACAGATGGGAACAATGCAATTCTAATCATTCCCAACCAAAGCTGGCTGCAACACACATGATCTTCTCTATTTCAGAAGTGTGTTTGGATTCTATAGTTGATCCATGGGAAAGAGGAGCATGCAGCCTGAATGGATTAATCTCGGTTTTCAAAGGGAGAATAGTTCAGATTTTAGATTTATTTGACAATCTGTAAATCATTAACTAGGTGAAGATTTTTTTCTGGATTCTAAATCTTTGTTTTGTTTTTGTTTCTCTGTTTAAAAGCCCATCTTTAAATCATTTTGGAGAAAATGTTTTAAATGGCAGACAGTTTTTCAGGACCTGCAAAATGTAATTGTGTGTGAGCACTCTTTCTTGGTTTTGCAATATTTAATTAATTAGTATTAGCCACAGTGCAATGTCACTGGGTACATTGGTGCGCTGGGAAACAATAATAGGTTTCTGGATTCTGGAGGAATTATGGGACTTTGCAGGACAGATTGTGGGAGAGTAAGAATTTGACCTCTCCTCCCACAATCCCTGGGAGCATGCAAGGGATGTGCAAAAATCATCTGCAATACTCCAGTTTGGAGCAGTGCTAGGAACTCTGGGCTGCATGCCCAGAAGGCATTCCTGCCTAAACAACTGAATGGAGCATGAGTGTGAACCTGGGGCTTAACATATAGTGTGAAGACTATATGTGCATGCAGTGACTGCTAACTAGCACAATTTAAGTACCACCAAGGTAATTCTAGAGTGTGGAGACAGACTTTCATGCACAAACAAGGGGGTTGGATTGGGCATTCCTTTTGTGTATGATGTACTAATGTTTTTCTTCTTGGTTACAATCTGTCCCCACAAGCTGCATCATAACAGCTCAGAGTGCAAAAGCTGAAAGAGAAATAAATATATTCTTAGTTGTGGTAGCTCTTTAATTTCATTTCTGTCTTCTTTACTTTTCCCCAAACACTGTTCTGCTGGTTCACCCAGAGCAGCATGTGGCAGGGATGAAGGAGGGTAGGGAAGTGGAGCAGCTGGAAGTAGAAGAGTTGAGCAGGGGGAAAGTGCGTGTGTGCGTGTGTGTGTGTGTGTTGGGAGATTGTTCCATGGAATGACAGCTCTGACTGTCAGGAAGTTTTTCTTAACTTTCATCCTGAATTTCTCTTTTCTTAATTTCATCTCATTATTCCTGGTTAGATTTTTAGCTGTGTTACATGTTGCTAGTATCACATTGTTGATACTAAGAGAGAGCAGGGGATTGCCTTTACCCCTACTGGATTAGACAGGAGGAAAGACAAACTTCTTTGAGCGCCACAGAACATGTCCCATCACAAATACAGTTCTGTTGCAGGTTAAGTATCAAAATCTCACCCGAATCTTGCCATCCCAGCCAGTATGTGCAACATTGCTTTGCTAGGCATGCAAAATTATAACAGAACTATCATTGCATACTTTTTAGAGCTGGGAGTAATACACCTCGGGAAGAACAGTCAATGGGAATATGGTTGCCCACTAACCACCTTTTTTGTCCTATGAC
This sequence comes from Dermatemys mawii, assembly GCA_007922305.1. Classification (NCBI taxonomy): domain Eukaryota; kingdom Metazoa; phylum Chordata; order Testudines; family Dermatemydidae; genus Dermatemys; species Dermatemys mawii. The sequence continues at coordinate 67,525,712 of ML677333.1, read as the reverse complement.
AATGGGCCACTGGCCTTGAATGGTCCCTATTTATGCTAAACTATCTGTTCAGTTTTGTTTTTAGCTGTGACACTCCTGGCATCTTTCACAGACTTGAAGAAGAGCTCTCTGTGGAGCTTGAAAGCTTCTCTCTCTCTCATAAGTAGAAGTTGGTCCAATAAAAGATATTACCTCACCCACCTTGTCTCTTTAATATAGACCAGTGGGAGCTGACATTTAATTTGTCTAAAGAAAATGACCTTGAAGAAAAGAGTTATCCCAAAGAGGGAGGAGTGACAGTGGCAGATCAGATGCCAGCTCTTGCCAAGGCTTTATGCTCAGCCGAGCACTGGCAAATTCATTCCCTGGAAACCGATCCGGCTCTCCTGTGTGTTAGTATGGTTAAGATGGTTATTGGACTTATAACAATAGGTTTAGACATTGTGAAACACTTATAAATAGCTTCATGTATTAATTCTACTTATAAGGTCTGTATCTCATGCAATAAGATAACATGTAAGTGTTTGCTATATAACTGTAAAACGTTTGTTCTGAACTATGTAACTAGGGCCCTACCACATTCATGTTCCATTTTGGTCAATTTCATGTTCATGGGATTTTGAAAATAGTAAATTTCATGGTTTCAGCTATTTGAATCTAAAATGTCAGTGTTGTAATTGTAGGGGTCCTGACCCAAAAAGGAGTTGGGAGGATGGGGGTGTTGCAAGGTTTTGCTACTCTTATTCTTGCACTGCTGATGCTAGTGGTAGTGCTGCCTTCAGATCTGGGCCACTGGAGAGCAGTGGCTGCAGACCAGAAGCCTAGCTCTGAACGCAGAGCTGCTGTCAGCAGCAGGGCAGAAGTAAGGGTGGCATGGTATGGTATTGCCACGCTTACTTCTGCACTGCTGCTGGCAGGGGTGCTGCCTTCAGAGCCAGGTGCCCAGCTAACTGCGGCTGCTCTCCCGCTGACCAACTCGGAAGGCAGCACAGAAGTAAGGCTGGCAATACCGCAACCCGCCTTAAATAAACTTGTGATCCCCCTGCAACTCCTTTTTGGGTCAGGCCCCCCACTTTGAGAAAAGCATGTCTCCCCTGTGAAATCTGTATAGAATAGGGTAAAAACACACACAAGACCAGACTTCACAGCGGGAGACCAGATTTCAAGGTGCATGATGTGTTTTTGATGGTCGTGAATTTGGTAGGGCCCTACATATAACTCATCAAACAAAAAGATCTTTTCCTCATGCTAAATGCTAAATCCTTATGAATGGTATTGTCTCTTGCCCATCAGGAAGGATTATCAAAACTGAATGGGCCATTGTGGGATGTCACACTACAAAGACTTTTGCACGGAGCCTTTGCAGGGGCAATTAGCAAAGGGCTTGTCCCATCAGTTTGAATTCTGGAAGAAGGAAATAAAGATAGCCGACATGAACATTTTTCATCTCTTTGCTGCTTGGACTCTGTCAGGGTTGGACCTAGGAAACAAAAGCAGAGATCCCTAGGGTCAAACTGAGTTAACCCTAAAAGACATTCAGTGCTGACAAATTGCTACAACTCTATGATATTTTGGAACCATCGAGTGTAATCATTTGTGTATACATGTCTGCCTGCTTTAAGCTGTAAATAACTCTCATTTCTTTTTCCTAGTTAATATTTTCTTAGTTGATTTACTATAGGATTGGCTCCAAATGTTGTCTTTGGTGTGAGATCTGAGGTACAAATTGATCTGGGATAAATGACCAGACCCTTAGGACTGGAAACAACCTGAATCTTTTGTAATCTTTGGCATATGGCAGCCAACTATCACCAAGTCCAGCTTGCCTAGGTTGCAAAATAGAGTCTGGAATGCCCAAGGAGACTGTCTGTGACTCCATAGTAAGACTGTTTTAATGTTTTAGCAGTTCACACTTGTTATGGTGATGGTAAAATCTAGTTATAGAAAGTAACCCCAGTTTGGGGTCTCTGCCCTGCTTTTTTGACAGTCTACCCTGTGACTGGCACTCAGGGTCGTGAGCCCCTCCAGTTAGTAGGATAGAGGTTTATGTGCTCTGCTGGACAAATGTATAAAACAGGTCTCACCTGTGGGTAGCAGACATGAGACTAGTTTGAAGGAGCTGTAAGAGTTTTACTGCGAGTCTGTGTTCCGTCACACCTGAAACGGCTCCTTTCTCCTCTTAAGGGCTATGTTGTCATTTTCTTGGCTACATTTCTATTACAATGGGCATTCCACAAAACAGTCACGAGTTCCGTAGTCACCTTAGCCCTCTTCATGCCATGTTTTACTCCCTTTCCCCATAACGCCAGCTGCCCCCTCTGTTTGCTCCTCTAATATGCTGGGATTTTCTATAGCGTGCTGATACTACATCTTAAGGTTTCCTCATTCATTCGTCCATCTCTAGCTCTACCGAACCTAAACAAAGTTCAACAAATATCTGAAGACCCCTAAAGTCACAGAATATCTGTTCCCAGAGTCTCTGCTGGTATAAATTAGTGCATCTCCCCTGAAGTCGATGACTTACACCAACTAAGTGATCTGGCCCCGTCTCTTTACCTGTATGTGGGGCAGTGCAGAGACTTTCCCCCATTCCCTGCCCACCATAAGGGAGGAGTTGATGGATGGGAGTAAGTCTGGTAACCACCTTCCCAGGATTCCCAACTCCCAGCAATATGATGAAAGCCGTTTTCTCCTGGTCACCTGGCAACATCAGTATCTGACCATACCTGCTAGCCAGGTACATGGTGGTCACACCTGAGATTTTCTGGCACTTTTACTTAAGACTTCTTGGGACCATTCTCTGTGCGTTTTTCTCTCTGCCTTCCCTCTACTGAAAACTCAGCCAAGACAAAGACACAAGGTTTACAGATGTAACCCCTCTACAGTAAATGCCATCTGTACTTAAAATCAGGTGATTTATCCAGTCAGACATCTGTGATTTGGTACTATACAGCACACGGATAAATGCCTAGTAACATTAACCACTCAGAGTACAATAGCTCCCTGAAACAAATTGTCTAGAGTGTATTAGTGATATTATGACATACAAAAATATAAATACATAGTTTAATGTGCATTGTCTCCCTCTAGGTATACCTAATAAGGCTGTAAATCCTTCAGGGAGTGATGGTGATATAACAAGTCATGATGCAATGTCCCAAGAACCCCCGAGTAGAATCTCCGTGTATTTTAATTTATGTCTTTTGTCTTCCTCCCCTTCCTCTCTTCTCTTTCCCCATTCTTTGCCTCCCTCACACATTTCTGATTCCGACAATCTAAAAGATAAACCTATTTTAATTCCAAAAAAGGACATACAGGAACTCCTCACTTAAAATCATCCTGGTTAACATTATTTCGATGTTAAGTTGCTGATGGATTAGGGAACATGCTCATTTAAAGTTGCGCAATTCTCCCTTCTACCGTCATTTGGCAGCTGCCTGCTTTGTCCACTGCTTGCAGGAAAAGCAGCCTGTTGGAGCTAGCTGGTGGGACCTTGGAACCAGGGTGGACCGGCAGCCCCCCTATCAGCTTCCCACTCCCCTAAGTTCCCTATGCAGCAGCTGCCCAGCAGTCTATCAATTGCCCGTAGTTCAGCTGTCCCTCCCTCCACAGCCATGTGCTGCTCCTGCCCTCTGCCTTGGAGCTGCTCCCCAAGCCTCCTGCAAAGTGGGCTAATGTCAGGGTGTTCCCCTCCCTCATGCTTCTGCACCGACTTACCCTATCTTCCATAGAGCAAGAGACACACACAAGAAGGGCAGCAGCTATGGCTCAGCTTGCTGATTTAATTAACAAGGCAGTGTACTTAAAGGGGAAATATGCATAATCTCTCTCTCACACACACACACACAGTGTATGTCTCTGTCTCTGTTTGCCCTTCCTCCTTTCCTGCTGCCTTGTAGAGTGTGAGAGTTAACCCTTGAGGGCTCAGCCAATTGCTAGTTCATCATTTAGCAGTAAGGCATTCCCTGGGAAATATCCCACTCTCTGACTTCACCACCTCAACCAAGCTTTACAATCATCATTGCTGTGTACAGTATTAAATTGTTTTTTAAAAACTTATAGTGTGTGTGTATACATATCTATCTATCTATCTATCTATCTATCTATCTATCAACATAATACAGTCTTTTGTCCGGTGAAAAAAATTTCCCTGGAACCTAGCCCCGTCATTTACATTAATTCTTATGGGGAAATTGGATTCGCTTTGCAAAAAAACATGTTGACTCTTCCCCAATAAATCATGTTTGTCCATGTGTCTGATAATTCTGTTCTTTACTATAATTTCAACCAGTTTGCCCTTTACTGAAGTTAAGCTAACTGGTCGGAAGCCTTTTTTAAAAACTTGGTATCACGTTAGCTGTCCTCCAGTCATCTGGTACAGAAGCTGATTTAAATGATACGTTAATATCACAGTTAGTAGTTCTTCAATTTCGCATTCGAGTTCCTTCAGAACTCTTGGGTGAATGCCATCTGGTTCTGGTGACTTGTTATTATCCAATCACACCCTATAAAATGAAGCTCCATGGTGTAGCTCTGCCAATGGCTAAAACCCCAATGTACTAACAAGCCCTAGGACTTGTGGCTCCAAAGTGGGGGTGCAGCAGGGTCTCCTCTTTACCTGCTACAGAGTTCCCAGAGGCCATTTTGGTTTCCCAAGACACCTTGCCTTCTCGTGCTTCTATAGAGGCCATTTAGCTCCACTCAGCCCCCAATGAGCGTAGCAAATATCTACTGCAATTTGTCCCTTAAGGTAGATGCACTCATTTTAACATCCTGTTCTACCCAGTTCCCATGTCATTCATTTAAGTGGCTTCGGTGTGGCTCAGTTGGGGCTCTCACCTTTGATACGCTGTCAATGAAATGAAGACAGAATGCCTGGCGGGCGTTTGTTCATCCTTCTAACTTGTCTCTGTAGTGACAGTGGCTGCGTTATTCATGGGTCATTACAGAGAGCCTGGAAAGATTAGGAAGACTGTGATTTCAGAGGTGCGGCAAGTGCTTTCAGTTTGCAATCTGATGTGTTTGGGTAACCACATAAAATGAACTACAATTCTGCAAAAGGCTTTTCTTGCCACTTTTTTTCCTGTGGTGGCCTGACATCATAAATCAGAACCACACACAATTGTATTTCTTGGTATTTATCATCACTCTTTAATACCAGCGTCTCACATCATACCCTTTCTATATTTGTTTGAGCTTTTTTGGGTAGCTGATCAAAAAAGAAACAGACTCCCCGGACCAGAGGAGGGAATGTTCTTGTATCATGTTGCAGTGGTTCTGTTTGGCAGCTCTGGTTCTTATTTCCTTCCAGCACTTCCCCAAGCCCCAGGAGTGGTATTCAATGACTGTTTGGTGACCTTGTCATATCAGCGTGCAGCTGTCCTGGTGGCATAATAATCATTGGAGGTAGTACACAATAGACATACCAGTTATTTAACACTTTGCACTGAAAAGAAAAGCACTCATCCTCTCTTTAATGTCTTTGACACCTTTACCTAGCAAGAGTGATGCTCTGATGAGCGAGTATCTGTCCACTATGCAGCTTTTACTCCATATTGTTACATGGTCCCCAGGCCATGTACCTCCTACCTCATTTCCTCCTGTTTTAAAGAATAAGGCCCCAGAATTAAATCTGCTCCTTATAATAAGAAAAAGGCTTCAATAGCTCTTTGCAGTCTGTTCCATAGGCGGGCCCCCAAGCCTCCGTGCAAGCTGACTCTAATGCACCAATATAGCACTTTTGTTTTTCACTCTGAGCCTTCAAAGGGAGAAGGGGAGCAGCTTCACATTTTAATGTTACCGTGACTGTATGGGAGGGAATAGAATATTCCCCTGTACAGGTACAGTGATAATAGCTGACTTTATGCTGAGCAAACTCCCTGCAATCTCTGCCACTGAAGCTCTCCCATAGATCCTTTCCCGCAATAAGGCTTGTTCACTCTTTCCTCCGATTCCCACACAGGCCTAGAATATTTGATTAATTCTTTGTTCAGATTCACCAGTATGCGTGTAGCCACTTGGCACCACACCACCCACACACTGCAGCTATAAACGCTAGGGGCTTAGTTTGTAGCTGCTTTGCATTGCTGGAGGTCTCAAGTCCCGAACAGAAAATACCTGTAGACTTTGAGGCTTGGGTTTGGATGCACTGGGGGACAGAGGAACATTCAAGGACCCGAGTCAGCCCCCAGCGGGGGCAGGGAGGTAGCATTACTGAGTCCCACTCTCCCTCCAGCTCTGCTTTTATCCCACCTTGGGTCCTCAGCCCCTGGCCCTGACCTCAGCTCCTCTCCCTGGTGTACAGTGTCTGAAGCAGTTACGGTGATCCCACCTACTTGCACAGTTTTAGGTGACAAGTGAAATAATCAACAGAAACCTGAACTCAGATCTTGGCAGGCAAAAAGTCTTCAGTCTGTTTGTGAACATGAATATATCAGCCTTGGAATGCTGGACATTGCCCATCTTGGGCCCAATCCTTATGTACTAAAAATTCCCACTGACTTCTTTGCAAGATTTGGTTGCTCAGAGAATGCTCAATTTGGCCTCCTTGAATTAATTGCCAAGTTCTTCAGAATTAATTTATAGTGCTTTGCCTATACTTACCAGGGTATTGTATTGTGTCAAAATGTATGTCTATGTAACTGCTGGGGATGGAGGTTAATCAAGAAAAAGTAAATAATATACAAGTAAATTATTCAAGTGAATTCCTGAGACATTAAGGTGTTGATAATTCCAACCATGAAAAGAACCATATGCCTTCTTTCTGTTAAGTTTATTATTTTGTTTCAATAAAGAGTGATGGTTTCCCTGAATTCCAGTTCTCATTCTAACAGTAAACATCTAAATGGTATCTAATGGGCTTGTACTGATTTGTAGCTTTTTTTTCTTTCTCATCCTCTAATAAGGCCATATTGCCAACTGTTGCAATTTTAACATGTTTTGTGTTATTTAGTATTTTCCATAAAACCCCAGCTCCTGCACTCATATAATTAAAGTCAAGACATTCAGATTTTTTTCAAAGTAATTTTCCAGCCCTTAGAATTGCAGACAAAAGCTTGAAAACATGAACTCTAAAGGCCCAAGAACCAGAAGGCAAACACAAAGAACCTGGCATTTATTATTTTTAAGCCAAATGCATGATTTTGAGGCCTCAGTGATGAGTTATGAATGTTTAGGGTTACCAGCGCTGAGAAGATAATATTATGATGGACAATCTGTGTAACTGCAATTTGTGTAACTGCAGGCATCACGAGTACCATAACAGTTAATGGAGATTCAATATGTGTTTTACAGAATACCAGAAAAGAGAATACAAAAGTTCCATCATGTGTACAGCAGGGCTTCCATTCAAAAGCTATTTGGGGATATGGGGCCCTGTACAACCCTCTCTCCTCTGAACACCCCTGAATTTTAGCAGTGTTTGAATCTGGACCTGAACTTTGTTGCTCAGCCTTGTCACAAGTATTGCTGCATAATATCATCCTACTCAACACCAAATGCAAGACAAATCAAACTAAGGGTTAACTTTGTATCCAAAATAACAACTGCATCAATAAAATACTATCGTGGTTGTTAACTTCGAATTTATACTTGTCCTCCTGCCTGAATATCTTTCACTTACTTCCCAAGAACAGTACTCTGGAAAAGTAAAGCACTGTTGTAACCACTAAGTGGAGTACATATTATACTTGGCACTATGAGCTTTACAGACATATTAGCTTCCTATTTATCTCCCCTCCCGCAAGATATTCCAAAACACCTGCATAATAGGGGTGCTGAGGAAAGACTAATCTTAGAGCAAACTCATCTTAAAACTATCCGATACTTTTTGGATTGTCTCTACCACTCCCCTTCACCTGGAGACTCAAAGGAGTCTTTGCTGCATTATGTAAGTCTACAGCACCTTTGTACCCCCAGGTTATTTAATGGGTTGGGCCCCTTTCCAAAGTAGTGCATGCTGGAAATAACTGGCCACAAACTAGTTTTTTGGGCACTGTTGGGGAAATAGACAAGAAACATTCTCCCAAAACAGAAACAAAGGACATTTAATGGATCTTCTATTGGATGGCATCTGAGATCACTCTGAGTATGGACTGTCTGATTATATGCAGCCCAAGCCAATTATGCTGATTTAATGCTTTGCTGTCGAGCTGCCTGACTATGACTGCAGGAGTGAATCAGAAACAGCTAGCTAAAGCTCAGATTGGACAGGTGAGAGAGACTATTCTGTACTACTGTTGACTGCAGAGAAATATCTGAAGATTCTCACTTGTTTGATGCCTGCTTTATCTGTTGATGGGATTTGCCCGTGCCAACTTGGGACAATGCTGATTAACTTAGGTTTCATTAAAAGTAACTCTATTCATATGTGCGCGCATGCACCTACATGAACTGAAATGATCAGAATTACCTGCTTTTTCTCTTAGACTCACAGTTTGTTACAGTGATATGTGCCTTTTGACCTCTGGGACGGACTACTGTAATGTACTTTATTTGGGACTGCCCTTGGAAAGCATTCATACATTCACAGATTTTAAGGCCAGAAGGGACCAATAAATCAGATTTCTGAGCTCCTGCATATTACCGGTTACAGAATTTCATATATATGCCACTGTATTGAGCCCCATAACTTGTGTTTGGCTAAAGCATATATTCCAGAAAGGTATCCAGTCTTGCTCTGAACACATCAAGAGATGGAGAATCCACTACTTCCTTGGGAGTTTGTTCCAATGGTTAATCACCCTCACTGTTAAAAATATATGCCTTATTTCTAAATCAAATTTGTCTGGCTTCAGCCATAAGTTCTGGTTCTGACTTTCTCTGATACATTGAAGAACTTTTTATTGCCCCGATATTTTCTCCCTGTGAAGATACTGATACACCATAATCAAGGCAAGTCATTTGTAGATTGTGGCTAGTGCTCAATGCAGCAGTGTAGCTTTTCAAGGGATTTCACCCATGAGCATCAGTGCTGCCCAAGCTTCACCACCTGGACTGGCTGCCTGCATGTTCAGCAAGGCTTCTCAACTAGTATTTAAGCCTAAGTAGTATAGAACTGGTCCGTCTGAGGAAATTCGTGTTACCCTAGCTGTCCTGACACCTGAACTTGGTGAGTATAATCCAGAGAGAAGAGAATGGGAGGCAGAGCCTTTTCCATCAAGGGCCTGTATCTCTTGAAGTAAACCTGTGGCTTCTTTCCATGTAAGACATTGTTGTGTCTCTTTTACAGTGTGTCTGTTTTGTGTGCACTGGCCTAGATTCTGATGTATATCAGCCTAGCTCCATGAGCTTCAGTTATGTCAATATACACCATCCGAGGATATGGCCTAATGTAATATTTTACGTAGTGCATTTATTGTTGTATGAATACTTGGTTTTCCAGTTTCTTTATTTCCCCTTTGGACTTGTTGCTGTATGTAATTTATGTTCTGCATTGATCAGAGACTTTCAGGTGCCATACATGAACATTACTGTCATGCAAGAAATATTGAGCTGCCAGGCAATTCCTCCATTTTTTTAAAAAAGTAACCAGATACTGATTGTCACATTGGTTCAACTACTGGCACTAGTGAAATCTAAGGTTCTCTGTTTCTTGCTTAGCTAAAGTGCGGGCAGTTGCACTGGTAGCTTTCCCACACTGTCTACAGTTGCAGACATCACTTTGTGAAACTGAGGGGTAATGCAATCTCCATGCCAGATCAGATTTAGGCTGTGTCTAAGACCAGACTACATGGTGCATTTAGCAATGAATCATCTTATTTATATGATCTGAGATATACTGATATATGATAAACTGAGCCTTCAACTCATTTTCCTTAGCACCGCAGGGTGGCACATAAAGGACATAATCAGTAACATTAACTAAGTGGCTGCTTTTTAAGTCTATCTATAACTAAATCTAAGATGATTCTTGAACACTGCAAGTCTGACTTTCACTTTTATCCAGGGGCTGAGCTAAATGGGACAGGAGACTGACCATTAACTATCAAAATGTGTCACTCTCAGGAAGAAACATACAAAGGCACAGCTAATCCACATTTCTGTTATATTTTTATCAGTGATCACATCCTACTGTGCCCCCTAGGCAGGTCATCATCTTGAGAAGAAATGTGACATGCTAGGTTGGTTCATTTTGGTTTTCTTACTTAACTCTCTTCTTAATTTCTGACCTAATTCAAAGAGCCATCCCAATGAGAAATTGGCATTGATGGATGATGATATTAAGCTGTAAAGGTTTTCTTAGGCACACAGATTCAGCCACTGCAAACCTTAGGATTCCTTTTATTGCCATGGATCCAAACTGATGATTCATCATAAACAGCTGGCAAATGGATGCAATATCTCATTTTGCCAGGCTGAAACAAGCAGTGTCTGCACACTACAGCAATCTGATTCCACCCTCCCACCCCTTCTTTCTTTTTGCTCTTCTGACACTTACCTTCTGCCTTCACTACATAAACTTGCCATTATTATTAATGTTTCTTGCTCCCATTCCTCCTTGTCTTGACTATATATGGAAAGAACAAAGAAGGAGCCCCTTGAAAAAAAAAAAGTTATTACTGTTCAGGGATGAAAAACTCACTGCTTCCATGTTGCAGCCCAAACAGTGCCGCTGTACTTCCCAGGCAGCCATCAAGTGGCTGAAAGGGTCGAAAAGAGAACCCAAGTGCAGGCGTCTCTTGTGATCCACAAAATCTGCTAAAGCGTGGCAGAGTTCAGAGACACAGTTCTGAATATCCTGGAAAAATGCCTGATGTTACAACGTTAAAACTCTTCCACAAGCACATTCTGCTCATAGGCAACAGCTATGCAACAATTGCACATTGTGTTTCTAGGTGATGGATCAATGCTAAAAGGAGCTGCTTATTCCAGAAATGGTACAAGTCAGAGTTCAGTAGAGAAATGGCTTTGAAGCAAAAAGTCTTGGTGCTGCCCCTGGACACAAACAGCTGTAAGCTACAAATGCCTCTAAGCCACACAGATTGGATGTGGAATCCCGAAGTGCCCAGGGATGTGAATGAGCCCCTCCCAAAAACATTGCCACGTCATGGAACTCATGTGGCAAAAACTGTCCCTTAATATGTGAAAGAGATTGGCTTTGTATTAGCTCAGGTTTCCCCCTTTAATATGTTTTCTCATTAATAGTTCTTAAAATGCTGTTTTTTAAACTGCTTTGTTTCTTTAACAGACCAGGAAAGAAGAAGATTATGTTTGTAACCTTGGCTGGCCATATAGCTGTATGGAGAATGCCTGAAAACTCCAGAAGCAATGGAATAAGCTGTCTGATGGAGGTGCCTCTCAACCTCGGTGAAGCAGGTGCTAGTGTGAAAAATAATAATAGTTGTTCCAGGAAGAAGTAAGCAGGAATACCAGCTTCTACATCAGCGAGGCTTAGTGAAACCTCCTTTTTGCAGCCTCTTTTGAACTTAACCTGCAAGAAATACACTTGTTACTACCATGCAGAGTTGACACCTTTTGCAAAAATTGTCACATGGCCCCTAATATTTCCTTTTGCTTTTCCTGAAAGCCCCAGCTTCTGCCATCTAGTTGTCATGTGAGAATCTTCGCTTTCATTTTAAAAAGTAAGTTTCTAGCCCTCATGGTTGCAGAGAAAAGCTTGAAAATGACCTGAATATGACCTACAGGCTCAAAAACCAGAAAAGAAATAAAAAGTACTTGAGATTTATTATGTCTAACATAATGTCATGATTTTTAAGCCAATCTCTTGATTTGGGAGCCTGGCCCATGATTTTTGAACTGTTGCGGCTGACGGTACTGTGCCAACCTGGGTTACAAAACCTTCTTTTCTTTTATTCTGTTACAAAGCCTTAATTAAACATTACAGTTCAGTGTGAATGGGAACTTCAGCAACCTTTACTAAACACCATTCTAGGTTTCCTTCAAGGCTAGTGTGACAAGATAAAGGCACTGCAGCCTGTAAAGGATTAACAGGCCCCAGCTGGTCTAATGGCTGCTTGGAGGCAGAGTAGGGTGATCAGTAGAAAAATCAGGACAGGGAGTTGGGGGTAATAGGCATCTATATAACACAAAGCCCCAAATATTGGGACTGCCCCTATAAAATCAGGACATCTGGTAACCCTAAGGCAGAGTACAAAAGGATGACCAGAGGAAGGCTAAGGAAAGCCTGTGGTGAAGTATTGCCTGGTGGTTTTTCAGTTCATTTGGTTTTGGTTTTTGTAGTTGTTTGGTGGATAGTAAACATGCCCTGGGAAAAGGGCCTTAAAAGCACTGAGGCTTGGAGCTTTATTGTCAGCCGGCTTCCAGTCATGCAACTACCCCATGCTCATGGACAGGTGCCCTTCTGGTGGATGCTGAGATGAAATAGGTGGATTCATATTACTTCCCAGGTGCCCCATCTGGTCTCTGCCACTTTGTAGGCTTGTCTGAGGTTTTTGGCCAAGCAAGATGTTCAGGCCATTGGTGTTCCAGACTCCAGGAAGATTTCTACCCCTAGGGGACCACAGCCTAGCTTCCATCAGTATAACCTAAGATGTGTTATTTGCACCTGGTCTGGATTAAGATGAATTTAAGCATGTTTTAGTGTGCAGTTTTCTTAAGGAAAATTTGATTATGCTCCCACCTATCTATTCCTGCTTGAACAAGAAAAGAACAAGTTCAGCACAGTGTGGCATGCCTGAGTAACAGAGCTGTATCAATGCAAATATATTCCTTGAATAGCTCCTTTGATTTTAGTTATAACAATACTACTTCTCATATAGTGCTTTTCCTCTGTGTATCTCAAAGCACTTTACAAAGGAGGTCAGCAGCAGAAGAAAATAAGGCACATTTTAAATGAATTTGATTTAACTGTGCTCTCCCCTTAGGAAAAACCCTTCTATTCACCCTCTGAACATTTGCGTGTTCTACTTTTATTGGTGTAAACATTATTAGAAGCTCAGGACCAGATCCTCAGCCGGTGTAAACTGGCATAGCTTCATTGGCTTCATGTGGATTTACACCAAACGAGGATCTGCCCCCCCCCAACTTTGAATTTGCAATCATAAGCACTCATGTCAGAATCCCTAGTGTGCTCATGCAATCAGGCAGAGAAACAACACTGTAATTTATCTTACCAACCACGGTGAACCAACGCAAGTTGGATAAAAAAGAAATACTTATGGAGAAAACTTTGGCCAACCCCCTCCATCAAATACCCTAAAATGATGAATAAATTAATGGAAATTGCAATCTGTTCACAGATTTTTCATGAATAGAAAAATAAGTTAAATTAATTGGCTGCATTATTCAGTGTGAATTATTTGTTCACCTCTGCAGGGCTGTAAGAAGCTTGCGAAAATTGCTTTCTCTGTTTGATAATGTGAAATATGTGTTACCTTAGAATCAGAGAGATGTTGCGCAGTGAGTCTGAATGCATTTCTTAAATGACCCTGTTAAATCCTATTTTGTTCATGTATGTTCTGAGAACTTATGGCTAGATGTGTTACAGCAACATGGTAATCTGCACTAATATTTTTGTGCTATATCTGTCTGCTGTGCTGTTAGCTGCTATCTCTAGGCTAGTGTTTTCAGATGGAGTCCATAATGAAGTCCTGGAAAAGGACAGTCAAATGTAGAGCCAAAATCACCCATGACATAAGTAAGAGCAACTCTCTGTGTAGTACCTGCTTATGCTAGGACTGACTTTGGCAGACTATGTATTATTTAGTTGACACAGCAGTGATTTTGTGGCAGTGGTAGGGAGGAACAACAAATTAGCTTAAATATGCTTGGACTGTTATCAAACAGAATCAGAATGCCCAGAAAAACCTCACAGGTACAGGATCTGGTTGTAATCCTGTTTACCTACTATTTCATCTTGGAACATCTGCCTCCAAAAGTGCCATCTGATTTTTCTAGCTCAGTCATCCATTTGTTATCCCTCACACAACGAGACACAGAACAGCAAAAGAAATAAAAATATAATCAATTTATATATGAATGACACTTACAGGAAAACAGGTTTGTTCCAGCTACAAATGTCTTCTGCTCTTGGTTTTATTTCACAGATACAGCTACAGACACCGAAAGTTGTGACATCATAATTATAGTAACCAGTTTGGAAGTCACAGATTTATAGGATTATACTTTCATTTGAGGAACAAATTGCAGGAGCAGATTAATTCCTAGAGAAAAATATTTTAATGTAAATGTTGTTGAGTTTTAATATGAATAACCAGGAGAATGAAAAAACAATTTGTTTTCTCATGTAAAATCAACAACAGGGTAGGAAAATACAGCAAATCTGCCTACAGTGATTTGTCTCTAAATAAAACCTTTTGGAAAGTATTTCCTGGGATGTCAGCAATTCTTTAACAGTATTAAAAACATTTTTTAACTCTATACTGTAGGGACAGTTAAACCTATTCCTATTAACAGCATGCTCCTTTTAATATTACAACATTTCCAAACACTAGGCTTCTACATAAAAACTACTGCATGATCAGCTTGGAACCAGATCCTCGGCTGGTGTGAACTGGTGTTTCTCCATTGAAGTCACAAAGAGAGGGCTACAACAGTCCATGGAATTCTGCCGATTTACACCAGGTGAGGATCCAGGCTACTACTTATTAAAAAATGAAGCAACATGTATATCAAATTATATCTACAGTGTTGCCAATTTAAGGCGATCAAAGATTATGAGATGTTTTAAAAAGGGGTTATTGTGTTGTCTCTTGATTTCTGAACTTCCCCTACCCACTCTCCCACTCATACTAGACAAGGTGATTTTGACCCCTGCTGCAGGAGTTCACACTCCCACATCTGCCCAACAACGAATCCTGTCCCCCAGCCCCACTTCAGTTCTGTCCCCACCCAACCCCCTCCTCAGTTCAGCCCCCCTCAGTTCACTGTCCCAGCCCCCATCATCACCACCCCATCCGTTCAGCATCCCTACCCCATCAACCCCCACTGCCCTCAGCTCACCCTCCCAGCACTCAACCCGTCTGCTCAGAACCCACCCTCAGTACAGCCCCACTACTCCATCAGCTCCCCACTTCCTCACTTCAGCTCCCTTGCACCTTGCAGGCCATAGTTCAGCCCTCGCAGCCTCATCTCCGCTCCTTAGGGTTCTTCACCCTCTGCAGACTTGGAGGGGCTGCAGTGGCGTCCTTTCTCCCACTTCCCAGGCTGACAGAGAAAGCCCCGGCTGCTGGAGCTGGGGCTGACAGTGGGAATTCCAGCCAATTGGGACTGGCTGACAGTGGGAGTCTCTACTCATGGCGACCAGGGCTCCCACTGTTAGTTCCACCACACAAGGAGGGGCTCTGCGGTCAGCCCCAGGTAGCTGTGGCTCCTGCTGTCAGCCTCAGGGTCAGCTGTGTCTGAAAAAAAAAATCATGACATTTGAGAGTTCTGTTGTGCGATCACGAGTCAGGCTTCATTGTACTTAGAAATCACATCTCGCGCGATTCATTCACGAGAGTTGGCATGTCTTTAAACCATGAAAACATCATCTTCAATTCCAGGTCCAAAAAGAAGAGCGGTGAAGCTAACGTTGCCACTTGATTTATAACTGCTTGTTGAGATTGTTTCTTTTTTATAAAATTTGAACTATGGAGATAATAGAAACAAAATAAGAGTGAGCAGAAAAGGAAGGAACACAGAACAACAAAGAGGTAGAAAAAGAAGGGGATATGTTAAGGGATTTTTCAGTGTTGTCACTGTTAGCAACCATCTCAGTATCACAGAATGTTTTCTTTTATCATTTCACCTGGAATCTCTGAACATGGCAGGGGAGTAGGCTAGCACAATAAGGCTGTATGAAAATGCCTCAGTTCTTAGTATTAATGTAAACACTTTCCTGCTGCATCCCAAGCAACTACTTTCATATACTTCAGTCCTATGCCCTCTAGTGACCTTCCTAGAAGTTACAACATATCATTTATTAAAACCGCCTACATTAGACATGTTGTAGCCGTGTGGGTTCCCAGATATTAGAGTGACAAGGTGGGTGAGGTAATAACTTCTGTTGGACCAACTTCCCCTACTGAGAGAGACAAGCTTTTTGAGCTACACAGAGCTCTTCTTCAGGTCAGGGAAAGGCAGTCAGAGTGTCACAGCTACATACGAGGTAGAACAGATTGTTTAGCACAGGGGTTCTCAAACTGGGGGTCGGGACCCCTTGGGGCCGTGAGGTTATTACCTGAGGGTCGTGAGCTGTCAACCTCTACCCTAAATCCCGCTTTGCTCCAGCATTTATAATGGTGTTAAAGTATTCTTAATTTATAAGGGAGGGTCGCATTCAGAGACTTGCTGTGTGAAAGGGGTCACCAGTACAAAAGTTTGAGAACCACTGGTTTAGTATAAGTAGTTAACATATTATAAGAGACCATTCAAGGTGAAGTGTCCATTCATACCTCTGCAGTCATCACACAAAAAATGAGAGCTAAAGGATTACAGATTGTTGTAATAAACTATAAATCTAAGGTCTTTATTAAGCCCATAATTTTTCGCGTCTAACAAAGTTATGAATTTAAGCTCCTGTGGTCATCTTTTGAAGGTGCTGACATAAGACATGAGAATTTCTGAGATGTTTTTCTCTGCAATGGCTGATACAAAACTTTTTAAAGGTTCTGCTCAGAATTAGTTGTGGTAGATGAGATTCATATGCTAAAAGCTCTTATTGTAAAATACATTTTGGTTTTGGTCATGTGTTTTAATATTGTTCATGCAAATGCTAAAGCACGGGTGCTGTTTTGTAGAGATCCATATCACTAAGGCCCACACCTAAAATGAGACTACTCCAGATGGACCCCATTGAGGATTCGGACCTAAAACTTAACATACAGATGATTGTAATAATTGCTCTTTAAAAATAATAAACTTCCAGGAATGGAATGAGGAATGAAGGAACGTAGTTTAGCAGGTCCTGATTCTAAAAGCACTTAAGCGTATGCTTAAATTCCACCAGAATCAATGTGACTATTTATGTGTATAAGTGCTTTGCTGAATCAGGACCAAAGAGAGCAAGTGAGGATGGGTAGGTGGTAGAGCTTTATATAAACCATAGTCTGGAACTTCTGTCAATGTATGTGCACCCCTTAATAATTAAACTGAGGCTCATGAAGATTTCAAAGGGAGAGCATTTCATACTCTATGACTGTCTCTGACACTGCAAGCACTTAAGTCTATGGGCTATGATGCTCACAAAAGTAGTCCTATTATCTTGACAAGAATCAGAGGGGTAGCCGTGTTAGTCTGGAATTGCAGAAGTGACAAAGAGTCCTGTGGCACATTAAAGACTAACTAAAGTATTAGAGCATAAGCTTTCGTGGGTGGGTATTAGCCCACAAAAGCTTATGCTCTAATACTTTAGTTAGTCTTTAAGGTGCCACAGGACTCTTTGGGTATGGTTACACTTACAAGATTATAGCGCTATTGGTTATAGCGGTCCCCTTATACAGTAATATGTATAGCGCTATTGTATGTCCACACTCAGACGCGCCAGCGGTATAGCATGGCCACATTTGGGGCACTTAATGCGACATTAAGAGCAGCGCATTAGGGCAGGTATCCCAGCATTCAGCTGGGTGCAACGTGCTTTTTAAACGAGGGGGGTGGGGGGGACGCATTGTGTGTATGTGGAGGGAGAGAGACAGTGGTTTTTCCATTCTTCTGAAAGCCTGTCAGCGAGCCTCCGTTCACAGAAGGCTTTGTTTTCACACAGGCTCCCTCCTTAAACATTTGCATTGCTTATCTGCCGAGTTAAGAAAGAAACTCTAAAGAGGTACTTCCCCATTCCTCCAGCCGAGTTCAAAACAAAGGGAAGAGATGTCAATTGCCTTAAATGGCTCTAGGCATCTCAAGAGATCACTTGTAGTGCAGTGGATGTCCACATTCTTGCTGTAGCGCTACAGCAGCTGCGCTACAGCCCTTATTCCCCATGTGGAGGTGGATTACGAGGAGCGCTATAACTCCGTGGTTATAGCGCTCTACGTGCCTTGCCAGTGTGGACGGCGAGGAGGTTATAGTGCTCGTGGGGGCGTTATAGTGCAATAAAGTGCCAGTGTAACCAAGCCCAAAGTCACTTCTATTATCTTGAGTGGAGCTACTTGTAAGTAAAGTTACACACCTCATTAAGTGGTTGCAGGATAAGGGCTGTATTTTGTAACATGTTATGTTTGTTCATTTTTACTAAGGTTATATAATTTCTATAAACATCTGGATCTTATATTCAAGGGTTCTCAATTGTAATGATGTTTTTATATTTCCATGGTAATTTATTTAAGTACCTTTTACCATTAAATGACAGAACAATGGCTTTGGTGAGTTACAAAATGCGTTAGCTTTTTTCAATTGTGTTTTTATGTGCAAAATGGAAAAAAAACAGACAAATCAAAAATAGCAAATGAATTGACACCCTGTTATTGATGCAGGAATGTCTGCAGTTATGATCTTATTTACTGGTTGGTCAGAATGCATAAAGAAGAGCTGTACATGCTCTAATTAATGGCCTATTTTCAAGGAATGCTTTTAATTAAAAAGTGACATTTATGCAATGGAGCAAAGTGATGTATGATTTTCACTTGGCCTATTTCTGTGTGGTTCTAATGCTCTTGAAGAAAAAGGTGGGGTGCACTTTTTTTCTGAAAGTTTTGTAGAACATAGGAGAAGTGAGGAAGGAGATGCAAATGACACAAACTTGGTGTGTATGTTCATATATATTTCCATACAGAGCTGGTGACAGTCAGTGGCATCCCTAGTGAGCTAGTCGGGTATGGTAATGTGACTGAAATCCAGAAATTCCTGAGCTCTAGTATGTCTTAAAATGTCATTCTAAATGGTGAATCCTCATCGAGTGTGTGTATTTAAGGTGGACTCCCGCAGGGATTGCTTCTTTGCCCTACACTATTGAACATTATGAGTTGGAAAATATGAGATCATTGCTGAAAGTTTGCAGATGACACACAAATTGTGGGAGTGGAAAATAACAAGGAGGACGGGTCACTGAGAGCAATCTGGATTGCTTGGTGTACTGGGCACAAGCAAACAATATGCATTTTAATGTAAGTGTATGCATTGGGGAACTAAGAATGTAGGCCATATTTACAACATGGGGGACTCTATCCTGGGAAGAAGTGACTCTGAAAAAGATTTGAGTGTTGTGGTGGATAATCAGCTGAACTTGAGCTCCCAACATGACACAGTGGGCAAATGGGATCCTGAGATACATAAACGGGAATCACAAGTAGGAATAGAGAGGTTATTTTACCTCTGCATTTGGCACTTGTGCAGCCCCTGCTGGAATACTGTATCCGATACCAGTGCCTACAATTCAAGAAGAATGTTGATAAATTGGACAGGATTCAGAGAAGAGGCACAAGAAGTATTAAAGGGTTAGAAAACATGCCAAATAGTGATAAACTCAAAGAACTCAGTCTATTAAGATGAATAAAGAGAAGGTTATGGGATGGCCTGATTAGTCTATTGGTATCTACATGAGGAACAAATATTTAATAATGGGCTCTTCAATCTAGCAGGGAAATGTGAAACATGATCCAATGACTGGAAGTTGAATCTAGACATATTCAAACTGGAAATGAGGCATATATTTTTGACAGTGAGCGTAATTAACCATTGAAACAATTTACCAAGGGCTGTGATGTAATCTCCATCACTGACAATTTTTAAATCAGGATTGGATGTGTTTCTAAAAGATCTGCCCTAGGAACGATTTGGAGGAATTCTGTGGGCTGTGTTATATAGGAGGTCAGACTAGATGGTTACAATGGTCCCTTCTGGCCTTGGAATCTATGAAGCTACGCCTGAATCTACCTCTGTCTTGCTATGTGAAATAGTGTTTTAATCTGAAGAGTGGCTACAAAGAATAGTGTTACAAAGTTCCATGTGTTTTGTATTTCAATAATGTTTTTAACTGGCAGCCTTGCAAACTCCACCTGGGATCTGAAAGACTAACTTTGTTTTTTCTGACTGGTAAGCCATCAGCAGTAATACTGGAGCTGCTCATGTGTAAGTGATGGTGAATTTGGCCCTGCAGTTGGAATTTAGTTAATTGAGATGATTACCTTACTCCCATAATTGTATTGGTTCTGCAGTGTGAAAAGGAGAAGACAGGCATATTGAAATCAATGGGACTACTTGCATGAGTGAAGAGCTGCACATGATGGTTTGCTGGATCAGACCCACATCCTTTAATAACCTATCTGATTTTATTGTTTTAGAGTCTTTCTCTTGTCATAACACAATATACAGAAAATAGATACAAACCTGTTCAGAGACTCTAAACCTGAAATACATCAATATGGGTATGTCTTCACTACAAACTTAGGTCGATTAGCTTGCAGTTGATTTTTCAAAGCAGACTGTATATGGTCGATTTTGTGCATCCCCACAAAACACAGCAAGTCAGCAGCGTTCGTCCACAGTACTCTGGAAAACATCGACAGAGGGAGTGGTGCACTGTGGGTAGCTATCCCACAGTTCCCGGAGTCCCCAGCAGGCACCATTTGGAGCGGTGCACTGTGGGTAGCTTTCTCCGTTCCCTACCCCTCCCACCGTGAAAGCAACTGCAAATGTTCCCGGGGCTTTTCCTGTCTGCAAAGTTCTGAAAGTTCCCGGGGGTTTTCCTGCAAATGTCTGCAAAGTTCTGAAAGTTCCTGTTTGCAAATGTTCCGGGGCTTTTCTTGCAAATGTTCCCGGGGCTTTTCCTGGCTGCAAAATTCTGAAAATTCCCAGGGCTTTTACTGCAAATGTCTGCAAAGTTCTGAAAATTCCTGACTGCAAATGTTCCCGGGGCTTTTCCTGCAAATGTTCCCGGGGCTTTTCCTGCAAATGTTCCCGGGGCTTTTCCTGTCTACCTGGCCAGAGCAGTGAGTTGAGAGTGCTGTCCAGAGCGGTCACAGTGGAGCATTGTGAGTGCTGTCCAGAGCGGTCACAATGGACCACCGTGAGACAGCTCCTGGAGGCCAATAAAGTCTACATGCATCCTCACTAAGCCACAGTCGACCCAGAGAGGTCGATTTTAGCGCTACTCCTCTTGTGAGGGAGGAGTACAGAAATCGATTTTAAGGGCCCTTTAATTCGACGGAAATGGCGGCTGTGTGAGCACAGGTGCACGTTTATGTCGACTTAACGTTGCTAAAGTTGACGTTAAATCGTAGTGAAGACCAGGCCTCTCTGAAATTCCAAAAACAGGAATGCCATTAGTCTCTATCCACATTCCTCCATTCCTAATTCCCTTATTTGCCACCCAGTTCTGTATATGACACCACAATACCAGGCCTAGCAGACTACCAGGGAGTATTGTTCAGGAAGCAATGGTCAGGTTTGTGCTACTTACCCTAATTGCTGCTAGATGGCAATATGCTACCTAGAAAACCATGAGATTTGCAGTTTTCAGTATCTCTTTGCTTAAGGCGTAGCTCTCACTTTGCCATATAGATCCTGTCCTATTTATTTATTCCCTTTCCCAAGAAGGGATTTTTTTCTCTTAGCAGGACCTACAGAAAGCCACATTCCACTTGGGAGATTTTACAGAAAGAGATGTAGAACTAAATGCTGTAGCCAAGTATATAGTAACAGGGGGCAAAGGGGGATATCCTCAGAATGGAAGGGGAAAGACTCCCTTTAAACAAAAAAGGGGTCATAGGGCTAATGCTGCAGTTTTCCCCTATTACCAGAATTAATAGAAATTAACCCTTTGGTTATCGGGGGTTATGACAACTTGAGATGAGGCTATTCATGATTCCATAGTAGTGTTCTCTTTAAAATTTCCCACGGGAATTCTACAGTGTTCTCACCAAGCCTAACCAGTGCTTTTTTAACAATACAAAGGATTTGGGGGTATCTATTCAGATGAGAAAAAATTCTATGCAAAATGATTTCAAAATGCACACTTTCACTGAAGTCCCTTATGATTAGGCCATTTTGTGTCTCTTCCCTGCAACATCCATTCAGACTTTACACTACTAAAATCAACAGTTAAGTAATATTCAATGCCAAAATATCACCCACATATTTGTTTTAAATCATCATATTTAATTAACAAGATCAATGTCAGGAACATTTGTATTTGACACCTGGATTGAAAAACAGTGTTAAAATATGTAAAAATAAAGTAAATGCAAACCTTCCACCACAACAAACATATTCAATTTTTAAGGGAATGGTGGGGAAATATTGGTAGTGTGTATTAGTATGGACATCAAGGGCCATTGGGAGAATTAGTTCATGTTTGCTCAGCACTTTGAAAAGATAAAGTACTATATAAGAACTAAGTATATGTATTTTCATCTCCAACACTCATATCTAAATACAAAAGGACTAGATTGTCTCTTCATACTATGTGTAAATCATGTGAATTGAAATGAATGGAGCAACACTGGTATAAACATCAGAATGAGAATGAAACCCTAACATCCCAGTGGAACAATATTGTAGTGACTAATGAACAGTTGTTTCACTTCTGGGCAGGGCCGGCTCCAGGCAACATTGGGGGCCGGCATACCATCTGTAATTGGGGCAGTGAAAAGGCTGGAGCTGGCCCTGCATCTGGGCTGTGTTCTCCAGGCTGAAATAAGTATCATATTCTGAGCTAGTTACCCTATTGTTCTAGAATGAAAGAGAGAATAACCCCTTTAATTAAATTGACTTTGTACTGAAATGTGGCTATATTTAGTAACCCAGATTGCTAGAGCTGCAAAAAGTATTTCCCTTCTAAATGCTTATCAATCTGGGATCTGGCAAATGTCTGCTCTCGATTAAATGTTTTATTCTAGTCTGATTTTATACTGCCTGTGGATATCTGCGTGCAGGTACCATTATTCGGATTAGACAGCCTGAGCAATATCAATTTCTCTTGCTGATGTTCTTACCATCTGTTTGTTTTCATACGTGTGTATACTTCTATATTGCACATTGAAAACTTTTGAAGGTTAAGAAGTATTTTTATTGAAAAAATACCTTTAGTCCTCTCTTCAGCAAACATGAACTGAGAAACAAAAATATTAAACAATTAGATTTGCTATTAACTTCAATGCAGACAGGATTTCACCCCAAAAGTGATTTAAGAAAGCAATCACCATCAATATGCCAAATCAGATGTGCACAAGTCAGTGAGAAGATAGGGGGCTGGGGATGGCAACATGTTGCTCCATGCTGAAAGGAGCTCTCATGTTGGTGTTCTGATGCTGAAGCTCCAGAGGCAGCTCTGTGCAGGTTTCCAGGAACGTGTCCTCAGTCATCCTGAAGTGCTGACACTACTGATAGTCAGTCCAGTTTTGAATCACTACCCTGTCACACTACTCACTTCTAGTTGATTGAACCCAGAAGCAGTGCTCCACTGAGTAAAGATGTTCCAGATAAATACCCTGTAGAACTGACTGCTCAGTTTTCTCCTCCTCCTCCTCTATTAGCCATATCAACAGCATCAACAGTCCTATGAAACTACTAAGCTGCATCCATCCGTCGGTCTGACTGCAAATGCATGTGCATCATCCTGTCTGTGTTAATAACTGTCGTGATCATAGTGCTCAGCTCTGGATCTTCCGTGCTGTCTGACAGCAGTTTGAAAAAGGTAATGGCAAAATTAACAGCTGCCAAGAGAGGAATCATGGGAGTTTGTTAGTCTGTTCTGCAGTTGCAGAATTCCTATAATTCCCAGTAGGCATCCTGAAAATCCACTGCATGAAAAATCACAGAGCAGAGAGCGAAGTGACACTGTGAATTCAACCAGTGACCTTGAGAAATAAATTCATAAACTGCTAAAGCTTGAACTGAAGAGTCAGATCTCTATAACAATGCATATTCTCTGCTGATTGGCACAGAGGAGGCCTGTAACACACATTCACAGGTGGGTTACAGTTGCACCAGGGGATATCTGTTCAGGATGCTGAGTGGTTAATTGTAAAAAGCAGAGCTCTGTGGATGCAATGATTAACAAGGAAAGTACTTTAAATTGGTATAATAGCAGCAGAGCCTAGTGGAAAGAGTTCTGTAAGGGTTTTATCATTGGTCTGTCACTGGCCTGTTAGAGTGGGTCTACACAGCAATTAAACACTCATGACTGGCCCACATCAGCTGGCTCCAGCTGTTTAATTGTGGTGTAGACATTTGGGCTTTTGCTGAAGCCTGTGCTCTCGGGCCCTCCAGCCTTACAAACTAAAGTCAGCTGCCACAGGTATTTAATTGCTGTGTAGACATACCTCAGATGGCCTTAGGTAAATCACTTTTCCCGTCTACCTCATGTTCTCTATCTGTAAAATGGAGTTAATTATAGTGATCTCCTTTGTAAAGCACTTTGAGATCGACTGAGGCAAAGTGCTAACCAAGAGCTAGGTATTATTCAGCTTTATAAAGTTAAATTGCACTTTAGAGCTAATCCAGTGTAACCTCTTTATGTAGACATGGCCTCTGTGTAAACAAGGACTGACATGTTTAACATTATATTCCCACCTTGAACCACAACCATTTGATATAATGGTGAGCACAGGAGTTCCTCTCCATACTGAGTGATAAATCAATCATATTTGTTCAGGGGTGGGCAAACTACGGCCCAAGGACCACATCCGGCCCATGGGACCATCCTGTCCAGCCCGCCTGAGCTCCTGGCTGGGGAGGTGAGCCCCAGCTCCTCCCCCCCATCCCTCTGCCCTGCAGCCACGCCACCAGTGCTCTGGCCCGCTGCTCCTACCTAGGAGTGTTGCAGCAGCATGACTGGCTGTGGCAAGCAGGAGGAGGGGTGTGTGTGTGCGTGCGCATGCGCGTGTGGAGAGCATTGGCCTGCTAAACCCAGTGTTGTGAGCTCAATCCTTGAGGGGAACATTTAGAGATATGGAGCAAAAATCTGTTGAATGATTAAACGGGGGATCAGTCCTGCTTTGAGCAGGCGGTTGGACTAGGTGATCTCCTGAGGTTCCTTCCAACCCTGATATTCTATGATAGGGGTAAGGGGGCTTAGATAGGGGGTGGGGTCTCTGGAGGGAGTAGTCAGGGGACAAGGAGCAGGGAGGGTTGGATGGGTCAGGGATTCTGAAGGGGGCAGTCAGGGGGTGGAAAGTGGGAGGGGGTGGATAGGGGTGAGGGCCATGCTATTTGGGGAGTCACAGCATTCCCTGACCTGGCCCTCCATACTGTTTCACAACCCCATGTGACCCTTAGGCCAAAAAGTTTGCCCACTGCTGTGTTATTTGCTATGACTCCTCAGGTTACAGTCTCACACTGCTGGAGATAATTGAGCAAGGAGATTTAAAAATAAAATGATGTGTGAGAGTGTAAGTGTCCAATTAAATCAGACACAGAAAAAATTCCTTTTTCCCCAGCAAGACACTGTAAAAAATATAGCAAAATGCCCCTCACTCCCCCACAAACCTCAGTCCCAAGCAGGGCTATGAATACATATAGCAAAATCCTGGTGGGGAGGAAGGGGGAAAGATAGTTACATAAAGAAACTGACATTCCTGTCACATATGTGCACAACAAACATGTGCAAAAGTATTTAAGCAAAACTGCTTACAGATAGTGTTATATATTTGAAGGATTAAAGAACAGAATGAGTAAATAACCAAAACTAAGGAGGGAGTCACTTTTATTAAGCCGTACTTTGCCATACATTTTTATACTTTGACAAACTTACCTTTGGTCCTGACAAAATACCGCAAGCTTATTGAGAGTAACCCACACACAATTCAGTGGGCGAGGGTGACATCACTGATGGGGAGTGGGTGTCCCCAGAAATATTCTCACTAAGCAAGTATGGCTTTGAAAATATGTCTCATCTGGGGCAATCTGGTGTATCTCAAAGGCAAAATTATTACTCCCCAGAAGTAGCTGGATGAGCCCCATAGATGAGCTCTCTCTGACAGGGATGTTTTAGCAGCATGTAAGGAGGAGGACATTCAAGCACAGGCAGGGTGATCTGATCGGCCTAAGGCTCCCTGGAGCTGAGTGGTAGCATTTTAACACCTCCCAACTCCAGCTCATAAGTGGGTCACAGCCTCCCGCCCCTACGGCGCTGACTCCCCCGTGTCTTCCCTGAGCCCCAGCCCTAGAGCCTGTGCCATACACAATAGCAGCAGCAGACTCCCAGTTCCTCTCTTCTGCGCTGACCGGGCCCTTTTACACGCGGTGCTGGTTGCTGGGGGGACCTTTTCTCCGCAGCACCCTGTGTTGAGCTGCTTGTCCTGGCGCTGGAGCAGGATCAGGTCAGTAGCTCGCTGGGCTGGAGCTAATGGGCTAATACAGCCCCTGTTAACCCAGGAGTGGGGAATCTCAGCTCCCCTCATCCTGTGGGGTGGCTCCTCTCCTTACTTTCCCCAAATTAACCCCGGACCTTGCAATCTCTCCTCTCTACCCCCTGGACATTAATTCACCCTTGGCGTGTAGGTTCTCATCTGTCCCACCCTATCTCTGCTATTAACCCCCTCCAGATTGGCGTCTTTTCTCCTCCCCCAGTGTGAACCCCTGGAATTCGACTTCTCTCTGTCTCGCTCACCCTTGCTCCAAGGTAACATTAGTACCTGTTTGGTTCTCATCGCCTCTTCCCCAATCCCCCTCATATTTTCATACTGTCTCCCCAAGAGGTAGTCCTCGATGTTGATATTTAACTCCCAACCAGATAAGACTGGTCAGTTTGCTTTCTCTTTGCCCTCCTTGGCTATATGTATATATATTTCCCCGTGGCGTTTTAGAAAGTGCTATAGTCTGTTTTTCCTGGCTTTGATACTTAAAAAAGCAACTCTAAACGATTATACAGAATGTGAAAGTGGGTGGGTTGATCGGTTGGTTTGGTGGGGTTTGTTTGGTTGTTTTGCCAAGCCACTTGGAAGACTGTTGTAAAAGTTTATAGCAATCTGACACGTGATTTGATAGTGAAATGGAACCGTGCAATAGTCACAGAGAATTAGGCACTCTCAGGCACCATTAAAAAAAAGCAAACCCATTATTTTGGTTCAAATAAATCTCTGATTATTCTAAGACTTGCCACAAATCCCTCTTTGTTTCTCTTTTCACATCTTTACAAACTGCAGGTCAAAATAGAGCTAGGATAGTAAATATCTCTTCATTAAGAGAAAAAATCTTTAAGAGAAGCTCTAGTTTTCACAGAAAGTGAATGTTATCTGAATGAATTCAAAACTAAGGTTACATTTCTAATTAAACACTCAATATATGCAAATGCACAGTCAGGGTCACCTGGACAATCTTAAATCTTTCTAGTGTTAGGATCAAGTGTTAAGGGGTTACTGTGTTAGTCTGTATCCATGAAAACAACAAGGAGTCTGGTGGCACCTTAAAGACTAACAGATTTATTTGGGCATAAACTTTGGTTGGTTAAAAACACATTTCTTAAGATGCATGGAGTGAAAATTACAGATGTGGACTCTATTATACTGAACATGAAGAGAAGGGAGTTACCTCACAAGTGTTTACAGGGCCAATTCAATCAGGTTGGATGTAGTCCACTCCCAGTAATTGGGAGTGGACTACATCCAACC
This sequence comes from Dermatemys mawii, assembly GCA_007922305.1. NCBI lineage: Eukaryota > Metazoa > Chordata > Testudines > Dermatemydidae > Dermatemys > Dermatemys mawii. The sequence continues at coordinate 67,498,263 of ML677333.1, read as the reverse complement.
TGATGTCAATTCCAGGAGTGGCAAAGCTGCTTTTGTAGTGAGCCAGCCACTCCCAATCCCTGTTCAAGCCCAAATTAATGGTGTTAAATTTGCAAATGAATTTTAGTTCTGCAGTCTCTCTTTGAAATCTGTTTCTGAAGTTTTTTGGTTCAAGTATGGCTACTTTAAAATCTCTAGAATGTCCAAGAAGATTGAAGTGTTCTCCTAATGACTTTTGTATGTTACCATTCCTGATGTCCGATTTGTGTCCATTTATTCTTTTGTGTAGAGACTGTCCGGTTTGGCCAATGTACATGACAGAAGGGCCTTGCTGGCACATGATGGCATATATAGCATTAGTAGATGTGCAGGTGAATGAGTCCCTGATGGTGTGGCTGATGTGGTTGTGTCCTCTGATGGTGTCACTAGAGTACATATGGGGACAGAGTAGGCAATGGGGTTTGTAACAGGGATTGGTTCCTAGGTTAGTGTTTCTGTGGTGTGTAGTTGCTGGTGAATATTTGTTTCAGGTTGGGGGGCTGTCTATAAGCGAGGATTGGCCTGCCTCCCAAGGTCTGTGAGAGTGAGGGATTATTTTCCAGGATAGGTTGTAGATCGTTGATGATGTGCGGAAGAGGTTTTAACTGGGAACTGTATGTGATGGCCACGGTGTTCTGTTATTTTCCTTGTTGTGCCTGTCCTTTAGTAGGTGACTTTTGGGTACCTGTCTCGCTCTGTCAGTCTGTTTCCCCACTTTTTAATGCTAAACTCTGTTGATTATTAACACCCTGTTTAAGAGCTCTTGCCATAATATAATACCTGTATCACCTGCTGAACTGCTACTTAACATACACATTAAATATAAAACAGATCTTTTGAAGAAGGAGAGTTTAAGGATTTTAAGTTGTTTGCAGGCTGTAGACACTTCAGATTCACTGAAGGTGAGGTGAATTGGTATAATACAAATGTGTCTAGGATGCCTAAGTGTAATCTCACCTCACTGTGCATCTGGCATGTGAGCTATTAAATTTTGTAGAGGCTTGTAGTTCTAGATATGGCAGCTACATGTCTGTACTAAGTGTCATAACAACACTTGAAGAAGAGCTGTGTGTAGCTCAAAAGCTTATCTTTTTTTATCAACAGAAGTTGGTCCAATGAAAGATATGACCTCATTCACCTTGTCTCTCTCATATTCTGGGAATAACACTGCAAATAACAACACTTTTACATTTGATACTATGTACAGTATACTTTGGGAGAAGTGTCCTTAATTATTGTCGAATCCAGTAACTTTCAGTGAGGAGTTGTAAAACCTGTCACTTTTTCAGAAATGTGTGTGGTGTTAACAAAGATAGGAACAGTTTGGTGTGTCTTAACTAGGCAGGTGCATTTTGGATTAAAGGGACACCATTGTCTGGAAAATTATACTTCTATCTGAAAAGCTGTTACTGTTGTTGCAGTAACCTTGAGATTACTAAAACAAAGCTTGCAGAAAATACTTATTTTTCTCTGGTTTTTAAATGTGTATACTTTATGCAATTTGACAGTGTCATTTTTTGTAGATGATCAGTTGCATCACTGCCATGCACTATCTGTCAGGGGCTCAAGTGTATACTCTGCAGGAGAGCAGCAAAATAGAAACTGAAGAGGCAGTAGACATGCATGTGAACAGACAGACATTTGGGAAGGAAGGGTGGTCCAGTGGTTAGGGCACTAGCCTTGTACTTGGAAGACCTGGATTCAGTTCTCTGATGTGCCACAAATTTCCGGTGTGACCTTGAGAACTGCAGCACAGAGAGACTATGTGACTTGTGATACCAGTCAGCTCTGTGTGTTTGGGGGACCAAGATGCAGTATCTAGCCTGTCTGACTCATGAAAGACACTGCCCCCCACCCACCAGTCTCTGTTTAAACCAAAACTGAACCTTCTTACCATCTCCTGAGGCAAAAATATTAGAAAAAGGATTACTAAAGTACTTAGCTCTTATACAGCTTATACAGCAATTTTCATCAGTTGATCTCAATACACTTTGCAAAGGAGGCCAGTGCCATTAGCCCTCTTTCACAGGTGGGAAAACTGAGGTGAAGAGACACTTGCCTGTAGTTCACCTAGCAGGCCATTGCAGAATTGAGAATGGACCCCAAGTCTCAGTCCATCCAGTATCCTATTCATTAGACTGGGGTTCTCAAACTTCATTGCACTGTGACCCCTTTTGGACAACAAAAATTACTATGTGACTGAAATCTGAGCCTGCCCGAGCCTTGCTGCTTGACTGGGAGGAGGACTTTCAGTCTCAGGCAGGGGCCTATAACCTGTACCCACCCGCCTAGCGCTGAAGCCTTTAGGCTTCGGTTTTGGCCTCCAGCGGTGGGGCTCAGGCTTCAGCTTCACCCCCCAGTCCTCAGCAAGTTTGAGCTGGAGGCAGTGTTTTCCCCAGGAATTGAAATTAGGGAGGGTGTTCGAATTTATGGAGGGGTGAGGGGAGCATGTAGCGGCGCGATGACTCACCCCTGTGGCGCCTCCTGCTGGTTGCCTGGGAATTAGCTCTTTCCAGCTCGGATAATGCACAATACACAAAAACACATAACAGTTCTAGATTTCTAAAAAAATATAATTTAAAGAAAAATAATAATTTAAATTGACTTTTGAAAAGTAAGCCATCATGGAATAAGGGAAGTCCTCTCATCGATCAGTAACTGGTTAAAAGATGGGAAACAGAGGGTAGGAATAAATGATCGTTTTCAGAATATGGAGAGAGAAATAGTGGTATCCCTGAGGGGTCAGTACTGGGGCCATTACCATTAAACATATTCATAAATGATCTGGAAATATGGGTAAACAGTAAGGTAGCAAAATTTGCAGATGATACAAAACTATTCAAGATAGTTAAGTTCAAAGCACACTGCAAAGAGTTACAAAGGGATCTCACAAAACTGGGTAACTGGACAACAAAATGTCAGATGAAATTCAGTGTTGATAAATGCAAAGTAAATGCATATTGGAAAACATAATCTCAAGTACACATACAAAGAGATGGGGTCTAAATTAGCTGTTAACACTCAAGAAAGAGATGTTGGAGTCAGTGGATGGTTCTCTGAAAATATCCACTCAATGTGCAGCAGCAGTCAACAAATCAGAATGTTGGGAATCATTAAGAAAGGGATAGATAATAAAACAGAAAATATCATATTGCCTTTATATAAATCCATGGTGCGTGCACATCTTGAATACTGTGTGCAAATCTGGTCACTCCTTCCCAAAAAAGATGCATTGGAATTGGAAAAGGTACAGAGATAGGCAACTAAAATGATTAGGGTGTGAAACAGGAGGAGAGATTAAAATGACTGGGAATTTTCATTTTAGAAAAGAGACGACTAAGGGGAGATTATGATAAAGGTCTATAAAATCTTAACTGGTGTGAAGAAAGTGAATAAGGAAATGTTATTTAATCTTTCACATAACACAAGAACTAGCAGTCACCCAATGAAATTAATAAGCAGCAGGTTTTAAAAAAAGCAAAAGGAAGTAATTCTTCATACCACATAAAGTCAACCCATAGAAATCTTTGCCAGGGGATGCTGTGAAGACCAAAACTATAACAGGATTAAAAGAAGAACTAGATAAATGCCTGGATAATAGGTCAATTGGTGACTATTAGCCAGGATGGGGAGGGATGCAACACCATGCTCTGAGTGTCCCTAGCCTGTTTGCCAGAAGCTGCAAATGGGCAACAGGGGATGGATCACTTGAGGATTACCTGTTCTGTTCATTCCCTCTGAAGCACCTAGCCTTAACCCCTGTCAGAAGACAGGATACCAGGCTATCTGGACTATTGGTCTGACCCAGTATCACCATTGTTATGTAAAAATTAATTATTATAATGTTTAGTACAGAAACTCCCCAACATAATGACCTCGCAAGATAGCAATGATGTGAGATGACAACCTTGGCAAATAATGCATTTTAAAAATCTTGGCCTATTAGGAAACATATTCATATAAGTTTCCATTCCCAGTCACAAATCTAGCATTCTGGAGCAAAGTCACTAAAATATAGTCCAACAAACAAATGCTCTGGTAAGTTTAAAAACATGCTAAAAATACTAACAGGTCACAAATGCTAATTACTCCCATGTTGACCACCTGTGACTTCTACAGGAGAGTTTGTCATTGAAAAAGTTATTCTATAAACTGATTATGGTACAGATAATAGTGGAGTATAGCATACCCAGTTTTACTAGGACTTTGTTAGTGGGAGCATAGTCTATCTCACGTACTTATATGGACCCCACCATTCTGAGCACCTCACAATCTTTAACATAGTTGTCCCATTTTACATATGGGGCAACTAAGGCACAGCAAGGCTTTGTGACTTGGTTTACAGTCAGTGGTAGAGCAGGAATTGAACCTGGGTGTCTCAAGTTCTATTGGGCCATTCTATCTTCTTGGCCGGTTTGTTCTGTATAGTCATGTTGCAATCTGAGAATTTAACAATTGTAACTCGATTGGTTTAACAGAGAATATTTATAATTAAAGAATCTAAACAGCATTTGTTATATTTACTCCACTCTGTTGTACTCTTACCATAAACAACCTGCAAAAATCAATTCCAGCCATGCTGTGGACTGCAAATGCTCCATACTGACTGAAATTTTGCTTTTTGTTTGTTAGAGATCAACAAAAATCCCTTTGGTATGAGAGAGCTAAATGTTTAAATTCTGTGCTTGTCCTAAATGATCTCCCAAGTCCTGTTGTCCTAGGTACTTGTCCTATGTGGTTATCTTTCTCAGAGTGAGCTGTTAAAAAAAAATAAAAAATCTTTTTTCATTTGAATTAAAAAAATGTTGTACAGTGACTGGTATTATGGAGGATGGTAAAAAATAATTCCACGATAATACCTTGTCTTGTAGGAGTCATTAATCATGACTCATGATCAGCAGGCAATGATATCCAATTTGTTTCTAATCCTTCTGATGCTCTTTATTGCCATAGCAATAATAGTAAAAAAGCTTGTTAATGCACACAGCCACACAGAATTTAAATTGTCAGATTCTTTTTTCGGAATAAAATTTCCATAGATTGAGTCTATTTGTTCTTATTTTTTTAACAGGCAAAATTTAAGAAATATCAAACGTGATCATATAGGTATAATTTGGCAGTGAGTTAAACTAATAAAAAGAGAGGTCTGGGGTTTTGTGTATGATTTGGGGGCAGTCACTGACTGCACTGACAGTTGAATGTAGTGTATTGTTTTTTGTGGTGACTGTGGAAATTTTGAGTCTGTGACAGTGGGGGACTAATAGCACTGCGTTAAGTCAAGCATAATAATGGGAAGCACAGTGCAAGCTATCCCACACAGTTTTGCTAACACACCTGGATCATCCCTGCATCTCTAGTCTGGCCTCTCTTGAGCAGAGACTAGCAGCTGTGCAGTAGCTTTTATTATGTGGTAGCACGTCCAGTATAGAAGGGTCAGAAGATTGAGATCATTGAACTATTTTCATCTGTGAACTCGGATTGCCATAATGAAAAACTAGTGAATTAGTCCAATTTCTCACTTACGTCTGTGTTCTTCTTCTTTGTCTTATGGTAGTCCTGAAAGGCTTATTAAGCTGGATGCTGTGCAAACAGAATAGAAGATCTATCAAAAAACCAGATAGAGAAGCAACTTAATTTAAAAAAATAAAACAGCTTTGAAAATCTGTTAAGTCTAGACTTGGAGCAGAAAAACAATTTAAATAGTTGTAAAAGGTGATTGTTGAAATGTCATGAGCAAGAGGAGTGTGTGATTAAATAGAGTTCGGAGTTATAAACAGTATAAAAATTGATCTCAAAACAAGTACAAAGTAATTCATCACCAACTTGGTAGCTTTTTTTTTTTAAAAAAAGTCTCTCTCTCTCATATTCTATTAGAGACCGCCATGGATGAAGATAACACCTTATACTTAGCCAGTAGTTCTTCTTTGGAGGTATTTTAAGAGAAGCTTTCCATAGCTGTCCCTGTAAAATGAACCCTTTCCCTGCTCCTGTGCATGTCATTACAGAATATATATACATGTGTGTGTGCCCCCCCCCCCCCGCCCTTTTATTTATGTGGGGCGGAAGATGCAAACACAAAGTTTACGGCCTCAATAATGTCTGGTAGTCTTACAGCTATTTACAATATGCCATGAAAAGTCAGAAATCGACCAGGAGCTCATAGGTGAACAGGTGTTGACCATTCAGTAATGGGTGACGTAGTGGCTGCAAAATGTAAAATCTTCATTGATATAGTTTGCAAATGACACAAAAATTGAGAGAGTGGCAAATAATGAAGAGGACAGGTCACTGATACAGGGCTATCTGGATGGCTTAGTAAACTGGCCGCAAGCAAACAATATGCACTTTAAAACAGCTAAATGTAGATGTACCTATCTAGGAGCAAAGAATGCATGCCATATTTACAGGATTGGGGGGCTCTATCCTGGGAAGCATAATAGTTGCTGGGAAGCAGTAACTCTGAAAAAGATTTGGGGGTCATGGTGGATAATTAGCTGAACATAAGCTCCCAATGGGATTTTGTTGCTAAAAGAACTAATGCGATCTTGGGATGCATAAACAAGATATTCTCGAGTAGAGGTAAAGAAGTTATTTTGCCTATGCATTTGACATTGGTGTGACATCTGCTGGAATACAGGTGTTCAGTTCTGGTGCTCCCAATTCAAGAAGGATGTTGATATACTGGAGAGGGTTCAGGGAAGAGGCACGAGAATGATTAAAGGATTACAAAACATGCCTTATAGTGATACATTTAAGAAGATCAATCTATTTAGCTTAAAAAAGAGAAGATTAAGGGGTGACTTGATTACAGCCTATAAATATCTACATGGGGAACAAATATTTAATAACGAGCTTTTCAGTCTAGTAGAAAAAGGTATAACACAATCTAGCAGCTGGAAGCTGAAGGAAGACAAATTCAGACAGGAAAAACGTGTACTTTTATAATCGTGAGTCCAATTAATCATTGGAGGAAGTTACCAACAGTGTTGGATTCTCCATCAATGGCAATATTTAAATCAAGATGGGATGTTTTTCTAACAGATCTGTTCTAGGAATGATTTTGGAGACATTCTATGACCTGTGTTATACAGGTGGTCAGACTAGATCAGGATTTCTCAACCCATGGGTCGGGACCCAAAATTGAGTTGCCGAAATATTTCAAAAGGCCACGTGACGGCAGGTCCATAAACAGGGTAGGGAAAGCGGGGCAGCCACCCAGGGCACAAAGTGGGGATGTGAGAGGGAATGCCACCAAAAAAAAAAAAAAATGCAATAGGGGCTAGAGCCCTGCAGCGGGTATGGTATTCACCCCTTACTTCTGCACTACTGCTGGCAGCGGTGGCACTGCCTTTGTAGCGGGGTGGGCGGAGAGAAGTGGCTGCTGGCTGGGGCGTTCATGTTGTTTGTGGCGCAGGAGGTCTAATTTTTTAGTCCCCCTCCTGTCTCATCCATGCGATACCCACACCTACCCACTCCTGCATTGTTTGTTGAATTTTTATCCCATTGCCATAATAGCGGGATAAAAATTCGACAAACAATGAGGAGCACGTGGGAGTGGGTATTGTGGGGAGGGAGCAGGATTAAAAAAATGGTCCCTTGCAGGGCTTAGGAGGAGGCACAAATATGCTTGCACGCCGTGGGTGCTAAAATGCCTAGTTAAGGCACTACATGGCAGCTCTCCTGGTTCTTCTCCTACAGGGCTGGCTGGCCTTGACTCCTTAATCCAGTCTCTGTGGTCACATTGCTGCTCAGGCTTGGCCCAGCCACCATGATGACGGGAGTCCGGGTACACCAAATTTGAGTGAGTGGCAGCTCAACCCTCTGAGCCGGATCCAGATCGCAATTCCACTCTCACAAATTTGGTCCAGCCAGGGGGAGTGGGGCCAAACCGAAGTGGCGCTGCAACCCTGAAGGTCGCAATGTCTGGAATGGAAAGCTGAGCCCCAGCCATGCCCACAGCGCAAGAACTGTAGGAACCACCACGCTGGGGGAAGTACTGGGCAGGACCCCTGCCCCCACCCCCCAGAAGCAGGGCCTGACTGAAACTGCCCCAGGGCCTCCACCCCCAGACTATTTACTGGGTCACAACATTTACAAATGAGCCCCAAAAGGTTGAGGACCACTGGACTAGATGATCACAATGGTCCCTTCTGATATTGGAAGCTATGAAGGTATGAAAGACAGACATTGTAGCAGCATTGTTCACCCTTCACTCTTTTTATTTAGGTTCTTAGAAGTGTGTCCATGTGCATATATCATTATTAATTTGCTATATTTTTAACAAACACATGTCCATTCACTCTACACATGACTTAAAAACCAGCTATTAAAAATTCTCTTTATTATGAATAAACTTTGGTTCAGGTTCAGAGCAGAGCTGCTTTCCAGAAAGAACTCTTAGGATTGACAAAAAGTTCCTTTGGCTTTTTGTCCTGTTCTGACAACAGAAACATTGCAGCACATCTTTCAGTGGTCTTTCTTAGGCTGTGTCTACATGAGCACTTATGTCGCTTAGGAGTGTGAATAAGCCACGCCTTTGAGTGACGTATTTTACACTGACCTAAGTACCAGTGTGGACAGCACTGTGTCAGCTGGGGAGCTTCTCCCACCAACATAGCTACTGCTGTTGAGGGTGGATTAATTAAGTCAACAGGAGAGGTGCACCTGCACGCTGTAAGCTCTCTTGTGTATCTATAGCCTTAATCTCTTACGGTCTGTTCCTTGTTCCCTTTATTCTGGTTCTTGTCTAACAGGCATCTGTGGTTTTAAAGGCATTTACAGGAAAATGGTATAAATGTGTTATGTCTTCTTGTGGCAACAGACTAGCAAATTATAAAGCAATAATCATACTCAAGCCCTTTCCTGAGATCTCCTGGGAACAGTTTTCTTCACCTCATACGATAGCATCCAACAGACTTTTTCCTCAGGTTAGTTGCCTCCAGCTAACACAGATCTTTCCCCCCAGGTCCCCCCCAGAGAAATCATTTGGGGACAATTATGCCCTGTTAGAATCTTCTCTCCATGGGGAGGAACTTTCTGTAGTTTTTAGATTTAGATCTCGGTCAGTTAAAATACAGGGTTGCTGTAAAGTAACAGTTCTAACTATCTGGTTATTTTTTACATACGAGAACACAACGAAGTATAGCTCCCAGGAAGAGACACTCTGTATACCAAGATTAACTGGAGAAAACTCTTGCAACCAATAGGAAACCTGTAAAACTAAGGGTTTATCATATGGTTCATCATAGAAAGAGCTGATATACTCATAACAATACAGAGTCTATTGTATAGAACTATTATTATATTGGCCATTTTAATTACACATATATGGTTATCAGTTGTTCTGGAAGAGACGTTCTTTTCCTCAGATGGGTGTAGAGAAAGCAGCTAGAAAACATCAGTAATTAACTACGTTTATTGAGCAGGTCATTCCAGCCTCATCCTCAAACCATCTTGGGTCTCATTGAAGGGTTTTTTAATTACTTTAAGGGTGGGACTTTCCAAATGTGCTCAATGTAGGCCTAACTTTTCTCCCATTGAAATCAGTGGTAAAATCCATTGGGTCAGTGGGAGCTGAATTAGGCCAAACCTGAGTGCTTTTGCAAATTTCATCCTAAGTATCCAGCTTTAGGTCTGTGGCTTTTCTGTGACTGTTTCACTTAAAAGGTTAATCTTACAAGATTCCATTTCTCTACTGAAGGACTGGATTGGATCTGAAAGAGACTAAATACCTGCGGTGTGATCATTTTCTGCTGTGTGTTTCCTTCCAGAAATGGCAGTCTTTCTTTGGAAAAGCTTATTCCAAACCACAAAAAGTAGACTGTTCCTGCAAAGAGGTGTGTCACTTTATAATGGTGTCCATGGCTTTGAGGAAGAAGAGATAAAGAAAAAACTTCAGCAGTTTGGTGGTGGATCTATCAACCTTTCTAAGGAAGACAATGGCATTGGAGTCATGACCTTAAACAACCCAAAGCTAATGAATGCATTCACAGGTACTGACAGTGCGTGAGGATGGATTTATTTATTTATTGCAATTGCCCTACAGTTTTGCTGGTCTGATTTACTTTGATCTTGTTTCTGTTGTTGGAATTAGCGTGCGGGTGCTGGGGGAACTTAGTGGCCTGTGATATATAGGAGGTCAGACTAAATAGTTTAGTGGTCCCTTTGGGTTTTAAACTATATGGCTCTGAAAAATTATGCCCATAACTATGTCATGGTTAGAAATAAGAGGTCATGACTTTTGATTAGAGATGCATTAAGTGATTACTGTTCTGCACAATAGCTCCATAATAAACATAAAAGTACAAGAAACTTTAGATACTGGACAAAGCCATCTGTCAGAATATGCTTGCACTTTTTCCAGTCAGCTCAATCCTTCCTCTGTGATCTTTCTCTTTATATTTTGTTCCCTCTGTCCATCCTAGCTATTCTAGAAGCCAATACAAATAAACATGTCTTTCAACTCAAAACACTTGACAAATGTTGGCAGATATCATGAAACCCTTTTGTAGACTGGGAAACTGAAATGCAAAGGAGACTTGAACGTGGTTTCTCCAATTTGCTTTCTACTCTCCTTCACTCAGTAGTTTTTAGTTTGGCCTTTTCCAACCACATATACCAACCTGTCCACCCTTTCTTCTTCCATCAGTTTGACACCTTACATACCAACTTATTTACTAAAGGATGAACATTCTCAACCCAATTAGAAACATTCTAGGAGTTGTTTTCATACATCTTTATGGTCTGTCTGCCCCTACACTATCACAGAACTCTGGATTCTCCCATGATGAACTTTCCAGTCGGGCAAATTAGTTGCAGATTATACTCTTAGATGAGTTAATAAAGGGAGTTTTTAGACTAAAGCCTATAGTTCTCAATATTTCCAGCCTGCGTCAGTACCTACAACATATATAGTATTATACCAATAGTATGTCTGACATCATGTGAACAGGGCTGTGCCTCTGTTTACTGGATCAATTTAAGCGTATTTAAAAACAGGACATTCTAGTGATGCTGCTCCAGTGGATAATACAGGGAACTGGGTTAAAGACTTGTGGACTTTATTGTAATCCCTGTAATTGACTTGCTGTGTGACCAGTGGGCAAGTCATTAATGCTCTGTGTCTGAATTCACCGTTTTTAAAATGGGGATATAAATCCTTACAGACTTACCATATCTCTTCTCTCATTTGCATTCCCTGGGAAAAAATAATAATCACATGAACATTCTAGAGGTGGCCCACATCATTGCAGAAGCAGTAATAGCCATAATCCTGGGAATGCCTGGGAGCTGCTGAAGGATCTCTAGTAGCAGAAGTAGGTGATAGACCCTTTCTCGCCCCCAGCCTCCAGTTCCAGTTTCCCTCCACAGTTTCCTTCCTGTTCTTAGGCAGAGCAGGATATGATTGAGAGCACCTAAGAGAGAGGCTTCTTTGCCCTCAGTTCAGATGCCCAGACCCGACATGTGCAGAGCTGAAATTTCATGCAAAGTTCTGCTTGTCTCAAGGCTGGGGCATGCCCAAGGTTGACAGAATCCTTTGGGAATTTAGCTGCTAATATCGAAGAAATCCCTGCTGAGCATGTGCAAACTGCAGGTTCGATTGATTGATTAATTAATTTAATAAAGTCTTATAACTCAGCCAAATTTGGGTGAATTTTAACAGGGACACCGAAAGTGCCCATTGTGCTAAGTAATATAAGAACATAGTAAATTACAGTCCCTGGCCCAAAAAGTTATTGTCAGAAAGAGCCTATTCTTGGATACCTGGCATCTCTGAATTGTCATATATGTGTATGTAATGTATATAAAATGCACATTTTTGTTAGAAAGCTTAAAAATATCACTAACAAACTGTAGCATAAAAACTATTTGCCAAACATTCACTTTATACAGTAAGTTTTGTGTCTTAGGAACAGTGTTTATTCTGTGCTTGAACAACTCATGGAACAGAAAGCTGAGCGAGAATATGTTGGCAAATAGCTGATGGGCAATACGGATAGTCTTACTATTTTTTTTTTTTTAGTTAGAATCTGATAGCCTCCTGTTTGAAATGGTCTTTGGAAACAAATGCTCATAACATCATCTTAAGATTAATGAAACCAATTTCTGCAGCCCACACATCTTGTTGAATTCTAGTTTGACCAAATTTGAAAGGGAAAGGAGCCAAACTATGACTGAGAGAGTTTTTAACTGTCTAGACTCCAAAATGATATCGTATTTGATTTTTTTTTAAAGTTAGCACTTTGATCTACTCTGCTGCAAAATTAAAGTAGGCTAGTGTTCACCCGTGACTTCTAGTGCACAGTAGCAGGAACCTCATGCACAGTTAGAGCACAACACGCTAGTGCTCTTTAGATTTACACCTCAACTTACTGCACACTGACTGGGGAAGTGAGTAGTGCTTTGATGTCATTTATAACACATGCTTCATACAAATCTCATAAGAAGTCACCACTCAAAGTTAAGCATGTGTTGAAGTTCTCTGACAGATTGGGATCATTATGCCAGACACTGACCCAATATCTTAAGCTGTTGTTTTACTTTAAATGTTTCCAACAATCATTTACTAGTTCCTGTTGGTATAGGGTGTTCTTGATGGTGCACAATTTAAATCCCAAGCAGTACAGTAAGATTACACTCTGATTGTGTCCCTATTGACCCAGTTGTGCTTTTCTCCCCTAATAACAGGCACTATGATGCTAGAACTCCAGGAGAGGGTAACTGAACTGGAAAATTGGAAGGATGGAAAAGGTCTGATCATCCACGGTGCAGAAAACACTTTTTGCTCAGGATCTGATTTGAGTGCTGTCAGAGCAATGTCCAGCCCACAGGCAAGTTTATTATTATTTCTTTGTGTAACTATAGCACATGGGAACCTCTTTAATAGAAGAGCACCTCATTGTGCTAGGTACTGTACAAACACAGAACAATAAAATGGTCTCTGGCACAAAGATCTTATAATCTAAGTATATGACGAGACAACAGATGGATACAGACAAGTGGGTGAGCAAAGAGACAATGATAAAATATTAGCATGATCAGCAGTAGTATCAGCACAGTAGTGGCCAAGTGATTAATATACATTGCATTTTTGGTAGACAATGCAATCTTTGATGTTCTGAGGAACTCTTTTTTTCAAGCAAGGATGTTCCACAGTGCTCATGCTGCAATTATACATAAAATTCCCATTTATGTCACATGAGTGTTGTTATAATAAGTAAAAAGTAGCTGAGTGTTTGCAAACCAAATGTGTGTCAACTTGTTCTTGTAATTTGCAGATTAAGCTTTCCCTTTGAATTCCATGTTTAATAATTCTCCATGAAGTGTCTATTTCCATATTAAGTCTCTTTGACATTCAGAATTCTATTTATACAAACTGGATCCACTGCAACTGGAGGGAAGGCTGATGTAAAATGGTCCTCCGTAGACTTGCTGAGGGGAATGGAATGGATAGGTATTGATACGACCTTGTTCAAAGAAAGTACTTTCTCTCCAAGAAGCCAGATCACAAACAAGAACTAAAATAAAACCATGTAAGCCACAAGTACTGGCCTGAGAACACTCCAGATACACATTTGTCTTAGTGACCTTGGCTGTATTCAAACCAATTATTCAGATGTGATAGATTCTTTAAAATTGCCAATCCCTAAAACATCCATCCACTGGGATTTAGTATCTCTGACAACACGAAATCTGTATAGCATGAGAAAAAACATTTGCTTTTAATTCAACCTTGCAGAAATTTACTCTCTCACTCGTTGATGGAGGATGTAACATTAGCTTTTTGATCATCCTCATGGTGAAGGTGGGGGATAATGTCTGGTCTAGTAGCTTTTTGCACAATGGCTTTTCTCCATGGCATTGCTCGTCTTTTTGCAATTATTGAAAAACAAATTTTTATTTGACTAATTTGCTGATTTGTTTTCTGTGATTTTTGTAAATCCAGCACAAATCTTGCATTTTTCCTCTGGTACAGAGAGGCATAAAGATGGCCCAGAAAACTGAAAGATTTTCATGCTGTCTAGTGGTTCCTCCTCCCTTCCTATTTAATCTCTTCTAATCTGAAAATAAAAAATGATAGCACAGAGGTAATGCTGGCTAGGAGACAGCCGTTCTTCTTTCCTGGGACAAAGTGCTTTCTGTGTGGGTGTAATTGGCTTGTTGACCAAATCACAGAAAAGAAATGAGCAGGAATGGTACGTTTAAAAAACACTTGTTTTTCTGTGACTTTGCCTGCAGGAGCAGACCCTCGCTTATGAATACCAATGCCCTTACTTTGCAATAAACCACAGTTACACTGCTAGCCGAAAGAGAGGGGAAGCTCTAGAGGGGTCAGGTTAGAAGAATGGAGGAAACTCTCACCTCTTCTTGATCCATCTCTAGAAGCTGTAAGGCAGTGGTTCCTGAGCTGTGATTTGTGGACTACCAGAGGTCTGCTGAGCACTTGCCAGTGGTCTGTGGAGAGCTTGCTTTAGTGAGAGTGTAACCTAGGCTATTTGACTCTTACAGGAGCAGTGTTGTTCTAAGACCATAAATAAGGTTTCATATTCTACTTTCTCTGTGAATGGGGTTTTCTTGCCCCCAACAAACAAACTTGTCTTTGTACCAAGAGATGGCTCACTCCTATATTTTTATTTATTTTGTGCTCTTTGATTAGTTTTCTTCTTACTCTGTGGATAGTATTATAGCTGAAAGTGTGATTGTTTCAGGAGTCTCCAAAGAACATGTTTCTTATTCTGATCAAGTACTGTGTCTGGTAATCTACTTTTTCTTTCCTTTCTGTCTTATCAGAAAAGCCTGTAAATATAATTGGTCAGAGCTGAGATAAGGTTTTTGAGAGTTCTTCTTCTCATAGTCTTTCCGTATGAAACAGACAAATCTTTCTACCGCCTGATAGTAGGAAGAGATTCGTTTTTGCCTACTGAACCTCAGATGTGTTTCTCAAAATGTTCCACCCGATTAATCTTTAGTTTCCATTTTGACTTTCAGCATGAAATTAAAAATGTACAAAAGTGCCAATTTGAATGCAAGGACTCTACTGTGCTGTGATAAAGTATAAACAGATTCCTCCGGGACAATTCGTTTGGCTACATCCTGATGATTATAGCATATAAAATGCAGCACCCTGGTCTGAGCCTGAACATTGTCATAACATAAATATCTGCAATCATTTTGAATTTGTTCTTCTTGCACAATAAAACTAGACATGATGAAATAGGGGCTTACTTCTGCTCCAGCTGGGAATGGGAGAGTTGCCGTTGACTTCAATAGGTGTAAGATCAGACCTTTTAGTAATAGATAAAAATCTGATATTTTTAAATATGGTCATAAATGCCATTTCCAAGCAACCTTTGAGTTGTTATGGGACCGAGCCACATAAATAGACTTAAATGGAGTCATGACAGTTTAGCTAAAGATCTGCCCTCAAATATTAAACTGCCAGTTGGCTTCATACAGAGCAGTGGTGTCATGTTGTGCTCTCAGGATCCCAGAAATAAATGACAGAGAAGCTGAAATGTTCTCCCACCTAGCAGGTGATCATTCTAGATATTAGTTAAGACATGTTGGCAGGGCAATATGAAATAAGCTTGATCTGCGTACACTATACTTGCTGTGAGTAGAAAACTTCAGTCAATACAACACCTTTAACTAGCACTAAAACTGAGTTTGCAAAAAAATACATATGTAAGCAAAATGGAGCTGTTTATTCATCACATTGAAATTTGTTTTACTTTGAAGACTGAAGCAAAAATCTGTTTCTTTATCCACAGATTTATTCCATATGATCCACACAGCTACAGGATTAACTAGTGATCACTCATCTTCTCTAAGCAGAATTGAAACATTTGTTCTAGAAATACTTATGTGGAATTCAATTAATAGACTTTGCAAGCTGATATAAAAGGGGAGAATAGCAGATGTCAGAATTTTTTAGTTAAAACTTTTTTTTGACAAAAATGAAAATTTTCCATTGAAAAATTTTCATTTTGGTCTAAATTTTCTGGCTTTTTGAAAAGCAAAAATGTATACTGAGTACTGAAAATTGACACTCAACATTGAATTGTAAATTGAAATTTTCTTGGGGTTTGTTTTGTTTTTTCATAAAATAAATTAAAAATATCCTGTGACAGTCAAACAATGCCAAAATTATCTATCTCTAAACATTTTGGGTCTACTAACTTTGACAAATATTTTGTCAACTAACAAACAAATATTTTGTTACTCATTTTGATAAATAGTTTGAGTCTACTAACTTTGACAGTCTCTTATCAACACTGGTCTTAATTCTAATCTCACATCAATATAAATCAATAGCTACTCCACTGATATCAGTGGGGTTACACAAGAATAAACTAGTTTGAGATCAGAATCGGGGCCTTAAGAGAGCAAAATAATTTTCTATACTTTTGCTGTATCTTAGAGTGGTTTAATCTGTGTTTTTTTTTTAATGTATTCTTTATAGGATGGAATGAACATGTGCATGTTTATGCAAAACACCTTAACCAGACTCAAGAGGTAAGGTTTTCTCTTTCTTCTTCTCTATGAAGAAATCATGCAAGGACTGCAATGCATTTTTGGCTACATTTTCAGAAGTGGCCTCTAAATTTACATACACAGTTTATAATTGTGCAAGCTTTTGGAGACCAAAATCTCATATTTGTGTGTACAAGTTGGGTAGCGACGTGTCTCTCTAAATCAGATTTGCATGTACAACTCTAAGTTTTGCAAACATTTGCACAGATAAAATTGCAGGCCTAGATTTGGAGGGCAGGCTGAAGTCACTTTGAAAATCTGGGTCTTCACATTTTCTATAGTTAACTCAGTAGACGCTAGTGAGCTTTCAAAAGTGGGAAAGCAAAACTTACACAACCTATACAGGCTTATTTTATTTTATTATTTTTTTTAGGTCAGCCACTTCATGGAAGGAACATGTGCAGATGAGGAGTATATTAGTTCACTTTTACCACTGATAGTTTTTCATACTTGGTTTTTGTTCTCTATTGTTTGTAGCATCTCGTTAGAAATCAAGAAATAGCATTTCTAATAAGTCTGTGATGTGGATTGTTTCTGTCCGTTATTTGTCATTAATATTTTTCAAGATGGCTTCTGGGGGCACTTGGAAGATAAAAAGGTTCTATATTTCCAACAATATATGAGAGAGCATTGATACAGATTAACTGCCATGCTCCCCATCTTTCAGTAACCTTTCCCAGGAGATCATAGACCCGTTATTTGCATCACAGCAGTGCCTACAGGTCTCAGTCAGAACTGGGACTCCATTTGCATGGGTGCTACCTAATACAATCAGAATAGACAGGATAGACAAATGGTGGCATAAAGATATTATTTAACTGAAGCATAAACAGATTAAGTGACTTACTAAAATTTCACAGGAAGTTTGTGGCGGACCTCGGAATTGACCCATATTTTTTTATTCCCATCCGAGTGCATTAATTACAAGACCATCCTCCTCCTCCAATAAGTTCCTTGTGCCTTGTGTCTGTGAATGCGAGACATACAGGCATTAATGCTTCTCCAAGGGATGTCTCAGAGGCATTGTTGGGAGCTGAAAATTGTTCCTGTGGTTTTCTTTCCTGCCCACCTGTGATGGAGAATTCTGAAGTTTATTTTTGAATCTGGATTTCTTGTTTAACCTCACAATAAACTGCCCATCAACTCACTGAATTACGTTTAGTCTGGCAACTGGAGACAACCTACTGTGTAGAAATGTAAGCTGGTATTGACCAATTGCTTCAATTTCCTGGTAGACATCAAGTTGGTTAGTGTGATTAATGAAAGTATTACTGACCTTGAAGTAACAGTGGGATGAGACTCCCCCCAGCGGGTACAGGCAGATACAGCAGGCTACAAACTGCTTCTGCCCTTCAGGATTCTGCCCATGAAGGGTAGTTTCATTTGTGAATGAGACTCTATAGGAGAGGTGCAGGCGGAGGTTGCCTAGAAACCATTGCAAATCACAGCATTCTTTAGGTTCCTAGCCACACTCCACCTCATCCAGTCCTGCCCACTTTCTGTATTCTACTGGATGACTTCAGATCAATCTAGTGTTGCTGACCCTAGCTCCACTTCCGAAGAGCACTTTTTGTCACAGAGGCCCCATAGCCCAGGCTTCTGCTGGTGGAAAAGGGAAGTGGGTCAAATTCAGTGTTTTAAAAGAATCATCCCAGCCTTCATGTAAAGCACCCTCAAACAAAATCCTCAAGATGTTGTGATAAATGAAAAGGTGGGCGGGGGGCATTTCCCTTTTATGAACACTCAGCCGGCTAGTAGCTATAAAATCCCTTTTAGTAGCTGTCCTCTAATTGCTCTACCTGTAAAGGGTTAAAAAGTCTCACTGCTATGCTGGAAGTGACTGGGCACCTGGTCAAAAGAGCCAATGGGAAGGCTGGAACTTTTTAAAATTGAAACAAGACTCCCCCTTTTTCTGTCTGCTCTCAGGGAGAGGCAGACAGGGAGCAGTTATGCAGTGAGACACTTAGGCCAGGTATGAAAAATTATCAGTGTCATACCTAGAAACTACTCATCTAAAACCCCAGATACGTAAGTAGATCAGGAAACATGTAGGAAGATGTGATAAGGTGTATCACCTTTATTTCTTTATGGCTTGTGGATTCCTCTGTGCTACCCACAGGTGCTTTTGTTTTGTTTGTAACCTTTAAGCTGGAACTCGAGAGCTATTCTTGATGCTTAATTATTGTGGTTGTTTGTTTTTAAAAAAATACAGCAAAAGCTTAAGTCCGAGATGTGTATTCTTCTTTTTTTTATTAATAAAATTTACCTTTTTAAAGAACAGAATTTAATTTTTGTATCTTAAGAGGTTTGTGAACATGTTGTTTAATTAGCTGGTAGCAACAGCTGATTTCCTTTGTTTTTCTTCTCTGCTCTTCCCCAAAGGGGAGCTGAAAGGTCTTGAGGTTACCCCAGAGGAAGGAATTTCCAAGTGTGCCTTCCTGGGCTCTCAAAGGGGGTTTGCACGTGGGTGGTGGCAGCATCTACCAATGCAAGGTCAGAGTTATAACTGTAACCTGGGAAGTTTAATACAAGCCTGGAGTGGGCAGTATTAATTTTTAGAGTTCTTGCATGCCCCCATGCGCTTGAAGTGCCAGAGTGGGGAATCAGAATTGATAGATATGCATGTTATTTTCCAACAAAACCCAAATGACCTTTCTGTTGTAACCCATGACCACTGTTTTTCTTACCACCACTCCCAATGCTTGTAACTGTCTGTTAGCATGTTAGGTCTCCTCTTAAGCTCATTGAGGTAGTGGTAAGGTCTTTTATTTGTCTCTAGGGCACTATGCATGCTTATGTGGCTAGATAACAAACAAAAGCGACAAAGAGTCTTGTGGCACCTTATAGACTAACAAATGTATTAGACTATAAGTTTTCGTGGATGAATACCTACTTTGTTGGATGCATGGTTGCATCCGATGAAGTGGGTATTCACCGACAAAAGCTTATGGTCTAACACATCTGTTAGTCTATAAGGTGCCACAGGACTCTCTGTCACTCTGCAGATCCAGACTAACACATCTGCCCCTCTGATACTTAACAATATTTTGTGTCATTCGTTAGCAGATACATTTCACAGTAGCACCGTGGGTCTATCAATGACACTGATAGACTTTAAAGCCAGAAGGGACCATTGTGAACATCTAGTTTGACCTCCTGTACATTGCAGGGCACAGAACATCACCCACCCACTCCTGTATTAGACCTACAACCTATGGCTGAGTTACTGAAGTCCTCAAATCTTGATTTAAAGACTTAAGATTCCAGAGTATTTAGTTTAAACCAGCAAATGCCCCATGCCCCAGCTGCAGAGGAAGGCGAAATCACCCCAAGATCTCTGCCAGTCTGACCTGAGGGAAAATTCCTTCCAACCCCAAATATGCTGATTAGCTGGACCCTGAGCATGTCAGCAAGGCCTATCAACTTAGAGAAGTATTCTCTGTAGTAACTCAGAGCCCTCCCTATCTAGTGTCCTATCAACAGCCACTGGGGATATTTGCTACTAGCAGTCGTTGATTGCCTTCAGTGGCACGTGGCCTATCTCATCATACCATCCCCTCCATAAACTTAACAAGCTCAGTCTTAAAACAAGTCAAAAGACCAATCCTGGAGGAACTCCACTAGTAAACTCCCTCCAGCTTGACAGTTCACCTTTCGGTATGACCCGTTGTAGTCTCCCCTTTATCCAGTTCCTTATCCACCTTTCAGTTCTCATATTAATCACCATCTTTTCCAATTTAACTAATAATTTCCCATGTGGAACTGTATCAAATGCCTTACTGAAATCCAGGTAGATTAGATCTACTGCATTTCCTTTGTCTAAAAAATAACTTATTCCATTAGATGCTTTGTTCTCTTGGTGTCCCAGCATTGCATAAATATTGCAGCATAAATTCAGTGATCAGTTTTGTTCTGTTTACATGCACAGAGTAAGAGATTGAAGGCATTTAAATTCTATATTGTGTTTACTTGAGTGTTTACTGCAGAAATGTAATGCCTGAGTCCTTTCATTATTTGTACACTGATATTAAAAATATACACACTGGGTACAAAAATCCTCTCTGTCTTTCTCTCTTGTGTAGGCTGCCTCTGATCAGTGTTGCATTAGTTCAAGGAAAAGCTCTGGGAGGTGGAGCAGAATTTACCACAGCGTGTGATTTCAGGTAGGATTAAAAACTTGATGAATAGACTCCAGACAAGTGACAATGACTGAATGGTTATCTCTGTGGGACATGTCATGTTTAAGATATTATATTCCACTGCTGATCACTGTCTTACAACCCACAGGGAAATGGTTTTCTACTAATACACTAAAACCACCAGTTATTATAGAAATCTGAGGAATTAATAAATCCCTGACATCTGCCTATGGATTCCTAGAGTGCACCAGGACTCTCGTCCGTGAACCCCAGAGCATTTGTAATTTCGCCCACTTGCTGTGGAAGTATACCATGTGTGGAAGAGAGGTTTGGGTTTCCTGACATTAGAAAGAGGGAGATGCTTTTAGACTGCAGCTCCTGATGTGGGGAAAGAACATAACCACCAGTGAAGCCAAGCCAAGCACCCCACATTGGGCAAACAAGGGAGCACCTCTTCATTCTCTTGATGGGATCAGATGTCTGTGAGCAGGATGCTACCTCAGTGTTATACAGACTACAACACAAATACATTAAACTAAACAGGTCTTCGCTTGAGAGTAAAAAGAGCTTAGCCTCTAGTGCTGCTTCTGCTACATGACCTCTCTCATCTGCACTCTGGGCTCTGGTTTATGTCTGTTACTTAGCGAATACCCTCAGATATGCCTCTGCAGTAGAGAATTAATGGTTAAAGTCCCATTACAGAAGGGTTAGTTCAAACTTCTCCTCCCTGATTTGTAAGTGTGATGAGTGCCACATTGCGTATCACCTTGCGTCCCTACCTAGCAGCTGAATTTTTGTACCCTTAAAATGTCCCCAAGCTGAGGAATCCAGTTGCCATAAGTAAAAGGAATTTGCTAAGTCCCCCTTTCTTTTTAATGTTATAAGAAAGGTTACATCCAGGGTTGTTTTTTAAGCATTTGTTTCCTTGTAGTATTGGGGAGCTCATACAGTTTTTGGTGCATCAGTATTGGAAAGATGCCAGTAGCTGGAATTCAGGGGATAGCAAATAAGGCTCCAGTCCTGCAAGCTGTGCAGGGGTCTGTCAGCATGAAGCAGCCTGGAGGAGCAGGGCTTTCATTATTAAGAGGCTGAAGGCAGAGTGGGGACTGAGAGACTATAATATCTATATATTTGTCATTAAGTTAAATGATGTTTAACAGGGAGGTGAAAACAGTTGCCTGGCTCAAGGAGCAAAGGAATAACACAGGTGGCTCCCTCTGAAATCGGTGGAAATTGTCCATGTGCATCTAAAGGAGGAAGGACATAAAGGTCTAAATGGAGGGGCTTAGGACAGTCCAGAGTGGCACTTATAAGCAAAGGTAATGATATAAAAATGAGCAAAGGAAAATATGTGCTGGATATCAGAAAGCACCTCCTGGCAATCAGTTCTGTGAGAATATAGAATAGGCTCCCAGAGGGAGAAGTGGAAGCCATTTCACTTAAGCAACTTGAAACTAAACTAAACTGTCTTTACAAGTATCTGTACAGATCTTAGAAAAATGAGACCCCAGTTCTGAATATTTGACACACAAAGCATTGACAGGAGGATACACTTAAGAGTACCTTAGATACGTTTTTTCTTATATCAATGGATATATAAACGTACCTGCTTTAAATATCTTTAATCTTAATTTGGCACTCTGAACACTATGTAATATAAGTAAATCCCATCTGGTAGTACAGAACACATCTTTTGGCTTTATAAAAACAATTTAGTATTCTCTAGTCTAGTATTCTCTGCAGTGATGCAGTTTTGACACACTGTACAATTATAATCACTGTCAAGTAGTTTCTGTTGGTATGAAGTGGGCATCTGGAATTCCTTTCATATTCTGCCATAATTCTTCTAATAGCTGTAGCTGTGGATCTATCTTCTATCACTTTCCCCAATCCAGTGCAACTAAATAACAACAGTGTAGGAGCACCAGGTGGGATTTTAATTAATACCAAAGGCAAGATCTTGATTGCCGTAGGGGGTTAGAGAGAGAAACAGAATATATTGCAGATGCTCATCTGGAGTTCTCTTGTGGGGAAAAAAATCTAAGGGAAAAAGGGGTTCAGTAGAGTGTGCAGCTTCTCTAAGAGACAATATTAAAGGCACAACTGCAAACTAGCTCGATGTAAAGGAAAGATAGGAAGAACAATAAGAGGCCTATATGGCTCCATCAAGAGCTCTTTAATTACCTGAAAATCAGAAAGGAATCCTACAGAAAGTGGAACCATGGACAAATTGCTGAGGAGGAGAACAAAAGAATAGCATAAACATGTAGGGACAAAATCAGAAAGGCTATGATACAAAATGAGTTACACCTAGCAGTGAACATAAAAGGCAATGAGAGGGTTTTTTTTTTTTTTTTTTTTTTTTTAAAAAAAATACGTTAGGAGCAAGAGAAAGATGAAGGAAAGTGTGTGCCCTCTGCATATCAGGGAGTGAGAGTTAATAACTGATAACATCAAGAAAACTGAGGATTTTAATGCCTGTTTTGCTTCAGTGTTCACAAAAAAGGTTAATGCTGATCAGATACTTAACAATTAATATTAAAAAGAAGAGCAGGCCTGCACAACTCGGAAAGCAGTGAGGGCCATATTACTGCAAAAAAAACAGCTGCGGGCCAAAAAGCCCCACCCTCACCCTGCCCGCATCTGCTTCCCTCCACCCCACTGCTTGGCTTGTCCCACCCCTACTTACCCGCTATGGGCCGCACAGTGAGCCTGTGAGGGCCACATGTGGCCCCCGGGCCGCATGTTGTGCAGGCCAGAAGAAGAGGAAAGAATGCAAGGTAAAATGGGGAAAGAATATTTATATAAGTTAGCTGTATTCAAATTGGCAAGACCTGATGAAAGTCATCCTAAGGTACTTAGAACATAAGAAGGCCGTACTGGGTCAGACCAAAGGTCCATCTAGCCCAGTATCCTGTCTACCAACAGTGGCCAATGCCAGGTGCCCCGGAGTGAGTGAACCTAACAGGTAATGATCAAGTGATTTCTCTCCTGCCATCCATCACCCCCCTCTGACAAACATAGGCTAGGGACCCCATTCCTTACCCAGCCTGGCTAATAGCCATTGATGGACTTAACCTCCATGAATTTATCCAGTTCTCTTTTAAACCCTGTTATAGTCCTAGCCTTCACAGCCTCCTCAGGCAAGGAGTTCCACAGGTTGACTGTGCGCTGTGTGAAGAAGAACTTCCTTTTATTTGTTTTAAACCTGCTGCCCACTAATTTCAATGGGTGGCCCCTAGTTCTTCTATTATGGGAACAAGTAAATAACTTTTTCTTATTCACTTTCTCCATGCCACTCATAATTTTATATACCTCTATCATATCCCCCCTCAGTTTCCTCTTTTTCAAGCTAAAAAGTCCTAGCCTCTTTAATCTCTCCTCATATGGGACTCATTCCAATCCCCTAATCATTTTAGTTGCCCATCTCTGAACCTTTTCTAATGTCATTATATCCTTTTTGAGATGAGGAGACCACATTTGTACACAGTATTCAAGATGTGGGCGCACCATGGATTTGTATAAGGGCAATAAGATATTCTCAGTCTTATTTTCTATCCCTTTGTTAATGATTCCTAATATCCTGTTTGCTTTTTTGACCGCCGCTGCACACTGCATGGACATCTTCAGAGAACTATCCACAAAGAGTCCAAGATCTTTTTCCTGACTAGTTGTAGCTAAATTAGCCCCCATCATATTGTACATATAGTTGGGGTTATTTTTTCCAAAGTGTATTACTTTACATTTAGGAGTAAGTTTAGGAAAACTTGTTGAAACAGTCTCAGAAGCATTAGCAACTATGTCTCAAAACTCATGGAGGACTGGTAAGATTCTAGAGGGCTGGAGAAGGGCAAACGTAGTACCTATCTTTAAAAGGGGAAAGATTTGAGGAATTATAGACCAGTCAGCCTAACTTTAATACTGGAAAGATACTGAACAAATTATTAAATAATCAATTTGTAAATGCCAAGAGGAAAATAGGGTTATAAGGAAGAGCCAGCCTGGATTTGTCAGGAACAAATCATGCTAAACCAAGCTCATTTCCTTCTTTGACAAGGATGTGGGGAAGGAAATTTCCTTCTGGCCTAATGGATGGGGGGAAAAAGTAGATATGATATATCTTGATTTTTAGTAAGGTTTTTGACACAGATCCCATGTGACATTCTCCTAGGCAAACAAGACTATAAGGTGGTTGTACAACTGGCTGAAAGACCATACTCAGAGTTATCAATGGTTCAGTATCAAACAGAGAGGCCACATCTAGAGGGGTCCTGCAGAGATGAGTCCTGGGATGATTGAGTAGAAAGTATGCTTATAAAATTTGCAATTGATAACAAGTTGGGAGGGGTTGCAAGCACTTTGGAGGACAGGATTAGAATTCAAAAGGACCTTAACAAATTTGGAGAATTTGTCTGCAATCAACAAGATGAAATTAAAAAAGATGAGTGCACAGTACTTCAGCTAGGAAGGAAATATCAAATGCAAAACTACAAAATGTGGAAGAATTAGCTCAGTGGTAATAATGTTGGAAAGGG
Organism: Dermatemys mawii; assembly: GCA_007922305.1. Classification (NCBI taxonomy): domain Eukaryota; kingdom Metazoa; phylum Chordata; order Testudines; family Dermatemydidae; genus Dermatemys; species Dermatemys mawii. The sequence continues at coordinate 67,473,038 of ML677333.1, read as the reverse complement.
CCTGGGGTTTATAATGCATCACAAATTGAATAGGAGTCAACAGCGTGATGCATTTGTGAAAAAGGCTAATATAATTCTGGCAGGTATTAACAGTTGTGTTGTATGTAAGACACAGAAGGTAATTGTCCCACTGTAGTTGGCACTGGTGAGGCCTCAGCTGGAATACCATTTCTAATTTTGGGTGACATGCTTTAGGAAAGATGTGGACAAACTGTAGAGAGGCCAGAGGAGAGCAACAGAAATGATGAAAGGCTTAGAAAACCTGATCTACGAAGAAAGGTGTTTTTTTTTTAAAAAAAGTGGGCGTGTTTAGTGTCAAGAAAAGAAGATTGAGGTGAGACATGTCTTCAAATGTATTAAAGGCTCTTATAAAGTGGGTGGAGATCAATTGTTCTGCATGTCCACTGAAGGAGGGACAAGAAGTAATGGGCTTAATCTTCAGTGAGAGAAATTTAGGTTATATATTAGGAAAAACTTTTTAATATAAGGTGAATTAAGCTCTGGAATAGGCTTCCAAGGGTTTGTAAGAACAGGCTGGCCAGACACCTTTCAGGGGTGATCTGGATTTATGTGGTCCAAGAGGGCTGGACTTGATGACTTCTCAAGGTCCCTTCCAGCCTTACATTTCTATGATTCTGTGATACTGGGGGTGGAGTACTGGCTTCACTGAAGTCAGTGGCAAAACCTGGGTCAAAGAGGAGATTAAGGACATTGAAAACTAAGATCTTTGTTCATTTTCTCAAGTAAACTACATGTTCCTCCTTTTTTTAAGTTCTAGCACTTGGCATTTATAAAAGCTGAAATTGAAAGTTGCAAAGCTGTTTCCATTTTCAAAGTTATTGAAACATTTGCTACTCAACTAAATTTTTTCTCTGTATGTTGTCTATCCAAAGGCCTTGTGTACACACACACACATTGTGCCGCTTTAAGTATACCAGTATAGTTAAGGTGGGACACCGCCCTAGCTTGGATAGAGTTACAGCAGTATAAAGGTGCTTATGCTGGTATAGCTTATCCCAGTGGGGAAAGGGAAGAAGCTATGCCAGTATAAGGCACCATTATACTGGTATAACAGTTTCCGTACTAGGGTTGGTACAGGTATAACTATTTCAGTTTTAAAAAAATAAAATCATAACCCTAACCAATGTAGCTATATTGAAATAAAAATAGTTTGTAGACTAGGCCTGGAGTTGGTTTCTGAAGTTTGAACAAAATCCCTTCATCTTTTTTATGTGATGGAAACTGAGGAAAATAAATACTGTTATCACTGTAATAAGAGAGAAAATTCTAGTATGCCTTCACTATTGTTTTAAACTGAATTACCTCAAATATATATGTGTGTGTGCATGCATGTGCTCATTGGGCATCAAAGATTTTTAGTTTACTCTAATGAAGCAGGACTTTTTTTTGACATGATTGCACATTTACCCCAGCCAACTTGACGTGCCTAGAGTAAAGGCAAGAATGATTGCCTAGAATGATTATCTATAGCTGAATCACCTAAAAGCCCTGATCAATGCATTTTACCAAAAAAACAATGCAAAATGAAGACAGTTCCCTGTCCCAGTATTGCAGAGACTTAAGCACCATGCTTATTTTAAGCACTATTTGTAAAGTAAAGCACAAACATAAATCTTCAGGATTGGGGCTCTTGAAAGCTAACGATCTATGTTTATGACACGATGCATTTGGGTGAATAAACAGATAAAATGGAGATAGGGTGAGGAGCAAGCTAATAGTAAAGGCATGACAATTTGCACAAATTAGTAGTCTCTAGGAACATAATTGCTGTCTTAAGCAGCAACAGCGAGTAGCAGTTTGGAAGCACCATAGTGGCAGTCTTTCATTGACTTCAATGGGAGTTAGGAGTCTAACCTGCTGAAGAACTTTTGGAAATCCCAGTAGCCACCTACCTGCATCCTTAGGCATCCAGACACCTTTGGAAATCTAGCTTTTGAAAATGGGTTCTTATGTCACTTAGGCACTTTTGAAAATGTTGCCCTCTTATCTCCTACACACACACACACCCCGCCACCACCACACACACACACACACACTGCAGTCACAATGTAGATTGATGTGCCAGTGCCCTGTTAGTCCAAACTCCGAGAAACTGTCTTCAGCCAGATGACAGCAACAGCAAAGGTGGGAAATCGTCCATCCTCATAACATTGACCTGAATTTGGTGTAAAAGTCTAATTGGGATCATTTAAATGCAAACATTACTAGGCACCACCCAATTCTTTTCATGTTGTAAAAGAAAGGAAATTAAACAATTGTTTAATGTAACAGTTGTATTGCACAATTAAAATTACAAGGAGCCCTGTTGTAGTACCATTACTTTGGGTGAGCAGTACCTTGCCTCATAAATGATACCGTTGATTTAAAGAGGGACTTACTTGCCGAGTGATCCTTCTCTTCTGTGTGAGTGGCAGAATCTGGCCCATAGCAGGAAAAATATAATGCTAATATCTTATTAACAATGTTAAATCAGCCAAGTTCCATGTATATGGTGTTTTTTATTCCTGTATTTCTTGCGAAATATATAGCTTACTATATTATTGTTTATGGCATAAAATGTGCATCATAAAACATAATTTGCTCCTAAGAGAGCTATAAAGACATTATATAGCTATAAAGATATTAGTATTCTGAAGCAAGCTTTTCCAAGAGTAGGTTTCATAATGTTAGAACATACTAAATTAGCTTCTTTGGAAACTTTTTGCCTTGTGTAAGGATTTCAGCTTGTATTTCTATCAGAATCAGTGTTTAGGTAAACAAGATGCTTTTTATCTGAAATAGTAGCTGTTTTCACAAGGCAGAATATGACATGAATTTAACAAAGAGCACTCGCATATTCATGAGCTCTTCTTGGGAAGTCCAGGCTGACAAAATACTTTTAACCAGATGCAGTACATTTCCTGGGGAAGGGTTGGGGGCCAAAAATATCCAAAAAGTCAGTGGACGTTTTCAGGAAAAGGAAAGTTGGTTAAATCTTGGCATCGGTTCTGGTAACTTTAGCTGTTTGTTTAATATTCCATAGGTCATCTGATTTATTTTAACCATGTACATATTCCTAAAAAGTCAGTGCACAATTCTAAAATTTCACCTGAACATCCATGCATCACAACACATTTTTTTTTTAAACTCTGAGAGGTTTGTTAGTACGATTTTCTGACAGATTTTCAATGAGCCAGCATATAACTTTAGAAGTTATAGATTCTTCAGAGTTCCTGGGAAGCATTTCCCTCAAAATGCTGTTATTTTCCTTGGTCTGGTACATTGGACTGCTGCTTAAATAATCACAGCAGTGTTAAGGATGGGAATTTTTTCCCCCTGAACTACCAATATTCATTTAATTTTGTTGTAAGCAGGTTAAATGTCCATTTTGCTTGGAACAGTTTATACACACATTGTTTAGAGTTCCAATATATTCCATTCTCAGAGTTTAGTTTTAATCGAGGTTTAAATAACAGAAAAACACAAACGTCATTCTAAATTTTCTTTCCTAGGGCTTTACCTTAGTACTAGTTCCTTTTGCTTCAGAAAGAGTGTCATGGTTGGAGCTAATGAGATCCACTTGGCAGCATGAATCAACTGTAATTATTACGAATTCATAGCTCTGACTCGTCCTATAATCTTCTCTGTCTGAAAATCTGCCTATGAGTGCCTTTGCCGTATTGGTTGTGTACACCATTGCCTCAGTTTCACCTTTGCTGAAATCCTTCATCTGTGCCTTCAGCTCTTTCTACTTCAGCTATTGCAACTCCCTCCTCTGTTGTCCTACAAACACCAACTATCCAGACTTCAGAAAGTACTGAATGCAACTGCCTGCCTTCTCAGGTGTTCAAACAAACGTGACCACATCGCCCCACATACAATGAATTTCTATGAGAATTATCTTCTAAATCATTCTTATTGGTAAACTATGAACTTCTCTGTGGCTGCCTCATTATGGACTTGGACTCTGCTCACCTCTGAAAATTGGGCACCTTTTGTTAAGTATGACATTAAGAGCCTTTGGAAGTTTTGTCCCCGATTCTTATTAATCTGCACATTCCATATTAGGGTCCTACTGGAGGATCAAGGAGGGAAACAAGTCCATTTCTTTTTTCATGTAAATTATTTCAAGTTAAACTTTAAACTTGAAATGTTATTTGAGAATTTAAAGAAAATATATTATGGATCAATTCAACAACAGGAAACTTTTCACATAATTTGTAGGGCCCTGGGAAAGGGGTTGTAGGAACAGTTAACTTAAACTATAGCATGAATGTGATTTCTCATGTTGGCAACAAGCCTAGCACTTTGACCCGGATGTTTAGAAGCAGTGCTCAAAACATTCTACTTGGGACTGTCAGGTAAAACTTTTTTCTTTTCTTTTCTTTTTTAATTCTTGATAATGAGGCTATTATTTTAATCACTGAAAGAATTTATGAGGACTGTCCCGTCCTGTTTTGTTAAAATAGTAGCTGAGACCTGTCCCTTCCTTTCAAGACGCTAGATTTCAGCTGCTCACTTTTGTGAGTTGTATCTTGCAAGCAGAAGAGAACCTAACTTTGCAGAACCTTCTGCTCATTGACCCAAAATTTGGGATCATTGAACTGCTTGCAGAGCTTGCAGCTAAAAATGTCCCTGGGTGTGAAGTAGGTTTGCTGAAAGCTTTTAAAAATATATATCTTTGTAAATTAAATTTTGGCATAGTTTGATTTTGAGTGGTTACCATTATCATTTTCTGCCAAATGAATATTTGTGACCAGATGATTTTCAAGTAGAGCAAAGGTGGGTTTGCTTTGGTTTTTTGGGTTTTGGTTTTTTTTGTTTTTTAATACCAGCCTTCTTCTTAGATACTCAGTAAAACTCTTTAGCAGAAGCCTTTTGTATATCAGCATTACAATGTTTTCACAGTAGAATTCTCACTTGGTGTTGCAAGTAAAATGGACCTCCTTTGCTTCCTGTCATCCCCAGTGCTGAAGCAGCAATTGTTGTAATGCATAATTTCCTTATTCCTTCTCTGCACTGAGCAGAAACACAAAGAACTCTGCATAAAACAGAAGAGGTAGGCGGGGGTTTATTCATATAGTTGAACATTTGTGGGAAAGAGCAGGGAATTCATGGCTGTCAGACATCCATAGTATTGCTATAGTTTGAAAACCTGCTAAATGTTAATAACTGGGAGCTGTTGAAAGGCTCATAATTTGCATGTATAATCAAGGCTTTTGTATCCCTTTAAAAAATCTTATCTAATTATTCAATTAAAACTGAAAAACAGGTAAAATTGTGATTCACTTTCTTTAGGATGAATCTCATGCAGTTATCTGTTGTGAGAAGAAGGGTCAATCTTGATAGATTGAGTGTAGGATTATATGGTCACATTTCAGCAAAATCTGTGGATGGCTAGATAATCTCTTTACAGAATACCAGGATGATAAACTGAAAGTGTAGGTAGGTCAAAGAGACTGAAGGAACACAACAACATGCAAGTGTAGAAGGAATAATTAGTCCCAATTTGCTTTTTAAAAGAGACTCTTCCCCTGGAGGGTTGAATTCTAACAGCATCTCGACCTCTGTCATTAAAATAAAAGGGAAGGTTGCAAGCTGCTGAGCAAATGCTTTGCTGACTAGATGAATTATTTTAGTGTAGTACTGCATATTTCAACTGTATAACATGCTTCCGGCTGCACACCGCTACTTCAGAATTGATCAAAGACTTCAAAAATCACTGGATTATAAATTTCTTGTCCCAAGGTAAAATCTCATATGAAACATTTTAGGTAATGGAACCACAGAGGGTTTTAAATTTTTTGTAATAAGTAAATGGCCCCAGGAATCTGAGTATAGCATTTCCTGGGCCAGCTGTATATCAAGGGAAGGGTTACCAGCCAGACTAACATTTTAATGGCAGAGCATCTTGCTGTGATGCAGCAGAGTCAGATTTAGTCCTTATCTGGACTACTCCCATTTTGGATGGGCAGGGGCTGGGAACACTCTAGAAAAAATACTCAACCTATGACAAAAGAAACACCTCACACATCTCTTGAATAATCCCAACCCATTTGGCCAATGCTCAGAACAGCATTAATGGGTAAAAGTGAGCTTTCCTCAGCAAAAGAAATGACTTTGTATGAAAGTTTTCAACTCCAGCCCTCTTCCCTCCTGTACGTGTGACATCTGCCCCTGCAGCAAGGAAGATATGTTGACTCCAAAGGGCATGACCTCAGAGGGAAGCTGTAGTGATATAGCTATTCCACACTAGCTTTCCATGTGGCCACTCTTATTCCTCATCATTAAGCACCTTTTTGCTTTAGCTTAATCCACTTCCAAATTGGATTAACCTTTGTTGTTCTCACCTGCTGTCAGGGTTGTCTCAGGTATCTCCCAGACCAGGAACAGTGGCTCCAATTCACGTGAAAGCACCTTGGAACAATGGGATGACTGAAACATGGGGAGACCAGACCAACCATGTTTCTCCGCAGAACTGAAATTTGGAAAGGGAGAAATCCCCAAATGAGAGAGCAAAGAATTCAGGTGTTAACACTGGTTCTTAAAAGCCAGAGAACTTGAGGCTTGGTCTACCCCACATAAGGCAAATCTATGTTACAGTGTTACATCTGCGCAGCTGCAGCACATCTGGTGAAGACACACTATGTCGATGGGAGAGCGCCTTCCCATCAGCATAATTACTTCACCTCTGCAAGAAGCAAAAGCTTCACTTGAGAGTGGGTGGGCTTTTTAACATCCCTGAGTGACGTACATTAGATCAACCTTTAAATGGCAGTGTAGATCTCCTGTACTTACTTTCACATAACTATGTCCTTTGGGGGGCTGAAAAATCAACATCCCTGAGGAATGTAGTAATATCGTATGTCAACCTTAACCCCCTCCCCCGGTTTCTCCTGCCAACATAGCTACAGCTCTCACAGAGGTGGAATTATTAAGCAGATAGGAGAGCATAGGTGCTAGCTCACCTCTTCTGCCTGTGGACTCACCCATACACCACTCCTGCTCCTCCCCAGACCCTGCCCCACTCTGCCCAGGCCCCGCCCTGTCCCTTGCTGTCTCCCTTTGCTCTTCTCTCCCCCTCCCTGCTCATCCCCTTCTAGCCAAATCCCTGAACCCAAATGAAGCAAATGGCATTTGAAAAAAACCCCTTTTCTGCACTTTCTTTCTAAAGAAAATGGAGCATGTTTTCTACTGCATGCCAGATGGTGAAGACTGGACATGCAGAAGGTACCTAATTAAAAGCACTAAACTTGGGAATAAACAATGTCAGTCACAGGTTTTTTGATATGCCCTGAATGAAGTTTGTCAGCGATTTATTTGAAAAAACTCTGTAGAAAGGGCAAGTCAGCTATCCTGCTGAATACAACATTGCATGTTATAAAATACATGACACAGCTCTTCTCTGTTTTACATTTTCTTAATCAGTATTTCTAAGTTGATTTTATATTTTAAATGTACACTTAAGCTTTCATAAAGTAATAATTCCAGAGTACTACATATTTAACTCACTGAAACAGACATTTTAAATTAATCAGTCACAGAGGTTTTAGTGTGTTCATAACAATGTTCATTGCTTTTAGAAAAAAGGAACACTAATTTACTTTGATCTTCATAACAATAGACATGTTTATGAAATTTCACCAACTTTGAAAAAGGTTTCCAAAGATTTTAGGCATAACAAAGGATTTTATATCTTACTAAGGTACTGATTTTGCTGGAGGGTTCTCTTAAAACTAGTTCATCAAGTAGTCAAAAGTAAAGAAAGGGAAACTTGTTTGTCTAATATCTGGAAGGAAAGGGATGTCCCGTTAAGGACTATCTTCAACAGGGGGATGAAGGCATAATAGGATGGACAGAAACGACAAGGAAGACTTTGGAAGCAAGTTTTCTTTTTTTACTAGAATAATACACAATTTTAATTTTAATTTTAGATAGAAGTGGTCTTTTTGAAGTATTTATTAAAAAAAATCTGTATGTCTGAAGATCCAAGCATTTAAGGCTAAAGATGAATACTCAGATTGTGCATCTAAAAATCTATACAATGATTTTTTTATAGATGTGATTTTATCATCTTCAGCAACACACCAATGAAATATTTTTAAAGCATATTTTAAACTAAGCTCCTGTAGACTAACATGTTCTGAGTAAATATCACAGTAATGCACAAATGTTTTTGTCAGTAAATTCAGAAACCAACAGTATGTACTTGAGGGTTGGCAAATGCCTGTTAAATGGCTTGATTACTGTTTGAATGGCTCTTTAACAGTTTCAATGTTGTGCTAATAGGTCTGGCAAGCTGAAAGGATTTTTTCACTTTTAAGTTGCTAGATAGCCTCCAGAGCAGCAGTGTGCAATACGTTTGCCACTAGCCACATGTGGTGAATAGGCTATTGAACTGTGGGTAGTACATGAGCAATGCGTGGGTCTGTGAATCCACTTTTTCTGCATAAATTGTATAAAATCCAAGTAAAATCTGGAGGCTGAGTTAAGATGTGCGGTCGGTGTGAATTATATACCAGATTTCAGGGTTATGATAGTAGTATGTAGTATGCTTGTAAATCCTTTTTTATAATGTGGCGAATAAGAAAAATTCAAACCACAAGTGTGGCTAGCATCGAACTTCTGTTGGACACTGCTGCGCCAGAGGAAGACTCACCAGAATGCAGCAGCCAGCTGTGTTGGGAGCCTGCAGGAAGGGTCAGAACAGGGATAGGAGGAGGTGGGAGAGGAGACACTAAGACTCAGGTCTTGCCCCAAATTTTTGGGTGTCCTACGCAGCTGCGTATGCTGCATATGCCTCAGGACAGCCCTGCTGAGTGCTCACAACTCCAGCTGAAGTCAGTGGGAGCTCAAGCCCATGGTGCTTAGGTTCTTATCTGGTATTAGGAGATTCCAGGTACAAGATGCTTAAGTGGCTGGACAATATATGTAGTTAGCACGCTATCCAATTGTACTTTACTTTTGGGATAAAAAATAGTAAACATTGCTCAATTCTAATGTGGTTCATATAAATCACATGTAGAGATTAACACTGGATATTTTTTTCTCACTGATAGGTTAATGACTCCAGGAAGTGAGATTAGATTTGTCCACAAGCAAATGGGTTTAGTACCAGGCTGGGGTGGAGCTGCCAGGCTAGTACAAATCATTGGCAGTGGCGCTGCTCTGAAGCTGGTAAGTGGCGCGCTCAAAGTGGATCCTGAGAGAGCTGTACAACTTGGGCTGGCTGAGGAAACTTTGCTATCTTCAGATGAAACCAGATCTTTAGAAGAAGCCCAAGCATGGTTAAATCAATATACAAAGGCTCCAGCCGAAGTGATTCAGGCTATGAAAAAGGTGGTCACTGCAGGAAGAGAGCTACAACTAGAAGCTGCCTTAAAGGCAGAGAAGGACATTTTTGGAAGCGTTTGGGGTGGGCCTGCCAATTTGCAGGCCTTGGCTCAAGGCACAAAACACAAATGATTAACTATCACTGCATAAGAAAAATGTTTTTGGTATTTTGCAAGCAAAGCATTCGCTGAAGCAGGTGTTCATTTGAACCATTTAAGAATTTGTTCATTTAAACTGGCGCTAACATTCTGAGCTTGCATATCATGGAACTATATTTGGTGTGATACCACAAAGAGAGATCCCCAGTGGATCCTTTGCTGCTCTAATCATAGGTAGAGTGGAGATCTGTGAAATTAAAGGTAAACTCTGTGTTGGGAATTGAACTGTTATCCTCTCAGAATGGGGTTGAAGACTATATTCTTGTGTTTGTTGCGAATTATTCACGTGTGAAGGTGCTAGGTTGACTGCACTAGACGTAAAGCTTATTCATCAACTGAACAAGTGTCACCCCGGCAGGAAAGTACACTTCCCCACACCTTGATGCCAATGCGCATCAAATCAGCTTTGGTGGGACTCCCACTAAAGCGACAGGGTCATTTGTTTTCCATCTTCAATCAATTCTTGCAAACCATTGTAGTGATGGTTTTTAGCGATGAAGAATTTCATCAGCACAAATAACTTCAAATAAGGCTTTCTGTTGGCATTCTTTAGAATTCTAGCATTTGCTTTTGGGAATTGCTTAACTTGCCCCTGTATGTAACTTTTTTGTGATTAATTTTTCATTAATTTTCATAAAGAAACAAATAATAAAAAATACAGACTTGTAAATGACTTACATCTTATATACATCACCCAATACTGCCCATGTCTCGGGATAGCCAATAGAATTATGCAGTTACACAACTTTACAACTTATCAAAGCTGCAATACAAAATGAGACGACGTTACACAGACATAAGATGTTAGGGTGGAGGTGGTAGTAATAATAATAAAAGATGTACACAAATAGAGGAGAAAGGGGGAAGGGGAATGGGGAAGAGGGAAATGGGGGGGGAACAGTGGAGATGTCAGGTGGAAAGGAAGTCTGATATTATTTGAGCTATCTCAGTATTCTTTGTCCAAGTGTATCTAGAAATGGGGGACGAATTTCAAATTAATAGAATTGCTCTCTACATCTATAAGCTTTCTTTCTTTCACTACTCAGCCAGGTCAGAATTGCACTGCTCTAATGTGGGCGTAAGACTACTCCATTTTTATAAAACCATCTGCTTCGCAATCATTGTGATCCTCAAGACCCAAAGTATTTGTGGTGAAGTTCAACCCAGCATAGCAGATACATAACCTAGGACCGTGGTCCCCAACGCGTTGCCTGCAGGTGCCATGGCGCCTGCCGGGGCATTTATGTGTGCACGCAGAAGCTGTGGCCCCGGGCCTGCCTGCTGGGGACAAACAACTCCGGGGCTCCAGGCTGTGGGCACTGGTGTTCTTATTATTTCAACGCAGAGTGGGAAGATTCCTATAGTTTTGTTGAAAATAAAGGGAAATGTGTTTGCTTATTGTGCGGTGTTACTGTTGCAGTGCCGAAAAAACATAATGTCGAACACCATTTCCAAACTAATCATGGCTCTTTTGACATTAGCCACCCACTTAAATCTGAGAGGAGAAAGGTTTGATCTGAGCTGATTAATTTTCTTCTATCTGCCCAGCAATCTGTTTTCACTAGACAAGTGGTAAAGTTTAAAAGTGCTACTATTTCTTCCTTTAAAATTGCTCATCTGCTTGCAAAGAAGAAAAAACCCTTTCAAGATGGTGAATTGTTGAAGGAAGCATTTTCGACTGGTGCTGACTGCCTGTTTGAAGGATTTTCTAACAAGCATGAGATTTTGTCGGCAATACAAAACTTGCAGTTATCAGACAATACAGTTACGAGGAGGATACATGCCATTTCAAGTGACGTGCAAACTCAGCTAAAGGATGACTTGGAAATATGTGACTGGTTTTCACTGCAATTTGATGAGTCGACATATATCAGATACAGCGCAGTTGGCAGTTATGGTGAGGATGGTATTTAGTGACTTCACCGTAAAAGAAGAGTTACTAAAAGTATTGCATATGAAAGGTTGAAAAAAGGGTGAGGACATCTATAATTTATTCAAATCATACGCAACATCAATTAATATGCTATTACACAAGCTGTCTGCGATTACCACTGATGGGGCACCAGCAATGATGGGCCTCACCTATGGATTCATTGCACTCTGCAAGAAGAAGGAATCCTTGCCTAACTGTCTTATCATTGCATTATCCACTAAGAAGCTTTGTACGTCAAAGTTCTTTCTTTTCAACACATCATGAATGTCGCTATTAAAATAATTAACTCTATTCGAGCGAGACCTTTGCAACACTGACTTTTTAAGGCCCTGTTGGAAGATGTTGATGATGATCTGATCTGATCTTGCTCAGAGAAGTATGATGGCTGAGCAAAAGTAAAGTTCTTGCATGTTTTTTAAGCCTAATTGAAGAGATCAAAGAATTTCTGAAGTCCACAAATCAGAACTTCGAGCAACTAGAAGACTCCAGCTGGTTAATGGACTTGGCTTTTCTTGCCAACGTCACTGACAAATTGAACATTTTAAATCTTGAGCTCCAGGGAAAAGACAAACATGTGACTCAAATGATAGGTTCTGTAATCCATTCAAAGCAAAACTGATTTTGTGGATGTCACACATGAAGATGAAGTCTCTCGTACATTTACCAAGTATGAAGAAAATGGTATGTGACAGTGATTTTAACCCATCGCCATTTGTTATCCACACTCAAACACTTCTGGAACAATTTGAAAAGAGATTTCAGCAGTTCACCATCATTGAGCCTGTAGTTGCCTTTCTTGTGAATCCTTTTACTTGCCAAATAGAAGCAACAGAAATGGCTACATCAATTGCAAGTCTCATTCAAGTAAGATCAGAAGAAGTGGAACTGGAGATATTGGACCTTCAGAATGATATTGTTTTAAAATCCTGTGCAACAGATGAAAACTTTTGGAATCAGGTTGACTGAAAAAAGTTTCCTGCCTTAAAAAATGTAGTATACAAAATAAAGTCTCATTTCAGTTCCACTTATCTATGCAAAGTTCTGTTTTCAACAATGAACATCATCTTGATGATTGCTTAGAAACAGGAATATCATCCTACTCTCCCAACTGTGAAAAATTGGCTGAAGAAATGCAGTGCCAAAAATCACACTGACTTTATTAGAAAAACTACGTGAATTAATTATACTTATTTTCCATTAAGTGCTGATGAGCGCGTATGATTAACTTGTGTTCAACTTTTTTTTGAATGTGTTTGTTTCTTGAGATCCCGATTCAAATAACGTTATAAAGAATATTTTTAATTAACCATAACTGGCTATCTATGTTAAAGTAAGAATAGTAAATATATTGGGACCAGCAGTTCAACCATGTTTTAGTTTTTTAAAATAAATAAGATGAAAACTGTTTATGATACTTATTTTGTAAAAACTCCTTAATTTTTCTTACAGGTAGATAAAAAAGAGCAAATTCACATGGTAAGGTGAAAGAGTAATTGCTGAATATTTTAATTAAGACCTTTTACATGTAAAATTACCTTTTTTATCTTATGGATTCATACATTATATAATATTAAATGTTTTTTGTATTGTACAAATGCAAAATAAGCCTTGACAAATTGTTGGCGCCCGCCACTCTCTTCTGAAAACATGAATGTGCTATTGGCCACAAAAAGGTTGGGGACCACTGCTCTAGAGCCTCTGACGGTCTTAGGGCATAGGGAGCAATCTGATAGTTAATAAGTGTGTTTGTTGTAAATACTGGCACTCTGCTGAGGGTGTCAGGTTGTAGCTTTGCTTTAGTGTTAGAAAAGGGGCAAAGCCATTCTCCTTGACAAAATGGGAAAGGATGCCCTTGCTCAGACAGTTCTTCCACATTATATCTTTTTTTCCCAATTTGCAAAACTGGGTTACTCCAAACTGGTGCTTTTGCATGGTGGTGAGGATGAAAGACCTGAAGACGTAGAGAGCTAGATCCTTAGAGGAATTTAGGCACTTCAGTGCTGAGTATTGCAGCACCTAACTTTAGGTGGCCTGCTGCCCAGTGGAATGCCCAGGCTCTTCATGCATTGTACTGGGGGAGTTAGCTGCCTAAGAAAGGAATTCACAGAAGCTAGTAAGCTGAGCAGGGAGCCACCTAAGCTAGCTAGACGTGAAAAGGTGAGAAGAGGGATCAGCACAGATGTTGAAACCCCACTTCATTTTAAGAGTGATGTGATGTTGGCGTGGCATTAGCCATGAGGAGCTGTTGCGTAATTCATTGTGTACTGATATAGAAAGTAGCCTGCATGTGTTGACCTGCAGAGCATGCTGGAAAATCACATCTCTTCCTGCCCCCTATAAAGCTTTTCAAACAATGGGCTGTCAGATGGGTGAGGTGTCTTCAATCTTTTCTGTTTAGTTGGATGGTTAATTCATTCTTGTTACTGGTGAGGACTGACAGCTGGGTTTATTTTTGATGTACGGTTTGCATTAGTAAATAAGTGTGAAACTGCCTAGACCTTCAGACTGGCATTCTTTGATGTAGGTTTACAAAAAGGAAAAGAATTATTTTGACTTTCAGATGTCAGGTGGTTGTTGCAGGCCCATCAGTTACAGTTCATATGGAAGTGATGCGACTAGGATAGAGATGCGACTGAAAAACAAACACGGAATCCCAGGATTCCATATTTTATTAGCTTCAACGATGGTTCCCTGCAGAAAACTACATACAAGAAACCCAGAGATCACCACAGAGCCCAAACAAACCAAGAAATCTGTGGTTTACAGCCAGATAGTTTAGTAGTACAGAATATGTTCCAAGGAGAAAGTCCGGGATACACATTCTTAAAAACCACCTTCACCAAACAAGGACGCTTGACCAGAGAAGTAGATCTTGTGGAATGAGCCACCCAAATATCGTAAAAGAATCTGCTTCAATATGAGGGGAAGGAAACCTCCGACCACAGACCCCGAATTAACACCTGTCACCCCACGCTGGAACCTGCACAGCTGATTATTAAAGAACTGCAACCCATATGCAATGGGGACCACATCCTGAAAGAAAACATTTCACAGAATGATCACTCCATAGCTCACCTCTTAGTCCTCACCTGCAAAGGAAACCTGCACAACACCTTCAAAAATGATCCCAGGAACTTAAATTCATAACTTTGTTGCACACTGAAAATCATGGACTCAGTGAAGACACTGGCTTTATGGCTCATTACCACAATCTATAACCCATTAACTCTCCTTTGGCCTATGACTGCAGAGATGTTTGCCCAGTTCACCTTGAGTGTCTTTTACAACATGTTAATTCCTTATTCTAAACAATCTTTCCCCTTATACTTAGCTGGGACACTGTGGGTACCTGTTCCAGACCTGAAGAAGAGCTCTGTGTAAGCTTGAAAGCTTGTCTCTTTCACCAACAGAAGCTGATCCAGTACAGTACTTCTCAAACTTTTGTACTGGTGACCCCTTTTCACATAGCAAGTATCTTAGTGTGGTCCCCCCCAATAAATTAAAAACACTTCTTTTTATATATTTAACACCATTATAAATGCTGGAGGCAAAGCTGACAGTTCATGACCCCCCATGTAATAAGCTTGAAACCACCTGAGAATCCCTGGTCCAATAAAAGATATTACCTCACCAAATATTTTACTTAGTCACTTTTTAGACTAGAGCTCTGCTGTAACAGTAAGTTGAACATTATTAACCTCCCAAAAATCTCTTTCCATTTGAGAATACTGATTATCAACGTGTTTTTCACATAAGCAGGTACAAAAAGGGGTGTGGTTATCAAAAAGTATCCGAAGTCACAAGTGTATTTTAAGAGTTGAGTGACTATCTACAGATATATGAGTAAATAGGACACTTTCAACAAAGTTCTGCCGGAACCCCAAATTCTCTGATTAACAGAGAAGACCGCAAGGTAATTGCCCCATCATGACTTTGGGCTTTGCCTTACTTACGATGGGGGGGGGGGCAGCATAAGGAGAAAAGTTTGTGCAATTCACTATGAGCAGCTTAATATGATGTTGCATTTGATCTACTTTCACACACTGTTGTTGCCAGCCTAAGACTGAATGTGACCCTTTATGAGCATTAGGATGCAAATCAGCTTACCATACTAAATTGCCACAGATATTCATAGATTCCAAGGCCTGAAGGGACCATTGTGATCACCGCGTCTGACCTGCATAACACGGGTCATGGAACGTCCCCAAAGCATTCTTAGAGCAGATCTTTTAGAAAAACTTCTAGTCTTGATTTTAAAATGGTGAGTGATGGAGAATGTCACAGTTAAGGGTAACTGCAGCGTTCAATCCAGCATGAGTGGGCTGAGGCTGCCTACTTGATCAGGCACAATACCTTATCGTTTTTAGCTCAGTGGTTAGAGCCCAGGTTGTGAGAGCCCACATTCACTACCTCCCCTCCCCTCCCCCCCCCCGGCCACCTGACATGAAGAAGGAAGACCTCTATGTGACCCTAAGAGCCCCCTCAATGCCAACTGGTGAAATATTCAGTGCTCTGTAACAGCAACTCTTATCTAGCCTGCCAAGCTTGTTACACCTAACCTACTGCTTTCATAGTATTTATCACTAAAGAGTATCATGTAAGGTATCTAATAAAAGCTTATGTCATACTCATCTTCCTGATCGTTGCTAGATGCTGGCTCATAGTTAAAGAATTGTGTATATATACTGAAATCCGTGCGCAAGGTAGAGCTGGCAAACAAGATTTGGGTCAGACAAAGGACATTGATTCACCCGTCTGTCCGTTAGCTGTAAGCATTGTAAGCCTACACTGTGGAAGCCAAATCTACATACAGAGTAAACAGGAATGGGAATACACTAGAGACTAAACCACAGGGGGCTGGCCTGTCTTTAGGCGACTTTGCAGATATAACTAGAAGGCAAAAAAGATGTCATGTTATCCTTCCCTGAGGAAGCAAAGAGGACAGTGTTTTTTGTGCATTTATGAAAGCTGGATCCTAGCCACGTTGGTTAGTGACATGCTGAGAAACTGCTTTAGACAAGCATTTTGGCCTGTTAAAATTAAGTTTATACATGCAGAAGTGTGTGATGCATTTTGTTTTGTATATAATCATTTCTATCCCTGTCTGATATCCTTGCTCATTATCGCTTAGGCCATGGTTACACTGGCACTTTATAGCGCTATAAAGCCCCCACGAGCGCTATAACCTCCTCCCCGTCCACACTGGCAAGGCACGTAGAGCGCTATAACTGCTGAGTTATAGCGCTATTATTAATCCACCTCCGTATGGGGAATAAGGGCTGTAGCGCAGCTGCTGTAGCGCTACAGCAAGGATGTGGACACCCACTGCGCTACAAGTAATCTCTGGAGATGCCTAGAGCAATTTAAGGCAATTGACTTCTCTTCCCTTTGTTTTGAACTCGGCTGGAGGAATGCGGAAGTACCTCTTTAGAGTTTCTTTCTTAACTCGGCAGATAAGCAATGCAAATGTTTAAGGAGGGAGCCTGTGTGAAAACAAAGCCTTCTGTGAACGGAGGCTCACTGACAGGCTTTCAGAAAAACGGAAAAACCACTGTCTCTCTCCCTCCACATACACACAACGCGTCCCCCCTCACCCCCCTCGTTTTAAAAGCACCTTGCACCCAGCTGAATGCTGGGATACCTGCCCTAATGTGCTGCTCTTAATGCCGCATTAAGTGCCCCAAATGTGGCCATGCTATACCGCAGGAGCATCTGAGTGTGGACATACAATAGCGCTATACATATTCCTGTATAAGGGGACCGCTATAACCTATAGCGCTATAATCTTGTAAGTGTAACCATACCCTTAGATCTTAGTCTTCAGTTGCAAACTTATGATTGTTGTCACTATAAATATAGCTGTGTTGTGCGTTATAGAGGGCCTGTTCCTGAGTTATATGCACAAACCCAAATACCCTTGCCTCACTCCCTGCCCTGAGGCCATGCCCCTTATCACTCCATCACCCTACCCTCCTTCACTTTCACTGGGCTGCAGCACTGGGAGGGGATGTGGGCTCTGGGTTGGGGGGTGGTCAGGCTGAGGATTTTGGAGTGTGGGTGAGGGCTCCGGGCTGAGCCGGAGGCAGGGGTGGGAGCCTTGGGAGGGGGCTCAGGGCTGGGGTAAGGGTTGGAGTGGGCTCTAGAAGGGAGTTTGGGTGCGAGAGCGGGCTCAGGACTGGGCCGGGGGCTAAGGTGCAGGATGCAGTTAGGGTATGGGCTGTGGGAGAGGGCTCAGGACTGGGCCAGGGGGGTAGGGTGCGTACGGGGGAGGGGGTGTGTGAAAGGTGTGAGTTCTGGCTGGGCAGCTCCCACGAAGCAGCCAGAATGTCTGGTTCCTAAGCTCAGGGGTGGCCAGGTAGCTCCGGGCACTGCCCCTGGCTGCAAGCAACGTTCCTGTAGCTCCCATTGGCTGCAGATCCCAGCCAACGGGAGCTATGAAGTTGGCGCTTGGGGTGAGGGCAGTGTGCAAAGACCCCCTGGATGCCCCTGTTCTTAAAAGCCACTGCTGGACGTGCTGGCTGCTTGTGGGAGCCATGCAGAAGTAGGGCAGGTACGAACTCCCCTTAGCCCTACTGGCCTTTCAGTAATCTCTGGGAGATCAAGCCCAATTCAGGGAGACTCCCTGCTAATCTGGGAGGGTTGGCATCCCTAGCTAGCTATGTGCGTATTGTTTCCTTGGGGACAGTGAATAGGGCAAATGCCCAGTGCTTAAAAGCTGGTTACTGCAGAGGTGGGGGAGGTTTCAGAGAAGCTCAAGAACAGGGATCACAGTGCAGGCCTGCACAACTTGGAAAGCAGTGAGGGCCAAATTACTGCAAAAAAACCAGCTGTTGGCCAAAAAGCCCTGCCCTTGCCCCGCTCCCATCCGCTTCCCCCCACTCCACGGCTTGGCTTGCCCCACCTGTACTCACCCCGCCACAGGCGGCACAGTGAGCCCGTGCAGGCCTCATATGGCCCCCGGGCTCCATGTTGTACAGGCCTGACTTAATGTTAACAGGCTAGGCAAATTTAGGAGTGGCATATACCCAGAAGAGAGTGTGTGAGTGGCTGAATGGCTGATAGCGTCAGGGAGCTTTCATCTAGCTACAGCAGACTCCCTGTTGCTGATGGCCTGAGGGAACAGGTTAAATCAGTCCTGGGCACCCTGAGAAAGCATCACACCCGGTTCAAATCCTACGTTTCAGGGCAGTGCTCTAATCAGGGGGCTATTGGACAGTCTGATGGGGCAGGGGTCGGGGAGGGGGGCAGTGTGTTCCAGCAAGGTCTACTGTTAAAGCTGTTACACTTAGGATAAATAAAAGGGTCATTGAGAGACCAGAGAAGAGTGAGAATGTCTCTATAACCTTGTGGTTAGGGAGGTGGAAGCCTGAGGGTCCAGTCCCACTGCTCCAATGACTAATCATTTATCCCAAGTAGAACCGTGTCAAGAGAGAACAGATGGAGAGAGGCTTACAGGTTAGTGCAGTCTTCTGAGAGGTGGAGATGCCCGTTCAGGTCCCCTCGCTATCATTCAAATGGGAGTGGTGTGTAGGAAATACTCCTGGCATCATTAGCAGGTCTTGGCTAGTTTAGGTAGGAAAGTAATTTTTTTGTGGATCACATTCTTAGGCCCTTCTTTCTCCCCATTCATTGCCTAAGAAGCCTGGGCACCGACTAAGGCTTTGTGGAGGCCAGTGACATTTTTTCCCCTAAAGTCACTTTGTGGCTCTAGGCCTTACTCATGGGAAGCTGAGTGCTCTGCTCTGTGAAAAGAGCCAATAGGCACCTTCATGCTCCTAGTATTTATGGCAGACTGTAAAATTTACTTTGGACTGGAGTCACAAAGCTACTAAGGCCCAACATTTAGGGGCTACTGACATTCTCATTCTGGTCAGCTGTTGCCTAACCCAGCAGGGGCCTACCTTTCTGCCAGTATGCAGGCACAAAGCCACCCAAGGGGTGTTGCTGCTCAACTCCTAACCAGTTACTCCACTCCCTAGCAAGTTTCTCAGGCTTTGTCTTTTCCGCCTGTCCTTGTACGAGGTCTCACCGTGCACCCATGGAACCTCACACAAAGGATGCCGTGGGGTCAGTGGCTGTGTCGCACACTGGTTAGAGATTCAGGTTTGAGTGCTCCCCTCTGCCTGTTTCAGAACAGAGACTTGAGCACAGGTCTCCCCTCTTAGAGGTGAATGCCCTAATCACCAGGTGGGGATGGGTCCTTTTCATGCTCTCCTCTTGAAATTGTTGCACTATACCAGGGGTCAGCAGCCTTTCAGAATGGGTGTATGGATTCTTCATTTATTCACTCTAATTTAAGGTTATGCGTACTAGTAATATATTTTAAAGTGTTTAGAAGGTCTCTTTCTATAAGTAAGTCTATAATATAGAACTAAACTATTGTTGTAGGTAAAGTATAAGATGTTTTTAAGCTGCTTCATTTAAAAGTAAATTAAAATGCAGAGCCCTCCCCCACACTGGTGGCCAGGACACGGGCAGTGTGAGCACCACTGAAAAATCAGCTTGAGTACCCTCTTTGGTACACATGCCATAGGTTGCCTACCCCTGCACTATACATACATAAAGCCAGAGAGAGCCTCTCTAATCTGGTGGTTAGGGTAGTCAGGTGCACATCCTTGCTCCAATTAAGAGTTATTTATAAACAATGGAATAGCACTAACAGCGGAGCTTGACAAAACCCAATTAACCAAGCCAATAGCTTGGTGGTGAGGGCACACCCCAGGGATATGGGAGACCTGTGTTCCCCTCCAGATAGAGCAGTGATTTGAACCCAGGTTGTTCCCCTACTAATAGGGTGTAGGAGGGCTCTCTTGCTTTTCCTAAGAAAAGGCATGGGTTACCTAACTCCCTGACTTGGCTTAAGTAAGTGCCTAACTTTAGTAGAGAATCAGAAGTGTAGCCATATTCGTCTGGAATCGCAGAAGTGACAAAAAGTCCTGTGGCACCTTAAAGACTAACTAAAGTATTCAAGCATAAACTAGCCCACGACAGCTTATGCTTCACTACTTTAGTTAGTCTTTAAGGTGCCGCTCTTTGTCACTTCTGTAACTCTAACAGGTTCTTACTGAGAATCCCAAGCAGCTCAAGGGTCCTATCTCTGTCTTGTCTGGTGCCTAAAGACCTTTGAGATTCTTGGCCTTAAGATCGCTTTCCTCTGCATTGCACACCTGGCTAGCTTAGGAAGCTCCCCACTCAGCTTCTGAAGTGCCCTTCCTTAGACATGCAACTCTTCCTATGCATGATAGGAGGAGCCTGGATCTCTGAGGATCCACTGGGCAGCAGGGCACCTAGCAATCAGACATTGAAACACCTAAGGCCCTTTGTCAATTTAGATTTTTGGTATTTCTCCCGCCTCTTCCCTTGGGATGTATCTAAACAGCCAGCAGAGAAAGGCAACTAAGTGCTTGATGCTTCACTGGGTAGGCTTGCAAAGTGATACCCTAGAGCACATAGAAATATTGCCCTCAGGTGGTTCTGAACCTGAGAGCGTTATGAATTGTAACCACAGGGGAAATACGGTTGAAGGTTTTGAAGGACTGACACCTACTAGAGCCCAAGAGTGAAGTTGGGGTGGCCTCTGGTAAACTTTTTAGCATGCAAGTTATTTTAATGTTTCTAGAATGCTTTCACCTTAAAAATAAATGTGCTTTCTTATAAAGAGCTATGTGATAACTTACAACTGTGGGTCTGTATGCTGTTTATAGCTTCTGGCAAGGAAACCAAAGTGCAGCTGGTGGTCTCATTTAGCTGTGTGGCTTGCTAGGAATATCACAACCTAGGCTGAGAACTGTGCAGCCTGGAAAATTCCTGGTCAGAAGTGAAACACAGATCTCTGCCAGAGAGGTGATGGTAGCCAGGATCCTAGAGTGCGTACCCTTGAGGGCCCATTGAGAGGAAATAAAGGTGCAGCTGTCCTGAATTGTAACAGCCACCATCTTAGGTATCACACGTCTTTCCCATAGCTCACACTTCCCTTCTGATTTACTTTGCCACACAAAATTTAAGGGTAGCAATTTCATACAGAAGTTGTAGTCCTTTTCTTCCCTCTCTAAATTGCCATATATGCATCTTACCAATCTTTCCTTAAAAGGTGAAAATCTCTTCATTCACTCAGCTAGAGATAAGAGTGATGCATTGCGGCTGCAGCTTAGCTAAAATTGGCAGGAAAAATAGCCTTCCCCCAAATGTGTACTTGTTGTGGTAACCAGGAAATCCACCTCCTCAACTACCACGGAGGATCCACTGAGCCCAGGTCACAAATGACTTCTTGGGACAAGTAAATGAACAGGAATCACCAGTTAAAAATCAGGGCTCCAGAAGGGGACACTGAGCAGAGAACACTCTGGATAGTGCCCATCATCTCTCAAAGGTTAATGGACGCTACCCTAGAGGGACTCTGCCTGGAGGCATGATTGGACAAAGGATTGGAAATTGGCCCGAGAGTCACAGAGCACTGCCCTCATCAACCTTAATTAAAAAGGGATCAGTTGATAAGCCAACAAAAAAATAAAACCTTCCTACTATCTCCTCTGACGAAACTCCAGAGACCATATCCCTTAAAAGAATAGAATCAAGTAACCTTGTTTTGTGCCAGGTGGTGCCCAAATTAGGAGAAAAAAAAATACACATCTTCCCCAGTCTACTTTGCCCCAGGTGTCCTTATGCAATTCCTTCCTCTTCTGTTCGTCTCTGAAAACAACTCACCAGTGTGCTCAGATAGTAATTTTAAACATTTCCATCAATTTTTGGTATGGAGACAAATGGAAGGCAAATTAGTTTTTACGGGAGGTCAAATTCTCCTTTGTTTCATGTTCTACCTCAGTTTTCTAAACAGAAGCCAGACAATGCAACAGAGACCTGCACGGTCTTTGGATCTCTTTCCCTCACAGATGTGCAATTCAATTATGGCTTACAGAAAAACAGGAGGATTTGAGTATGTGGGCTTCAGTCTTACAGAACAATTCTAAATCAGAATGGACCTTATTACATTGAAGTCCTAGAGCAGTGGGTGTCCAACAGAAATTCGATGCTACCACACTTGTGGTTTTGAATTTTTCTTATTAGCCACATGCATTAGCCACAAATCAATAGCCTATTAGCCACATGAGGCTAGTGGTGAATGTATTGGACACCGCTGTCCTAAAGAATAAAAACAGCACCTTTCAGCCGAGGATATTAAGTGTTGTACCCAATTTCTGTACAACTCAGGTATCATATTTCTGTTGCTGTATGTGAAGTGTGCAGTTTGTTTCCCAATGACCTACATTAAGAAGCCGAGACACATGTTAATAGATGCTTTCTTGTAATGTCTTCGTCTGTACATTTTTATTGCAAATATGGCCATGTCCTTTCCCTCCAACCAAAGTCTGGTCTGAATTAAGTGAAATGGTTTCTTAATGAATTTGGAAAATTAAAAGCAAATGCAGTACTTACAAGCTCCAGTCCCTCAAAGCCAACCCAAGCCTCCCTTTTTGGCAGCATAGCATGCCTGCCCCACGATACCTTTGTCTAAGTGTCCCTTGGTACAATTCAATCAAAGAGCAAAGACACCACGGATTGTTAAAGTGTAGTTTTTATTAAATTATAAATTTTGTAACAAAAACAAGACAGATCAACAAAGACCTCAAAAACAAACTACAAGGACTAGACAGCAAAGCCAATGAAAACGCCATGAAGTGTGTACAGATAAGAATTTTCAACAAAAGTTAATAGCATTTTTACATTTCCACTGCAGGAAGATAAAATGATTGCTTTGTCTAATAAAACACATCTTAACTCCAAACTCACATATATTTTCTCACATTAAATTAAGCATCCTGTTCATACCCAACATCTTGTCTGTTCCCTCATTGCTTTAGTGTTCTTTTCATAGATCAATCCGTGCAGAAAGTAGTAACACACTTAATGCAACAATCAGATAATGAAGACAATCTGAGTTGTACAGTGGATATACACTGGCCAAAAAGGTACTGAGTATCTCCACGGGGTAAAATGCTACAAAATAAACACAAAAGACATTTTCAAGAAAACTGGGTATTGCTAAGTAGCTTTCAAACCATTAACAAGACACCCCAGTTTCTTACATTTAAAGAGTCTTCCAGCTGAGACATGTTGAGACTAAGTTAACAGGCCAAATCTGTTTCTCCCCTTCCCACTTCAAATACACTGCTAGGTTTGAGTGCAATGCTAGCATGGACAGAAAATTTACAGATACTGGACTGAGTTTTTAAAATACATGGCTATAAATTTAAACTTCAGTTACTGTGCACTGTCCATCAGGCCTTCTAGATCTTACACTGGTGCTCACTGCCCCACCCCCTGCCACTGGTCTCTCTATCACGGGCTGGTTTGTATTCACATTCAAGTGTCTTTGCTGGGCAGAGGACGAGTGTTGCTGAAGTTGAGCATACACATCCTCACTATCGCTGCTATCATCCGATTCGGTTTCCTCAACGGAGGTATCAGGGGCTGGCACCCTACCAGAAGACGATGACTCCTGGTCTTCCTCTCCCTCTCCCCTATGACTTCTTTCAGCCATGCTGTCTCCGTTTATTTGTAAGTGGGCAAAAGAGTTCTCTAAAGAAGTGCTTGCATCAGGTGATGGCGTTGCAGGACTCGTCAGCTGACCATCTAGTGAAGTTAGGGGTCTAGCAGAAACGGATACTAGAGGCTGCGCAGCAGCAGCCCCCAGAGCCAGTGTACTGTCTGCGCCATCAGCAGAGCTCTCTCTTCCTAGGTTGACAGTGTTAGAATCACAGTCCAACCTAAGCCCAGCCACTCCCTTCTTTGGTATATCTATTATGTCCCGTTTTATTTTCCTGCGACGTCCATGCTCATTTCTCCTATACTGAACCATGTTTTCGAGATCTGCTACATACAAAAACCCAGCAATTAACATTTCGGTACTCTTTTTACCTTTGGAAAAGGCATCTTCCAGCTCCCTACTGGTACGTTCATCATATTGCCACCAACCATTTCTACCTTCATAGTACCAAGCATATTCCCCATTGCCTCTGCTCGCCACTTTGAGTTCCTCTGGCGATAGTAAGGTTGGCTTGTCAAGAAAGTCCTCAGGAATCTCCTGCCGACAGAGTGCACATCGTTTTCCAAGCCAGGAAGCTCCCTTCACACACAGATAGCAGAAAACATGTTTACAAGGCAGACTCACTGGGTGGACACACGTTTGCAGACAGATAGCACATTCAGGGACTGTCAGGGAAGGTGTTGCATTGGAACATGACTCATTTGTCTTCCTATTAGTGGGAAGCATGTTGATCGAGTGATCAATTTCACCACAGCCAGCCATCCTACAAAGAATCAGAAATAGATATAAGTCAGGTTATAAGTATTAAGCCAAATCAGTAACTTAACTCACCTAAGACAATACCAATTACAGACTAAATAAAAGCTTTCCATGAAGTTAAACCTCTTGGCAATCACATATGAAACAAACTGAACACTTAAATATTTTCAAGTTTTATAGGTGCATACCTTTAGGAAAGCTTACAGGATTCTGTTCCCTAGTTCAGTGACATTAACAAAAACAATGGCTTCCAAATACCAAGTTCAGCATCCCAACCTTGTTGTCTATTTCAGTTTTAGTATGCCAATTCAGACTAATTGGTTTGCAGTTCCTTCTGTCCTCCCAGGCAGGGTGTCAGCTAATCAATAAGGAATTTTCTTTCACGCATATTCTGGTGCAATAGCTGCTTGTGTGCATCCAGTCAGCCAGCTGTTTGTATGCCTCCTCAAGAAATGAACAGCAGCTGGGAGTTTGTAAATCTTGATTTCATGACAGAAAAGCCTCAAGAAGTACTCTGCCTATAGGCACCTACATGAAGCAACTTACAAGACTTATCCTAATGCTGCTGATCATCAACTTAGGAGTCTAGAAAATGGAACTGCCTAGTCAGCAGCCTTCTCCCACCCACAAAGCAGTCTATGGGATGCGCTCATGAGGCACTTTCCTTCCTTCCTCTCATCTAATAGCCCTCAAGAGTCACCTAGGCACCCAGGCAAAAGAAGTAACTTTGTGATGAATGGTGAGTGTTGTAGAGCAGTAGCGTTCAACCTTTTCAGACTTCTGTACCCCTTTCAGGAGTCTGATTTGTCTTGCATAATCCCAAGTTACACTTCACTTAAAAGTGGTTTTGTTTGTTTACAAAAGTGTCACAGCACACCATTACTGAAAAATTGCTTACTTCATTTCTCAGTTTTATGATATAATTATAAATCAATTGGAATATAAATATTGGACTTAAATTTCAATGTATAGTATATAGAGCAGTATAAACAAGTCATTGTCTATATGAAATTTTAGGTAGTACTGACTTCACTAGTGCTTTTTATGTAGCCTAGTTTAAAACTAAGCAAATATCTAGATGAGTTGATGTACCCCCTGGAATACCTCTGCACACCCCCATGGGTATGCATACCTCTGGTTGAGAACCAGTGTTGTAGAGTGCTCAGAGAGAACCTGCATCATAACTCCTACCAGACATAGCTGTAAATAGCATTGACACATGTGTTGGCAACAATATTGACTCCAGATTTAGGCTTGGCAACAGATACTGTTCCAGCTGCTTGTTGCCTGGAGGTACCACCCTCCCTTCCCAAGTGTGTAACTATCAGTTTCTATTTTGCCTCTCTGGTAGGTGTTCTCAAAGTAAAACTGTCCTTTAAAATATCTTCCCTCCTCCAAACAAGGTATTAGCTGTCTCAGGGTTGACACTAGTCCTCTTTTCCATATACAGCCTGCTGCCTACCAGACCCTCTCTCTCTTGGAGCAATGTTATCTTTCTCTGAACCAAATGCCCCAGAGGTGTGAAAATTTCAGGAAGTTAATGTTAAGGAATTTTCATGGGGGAGGAATCCAGTTTGAAAGCTGTGTGAGGTTAGAAGGGGAAAGAACTGTTTGGCCTAGGCTGGTAGGCATTATTCATCCCCTACAGAATTCAAAGGAAAAGGGGAACACTAAGGACACAAAGCAGGCTCTATGACAATACAAATCTGACAAACCTCTCTAGATTATAGCTCCCATGACTCCAAAGGAACTATCTGAAATGTTAAAATAATATTGGTGAGAACATGAATAAAGGGATCTTTCCTGTTCATTCTACTGTGGAATCTAAAGTGCCCTCTTCGGGAGAATCCTAATTCTACATGATCTTCCTCCTAATATAGCAAGATTGTTTATGTTGAGGAAATTTATTTAACTATTGGGACTCGGTTCCTTCAGGAAACGAGAAACTTTTCTTGCTCAGAGGATGATGCAACCCCTGCAGAACCGTACATGTAGATAGGGATTTTAAAAGGATTAGGTATGTAGCATCTCAGGCGTTTTATTTTAGTGCATTCCTTGTCTGGTAGGTAATATAGTTGGATAATACTGTGAGTTTTCTCCTGAATGACAGACACCAATCTCTTCAAACCACTTCCTGATCATCAGTTTGTACTTGCTAAAGGCACTACAGCTTGAGCACTTAGCAGATCATGTGGATAACTGTGCCCACCTATATTTCAGTTTCTTATCTGAGAATTTCCCCCTCCCTTAGGCAAGATCAATAACTAAGAGGAAAGATTAATGGAATCTTTGTAACAGTGTCTGAACTGACATGCCAGAATGCAGAATAGAATTACCATCTGGCAATTGTCTGTCTGCACAGTAATATATGCCAAATTGAGTGATTCACTCTAGAAGGATCTGAGAAGATACTGTACTTGTATTACAGATCTTCCTCCAATTCTGTAGCTTCCTCAGACTTCTGAAGTTATGTTTTGGAATAGAATTTGTTTAGATTCAAATTAGTGTTTGTGCTTGAGAGTTTATTATAGAACAGAGGTGGGCAAATTGTGGCCTGCTGGCCATTTTCATCCAGCCCGCGAGCTCAGGCCAGGGGCGCAGGGCCAGAGGCCCCGCACTCCCAGCCCAAGGGCCAGGCCAGCGTACCGCTGGTCCCCGCGCTTCTGGGCTGGGCCCACCCCGTGCTCCCTGGCCGGGTTGATCGTGGGCAGCTGCTGGGCCCCATGCTCCCTGGCCTGGGGCTGGGTCAATCGCGGTGAGTCGCTGGGCCCCACGCTCCCTGGCCTGGGGCCGGGCCAAGCCCAGTGTTGCGCTCCCAGGCCGGGCCTGCCCCCTGCTCCCTGGCCGAGGGCTGGGCGGAGTGCGCAGAGAGCCGCGGGGCTCTGTGCTCCCTGGCCGGGACCGGGTTGATCATGGGGAGCTGCTGGTCCCTGTGCTCTCTGCCAAGGGGTTGCGCCAAGCCCAGCGTTGCACTCCCAGGCAGGGCCCGCCCCCTACTTCGTGGCTGAGGGCCAGGTGGAGCATGAGGAGCCACTGGGGCCTGCGTTCCCTGGACAGGGGCCAGGCCAAGCCCAGCGTGCCGCGGGTCCCTGTGCTCCTTGGCTGAGGGCCAGGTGAAGGGCGGGGAGTCACTGGGCCCCGCACTCCCAGGCCAGGCCAGGCCAGCCCCGCCCCACACTCCCTGGCCAGGCCGGGTTGGGGAGTGCCCAGCTGATGAAGGTAAGCAAGGGGGGGATCTCAGGAGGGAGTGGTCAGGGAACAAAGCAGGGGGGCTTTGATGGGGGGTGGGCTCCCAGGGGGTGGTGGTTAGGGTGGGGGGCTCTCGAGAGGGAGCCATCAGGGAACAAAGAAGAGGGGGGCTTAGATAGGGGGTGGGGTTCTGAGGTGGCAGTTAGTCGGGGGGTCTCTGGAGGGGGTGATCAGGGGACAGGGAGTGGGGGTTGGATGGGTCAGGGATTCTAAGGGGGGCAGTCAGAGGGTGGGAAGTGGGTGGGTGTTGGATAATGGGGCGGGGGTCAGGTTGTTTGTTCCCTACCCAACCCTCCGCACAATATTTTAACCCCAATGTGGCCCTCAGGCCAAAAAGTTTGTACACCCTTGTTATAGAAGGACACAAGCTACTGATATCTCAGAATACCCACAGGATGTAATGGAGATGGTATTTCTTAGAGAAGTAATTGAAAGAAAAACCCTTGTACTGATTACCATATGCCAACAGTTGAAGAGGAGAGCAGGAACAGCAGTTTACATAATGGTGTATTACTGTCCAAAAACATTGTTTCCCCTTTAGTTTTACAAGAGACTCTCTTCTGACTGCTATTTTTTAAAACTGTCTTCTCTGTAGAGGAGTGGAGGAGGTTAAATACCCTTTGTGCATAAATAATTTTCTACACAAGTTTCATGTCACATGTAATTAACACCTCAGAGAAAGCTGATACTTCCAAACACTAAGCACAAATACAGCTGGTATTGGCAAATCTCAAATTCTGGTGCCACAAATTTCACTTACTGGTAACCTCTAATGAAAGGAGATTCAAAGTTCCTGCTATTTAGTAATAGCAATGCAAAGAACATTAGCACTTAGAAACTGATCAATGGTTCAAATTAATTTATTTATAACTAATAGTAAACCCATGTTACTTCCAATTTGCTAGATGAAAGCATGTGGGGTGGAGGGGGGAGCTAGATTTGCCTGCAGTCTTGGAAGGGGGAGAGATAGGTCAGTGGTTTGAGCATTGGCCTGCTAAACTCAGGGTTGTGAGCTCAATCCTTGAGAGGGCCATTTAGGG
Organism: Dermatemys mawii; assembly: GCA_007922305.1. Lineage (NCBI taxonomy): Eukaryota > Metazoa > Chordata > Testudines > Dermatemydidae > Dermatemys > Dermatemys mawii. The sequence continues at coordinate 67,444,022 of ML677333.1, read as the reverse complement.
ATACAGGGCAAAAATCTGTTGGATGATTTAATTGGGGATTGGTCCTGCTTTGAGCAGGGGACTGGACTACTAGATGATCTCCTGAGGTCCCTTCCAACCCTGATATTCTATGAATGCTGGCTCTCAGGAGAAACTTAGACATTCCTATTTTACACAGATGTGTGTAGTCTCTAGAAGATTGCCAAACTTATCAAATTCTGCCTCTTGACTTCCAGGTGTGGAACTGTCTTATCTAGGACTTTTTGCTTATCCACTTGGCTTGAGCTAAGAGAGGAAGACAATTATTTGGAGGGGAATGATTTCAGGTAGATAAGGCATGACGATCCTATCTTAAAATTCATACAAGCACTGTTATTCCATAACTTAGAGGGATAAAAAACTGGGTTTTTTTTTAAACTAACAAGGTTGAAGGTTTAATCCATTTCTCCAGAGGCTCAATCAGCTTCTCGGTTGTGTACATGCTGTAACTGCTGAGATCAACTGAAGTTGCATATGCACAAATGAGGGGGCAATTAGGCTCTAAAACATTTAAATTCAAAAAAACCAACACCATCTAAACATGTCATTTTTAGAAGATCCTATCAATGTTTTTTCTTTAATAATCATATTCTATGGGTTTACTTGATTAATCAGATCCAGTACGACAAACAAAAAACATTGTTTTTTAAATTAGTAAATGGCACTTCAAAAGGAGGAAAAAAATATTTAGAGACTACAATAGCAATGGTCAAGTTATGGTTCAGAAGGCACTTTCATTCCAAGCTTATTTTCAGGTGCTCATATAAGTAAAGGATAGCTTACTCTGGGCTGAAATTTCCTATTTTTTTTATTTGAAGTTTAATCAACAACTCTTTGGGATCAATCTGTAGGACTGTCTTTATCCTTAATTGCTTAAGCTCTACTTTCACTTTTTTAAATGGCTGATAAACAGGAAGAATTATGTTTCTTATTATTTTTGCAGAAAACAGCCTAAAATATACATAGTTCATTTCAAACACCGCTTTTAAAAATAAAACGATCTGAAACATTTGGCCAGCAATTCAGATGTGAAAAGAATGCTCAGAGAACACTGGGCCTTTGAACCACACAGTTAAACAATGCATGGTGAAATGCAATAAGACACTTAAGGTGGACCCAACCCACACTTCTGCCAGACATCTGTTCCTATTATCCCCTATCTTTATAGGAATGTATCATCATTAAATCATACATACATCCTAAGAATGTGTGGAATTGTATGCCTGGAAGTGTCCTCTTTAGCACTCAAAATTTGGAACAGGGTTGCAGGAGATCTAGATAAAAAGCCATCAGGCACTGGGGGTCCCTTCAAAGAGAGAAACTGAATTTTTCTTTTTAACAAAAAAATTGATCTAAAGGCCAAGATTTTGAACCTCAACTCAGTATCTCTTTAAGTAATTGATAAATGCAAGTCAATTAACATAATAAAATAATGACCTTGAGCTCACTTCTTTTTTAGTATGGTTCCTGCTGAAGCATGCCACAAGACTAAAACTGTCCTCTTCAAATGTATCCAATCAGGATATAGTGTATTCTTTCCCACTGTTGGCTCATTCTTCTGCGCTGCACAAGGGAACACTACTAGTGTTTCAACTTCTCTGCAAGTTGAGGAAAAGAAATCATCATTATTAGAGCCACACTGAACAGAGTTCCCTTTCATTTAGCAGTCTAATAGCAAACAAAATACAATGTTATGTTCTCACTACAGCAAACAGTAGAATACCACCCTCTTTTACCATTTTATGCAGGATATTTTCAACATCTAGAAATAGTTTTCAAACAGGTGGTCTTCTTGTTTCAAAATCCCCAATTTCTGCCCGCATTTTGTCATTCATTGTTGTGATATCAAACTTCAACATACCTACCTCTTCTCTAAGGTATTTATAAAGGCAATTGCATTTGTATTAAGTAGTAGGTAACTGCAGATGAACAGTCATTCTTAAGACTGCTGCTTACTAGTGTACTGACAAGCAGTGGAGAAACAAGAGCAAGTATGTTCATACTCAATGCTTCTCTCTCTATTTCCCAAGCGTTTTGACACATTGCATAATTCTAGGAAGTTGTGTGCTCAATCACAAGTCTCTTCTTAAACTCAGGAAGTTTGGGAAGGCAGAGGCGCTTTAACATTCATAAAATGTTTTGGGACTCATTCATAACAAATTACATGTACGCATTTTATGAGAGAAGATGAGAAGGTAGTTCAAGTCCCATAACTATTTAGTCAAATGCCTCTTTCAAAGTGCCAAGGGTACCAGTAAATGCCAGTCACGATATACTTTGCAACGTGTGACTTTTCAACAGAAAAGAGACAGAGACTAATTCATGTCACACAAGCCAAATAGCCATCAGATAGTAAAAACTGTCTTACTAATGACAGAAGTTGGAACTGAAGCAGTGATTTATAAGCAACTAACTTTAAAACAGACAGCTGCAACCGCCACGAGGTCACAAAATGATACCAAGATGTCAAGACCACACTGTCCCCATATTCTAACTGGGATCAAGCAAGGTCCTACCATAAAAAGGGAAGATGAAATACGGAAATGGTTGGTAACTCTTACTAGTGCTCTAAAGCATTACCAGTCCTATGAGTAGGGCTCCGTGTCTGTCATGGAGCTCGCAGAAGTTACAGATTCTGTGACTTTCCATGACTCCTGTGACTTCTAGAGGGGCCAGTGGGGCTGATCTCAGGGATGCCCAAGCAGCTGGCTCTGGGGCCAGCCACTCAGGTGGCCCCTGGGACAGCCACACCAACCACTACTCCAGCGGCCCCAGCAGCGGTCCCTGGGTGGGTGGCCGGAGCAGCCGTGGTCCTGAGCAACGGTCCATGGCCAGCTGGAGCAGTAGTGATCCGCAGCCCTAGGAAGTGGTTCTCAGCCAGCCGGCTGGAGCAGCAGCAGTCCATGCTTGGCTGAAGCAGCCGCTGGCCCCAGGCAGTGGTCTGCAGCTGGTCAGCCAGAGTAGCCGCAGTCCACTGACCCCAGGCAGCAGTCCCCAGTTGGCTCAGGGTACCCTTCCCTCCCAAGATTTAATCACAGGTATTTTTAGTATAAGCCATGGACAAATAACTGGCCATTAATTTTTGTTTATTGCCTATGAGCTCTCCGTGACTTTTACTTAAAATACACCCAACTAAACCATACACTTACCTATGAGTTATACATTCCTCTTCTGTTGCAGCTTTTAAAGCACTATTAAATCACATTTACTTAACCAATTTGCGCTACACCTTTAAAATTGTTGCATGATGCGTTACATTTGAGGTTCATTTTAACGTGAACGTGAGGAAGTGTCATGAGCAATGTTTCCATTCACTTGAGCTATTTCAGTGAAATTTTAGTACATAGATCAGACTCATATGTATGCAGCAAAGTTAAAAAGCGATAGGTCTCTGAAAGAGACCTGAATACTTAGCATAACTGTAGAACATACATCATTGATAGCATCAGACTGTAAATGTTAGATGACTTTCTAGTTAACAAGTTTGAGTAATAAATCACCATATTGAAGTTATTCTCTGGCTACAGCCAAGTATGGGACATTTAAGAAATTATTCCCAAGGAATACTTCCAAGATGAACAGGTCTTGACATTTGTCCTTATATATACACCCTTTTAAAGGCAAAGTTTGTTTTCTCTGGTCATCCCCCTCCTCTTCTACCCATTAGCTTCCAAAAAGAAGAGCTGCAGCAGTGTTAAAACTTAAGCAGCCCAACAGACAAGATATTGGGTTTACTGTGACCAAAGAGGCAGTTGTAACAAAGCTCAATGCACCCCTGGATGTGGTGTAATTTCAGAAGCTGGCACTGAATTACTCCTGCTGCATCTCATTTAAATAAGCTTTTTGTCTAACCCTTTTCCGACTCAGAGGTGATACACATCATAATCCAAACGAACAGTGGAGTGGGGAGAAGGAAAATGAGTCAGGTCTTTCAATTTTGAATGAGTCCTTTTTAAAAGACTATGCTCTGGAAGTGTAATTATCTCTAAAAAATCCAGTCAGGGATATAATTACAAGGTTCGGGTAAAGCAGCTTTTTAACTGCTATGTAACTTTAAAGTGAATTAGTTCAGAAACTGACTTTAGGTAACCTCTACATGTTATTAAATTGTTATTTCTACATTAAGCAAGACTTGAAAAATTTACTTAGCCAGGATGAAAGGTACCTACACTGAAACACGCACCCCTCCTCAAACTGCCCCCGCCCTGAATTTCTGTATGTTTTAATATAATAGCTCACCCTATGCACCTAACATTCTCTTCCTCACCTGTACCACCCCCAAGTCTCCCATTACACATACAAAACCCCATTTCATTCCCCAGTCATCTCTCACACAGGGGCTGAAACATTTATTCAACACCTAACAGACAAATTATTAAACTAGAGGAACAGCTCCAATGGCCAGGCACAACATCCAGGTGAGAGCCACATCCCACACCAGCGTCTGTGAAAGAGAAAGGTGCTGAGATTCCTACCAAGCTTATGTTCATGGAATCTACTCGGCGTTCCATCTTTGAAATGTCTGGCTAGCAGGTGTCCCCTGCATCCTTTGAAGCCCCTCTGGTTGTTGCGAGAGCGATGGTGGGGTTGCTCCAACAAAACCATCATCCCCTTGCATCTGATTTTGGCACCCTCCTCTACTACTCAGAGCTTTTTCCAAATTGAAACAGAAGGAAATTTATTATTCTCGTCAGTTTAATTGCTAAAACTGGGAAGGCTCTGGTCAGTTTTTGCTAGAATGCCACTTTGGAGATCTGAACAGCAGTAGAGAAACTAAAAATCTGCAGATTTAGGAAGACAGGGCTTTCAGTTTCTACTTTGTTCCTATTAGGAAGGCGATCTTCACAGTCACAAGGACCAGAAACTTATTTCCAGACAGAAGCTTAGATTCTGCAAAAACAGATAGCAGCAAAGCTTCCTGCTTGCCAAAGGCTAGTGGAGTTTTAAAGCCTTGTATTAAACAGTACTATCAACCTTGCAAGTACTGTACCACTGCACAGAGTACTCTCAAATAATTAATGCAATTAAGACATTAATTCATGAAATTAAGATTTAAGATTTCCTCATATACTTAAAAAGGTGTGAAATCCTCATTCTGTAACTTGTCAATAAATGTAATTTAAGATATATAAAAACTTTTCTTCTGTAAATACAGCTGGCTCTACCAAAAGCCAATTTTAGAATTTTTCATTAGGCTCCCTGACTCAAAAGAAGTCAAACAAAACCCTTTCTCAATAGTGTCTCTGTTTAATACTTATGAAGCAGTTATAAAAATTGCAGAATTTTTTTAAGATACTCCAACTTAAAAAATGAAAATTATACTTCTGTCTGAAAATGTGTTACCTGCATACACATGATATTACTATAACTGAAATTAGTTTGTCGTCTTTGTGCATTTGAGAGCACACTGTGACAACAGTTTTACTATCTCCCCTATATAACTAGTCATCTTCCCATGTTTGCATGAACTCTTTCGCAAAGCAGTGGGAAAGATTTAAAATTATATATATATATATACAGTGATCTGATTAGATTTCAAGTTAAGAGAGTCCTTTTATACCTTCCAAGATCAGTTAATAAAAGGGCTGATGTTTTTAGCAGATACAGTAGTGAATGGATGCATCACTGGGGAAAAAATTAGTATAAAATGGTCAAACATTTTTACCGAAACTGATGAAGAGACATTCAAAACAGAAGTTTTCTTTCTCTTATTCTGCTACAACTGGAAGCTTAATTCTAAGCTCCAGTTAGGACAGATACACTACAGAAGTATCTGGATCATAGGAATGTAGAGCTGGAAGGTTCCTCAAGAAGTCTTCCACTCTAGGTCCTGTACTCAGGCAGGACCAAAGTAAACCTAGACCACCCTGACAGGTGTCTGTCCAACCTGTTCATGAAAACCTCCAATGATGGGGATTCCACAACCTCCCTTGGAAGCCTATTCCAGATCTTAACTGCTCATATAGGAAGAAAGTTTTTCCTAATATCTAATCTAACTCTGCCTTGTTGCAGATTAAGCCATTACTTCTTGTCCTGCCTTCAGTGGACATGGAGAACAATTGATCACAGTCCTTTTTAGAACAGCCCTTAACACAGTTGAAGAATATTTCTAATAAAGGATAAACAACTGCCAAATTTAATAGTCCTACTATGACTTATTGCTATGATATCTAAACTTTGATTCACCATTCATAACCAAAACAATATAATATTCATTAACTGCAACAGGAATTTTGCCACTGATGTCCATGGTAGCAGGTGTGGGCCCCAAATTACAATCGCAGTGCAAAGATAGGTGCTAGATACAACAACACCTTTATAACTTTGACTAAAACTCACAGCAGAGAAAGAGTATGATTCTGTTAAGTTGGCTTTCTACCACCAATTCTAGAAGTCAATTGTTCCTGTACGCTTTGGAAATTCTGCAGTTCCATCTTGGTAACTGACAGTTCAATTTCAGCTAAATTGAGGCTGCATAATTTGAAGATGCAAGTTAAACCATATTTCATCAACTGATTTACACATTAGTAAAACAATGGGCACAATTTCCCTCCTTCACTCTGCACAGATTCTGCACTATATCAATAGTCTGGGAAGCATATTTTATTTCTTACAGTGACTACTGTAACTGTTAGCAATTTAATTCTGTCTAATAATATTGCAGCAATTTACAATCTATCAGTAAATAAATCAGATTTACTCTCATTTTGACCAAATAAAGATTCAGATTTTACTGTTAATTCAATATTATCTGACAAAAGCTTCATTCTGATAATCCATGTTAAAGAGCAGTTCCAAAGACCAGTTTTAAACAAACTGTCAACACTTGACTGCTGCTTCTGTGCTTTTGTTTTCAAAGATGTATTTAATTGTAATATTTGCTTTAAGATAGCAAATTTGAGAAACACAAAAATAAATTCTGTACCTTATTCCTCCTAATGGTTTAGTAGATATTTGTATTTGGAATTTGTTTTAGCAGACAAGCAAATAAACTACATTTACTGTCTGCAAAATAGGAAGATTACCATGAGAGTCAGTCAAAGAGTAATAATTTTATCCTTTTTTAAAACACTTTCAATTTTTTAGATCATGCCAATACAGGTTACTCTCTGTTGCTCTTAGATAAAAAATATATTTGCTAGATATTCCTAGTATTCTATTAGTTTCAGTGGAGAAGCTGTATCATCTGTTCATTGTACCAAAAACTGGGCCACAGATCTATTTTCACCTTCCATTTAAACACGCTAAAAATGATGCAAAGAAACCCCAGGGCCCAAACTGTTAGTTACCAAAAAAAGCATTTTCACTAAAAGTTTTTGGGTGTCCCCTTTTTAGATCTCCTAAAGTTCCTTGAGCATTTTGATATAATTTCCTAGCTCAATTTTTTATTATAATAATGAAAGTTACAAGCTACAGAGATGACATTTTGAAAACAGATTATACAAATTACTGCACAGCACTATTTTTAAAAGATATTAAAAATTAATATTTCACACTTAGGCTGTTCTTTTGCTCTCAGGAGCAGCCATGCCTCCTTGTCTCCTCTCCTCCCAGCATTCCTCCATGCCTCCCTATGGAAGCACACCCCACAGTTTGGGGACCTCTGGTCTAGAGTTTTGAAATCTGGATATATTTTAATATTCACAAGTCAATTCTGCCTTCACTAACTGTTCAAAATACCCAACCACAGAAGAAACTATGGGAAAAGCTTTAAATACCTGAAATAAAGCAAAACAATCCTGTGTGAAGCCATCAAAAGAAATATGAACGCAAGACTGGGCTGAAAGATGATATGGTATTTCTCAAATGTCTGGATATTACTTATATCTAAGCTTGGAAATGTTGGTAAACATCAATTTCATCACACACATAAACCCATGAAAAGATATTTCCAACAAGGATAACTGAAATTTACAGAGACAAAATAAGAAAAATGCTGCTTGAGAACTTACTAGAACTTGATTTTAGAACATTTAGGTTTTATGTTTTGACATGTGAGGTTGACAATTGTGGACAATTTGTGTTTTCGCAGTTACAAAAACTTAACTTCCTGAATCTCAATGTCTATGGTCATTAAACAGTTGTCTGAACCCCTCTCACCACCTATAATTTCCCACAACCATGAAAATTTAAATCAATTAAAAAATGCAGAAAAACAGACATGGGTATTATCCATGCAAATCATAAAAACACACCAACAATTTCTCCCAGGCCTAGTTACATCACACCCCGCCCTGGGCTTCCCACCTGCCAGGAGACACAGGGTCCTTTCCCCAGAGGGCTTGCAAGGCGCCTGGATCAGTTATAAATCTACTGACAATTTGGTGGTTTAAGATTTTTTTAAAATAAAATGTTGAGCGGGGTCAAGTGTCCCCGATGCGCGCCCCCCCCCCCGGAAGGGGGCGGGGGGGGTAAATTAACACAGTCCCTGCAGGGGGTGGGAGGGGGGGGGAGGAAGAGGGGGCTGGGGCACCGGCGTCACGTGACCAGGGGGTTACGCAGTTGCCAAACAGCGCAGCGCGATTCCCCCGGGCGGGTGGTCGCCAGGGTCTCTGCCCGCCCCGCTCCCCCTCGGCGAAGCCTCGGGGGCCCCGCTCCGCCTGAGGGGCGGGCTCCTGCTTCTCCGTAGGCAGCGATCCCCCCACCCCCAGGCCGGGGACTCTGTGTCCTTTTGTCCAGGGCCCCGGCATCCGGCTCCAGCCCGCGGGGAGGGGAGGCCCCGGCGGGAGCCGCTGTGAGGGGGGGGGGGGGCGGTGAGCGGAACTCCCCCCTCCCTGACCCAGCGCGCGCGCGCGCAGGCGGGCGGGTCCCGGCTCCCGAGCGGCGGGATCTAGAACGCGGCGGCGTCACGGACTCACCCGCGGGCCCGGCTCGCGCCGCTCCGTCCCTCCACCTCCGAGCGAGCAAACAGCCGCCCGAGCGCCCGTCACCTGCCGCCGCTTCCAGACGCCCAGAGAGCGAGACGCGACGACGTCAGCGCGCAGAGGGGGAGGGGGGAACGCGCCGGGGCGGGGAGCGATCCGAGGGACTCTCCCACGGTGGAAGCCTGAGAGGAGGGTGTCGACAAACCAGACACCCCCCCCATTGGCACGCGGCCAAGTAGCGCCCCCCCCGTTGTCTCTCTTTGGAAAGACCCCTCCCCCCAGTCCATACTACTCACAGCGTCCTCCTAGGGCTGCGCGTGCCCGCCTCGCGCTCCCTCTTCCTGACTAGGCCCCGGCGGGTGGCGCGCGCGGCCCCGCGGGAAACGCTGCGGACTCTGGCTCGGCTGGTGCCCAGCAGCCCGGACCCGGGTCCCGCAGCGCCTGGCCCGGCGGCCTCGTGCTCCGGCCAGCGGGGACCATCCGCGCCCGGGGCGTGAGCTCTTGCGCGGCGCAGGCTGCGGCCGCTCGGCCCGGCCAGCGCCGGGGTTTGGCCGAAGCGAATCGTCCCGCCGGGATCTGCAGCCGGGGGCGGGGCGCCACCACCGCTCGTAGTTCGCCTCTGAGGTGACTCGCCCTCCCTGTTACGTCTCGTACCTGATGGTGCCGGGGTCCGGCCTGAGCCCCCAGCCCCGGTTCTTGTCGCGCTCCCCGCTCCTGGCCCGGGGGAGCCGGTATTTCCCCGCTGTGCTCGGTGGTTTTGGGTCCGCTAAGAAGCAATTGGGGGCTGTGACCGGGCGGCATTTTCGCCAGCCCGGGACTCGTTTGGGGTCCTCTCCACTATAAAAACGAGGGCACCACAGTCGTACCCTGCGATCCAGTGTCGGCCTCGCCAGTGCTGTGTACGGGGGTAAAATCACCGCCCCAGGCCTCTTTACACGCACCACCATTTGTTAATGAGGTAGGGGCCGCCACGACGTAAATATTATATAATAATCATTAACAATGCTGCTGCATAATGCAAATCAGCAGCGCTCTGAATGACATGGGCTGAGTCCCGCTGTACATCCTCGTGCCCACAGTTGTATTCTGGTGGCTTTCATGAAGCAGCAGCTCCTAGCCTGAAGTCATTATGTGATAACCTTAGTTTTTATTCAAAAGAGGTAAATTTCCAGCCGTTATGGTTGCAGAGAATAGCTTTAAAACACAACCTGAGAGCATCATAACGGCCCCCCAACCAATCAGAAAGTACCCATATGTATTTTTACTACCTATCATTTTTAAACCACTGTCAAGATTAGTGGAGCACATGATTTTTGAATACTTTAGGTTGTACCAATCATAACGCTACTGAACTGGCAAGGACGTGTGTGTGTTTGTACTACTTGTGTTTGCAGGATGGGATCAGGAGCACCCTGCCATGAGTAATACCGTACTGCTGACTACAAAAGGGAACTTGTCTTTAGTTTAAGTTGGGCATGTACAAACTTTCTGGCCCACGCGCCACATCGAGGTTAAAAATTGTATCGAGGGCTGGGCAGGGAAGCCTGGTCCTGCCCCCATAGGACCCCCTCCCACTTCCTACACCCCTCAGAAGCCTCAACCCTCCAACCTTCCCTGCTCCTTGTCCCCTGCCTGCCCCCTCTGGCACCTCCCACCCTAACCACACCTGCAGACTGCACTCCCTATCAAACCGCCTGCTCCCTCTCCCATGACCACCCCCTCCTGAGACCCCCCACACCCTTAACCACCCCCAGGACTGCATCCCCCTATCTAAGCACCCCTGCTCCTTCCCTGACTGACCCCTCCTGAGACCCCCCCACCCTAACTGCCCCCCCAGAATCCCATCCCCTACCTAAGCCCCCCTGCTCCCACTTCCCTGACTGTCCTGACCCCTATCCACACCCTTGCCCCCTGACAGACCCCCGGGACTCCCTGTCCCTTATCAAAGGCCCTGGCCTGGCCCCGACTCCCTTACCATGCCGCTCAGAGTGCTGGTGGTGTGGCACGCTGAGGCTGCAGGGGAGGGGGGAACAGCAAGGGAGGGGCTGAAGCAGCCTCCCCTGCTGGGAGCTTAGGGGCTGGTCAGGAAGGGCCCACAGGCTGTAGTTTTTCCACCCTTGGCTTAAATATTATTTTTTCAGCAGAAACAAGTGAGTGCAGTTCATATTGCCTTTGTGAAATTCTCAGCAGCTTTGGCATGCAGCGCTTACAAGGCAGCCCCAACTCCAATGGGAGATTTCCTAGGTAGCAACTGATTTATTACAATATTTTATGCTGAAGTTGTGAATCCAGACCAGACCAGGGATCCCAACATTTAAAATTTTGAACGTCTCAGCCACCATACTTAGTCTTTAGTATGATTTGTCCCCACAACCCCCTTCTTGGGAGAGGTTCAGATCCAGACTTTGAATTTTTAGCTCACTTCTGTTTGTAGCTCTAAATCCTTGCCTGCCCTGCAGAAATTTATCAAAATAATTCCCATCAGATGTGACACTAGGTCAGCTGAACTAGTGAATATGGTGGGAGCCAATGTATGCATGACTCCAGCATCTTGAACTTTTTTTTATACCAATTAGACTATTTTTTCAACAGATTTAACTAAATTTGTGGCAAAAACTTCCAACCACCAGTGCCCTTTGTAGACTGTGTAGACCAGCTTTAACACTACATCACCTGAACAAAAGTTAGAACTAGTGAGAATTTGGGGATTAGTTTTCCCAGTACAGTATAGATCTGGGCCCTTTCAACCCAAATGTCCCCACCTTACAAACTCTATGCATACTGTACCATTGAAGTATACCATTTTTGGAGTGGAGAGTGATAACCACATAGTGAGGGTGGAGAAATTCATGCAAAGGTCAGCCACACTTTTTAAAAATGGGTGTAAAATTCAGTTGACCCTGTTAACTCCAATGAGACAATAAAAATGTAGGAGACTGTGTTTAGTTCTTGTTGCCAAATAGGACCGAGAAGTCTATTGTTCAAACATCCTCTCTGCAACAAAAAACTGCTAAATGTTGAACCAGTAAGAGGAAGTGCAAGTTTACACAGCATATAGCCTGCAGTAGGTCAGGAATCATTTGCCCTTTACTTAATAAATCTTGGCAGAACTAAAAGTTTAAGGTAACTACAAATATTTTGAATAAACTTCAGAATATGCAGTCCGAGTCTGGTAGACCACAAATCCTTTAGGCAACCCTTTTTTGAAGATAACACCCAGTTTACATCAGAAAATGGGGAAACTGGGAGAAAATCAGTATCTGTCCCTTATCTCTCAGTAAGAAAGATACTGAAGGATATTAAATATTTTTTTAAATCATCAAACTCTTGTAAGATTTGAGAAAGCCCTACATATCATTAGCACTGTTCAACAAAATTTGACATAATTGTATCGAAGGAGATGTTAATGTAGCAGCCTGTATTGCTATATAAAGTGCTTCCTGTCAGTCAGAGCCAAATAATAGAGATTAAACAAATAGATACTTCTATTGGTAATGGGTTTGTTCAGCAACAATAGACTTAATCCTTGACTCAACCAGAACCTGATCCTGTCATTGTTAATGAGGCCAGATTCCATTGATCTTGATGGGACTTTGACCTAAAAAAGGATAGCAGCTCTGGACCCTTAAGGGACCTAATTAATCAAAGCAAAATTACTATTAATGCATATAGCTTCATAGGAAAAAAACTGAAAATCTGAAATTGAAAATTAAGGGAAAGATCCTCAGGTGATGTAAATTGTCATAGTTCCATTTATTTCAATGGAGCTATGACAGTCGATGCCGGCTGTGGATCTACCCGTAAGACTCACTGTGAGATGCAAAATATATCTCAACCCCCACTACAAAACAGACATCCCTGTGGTTATAGGCTACAGCCAGACTATACCAAAACTAAGTACCTAAAATATGCCACTGGACCATTGGCCTGGAAATACACTCAAGTGATGAGGCCCATATATAGTTAGATAGGAAAAAAAGAAAAGAAAGATGATTTGTACTAGTGCATCAGCAAACTTTCCTAATAGCAAATTTTGTTTACTACTTATAAGATGTAAAATAGGTCCTATACAATGCCCCAAAAAGCAGTTTCATACACCCTTGAGGCTATTCTTTTTTGTGTTCTGTCACCTGTGGTTGGTTCATATGTTGTGGTCATGCCTTTTTTTTTCTTTTTTCTTTTTTTGCTGGTTGGAGCACTATTTATTTCTGTTATCTCTAGTGCAGCAGCACCTAGGATTTGGACCAGGACCCCATAGTCCCTGCTCCAAACACCTTACAATCTAAGATGAGACAAGGGATAGACAGATTTATGGGGCAGGACAAGGAAACAATGAGGCTAGGCAATGGGTTGCTAGGGCTAGATGTGGTTCAATTCTCTCAAGTCTGAACCATACCGCTACCTGCACGCAAAGCCCAGCTCCACAGGCAAAGACCTATCTCTGGCAATGCTGGGGCCAGATTGGTGCTGAGTTGCTTGGCTGCCCAGCAGCACGATGAGCAGAGAGAGTTCCTGATACCCAGTGTTGAGGTGAAACCACGAGGCCTCAACATGATGCTGCAGACAGAGTCCATCCCGAGTGTGGCCAGTGCCCAGTGAGCGAGCCCCATCCCTGGTACAGCAATGCCGAGTCCATCCCTCCCCAGTGCCTGCCAGTAAGGGAGGGAGGGAGGCGAGGAAGACAAAGGGAGAAGACAGGGAATGGGCTGGGAAGGAGGAAACTAGATACAACCATCTGTGGCCACTGGCACTGCGACAAGCTTCCTGCGTTCCTAGCCACTCTGCCCCTCATCCAACCCCTCCACTGCCACAGATGCCCAAATAACCCATCCCCACACCTCCTTTCAACCCCCACCACAATCTCCACCCAACTCCCATCTAATGCCCCCCAGCTCCCTAACCACTGCTTAAACCTATCCAACCCCCTGCTACTCTGTCCCCAAATGAACATCCCAACTCTCCAAATGAACCAACCTGCACAAAACTGCCTCCTGCCACAGCTCCAACCTCCCTTCCACACTAACCCCCATCTCCCCAAATAAACTCACCCCCGGGTGAAGCTGGACACCCTGATAAAACCCTCTGTCCACTCCCCAAAGCCCACCTTTCCACCCCCAAATCCTCCCCTGCCACTGGTCACCATCGCTCCAAGCCCAATCCCCAGTAAACCCACCTCTTAAAACTTCCTATTTCCCCCAATTTCCACACCATCTCCCTCTTCACCCCTGCCCTCTGCACTGCTCCACCACCAACGCTTGCTCCCCCGAAGGTCCCTCTCCAATTTCAACACCATCTCCCTTTTCACCCCTGCCCTCTGCACTGCTCCACCACTGTTTACTCCCCCCAAGTCCATCTGCCCAACAGGTCAGTCCAAATGCCCCTAGGTCCTGCTGTGGGGGTGGTGACTTTTTCCTTTTCTCTCCCCTCTTCTTCCTTATTTTGTTGGGGTGGTCTGAAGTGCCTCCAGCTGGGGTAGCTCCCTTTTATGGGCACCAAGTCAGCTAGTTAACTGTAAAATCCCTCTTGGTAGCTGTTCTCTGTTTGCTTTACCTGTAAAGGCTTAAAAAGTCCCCCAGGAAAAGAAAAGGAAGTGGGCACCTGACCAAAAGAGCCAATAGAAAGGCTAGAACTTTTTAAAATGGGGAAAGAAACTTTCCCTTTTTCTGTTGTTCTCTGGAGAAGGAAATACAGAGCAGCAATGCTATGAGCAGGAATGCTGTGTACGGTTTGAACCAGGTATGAACATTTATCTTCCATACCTAGAAGGAATCAGTGCAGCAGGGAATGTTCAAATAGATGTGATCAGGTTTATTTCTTTATTTTGACTTATGGGTCTCCTCTGTGCTAATCCCCAGGTGCTTTTGTTTGCTTGTAACTTTTAAGATGGAGTCCAAAACTTGATGGTACTTAATTTTTGGAGTTTCTCTTTTAAAATCTAGCAAAAGCTTAAGTTCCAGATGTATTTTCTTCCTTTTTGTTTTTAATAACACTTACCCTTTTTAAAGAACAGGATTGGATTTTTGGTGTCTTAAGAGGTTGTGCAAATGTTGTTTAACTTCTGGTGGTGACAGCTAATTTCCTTTGGTTTCTTTCTCAGCTCTTCCCTGGAGCGGGCGGTGAAGGGGCTTGAGGGTACCCCACAGGGAGGAATTCCCAGGTGCTCCTTCCCGGTTTTGCATTTGAGTGGTGGCAGCGTTTACCAAGCCAAGGTCAGAGAAAAGCTGTAACCTTGGGAGTTAATACAAGCCTGGAATGGCAAGTATTATTTTTTAAAATCCTTGTGGGCCCCCATCTTCTGCACTCAAAATGCCAGAGTGGGGATTCAGCTCTGACACCCCTCCCCCCCCATTTAGAGTAGCCTACAACAGCAAATATGCAAGTGGTGAGAGTCAATAAGCCAGAATGGGGAGCCAGGCACATTCCCGGAGAACAGAAGCTACCTCTGTGGGGTGAGTGTGGGGTAGTCTCACCCGCCCCCCCCAGCCAGTGAGCCTCCCCTCTGCACTGTGCTGCAGTAGAGACAGCAGTCCTCTGGAAAGCAGGGCCTGATGGTTTTACTCAGCCCCCAGGGAAAATATTTTTACTAGTGCTTAAGACAATGAGACAGTATTGGTCAGCATGAAAGGCAGGGGTTTCTGTACACCAACAACCTAACTGTTAAGTTTTCATTTATTTTATATAAAGTTTAGCTCATATTGAAGCTGAACACCTTATTTGATTAAAAAGTGGTTCATTTACACATTGTGGATATGAACAAAAATGTAAAACAGTTAAATATAAGTTAAAAATCAGACATATTGTGCTTTTATCTGCAAAATTGCATTAAAATCCATGTTCCCTTCTCAGCTGGAAATTGGCTGAAGATGTGTAAAACAGCATTGTTTCATTTAGACCCAATCTTTCCATGTGCTCTATGCCCACATGATGCTCATTGCAGGACCAAGACCAGAGATTATACATCCTAAAATAGCATCTGCCTTTGCCAATATGCTTATATTGTGTTCATAATACATTATACCTTCCATATCTTTTTCTGCATTACTACTTCTGCATAGAAATCTCCCATTGTATATCTATTCTGATTATATTTTATTCCTTGTGTATTAGTTTATATCTATCTACTGCATATGAAATCACCTCCATTTATATCTATCTCTCTCAGCTTGTTTTGCAATTCTGATCTATTCTCTCAGATCTTTACTAGTCTTCCTAGCACAGTATCTTCCTCAAATTTAAATCAGTCAATCAGGAATTTATCAGGACGTTTACCGCCAGACTATTCATGAGTATAATACTCAAGTCCACCAGGTTGATCCTTGAAGGACACCATTTCTTCCTCCAGTTTTTTTAACGCTGCCCCATCAATAATCACTGGCTGCTAGTTGTCTGTTGGAAAACTAGTAACCCATACTATGACATTTCTATTCATAGAGCATTTTTTTCAGCTTCTTAAAGTTTATGTGATACTATATCAAAAGCTTTGCTGATAACACAATATAATTTTATTCAGCAGGGCGCAAATCCTTGGCTGCCCTGAGTTTACACTTGGCTCAGTTAAGGAGTGGGATGAGTGGTAGAAATAGTTTGAAGCCACCTTCCCATTCCCCTGATTCTGGGTCATCTAGGTGCCAAAACGGCCCCTAGGGTGTCAAAGTGGCTGCTCTAAGGGCTATTTTAAATTATGCGGGCTGCAGCCAGATGCTGTGCCTGCCAAAGATTGGGTGAGTACTGTGCACTCTGCCCCACTCCTTCTTTGCTATACCTCGCCATCTTCAACATGCTCCCTATGTGGAAGTGAGGGGGAGCAAGAGATGTATAGCTGGCTACACACCACTCAAGGTTTCCCCTGCAACGGGGGAAATCCTGCGTTGTTTTTTGCTTGCCCCAAAGCTATATTTTTATTGTATACCTGACATGTTTGTTTTCTGAACCCCTGTTCCTTATCCCTCACCACATCCCTTTCCCTTGTGAGAATTTTTACAAATATCTGTGTGGATTGGGTTCATTTACACTGATAACAGACCGTAAACCGCTCGTAACCCTCAGCAATGGAAAAGACCTGGATCAAGCACTAATGAGAGGTCAACTTCTATAGAGAAGGATAATGTGATTTTATTTACTTTTTTATTTGAATAATAGCTGAGATTGTAATTCAGTCACAGGACTCCAGGAGCTGGGACTCTGAAAACAACCACCAAATATCACAAGACTCATGATAAAATCACAAGAGTTGGCAATTCTTTAATCCCCAGACAGAGGACATCCCATATTAAAATTAAAACAGAGGTTACACTTTATTTTAGTAAGAATTGGCACTAAATTATCAATTCTTATTTTCATGTGTCACAAACATTACAGGTTGCAGTTCTTTGCTGGATCACTAGATGGTATATGAGGTAACTGTAGGGAAGCTGAGCTGTCAAGGAAGCCCTAGTTAGAATGGAAATGCTACAGTATCTGTCTTTATTGTCCTGGATCAGACACACCTGACTTGTGTTTAACTGCAGAGGCAATCCATCCAAAATTGTTCCTGACAATTACCACTAGAAGTGACCTAAGGGTGAACCCCTAACCCCACTGTAGGTAATGGCAAACGTCCCATTTAACTTCTGTCGAGCAGGTTTTGCTCCTAGAACTCACAGGGTGTATCTACAGCATCATTTTAGCATTTTCCAGGAAAATGCACATCAGCATTTTAGACTTCCAGCCCATTTAAGACTGGAACAAGGTATTGAAACTTTTGTAAGACTCCAACTACAAAGTTAACTGCTGAGGTGTTTGCAAGGAGCTCAAACTGTTTCTATAAGAGCACACTCACCAGAGCTGTGTGCTGGTGACTTTCCGCAGAGTTCCAGAGCTTAATGAGGCAATAGTGAAAATAGAGCCCTAATGTTCCGACCAGTTCTGTGTGAAAGCCATATTACTCCTCATGCACATTGTTATTTTTACACTAGAGGATGTTAATTTCTGAGTGCTGCAATTGTACTATCATTGCAGTAGCAGCTCCGTGCAATGACTTTATTAAAGAAAATGAGATGAAAAGCAGAGAGTGAGAGGAACATACAAAAAAAAGAAGAAATGAACCAAATAAACTTTTTTTAAAAAAGAATAATCTATGTTTCCATTCTGAAATTAAAATGAGATTAGCAACTGAGGAAAAAAGGGAAACAATCTTGTTTCTAAAAAACAGTAATTCTTAAAAGGCTACCTGGGAGTGCTAGAAAATCTCGTTCTCCTGAGCTTTTGTCAACACCATACATTGCTCTGGTGAAATTAAGACCTTCCAACATAAAAGTGCTTTGGTAAAGAACAAACCAGCTGAGAAGCCTCTGAGCTTCTTGTTTTATGAGTCAAATGTTTTTGTTGTTGTTTTATGAAGCATTTATGGCCATTTTCACACTGCTCCATTTGCTCAACATTCAAATGTCTCTTTTTTTAAAAAAATGATAATGCTGCATGTAACCATGATAATGAGGTTGTTTCAGTTTAAAGGTTTTATTTAAAAATTAAAACATCTGTGGATGGTTCATATATTCTCATAGATGATTCATTCCTCAGCCTTTACTCAGGTGAGCAGCTCCACTGGATTTTCTAGGACTACTCAGATGAATAACGATTGAAGATGCAAGTCCATACTCTGTACTCGGCGAGTGCTGTTTAGTATACCCATCATAATTAGCTCACTGTTACCTTGTGTTCCCCCATCTGTTTGCTGTATCTATTTGTCTCTAGTGTGGAACTTAGATTCTAAGCTCATTCAGACAAGGACTATCTTTTTGTTATATATGTGAACAGTCATTGGGTACGTCTAAACTACCCACTGGATCGGCAGGTAGTGATCAATCCATCGAGGATCGATTTATCGCTTCTTATCAGAAGAGATTAAAAAGACTGGGACTTTTCCAGCTTGGCAAAGAGATGACTAAGGAGGGATATAATAGAGGTCTAGAAAATCATGACTGGTGTGGAGAAAGTGAATAAGGAAGCATTATTTACCCCTTCACATAACACAAGAACCAGGGATCACCCAAGAAAATTAATAGGCAGCAGGTTTAAAACAAACAAAAGGAAGTACTTCACACAATGCACAGTCAACCTGTGGAACTCATTGCAAGGGGATATTGTGAAGGCCAAAATTATAACAGGGTTCAAAAAGGAATTAGATGAATTCATGAAAGCTAGATTCATCAATGGCTATTAACCAAGATGATCAGGAATGAAACCCCATACTCTGGGAGTCCCTAGCCTCTGACTGCCAAAAGCTGGGAGTGGACAACAGGGGATGGATCACTCTATGATTGCCTGTTCTGTTCATTCCCTCTGGGGTACCTGGCATTGGCCACTGTCAGAAGACAGGATATTGGGCAAGATAGACCATTGGTCAGACATTTTTATGTTCAGAAGACTTTGCAGTGTGCATGGAATGCTGCATCAGGCCATTTGTTTAGTGCATTTAAACAACTGTACAATAATTAGCACTGCCATGCAGTAACAGATTTTAACCTCATGTGTATCATAAAATATATAAACCAGTGTGGTAAAATTATTTAAGTCAGTGAGGGAAAAAATACATTTTAACTGCTTCTCTGGTCTTTTCCCCACAGGATATGGAGGGAAGACAGGATTGGCCTCACAAAACCTGAAAGACTTCCATAACTCAATTTTAAATATTATAATTGTAATTTTTATGAATGCATTCCTTAAGGATTATATCAGGCAAGATACTTAACAGAAGAACAATTCTGAAAATTAAAAATATATGCCATTATCTGCTTTGATGTCCATTTTCTAATCATAATGAGCCACTCCAGATGGTGCTGCTTTATAGTGAAGAATAATGAACTTCATGCTGGCACTGACTCTGAGATTATAGGATTTTGCTATGCACCCGAGGCATGCATTAATCAGCAATGCTGCACCGTCTGTTATATCTTACTCTTTAATTAACAAATTCAGTGAGGGGAAATAGCATCCATCGGCCAATATTGTGATGTGCAGCACAATTTGCAAAGTAACTACAAGAGAGTCGCATCGTATGCGCATTTAACATGCGCTAATTCAGCTATGTGTGCTCAACAAAAAAAAAAATGTTTAAATAATGCAAGCAATTCCGCCCGCCATTCCACTCAATGAGCGTGTGCCCTGGAGTGAGCGTGAGATGGGAGACGCGAATCTGCTGTTCCCACTACAGTACTCAGTTCTCGTGTGCCTCTCATACTGTACACATCTCGCTGTGCTGAGTGTGATTCTACTGTACCTGTACTGTAAAATAGTGTTTAAAGATAGTTTGTAT
This sequence comes from Dermatemys mawii, assembly GCA_007922305.1. Classification (NCBI taxonomy): domain Eukaryota; kingdom Metazoa; phylum Chordata; order Testudines; family Dermatemydidae; genus Dermatemys; species Dermatemys mawii. The sequence goes on along the minus strand of ML677333.1, from coordinate 67,423,847 downwards.
TTTTTGTATACTATAACATGGCCCTTAAACACAAGTCACCTACTTCATCTGGTGCTCAACCGAAGAAACAGCCATCTATTCCAACACGGGAGGAAAAACTGGCTGTGTTGGACTTATTGAGAGATGGTATGTCGGTCTCCAATGTGGCACATAAATATGGCCGCAACGAATCTAGCATTTGTGCCATCAAGATTTAAGAGAGAGAAATTCGTCAAGCTGTGGCATCAAGTGCTCCAATAACTGCTAAGGTGATGAGCCAAGTGCATGATAAGACTTTAATGAAGACTGAAAAAACATTAAACATTAAACTTAAAAACATTAAACATGGCTGGAAGACATGAACCATAAGTGTGTGACTATCAATGGCAACATGTTGCAAGAAAAGGCTCTTAGTGTTTATGTGCTGTTCAAACCTCTCGCCGGAGAGGGATAGCCTTCTGACAAGTAGGAATTCAAAGCCAGCCAAGATAGGCTCAACAGTTTTAGGAAACGCTTCAACCTCAAAAACGTGGAAACTACTGGTGAAGCAGCATCTGCCGAAGAAGAGGCAGCAAAAGCCTACCCCAAACAATTAAAGAAAATCATAGAAGAAAAGGGCCATCTTCCAGAACAAGTTTTTAATGCTGATGAGACTGGGCTATTCTGGAAAAAAATGCCCAACTGAACGTATATTTCAAAATCAGAAAGACACGCCCCTGGCTTCAAACCAGCTAAAGACCATGTCACTGTGTTGCTTTGTGGCAATGTGGCTGGGCATTTAATAAAGCCGGGCTTGTTCTATAGGGCTGCAAATCCCCATGCCCTAAAATGCAAGAACAAAAATCTCCTTCCTGTGTTCTGGCAATCAAATATAAAGGACTGGGTGATGGCAGCATTATTTCTGGATTGATTCCACAATTGTTTCATTCTGGAGGTCAAGCGGTACCTTGAAGAGAAAGGACTTGACTTTAAAGTGTTGCTGATCATAGACAATGCTCCTGGCCACCATGAGACACTCCAGTTTGCGCATAACGACCTTCAAGTCATCTTTCTCCCCTCCAGTACCACCTCCATCCTCCAACCTCTCAACTAAGGTCATTCACTGTTTCAAGGCCCCATACACGAGGCTTACATTCTCATGGATCCTTATCACTATGGATGCTGATCCCAATCTTAATGTGATGGAGTGTTGGAAGTCCTTTAGCATTGCTGATTGCATTCATTGCCTGTTTAATATAGGTGATGCAATTAAGCCTGAAACAGTTGATGCATGTTGGTGAAACCTATGGAAAGAATGTGTGAATGATTTTAAGGGTTTCCTGATCATTGACAAAGAAGTGAAATGCATTGTTCAGGTGGCCAGGCAAATGGGTGGTGATGGCTTCATCGACAGCCTTGAGGAAAAAATTGAGGAATTAATTGAGGGCGATAAACATTGACTAAGAAAGGATTAGAGGAACTGAGAAAATCGTCTACAGAAGACGAAGATGATGACAATAAACAGGAAGAGCCAGCAAGTTGGAATCTTCATAAATCTGCTGAAGTGTTCCAAGGAGCGAAACACTTGAATGATTTAATTTCTGAATATAATCCCTCTATGGAACGAAGCCTCAAAATTACACGTAGTATTATGGATGATTTGAAACCGTCCCAAGAAATGTTTGAGGAGCTCAAGAGACAACAACGACAGTTACCAATCACCATGTTTTTCAAGAAAAAACAACCAGCAGCAGATGAGCCTACACAATTAACTTCTCGAGCTGAACCAGAGCCAACCACTTCGTCTACGACTCGCTCTCTGTCATCCAAGCTTGGCCCATCATCTTCTGGATTGACATCAAGCCCTGGTGACCCCCCAATAGTGTTGTCAGGGGAAGAGGAAGACTAATCATTGGAGTGTGTCCAGTACAAGACTAGCAAGAATATCCAGGATGAATGGTGACTGTTCAGGTTTACACTACTGTACTTTTTTCATTTTTTATTCTTTCAGTCTTCTGTCTCTCTTTTATGTTATTAAAAATACTGTAACATTATATTATGCATATGTACCCTTTATTATTTACTGTATAGTACATTACTATATACATTATACATTTATACATAATACTGTACAGGGTTGTTTACACAAAACTGTACTTTATGGGCAATTTAAGGGATTTTCAAGCATAATTTTGACTATATGTGATTTTCACCTTATGTGCTGACTTTAGAACATAACCCTAGCGTAAGATGAGACTCTGCTGTATACACTTTTTTTAAAATTTGAAAGGTAATGATTATAGTTACATACCATGGCCCTGATACAGCAAGTACTTAAGCTCATGGTTAATTTTATACAGGTATGTAGTTCCATTGGTGCCAATGGGACAGCTCGTCTGCCTAAAGTGAAGCACATGCTTCAGACTCGCAGAATTGAAGCCCAAAGGCTCAATCTATCCAGTTCCCATGAAGTCAAAGGCAAAACTCCCATTGGTTTTAAAGAGAGCAGAATCAGACACCAAGGTAAGGATAGGAAATACTAATTAGCTCATCCAGAAAATACAGAATGAAAGGTGAATGAAGGAAATAAACTAAGTTTTAGTGGATGAAAGAGCAAACATTCAAATATATATATCTAGTAAAGTTTGGCCCAAATTTTACCTACCAAATTTTCTGGACCTTATCACCCCCTCTCATGGGAAAAACAAAACCTCATAAGAAAGGTTCAGGAAAATTCAGTGAGATTCCTCTTGTGCAGTTTTCCCCCAGATTGTTCAATGGAGGGTGGGGATGAGTTTTTCTGCTTCCTCCCCCAGAATGGGAACATGCGAGGGGTCCAGAATTCATGGATCCATAGAGATCTGTATGAATCCTGGTGAGAGCTGGATTCCCACTGGTTCTATTGCAGCTGTACAGCTAGGGAATCTTCACTAAGCTACTGTTCCAGAAACCCTCTGACAGAGGTGCCTGTAGTAAAGGGGCAGCTCCATAGAAAGAGTAACACAGCCTCTGGCCATATTAACTCTTCTGCAGATTCCCTGCATGGTTGCTATAAGGAAGATGAACATGTTTTTTAGTACATTCATTCCAGTCCATTCTGGATAGTTCCAGGAGGCTGAAGAGAGCTGTCCTTTCCCACCATGGAGAAAGAGAGGACAGCGCCATGAGGTAAATGATCCAGTTCCTTCTTCCCAGGTGGACAGAGAGAGCCACATTTGGAGAGTCCTCTTTTTGTGTGTCAGGGGAATGATCAGGCCCTCAGATACACCTTACTATTTTTTTCCTAAACAAATTATTCCCTGCTATCCCTAGCATCTCTGAGTAACCCTGTGTTGCAGGGTACTTGGGATTCCGTAGAAACGAGGCACACACACAGCTGCTGAATAAAAGTGGTGAGTTTATTGAAGGCAAAAGTGACACATCCACAACGGGGGCTCCCTTCATTGCTGCCACTGAGACGGGGAAAGCCCGACGCACCGGAGCAATGCTCGAGGTAAAGCCTACCGCGTGTGGGAACACAGACAGAGAAATAACAGGACCATTTGCATTTTATGCATACCTCATGAATAACTAATAGCTTGTTTTTATCTTATTAGTATTACATAATGCAAGCAGGTGTCTCATTAGTATTGCACAAGGCGAGCAGGCACTGAAAACCGAAGAGCACTGGTATGCAAAGTATGTAATAACAAAGCAGCAACCAATAACAGAACCATGACCGGTAATACCCTTTCTTTCCTTGGAGTCGAGGGGGAGAGCGCTCCTAACTGCCCACCGTTACAATTTCTTCCAGCCTCCTACACCCTGCATCATATTAAGGGGTGCACACAATGGAAGTTGATGAAAGCAATAAAGAAAAGAAAATTCAGTTTCCTATTTCCAAGGACTTACAGCAGTGAGTAAAAACAAACAAACCAATAGAAAACTTGGCACTTGTTCAAACATTTCAGTATAAAAACTATAGGGCATAGCTCAAGGAGCGCATTTTGAATTCATAATCAAATAGGCATTTTCTTCTTAACACAGTTGCTCTACAACTGAGACCCACAAAGGGGCCCCCATCCATAGGTTGGATACCTGTGCTCTGCTGGGAGCTGGTCATGCACTGGTTTTCACGTCTAGTTTGCAGATTCACTATTTCAAAATTAGCAGCGATGTATATGTTAGGGTCACCAGATGTCCCGATTTTATAGGGACAGTCCCAATTTTTGGGTCTTTTTCTTATATATGCTCCCATTACCCCCCCACCCCCGCAAACACACACACAACCCCCTGTCCTGATTTTTCAAATTTGCTGTCTGGACACCCTAATATATGTACCAGTGACGCTGTAGAAAACTGGATATGCCTCAGCAAGGCTATGAGAACTGGATATTCAGCAGTGAGTCTATGGAGTAGTCACGGTTAAGTATAAGCAAGTTTGTATATAGAAGAACTGGATATGTGTAAGCAAGTGTGTGGGAGAACTGGGCATGCATCAGTGAATCTGCGAAGGAGCAAATCTACAGTGGGAACTGGATAGACATCAAAAAATACATGTGAGGAATAAATGAATAAGCTTCCATCTAGCTAAAGTCTTTCTGCATTGTGCCCATCACCACTGTGTCTCAGTACCTGTGAGAGAGAAATGGAGGGTGTGTACATCAATGTAGAAGAGAACAGATACCGTAAGCAGTAGCATGCATGTATGGGGAGAAAGGAATATACATCATCATGTCTGTATCCATATCAGTGGGTATACGTGGAAAACTGGATGCATAAGAGTGAGAGTGCCTGGGAGACATTAAAATGCATTAGTGAGCATGTTTGGGAGAACTGGATATGGATCAGGTTGTGTGTGGAGGAGAGCTTGAACTTGTGACATCATATGTTGCCCCACTGTATCCTTTATGGAATACACCTGCTTAACAGTATATGAAAAACAGTATTCTTTTCATATACTGTTCCCTTTCTTGACAGCTGCAGCACTAAATAACTCTCCCACTGATTTCCCTCCTGCATGTGCCTAGTTAACAAGGTAAGTCTAGGCTACATTTGCAGCAGCTTGCAAGGAGCAAAGGGTGAGTGAAGCCTGACAAAGAGTGATGCAGGTGGGGTAAAGCGATTCTCCAAGCAATGGACTATTAGCCATTAAGAGGCAGGTTCTCTGCTGCATTTAGAATCAGTTAGGGCAGTTTTAGCAGCTGGCCTGACCTACATTTCAGCATCTATTTTAATTTCTATGAAATTAGGCCCCTCTTTAGGCCCAATTCTGACATGAGCTGAGTACCTCTTGAAAAGTTCAGTCATTGCCTACTGAAGTCAAAGGGAATTGAGGTCATTCTTCACCTTGTGAGGATCCAAACTTTTGATTAACCAGCTCACCATGAAACAAAAGCCACATTTGCTGGCATTGGCATTTTGGAGGCAGACATTTTTTGTTGTAGAGCTTGACCTAGCCTTCTCAGACCCACCACACATTGTTCCAGCTCTTTGAAAACCAGCTCTTTGAAAACCAGCTCTCATGTTGGCATACTCACGTACGCTAGCTGGAATTACAAGGGACATGGTAGGGCACATACCATTTCACAATGGGCAAAAGTGAAGTTAATCAGGAGTCTGGGTGATTTTCAGCAAAGGTTTTGCAATGAGAGGCCCAGGGAAATCTGAGCTCTCTCCTGGTGAATTACTCTGGAGGTTTGTAGTTATTTGGGAGCTTCAGGAATTTATTTTTCCAGTTTACAAATGTTGGTTTTTAAATTTTTGAGTGGGTGCAATGGAGAAACAGGAAAGAATGTAAATAAGTGCTCAAGTAAAAGAAATATAAGTGTCATGGAAAGGAATTAAGCTGAAGAACGGTACACAAGAAGACAAAAGATACTTTGTGATTCTAGAGAGAGATGGGTTTCAGGGCCAGGAACTCTTGAGTTCTGATCTCTGCTCTGACCTTGACTTTGCCAAGTCACTGATTAATCTCTCCACCTCAACTTCCCCATCTACAAGAGGGATAATAATACTTACTATCTCACAGTAGCCTTGTGATGATTAATTAAAGCTCTCTGAAGATGAAAAGTGCAAAGTAGCATTACTATGGTGACATCCCAATCCTTTTGAGGTTTATAATGTCACCAGGGGCCCCTATGAAGTATATATTTGTTCCTCAGCCACAGTTGCTTATCATTGATATTCATATGGTAGATAACAAATCTACATGTACATGATTTTTTTCCCCCAAATCTGGTTGACTGAAGCTAAAACTGAAATTGATTTGCCCAGTTTGTGGGGCGTTACTTTGGGGAATCATTACACCTGATCCTCAGCCTGAGTCTATGCATCAATCATTATTGGTCCTGATGGAATTAAAGAGAGAGTGAACTCTGCTAATGTGCTTGTTTTGTGGATTAGGTATCTTGAAGAGCCTTTGTTTTTTAAACCCCTTTCAATAATACAGCAAGACTTATGATTTGGCACTCTGTATGTTTTTTTAAAGAGCTAACTTAAAAACCATATGTATTTTATATTTTTTTAATACCCACATGAATTTTAATAGAAAAGATTTCAGATTAAATGGAATATGAAAGCTAATGGGAAAAATGAATTAAGTAATGTGTTTTTCATTTCTTGCCTGTTGTTGTTGCCTAGCTAGTGCAGTGGTGGCAGAGTATGAGAAATAGATTAGGGGCCTCTTTCTGCATGAATAATACAATACTTCAGGCCTTACTGTGGTACTCTTACTCATGCTGAGGAGCACATTACTCCATGAGTAGTCTTATTGGTTTCAATTAATTCATTCTCATTAATCACAATTCCTTCTATTTTTGTTCTTTTTGGGACAATTGTGGTGGGATTTTAATTTTTTTAATTCAATTAATAGATTTGGACACAGTTTCCATTGTGAAATGGGATTTGAAGATCTCACTCCGTATGTCTATTCAATTTTATGTCAATGTTCAATATAGTTGACCATAACCATGTCTTGGATAAAGCCATAGGGTTGCATTCACTGTTGGCATATCATGTTATATTTACACTGAATTTAACAGAGCTGCATCCACTTGTACTAGCAATGAATAGTGTGAAGTATGTAAATTACAGACCTTGTGAACAGCAAGCTGATTGGGCCAAAATCATCCTCGCTCTAAATTCATGGATATAGACCGGGACTCAGTTTATGTTATCTGTTGACATACAAGCTCAATTTTGTCACTATCACTAATGTTGAGAAGTATTTTATTACATGGGTAGTTCTATTGAACAAAGACTAGATTCAGTGCTAGTGTAAGTAGCTGTAGCTCCATCAAATTCAATGCAATTACACTGATCTACCCCAGGATTAAACATAAGACCAGCCACACTGTGTCAAATCAAAGATCCATCTTTCCCAGTATTCTGTCTTCTGACTGACCAATGCCAGGTGCCCCAGAGGAAATGATCAGAACAGGTACTATCAAGTAATCCATGCCCTGTCACCCATTCCCAGATTCTGCCAAACAGAGGCTAAGGACACCATCCCTGCCTATCCTGGCTATTAGTTACTGATGGACAACCTTCCTCCAAGAATTTATCTAGTTCTTTTTTGAACCCTGTTATAGTCTTGGCCTTCACAACATCCTGTGGCAAAGAGTTACACTGGTTGACTGTGCATTGTTTGAAGGAATATTTCCTTTTGTTTGTTTGTTTTAAACCTGCTGACTATTAATTTCATTTGGTGACCCCTAGTTCTTGTGTTATGAGGAGTAAATAACCCTTGTTTGCTTTCTCCATGCCAGTCATGATTTTATCAATCATATTCCCCCTTAATTGAATAGTTCCCTATGGCTTTATCCAAGATGAGATAGAAGTCCACAATAGTGGATGGTGAAGTAGACTTGAATGCATGTGTATGGTCTTGGAGAGTAAGCAGTAAGAATAGGAAAGGAGACCCTATATGTCTGATCCTATGTATGATGTATGTGAATGAATTAATATATAATTTCAGATTCACACTACAAATCTTGCAGGACTAAAGAGTTTGAGGATTAAGTGTTAGATTTTATTGGAAGGACATTTCTGTCAACACGGAGCAGTAGTGAGAGATGGGCTTAAGGCTTTGCCGATGCTTTCATGGTGTGGAAATCATCCATTTTTGTATTGAATTTAGCCATCCTAGGTGGGGATAAGATATGTAGTTATTGAGGGCCAGCATGCTCCATGGCTAAATTGACCTATGTTTTGTGGCAAAGTTTCTATGGCATGTAGGCCTGGAGTCTCAAAAGGAGTTAGGATTTAAATAGGAGATTGATGCCAAAATGCCTTTACAGATCTAGGCCTCCAGGCCAGCAAAACAGAAATTCTACAGCAGTTCCAAGCAAATTAAAAAATGGAAATTTTTATTCAATTTAGTGTGAAAATACTAATAATGTCAATGCAGTAGTTCTTTGTGTTATTTCATTTGATAGGGAATTCAGTTTATTTTACATCACCACTATGTTTTCAGGATGGCGAAGAATTTTGTGTTGAAAGTTCCTGACTGAACTGCAGAAATTACGAAGGAAGAAGGTAGAAGTTTTGCCAACTGGGTTGGGGCCAGTTGGAGTGTTGGAAAGATGTGGGAAGCAATTTGGGATTGTGTGGAGCACATAAGCTGGATAATTCTACTGAAAGGTTCAGCAGTGAAATAAGTAGTAATTTTGATTAAGCTTCAGGTTTAATGCTACGTTGAGATGAACAGGAGCCACTGCCACTTCTTACAGCTACTGTTTCAGACCGTCCACAGACTTAGCCAGACACCACTGAAGTGGTTTGCACAATTCTTGTTTTTTTTAATTAAAGCTTGCATTCTAGAGCACATTTTCGCAGCAAAATGTGGAATCTGCTGCACATTCTGTGGCTGCAGAATTGCAGAACACAGGGCTCAGGCCATAATATTTTCTTATTAGAATAAACAGGAAAGGGTAATAACTATGTTAAATATGGCAGTATAAGAGAACTTGTGCAGGTTTTGGGATAACATGCCAGAAAAGCACATCAGCCAAGAAAAGGTATTGACATTAAAGTTCTAATTGAAGAACTGAACTGGTGCCAAGCAGTAAAAAAATGACAAGATAGTTTATAAACCTGGTTAAAGGGTTTCCATTGACCTCACTATCCAGAATGGATAAATGAAACTGGATGCAGTCTGATAGGATCAAGTGGCCACTACACTGGAGTCTACTGGAAAACTAAATCAATGTTTACATCAGTGTTAAAGTCCAATATTTAAATAATATGCTTTATTTTTAAAGCGCATTCATTTTCTGATTGTTTCATTCTTAGCGCATGGAGGATACATATACTCATCCTCAATGTTCCACAGACAGCTCCTCAATATTTACTCCTCAGTAAATGAGCAGCAAGCAGTCTGACAGCCTCAAGACAGCTGCTTGTAGGCCCAGAGCCCTGCTTCCCACCATGAGCTGCTGAGGGCTCCATGTTAGCTGCTCTCCTCTGTAATGTATTGTGCACAAGTTAGTATCACCAAAAGGAGGAAATAGAGGTGACAGTAGATTCGGCAGGCAAATTTCTTTACCAGACGTACTTGACTAAATGGGCAAACAACTGCCAAATTTTGTCAAGCATCCTCATTAACCAGATTACACATAAGAACCAGGCAAAGCTTCCATTATCCTTGTTAGAGAGACTCGGGGAGGAACAATGGTTTTGCGAGTAAGGCACAAGATTAGGCATCATGAAATCTGGGTTCTATTCCTAGCAGTGAACTTGAACAAGTCTTTGTGCCTGTCATCTCATCTAATAAATAGGGATACCTATCTACTTCGCCAGGATATTGTGGGAACAAACACATTATTAATGTGTGTAAAACCCTTTGTGTGGGAGATGCTATAGGAGTGTACAATATTAATAGAGTTGGAAGTTGTTTTCCCTGAGTGTTACAGGTCTAATTGCAGGGGAGGAATGAACATTCCTTCTCCTTCCCGCGTGGCATCTGTCAGAACTTGTAATTGTCATGTTGTGGCCTCTAAACAAATAATTTGAATCATTCTTAACAGACGCTACTCTCTGTAATTCCACAACCTTGTTGGCATCTATTTACATGTGCTATATGGATGGGGAGGAGAGAGCTCAGTGAACTAAAATAATCTTTCACTCATACTTGACACAAGCAGGTAAAATCAGATCAACAGCTCATCCTGACTTCCCAAAGGCGTAAGGCTACACACTTCAGTCCTGCTGCTGGAGGAAAGAGATTGGAAGAAGAGTTACTAAGTCTACTGTGAAAGCCAGAAGTCTTACTTTTGATTAAGGCCAGCCCTGGCAGCAAGGTCATTGAGCTAAACTGGGATGAATCCATGACCAGTCTGAAAAAACAAGATAGCAATATTGAATGGGACTCTGAAATAAATATGGAGCCAGTGGGGTAGGATGATGAAGGTGATCTGATAATATTTTCGTGTGATTTCCTAGTGGGATTGATGCTTACACATCAGAAAACAGTTAGGAAGGTAAGGGGTGAGAAAGGACAATATTCTTTCAAAGTATTGGAGGAACAGAGATGCTACTGATAATAGGATCTGTTACTGCTATGCACTGTACAGGGCTGCTAAGACCATTTGGTGTTGCTTATGAAGTTTGTACCTAGTGGAGGATCAGGTTGTGTGTATTTACATGTCTGAGATGCCCTTTACAGTTAATGAGAACTACACATGAAAATTCCTTAGAGATTAGGGGAATTAATAGAGTCTCCAATGTACATAAGAGATACTAAAATTCCCAACTTGCCACTGTCCCTCTTAGTGCAGTAAGGTGGAATAACACAGTAATAGAATAATTACCATAATATTCTGTAACAATGGAAGTCTTGTTGATAGCTGAAGATATTTAAATTAAGGAATCCAGTTTCTCAAAACACAATGAAAAGGCAGTATTGTAAACTGCCAGTGCCCATAACTTAATAAGTAATTGTAGCTATGCATGACCCATGTTCATGCCTGATTAAACTGATTTATCCAGTAATAGAAGGCTTACTGTAATATCTATCTGGTGCTATTTCCAAACAATAGAAAGAGTAAGGGCTAAAGGCTAGCCAGTGAAACTACCTCCCTGTGTGCAAATAAATGATTTAGTCGCTATTATAAAACAAAAATCATTGTGTCCTGGCAGACTTGCAACAAAGAAATCATTATCTGTCTGGCCTATGCAACGGGGAACAATCCTCTGTATTTCCAAAATTAAAAATCTAATTAAAACATTATTATGGGTTCACAAAACAGTGTCAGTCCTTCTACTGCCATGATTTCTCTCTGTGTCTCAGGGTCCAACCCTATACCCACTAAATCAATAGCCCACACTTTCCCCTGTGTTAAGGTTGCTTTGCACAGCTCCATTGGCCATGGGAATATCACCCAGTGTACTGAGTGGCATGAAGCCTTTGTAAGTTCTTATATCACCCCCTTCCCATGTAAGAGGCATGGTTGTGGGAAAGGGAATACAGTATGCTTGGGACTCCTCTCCATCACAATGGTCCTCAGTTGCCTGTTGGTGCTATTGGCAGTTAGAGTATTTTAAAGCAGCCTTCAGCCTGGTGCACAGTGTTGACAGGTTTTAGGGGCTCATAAAAATGGTTTAAAGCCAACTTTGCCCTCTCCTCCTGAGTTGCACTGTGCACCCGTTGGCCTCAGCTGAAAATCTGAGCCATTGCATCTTCAGCGGGAGCAGGGTCTTGCCCTTAGTTATTTAATGACAGAACAAGATGCTTAATGTTTTCAGGATATCTTAGTCATATTGCAGATAGACAGATTGTGTTCTGAGGTGAGAAAAAATGCTTTTGGGGTGGGCTGAGCTGTTTCGTTGACTATTAGGGGGCATGACATTTATGCACTCCACTGTTTTCACTTCCATTTGCCCTTTTATTTTGTCCCTTCAGGTTCAATCCTCTGTACCTGTTGAGAAAAGATGGGCCAAGTTGCCAATGATATTATTGAGCGTACAGGAAGTCGACGAAGGACAATAGGAATTTTGTGTGCTAGCCTATTGTGGTGGGTTGCACTCACCTCTTGAGCACCCCTGGCCCTTGATTCATGGTGTTGTCATCCTGTTCAGTGCAATCCCTGAGGGCAGTCATTTGCCTCTGTAGGTCTTCTGCGATTTGGCCCTCCAGCTGGGTATACAGTCCAAATCCCCTCCAGGGGGAAACAAAATAAAAAAATAGGAACAGGTTCTTGCCCTTCAGGGCCAATTATAAACAAAATAGTTTCTTATCCTTTCTCAATTAACTTCCCTCTCTGGGACTGAATGAGTAGGGTTCTTTTATAGTCCCTGCCACTGATTCGGGCCAATAATAGGCTTGGCCCCTCCTCACTCCTGTGGCTCCAGTTAGGAACTGACTTGCTGCAACCAGGCAGCTGCTTTTATTTCAGCATACTGGGCCTTGATCCACTATTGCTGGTCTGCAGCCCTTCTGGTTGCTAGAAGACCTATCTTGCTGGTTTCCAAAATGGCTTCAATTTTCTTCACAGATAATTGTTTCCTGAGGCAGGGTGCAGCAGGGCATCCAAAGGGGTTCACAAAGGTCTGGTACAACTCATTACACTTACAAAAATTCACTTACAGTAGAGAGAAAATGTGTTTGTTGACTTGACCTTTTCCCACACATGAATCTGCTATTATTGACATTCTGTGCTTCAGGGTTTCATCCTGTGGGCTGAGTTCTTTTCCTGCTGATTGCAATGAGATTTGAGACTAGTCAGCACTTGGCAGGAAGTGATCACCTGGAAGGTTTGGGCCATTAGTAAGGCTCAGGACAGAAGTACCTTAGGCTGGGATTGAGCTGTCTGGGGAAACTTGGATAAAGCTTTCCCTAGTGATATTAGTTTCTCACTTTCACAAGTTTTAAGTCAGCTTCCTAGCTGAAAAAGTCAACAATACTGCCTAGTTCAAGCAATAAGCTGTAGGCTGTATTACCATTTCCACAGAACCCCTCCATGCTAGGAATCCCGTTCTCCTTTAAGGGGAATTCCTGAGATAGTGGCAAGTAGGAAAGGAGGAGAGTGGATACATATTGTGAGTCCCTCCCCAGAGCTGCAGGAGCCCCAGTTGAACCCCATATGGACACCGGCAGCTTCTCCCTACCTTAGGCCTAGAGGCTTCTGGTTGTTTACCATTCATCCAAGTCAGAACGCTAGACTATTGAGACCGTGAGTTTGCTGTTCTGGCCTATCTGTGGGCCTGAGCAACCCAGCCTGTTTGTTGCTTTTCTGCCTGATCTGAAGGCTGGAGCATCACAGACTCTTGATTTATTGCTCTACCCTGCTTGAGGAACTGAGATCCCGAGTGGCAGCCCAATCTACCCTGACTGCTACGTCACACTGCCCTGGAGCAAGGGTAGCCCAAAGGACTCTGACTGCTAGGCCACCCTCTCCTGTTTTGTGGGTTAGCCATCAGAGAGACTGTAGCAGTTGGGGTGTAAGCGCCCTGCTGACTGTATGTGACTGGACATCCCTTGACAGAGTTATCTACCCTGCCACAAATGAATCAAAACTTGATTAATCCAGTCCTTACAAATATCAATAGTTTGCAGCCTTCATTTTCTATATGACATGATTCTGTCATGAAACTGGAAAATAAGGCATTTTTAGGACAACTTGGGTTCCACAAAAGATTTCAGAAGCCAGGCGGAAATCCTTTGAGACTTTAGCGTCTTTTGAACTGCTTCAATAGACGACCCCAGGGGGAAAACGTCTGAGAGAAGTATATGTAGCTGAGGAATTCAGTGTCACAAACTAACATGTCTGATCATTAAAGAAAAAAGCCAAAACCAACCAACCAATAAAAGCCCACTAGTTTTCTAATATACAACTACGTTGTATCAGGAAAAAAATGTACAACAACCGTAATTTGTAATTACTTGCTCAGATACCAGGCCTGGATTTAAGACTTAAAGAGTGATTCTGCCAAAATCATAGCAGGGTGTTGGGGGTTAGAGTCAAGCATGGTGCCTAGGATTTTCTTTTTGTAATAGAAAATTATAGAAAAAAAATATCATGAGCCACGTTAAATATCAATAAAATTCCAATTCAAAAAATTGTCTCATCTGTGTTGCTCATACCAAATTTTCTATCCCACCAGTGGCATGTACTTCTGGCTGGTCCTCCATTTCTCCTGATCAGGTCCTTATGCGCTAACCTGGCTACACTAGGCTATGCTAACTGTGAGGAGAGGCAGAGGCAAACCAAGACAAAACTTTATATACAAAACATTTTAAACTTTATAAGGGAAAACCTCAATTGTACCAGGTGCATAAATAATATAATACGTTACCAAGTGCTTATTACTTATAATAATAAACTATAGGTTACCAATACAAACTTGTACACACTACTCTTCCTCACTCTGTGCAGTTAATACCAAATGCATTGTTATAAACAAGAATAAAAGAGATTACTCAACAATATACTGTGTCACTTCAGAGAAGAATCAACATTTCCTTTCCTTGGCTGTAAGTCCTGCTCCACTCTTGGGTGTCCTATTCTTTGCTTCTCTTTGGCATGAAGTGCTCCTTAGCTTTGGTGTTTCCGTGGCTGTACGTCTTTGCACCGAGTTTATCCACAAGTGGGGTTTCTTCACCTAGTGGGCCTTCACTTGTCTATTACATACTTTTCAACTGTATTCCTTCAATAGATGTTCAAACAGTCATTCTCTCATTCTCCAGCTACTTTAGCTCCTTTGTGGGCAGGCATCTCGTTACTGTTTTCAGGATCTGTGTTCATCAAACACAACTTTTTCATCAATTGCCTTTTTCATTGATTATATTTCCTTTTATTTTTTCCTTTGATACTCTCTCTCCAGCACATCTGTAGATTTTATTTCTCACTACTACTTTTCTTCTCTAATAGTGCCTGCTCACATAACCAAGCCTGGTTTTTTCCTGCTTCTCCTGACCCGAAAACTTTCTTATTTTCCTTCTTTCCTCCTCCTCGCTTTCCAGTCCCCTACTTTCATTCTCCTGTTCTTCTTTTACTTTAACCCCTTGCCTCTTACCCCAGTTTTGGTTCATCCATTAGCTCAACATCCAGCCTCCTCTCCTTCCCTCTTTCTTCTCTTACAGTTTCCTCCAACTGCCCCCTTTGGACAGATTCCATGTCCCCCTCCCCAGCTCGAGCTGCCCTTTTATTGGCTGCATCTCTCACCTGGGCAGCATTCTCATGCTGCTGCACCACGTGCTAGTGCCAGGGCGAGGATTACTGAACGTATTCATCCCTCCTTTCCAACTGAGGAGTGTGGAGACCAGAACAGTGGTGATTCTTCATCCCATTCCTTGCAGGACACATCCAAGGCTACTGACAGTTCTTCACTGCATTGTATCATCTCCCATAATACTGGTAGGGCAGTGGCTGTGTAGACAAACATGGTTGGGCATTGTATGCACAACCACAGCTAAAACACATTCAGTCTTAGACATTAGATTCTGTTTAATCAATGGGCTGAAATATTGACTACTAGAGTACTATTATGTAGTTCCTAGGGTAAAATTTGTAAATGTGTCAAAGGGACTTGAGAGCCTCAGTCCCATTTTCAGAAGTAACTTAGGCACTTAGAATTTTAACTTCCATTGACTCTCAATGAGATTTTGGCTCCTAAGTGCTTATGTCACTTTTGAAAATGGGATTTAGGCTCCACACTTAGGCAAAATTTTCAGGAGCATCTACTTATCATCTCTTTTTCAAAACACCCATGGGATCTTTAACTTCCACTGGGGTAACCACTTGAGAAGAGATAAGGAGCACTTGCTTTAACATCTCAGCTGAATGAGAACCCTCTAACAATAAAATTCTCCTTTACATGTTAGATGGGAAATGGGTTTCCCATCACGGGAGAATGTTTTGAGATTTCAAAAAAATTTCCTTTCCTGAATCAGAACAAAAAAGTCAAAAACTTTTAGCAAACCAATAATCTGGAAAACCATTCAGATTGGTCAACTGAAACATTTCATTTTGATCATTTCAAAACATTTAATTTAAATTTCAGCCTTTTTAAAAAAAATTACCCTTTTTAGTATAAATTAACCAAAAATTTGAAATACAAGTAGCTTCAAATGAAAAAAAATATTGATTTTTTAAAAATCAGGATTGTTATGGAAACTGACCCTTTCCTGCAAAGTTTCAGTTTCAACAAATCAGCATTTTCTGCCAGAAGAAAATGGCTTCACTGGAAAATTCCTGACCAACTCTATTTAATACTGCACTAAAGTATGATTTCCAACCAGATAGAAATTAAATGACTAGAGCATGGTATGATCTCTGCTACAATTCATATTCTATGGTCATATTTCAAGGGGTCTATGTTTTAGCAGAGGGTGTATCATCTGGGACTTAGTTAGATAGAGGCATTAGGATATTTTAGATTCCTGAGGTGAAACCATCCTATAGCAGGTCAGCTATTGCTCAGAGGTATGAATCTATCAGTTCCCTCATCCCTGACTAAGTGACTCATGAAAGCACACTGTACCCTGCTCAAATTAAGCTAGTGATTTGAAAACAATACAGCTTAGAAACCAAAGTTTTGGCTGATTTTGTGAAAAAAATAATCCATTTTCTTAATTTTTCAGTTATTATTGGTGTTTAAATTGTCAACAGATTTAGGCTCAAAATTTGACCTGCCTTCCCAAAATGGAAAATACTCAGGCTTCTCAATATTTCTGTTGTTTAAAATCTCTCATTCCATCACTGAGAAATATATAAATAAAATGAACTAACTTTTTGGGAAACTGTTCAAGCATGTTTTGTGCTCCCTCTGCTGGCTAAATAGAAGCTGTTACCTGATAACCGCTGATGCTGTGTCTGACTGAATATACTTCAGCACACAGATATGTTTTTAGATGTTTTGACACTCCTGTGGCGCACATCATATCCCAAAAACTAAATGGTGTTGTGATGGATCAATCCCTTGGCCCACACTGCTTCCTGCAGCCCCCATTTGCCTGGACCGGCGAACCACAGCCACTGGAAGCTGAGGGGGGCCATGCCTGCGGACGTCAGTGTAAACAAAGTGTCTTGCGGCCCACCAGCAGATTACCCTGATGGGCCGTGTGTCAAAGGGTGCGGACCCCTGAACTATGGTCTTGGCTTATGATGCCCACCTGACTTTTCTTTAACTTTTACTTTTAAGATGCCATTCTTTTCTTAACAGCTTAATTTATAAGTCTCCATAAAACTTGGCTTACTTCGTAATATCCTTCTTTAAACAAAACGAAACACTGATTTTTCTGTTGAGTAGAATTACTAATAGGAGGCACGTACCAGTTTCTCTCTTCTTTTTCCATCTAAGCAGCAAATGTAACGTCTAGGCTTTAGCAAAGCATTAGACACAGCAAATGTAAAATTCGTATGAGAATGAGAACTAACCACATATGATCGATGTCACTTATGATGTTTAATGCACTCCTGGAAGAAGCTCAGATACAATGGTGATGAGCATGGTATAAAAACCCACATGAAGTAGAATATTAGCTTGTGTCAAAACTATCTGAAGGGCTGTGAATGAAACTTACTATAAAGGGGATGTGTCAATACGGGGAGGTGCTAGGCATGGAGTCACAGGGAATGGTAAGTGGCTCAGCCTTAGTTAACACTGTCGTTAGTATTTTGGAAGACAGGCTAAACCACGTTTATTCCAGTCACCACTATATTAGGAAGTGAGCCAAATACCAATGGAGACAGAGAATAATACAGAGGGGCCTATGGTCAAATCGCAGAACAATTATGTCGCGTAACTAGTCAGGCTATTGTCTGGGGATCTCCACAGTGACTGGATGTGGGGGAAGGAATCCTCTCTCCCAAGCCACAAAGCCCCTAGCCTCTGTGTTTCGTGTGCTCCCCTTTCTAGGAGAGAATGGCTGGCAGAGACACATACATCCCACATGTGCTTTCCAAATCCTGACTCCCATTCTGCACTGGCTACAGAGGAGGGGGCAGAATTTGGCACCCACCGTAGTTAGAAATGTCTAACAGACATGACAGGATTAGCCTGGATCTGAAAAATGGAAGCTAGCACACTTGGGGCATAATATATGAACTAGATATTTGATGAAAGGGAGACACTGGGAAAGCAGTAATGCCAAGATAGCCCTTGGAATGTAAGTGAACTCTAAGGTAATTAGGAGCTTGACATTGGATACAGAGACAACAATACCCAATAGGTTAACTTTTGCCTCGTTAGCCACTGCTTGAGGTAGGAGTTTACGGAGATACACTGCTCCAATGGGATTGCTTGAGGCATTACGCCTTATTCACGCTGAATATCAGAGACCATTTCTTAACAAAGAACTCCATAAACTATGTGATAACCTCTCAAATTAATGGTGGAAGTGCCTGCAGCTGGGACATTTGAAGAACTGGACAAAGCATGGGAGAACATTATTATTAAATATTTGCATTGCATTAGCATCTACAGGCCCCTTTCAGGAATCACAGCCCCTTTGGGGTAGGGACTCCTCATGAATTAAAAGGGTGGTCCCTGCCCCAAAGGGTAAGTAAAATGTAGGAAATAATCCTGCATTACCAAGGTCCTTATCCAAATGCCACTGAAATCTTTCTATTAACTTCAACATGCTCTTGGATTGGACTCTTGGGGCGAAATCTAGTTCCACGGAAATCAAGGAGAGTTGTGCCTTTGACTTTGATGGGGTAAGGATTCCACTAATGTCCAATTAGGTATTTTCCATCTTTATATTATTCTATCAGGATAAAATCCATCCCTGAGCAGAGAGCCAGCACAAAGCCTACCCACCATTTAAGCATCACTATAGCCTTCAAACTAGGGTGTAAACAGGACACAAGTGGTGCTTGGGCCTTTTCTGACCTTCTGACAAGTGGTAAAGTGGTAAATTTCACTTTGGCTGTGCCAGATGGAATCAGCGAGGCATCTGTGTCATGATTTTCAAGCAAACAAAAATGGACCAAACCTTATCCACTCTATCCACAAATATATTTATTGTAGTGGCTTCTCTTTCACTAGATATACATTGGTAAAGATGTAGTATCCCTTTCTCTCCATGACGTTCATAAAGTTGATTATAAAGTAGTAGATTCTTCCAGTAAAAAAGAAGAAACCCCCCACGACTGTGAAAGACACATATTTCCATGGTCTATTTTCTGTTCTTTATTAACTCAGCATTGTCTCCTACAAATACGATTTGTCAGTCACTGGAAGATTTGAAATGTAGATTTAAGTTACACATAGTTATAAAAAGCATAGAACAGCACACACTGTACCACTGTTTAGACCAGAAAACATTGTGTTGTCCCATAGCTAAGAAGGCTATATGAGCAAAGCACCACCACTTCTCCTTTAGGAACTTCAGTCTCTGAAGTTGCAGTTACTGTCACTTCTTGTCCTTCTTTACCTTTCAACACCCTGCAGGTGTTTCCCCCTGGTATTTCTCACATGAGTCTGGAACAAGTACCAAAGAACCCCAGGGTAATTCAGTTCAGATCCACCACAGGGTGCAAAACCTTAGATTCCTACTGGCTCTTGAAAAATGCTTTTCCCTCCTGCCCGCTCTGAATATTTATGTACAATATACGACGGGATAGTTTGTCTCTGATTTAGATATCTCTCTTGTCTCATATGTTGCTTAAACAATATCTTGAAAAATGTTTTACAGAGGAAGCAGGTTGTTCATCCAGATGTCATTCATTATATTGCTATATTTTATACCCTATTAATAAGTATATACAAAATTTCTTAATTGCCTTTTACAGATGCATGGCAGCATATAATGTAACAGTTTTAACGTATCAGTTTTTTAGATTTTTTAGAATTCTTGGCTCATGTCAGTCTCTTTAACAACTATGATTGCCTGGAGAATATAGGAACTATTTGGAATGTTGTTTAAGGTCTAACAATAACTGATAGCATTGTCCATTTCTGGTTTGAATGGCTTGAGCATCTGTCACGGGGATCTGGTTGACATAGCAGCATCATAAGTCTAAAACAATCAGGTAAGGCCATTAGTGTACAGTGCTGACGGGTACTGGGTTCTGTTGTTTATCTTGGGCTTTTCTTTTCTTCGGCTGCATTTTGTTTTTGTTTTCCCGCTGTTCTCGGTTTTGTCTTCGGGATTCTTGGCCTTTGATTTCCTGCCTTGTCTCCCTACTTTCTTCTTTGTTTGGCCTTTTCCCTTTCTCATCTCTATTTTTTTTCCCTGAAATAAAAATACATGGCACATTATAAGCAATACTCAGAGCGTCCCAGTCTTTGAATCCCGCCAGTTTGCCAACAGCCTGAAAAATCACCCTTTGATTACAAGCTCATGATGCTGAGGATTAAAACCAAACTTTAACCCAGTTGTCTAGAGAGCAATCATAGCTATCCATCTGTGAATCAAGTCATCGGGTAAAGTCCTAATACAGGGCCAGATTCTCTACCCCTGAGTTGAGCAAAGTGGCTGGAATCTGGCCATAACTAGACAGCTGAGAATTCCTCTTGTGTGGGGGAAGATCTTAGTTGGTACAAAGCTGGCATAGTTAGTTTCTATGCCAACTGCCCCCCCTCAAACAAAAGTCATTGTGAGCATGGCAGAGTGACCTGCACTCCCCCAATTCTCATTTGGTGTATGCTCCAGATGACACAAGTCAAAGTGCTCCATAGGATGCTATAACTTAAGCCTGAGCCGGGAACCTGAGCAAATGTGGCTAGTAAATCACAGAGCTGTAACTGGCTCCCTGCTTACTCCCCATCTCTGGCCCAGAGCTCTGCTCAACACAGGAGAAGATCTGGGATCCAGTCTTAAAATTCTCCCTCTCTTGCAGAGGATTTCCTTCCCTGCTGGAAGAACTTCCTTGAATAATATTGACTCCAGCACTGGTATGTGACCATAATAAGACAAAATATTAACATCTTAAGTGCTAAACCTTTTTACCCATTGATACAAACCTGAAGAATTCAATCACTTTCCTTTAATTCCTTAAATATCTCTGAGGGTACAAACTCTGAGGCTTTTGTTACCATTGATTGAGGCTCTCTTGAGTAAAGTTTCTGCTCCCTTCAAGAATATTTAAAGATTGCCATTGCTGTGGATTATACGTGCAATGCATTTATTTTTCTATTTCTTAGGTTTACATTGGAAACTGCTCCACATATGAAATACTGACAGTTAAATTTGGCTTTACACACAAACTTAAAGCTAAGTGGGTTTTTTGTATGTGAGAACTGGTCCACATACTGAGTCCTATGAGTGAAATTTACTCATATGCAGAAGAATCC
Source organism: Dermatemys mawii (assembly GCA_007922305.1). NCBI lineage: Eukaryota > Metazoa > Chordata > Testudines > Dermatemydidae > Dermatemys > Dermatemys mawii. The sequence goes on along the minus strand of ML677333.1, from coordinate 67,402,670 downwards.
CAGGTATGCTTCAAAACAGCATTTTAACTGAGGTGTAAGTAGCATATGGGCCTTGTTTTAGCTCCCTACGCAAGGGAGAATTTCACTGTTCACGCAATATTGAGAAACACCTAGTTAACTGTTTTATGGCATCATGGCAGCTACTGTATGCTGAAAACAACAATCACTGCTTATTATAGCAAAAAATACTTTAATCCAGGTCTCATAACTGTATAGCATTAGAAATACTCTGAGTTTCCTGACATCTGTATCAGGAAAAAAGAGTCAACCAAACCTGGTTATTAGATCTGTGTGCTGTCTGCAATGAAGAGGGTGACCAATATAGAGAACCAAGTCCAGCCCAGATATTAAAATAAAGGGGAGAGTCTCTGATAACTCAAGGGGGATTGAAAGCCAGTTCAGGATGGAGGGAGGGAGCAGTTTCAATCCAAGGAAAGATGAGAGAACAAGGTCGGGGTGTCCGACTAAGGGAGGAGGAGACAGAACAGCATGAAGGGTTTCTTGGAGACTGGGGAAAGAGGCAAGGAGGAAGGCTAAAGAATGAAAGTGGGGGAGGGTATGTTGTAGCCCATGTTTGATGTATAGCCTTAACTACAATTTAGTCAGTGGTATTTTTAGAAAAAGTCATGGAGAGGCCACAGGGAATAAACAAAAAATCATGGCCCGTCATCTGTTCATGACCTTCACAATAAATACAAGGACTGGGTGGCCACTTATCAGGGGGGCTGTCAGTGGGGTACTGCTCTAGAAGCCCTCTGGGGTGCGGTTGCTCTGGAGAGGCCTGGAGCCAGCACCCACTGGCCACTGCTGAGGTGGTCCCCAGGGACAACTACACTGACCACTGCTTGGGCAGTCCCTGGGGCCAGCAGCCTGGGGCCACCCATGTAGTGGCTGGTGCAGCTGGCCACTGGCTGCTCCAGCAGCAGCCAGTGTGGCTGGCTGCAGGGCTGCTACAGAAGTCACAGAGGTCGCAGAAAGTCACCGTTTCCTGGCTTGTTTCCCAGCCAGTCCATTCATGACCAGGTCTAGTTGACAATAGATTCAGATGAAAGTTAGGATATTTACACTTAAATATGTTAAATATGGCTCAGTTACTGAGTCTCTCTTCTGTTACTTCAGAAACCTGAAATATTGCTTTGCTTTTAATCCAAAATTACTCCAATGAGTTTAGATGGCCAGACAAAAAAAATATACAACCCTGTTATCAGCCCCGGTGCTCCCTGAATGGCAGATCAGCGCATAGTGAGAAGGTGAGCAGAAATGAAATGGTGACTTCTGGAAAGTGCGTCCAGTTCTCAGAGATAGAAGTCTGAAAGTGTTGGGTTACATACCATTTCTGTGTTGAGTTCCTTTCTGGAGGCGAACATGCATTGAGCCCAGTGCTAACATTCTGTATCTATATGTCAGTAACCATTTGGAATTCAGTTCCATACCTCTGTGAAGACTATCGACCCCAAATGAAATGATGGAAATCATCCAGACGTTCAATGTTTGACATTGTTCACTTGGTGATAGTCCAATATTGTACAGCTGTAACCTTCTAACTGCAGTGCTCTGGACACATTGGGCAGGCACTCCCTCCCCTCCTCTTCAGTTGCTGATTGATTTGGAATATTTTTAGCTGCTCATGGCAACTCACTGATTTAATCCTGGGATTTTTTTTAAAGCAAATGGGTGTAATTATCACTTAAAACAGGCAGAGATATTTTTGGAAAGAGCTTGAAACTCAGTAATATTCCTGTTACCCAAAGAATGAGGATTTGGTCTGAGACGTGTTCTAAAGTAACAGCATGAGTTTACTGTGCAACATATTGGCCCTGCACAACCCTGAATTAAACAAAAATCGAGGTCAGAAGTGAAGGGTTGAATGTCTCTTGTGGCTGGCCCCGTAGGATGCACAAGAGGAGTAAGGGGCACATGGAATGTGTTCCCTCTTGTGCTGCTGTGGAAGGGTGTGGCACAATCCCAGTGGAAAGTGCTTCACTAGCTACCCTATGGGCTGGTCTACACTAGACAGTTAGGTTGATCCAGCTACGTGTGTTGCTCAGGAGTGTGAAAAAAATCACATGGCTGGGAGATGTAGGTAAGCTGACTTAGCCCTAGTGTAGACAGTTCTAGGTTAATGGAAGAATTCTTCCCTTGACCTAGCTATTACCTCTCAAGGTGCTGGATTTACTACAGCAGCTGTAGCGTTTCTAGCGTAGACAGAACCTAAAGCGGGCTCTGTCACCCCAATTCAGAACAGGCAAATCTGGAAATCCCTCACAAAATGCAATTTCCATCCTCCGCACAGCAAGGGATTACTGGACTCTGTAGGACCCTTACACTTGTTTTGCACTGCAACTGGCTTCCTCTGCATAGCTCTTCATGTGAAGCTTTTAACACAGCCTACCACAAGTGGCCACATATTGCCGCCTTTTGTGAAGGAGCCTCTGCTCTAGAATGTTGCCTTCTGCTGCTCTGGAAAAAAACAATTCAACCAAAAAGAGTAATCTTTGCAGTTTTTGTAAAGCAGGCACTAATCTTTCATCATGTAGTGCTGGTTTATTAGCTCCTTTAACTACTCTTTTTATAAACATGTATATAGTGGTGTTACTTTGTTTCCATCATCTCTGGGGTATAGATTCTTGTGACAATCGAAGGGAAGGGGAAAGTTACTCCTCCCTTAGTTTTCCACTAGCAATTGGGAGGCGTTTGAGCTGAATTCTACTGTAAATGCCTCTTGATGTTTGATGCCCTTCTCTTCACCTCCCTGACCTTTCCCCTCCCTCCTCTCAAAAGCCCCACCTAGTCACATGGGTAGTCGCTGGGATTGATATTTGGAGATTTATTTAGTAAAACACAAGTTGATGCCTTTTGCTGCATTCTCACACTGACAAGGAACAAGAACAATGAGCTTCTCTGTTCTGTCTGAATATCTTGTGACACTTTTGGTGAAAACAAGGCTTTTATGCCTGAAAAAAAATCTCTCCCCAGATATTATGCAACATACTATGCACTGTCCTCCAGCCCAGAAGTGGTGGCCTTGCGTTAAAGCTTTATGTGTATAGCTGAAAAGTGCTGAAGGGATTCTATGAATCAAAAGGTGCTATATGAAATATATTGTCTTTATAGGGGGTGCACAGCTTTCTGTATTATTGCTCTAATATGGCACCTATGTGCATCTAAAGAAAAACAAAAGGCAAGGAAAAAAGAAAAGTTAATGTTGAATAATTATGTAAATTAGAATGAATAATAAAACCCAAAAGAAAATGTTTGATTTCTGGTGTGTAGATTACTTCATTGAACAGAAACTCCCAAGATGCATTAAGAAAGAGTGGTCTAGAGGACAGGACATTACACTAGTAATCAGTAGAATTCAGTTCTTTTCCTGGCTTTCCCCTAAACTTACTGTGGGGCCCTAGACAAATCATTTAATCTTTTTGTATCTTTCTTTTCCTGTTTATAAGATGGAAATAATAATGCTTACCACCTTTGTAAAGCATTAAGATCCAGGGATAAGTAGTATTATACATATACTAAATAATATTATCTCTTTAAGAAGTTACACTGGTTCTTGCAAGGAGCTGGTGTAACATTTGACAGATTGATGGCTCTGGTAAGCTGAAATTTCCTGATGAACGGCATGCCTGTATCTACCTATTGGCTCATTTTGCATTAGTAACTTGAACAGAAACTCTCCCTTTAAAAAAGTTTTCACAGTTCTTTCAAAATTACATATACATGTTTGCATTTATATACAAATTGTGGAAGGAAGATAGAGTGAAATAAAAGGAGCATCCCTGCAAATACTATGGCTCAAATGTGTGTGTAAGAATAACAATTTGCTGTTCAACAGAGAACTGCTTTGATTAATCAAGTAGTTGTATCACACTTTCTTTGGTGAATTACAAGTAAAATTCCACTGGGGGGCACTTTTGAGCTTTCCTAGGTCATTCATCTGGCTGCTCAAAGGAACAGTTTTTATATTGTAAAAAGAGGAACTTACATTGTAAAAATGAGAATAATCTTGTTACTCATAGAGGAGGGGTCCCTCCAGGCCAGGGTTGAAACAAGTAGGCATGGTAGTGTAGAGGAAGCTTCTTTGCTTAAGCGATATCTGTTCTTGGATTAAATTGAGGACTTTAGTTTCAAATACTTTCAATCCAGAACCCTTCCTCCAGCATTATATTCACTATTATATTTCCTTTTCTGTTTAGTACTGCATGGATATTGGGAAAGTTTTATAACTCCAGTAAGAGGATATGAGTGGTGGTGTATTGTGCTGGGACATACTGATATCACCACTTCCAAGCTAGTTGGAGCATTCTGCTGTAGCAAGGCCGTAACACAACATGTATGTTTTATTGGTTAATAAATCCATGTGATGAAAACAAGGAGAATAAATAATTGTAATTAGAGATGGTTGAAAATTTTATAAAAACAACATTTTCCATCTGAAAATGCTAGTTCATCAACAGCTAAAAAAGTTCTGCAGAGTAGCTATTCTGGAATAAAAGGAGGTTTAGTCCAGAATAATTTATTCCAGAACAGCTACTCTGATTCATTTCCCCACATAGATTATTATTATTCATAATAAATGACTTTGTATAGAGAAGTACATCTACAAATAAGCTACCAATCTGAGAAGTATTTCAGATCAAATTCTGATGGTGAAATTGAGCATACACTATGTATCTGCTTACACAACAGATCTTACTGCTTGAAGGTGCTGCATTTCTTTAAATCTAATTTGTAATCCATGTTTTAAGAAATCCCTAAATGTATATTTATATAATCCACATTTGAAAGCATCTTTCAATATGTAGCCACATATTAGATTGTTCCAGAGAAGCGTTTACATTATTACATCCAGAGTTGTGCTTTCAGGTGGTAAATATTTTCATTTCTTGAAGTGGAAGTGAGTGGGACTGGTATTTTAAATAGCATTTAAGAAAATGCCCCACACCAAAAACATCAAGATTGACACAAGCAAACTAAGCAATGCAGGTTCCAAAGATGGAAACTTGACTATCCGCTATTCCTGTCTTGTTGTACTCACCTGTAATTACTACCGGCGACTAAGAGCACTTGACAGTTTACGTATTCCTAAAGTATGGGCTGAAATACCTAAACACAACAGGAAGTGTTAGGGATAGGGTTTCATCCTTTGAACTGCCTTGCTTTGGTGGTTGCATCACAGATCTAGGTGTCCACTATTGGGGTTATTTCTCTGTAAGGATATTGAAAGTGCAGGGGCTGCACCCTTAGCTGGAGGACCCAGACCTATGAATTTCAACTGACTGAATTTTCATGGAATTCTTCTGTGTTAGGGATAACGTTCTATCTCTTAATGAAGAGTCTTGGATTGTCCATCGTCTAAGCCTGCGGATTCCCTGCAGCCTGTGCAAACCTAGGGTGGAGGGGAAGGGGAATTCATCACAGGCAAGAACATCTGAGCACAGACATTTACTTCTGCACTGCTGCCCCATCCCCTCTTCCCCAGCTCTCTGTAGGACCCGGTCAGTACAGTTCCTCCAAGAACTGCTGTTAGGAGCTTCCTGACTGTGGCTGCCCCTGAAGACCTCCTCAAGGGGTTTTCCATGTCACAGATAGGAAATTCATGCAACATACAGCAAGGCACTGTTCAGTAGAGCACTGAAGCACACAGGTAACTTTAAGCAAGTGAATAAATAACCTCATTTACTTCAGTGAGACTGTTCATGGGTGTAAAGTTACACACATACCTAGGTAATTGGTTAGATCAGAGGTAGAACTGTTTCAAGGTGCTGTTGCTTAATATCTCCAAAGTTACTGGTTAGTCTGAGTGAAGGATTTCTTAGTCATCTGAATGACACTATAATTCTGTGTAACATTTGCCAATCAACCATCCAATAGCACAAATCATTCTTTTGTGCTTGTCCATGAGCACAGTTGTTAAACTTGTAACTCTGTCTTAACTTCTGTTGAATCCTTCTATCTTCATAGAAGGAGTTAAAAAAATTAATCATGAAGAACATCATAAGGATAGGAGAAAGAATGTGTGCTGTGAATTCAGTAAGGAATTCCTAGTGGAGAAAGTTGAGACTGGAAGAGCCAACCTCTCAAAAATCTTTGCTGCCAATTATTGTTTGTTCCTGGGTCAGTTCAAGTCACCTACGGTCCATTAATGCAATATTATGTAAATTCCTAGGTCCCTTCTCATTTCCAAGAAGCATGACCCATTTTCCGCAACAATGAAACTTTAAAGTATACGCCCACTGAACTTTACAAATGTCAGCCAAAAAAACAATATTAAGGACTCCTGTCCCAATGATCCTGTGCAATCCAAAAGAGATAATCTTTTCATTCACAAATGATTAACAAATGACTCATCTATTCAGTGACTTCAAAGTTTAAACAGCTCCACTTTCTTTTCAGTGATCATTTTATTCCAAGTTATGGGTTATTCCTTGTCAAATAATGGGACTGTTAATTCACCATGTTCCTAACTATTGATTATCACAACTTCTTCTCAGGTTGGCTACACAGAAGTTTCTTATTCATTGATCAATTGATCTGATTTGTGACAGAGCTGTATGCTCTCAATAAAGCCTTTACATAAAAACCAAATAAGTCTACTTATTAATACGTTAGCAGCACTATGTTTGGATGTTAGAGGGGATAAGGACATTGAGACTGAGCAAGAAGGAATCATCAGACACTGCGCACCAACTACTCACTACCCCAAGCAGGTGGGCAGGAAGGGGTGGGGAGTGGGGGGAACCTTGACTTAGCTGAGACATTGCATGAGGTGTCAATTTGCTGCTGCTATAAGCAAGCAGCAAGTTACTATAGTGCTTGAGTGACTGGGATGCAAGGAGGGAATCATGTTTTTCTCAAGCATAATTCCTTCTCTGTGCTGCTTGTGGGCTGGCACAACTATACACCCTCTTCATGGACAGGGCTCGCCACAAAGTCACAATCTAATACTAAAATTATAAGCTCTTTGGAGTAGACTGTCTGGATATTTCTGTCTTGTGAAGTCTCACACACACACTGTCAGAGTTTAAAAAATAATAAATAGTAACGTCTTGTCAAGTACCCAGTTAGTGGTGGCAGATTTCTATTCTATTTGTGTTTTTCTCTATCTACATTTTATTGCCATATGTTGAGCTGCACACTAGAGCATCCGGGGGCCTACATTATGTTGCATGTGTATGCCGAGACAAGTGAATGTGTTAGCCCCTCTTTTTTGACTCATGACTAATAGTATGATGACAATAGCAATTTTATATTTACGTAAAAGTTGGCATAAATTAGACACAAGTTCATTTAGGGTGAACACACTGCATAACCATTTTTAAGACTAATGGAATTATATGAAAACACAACTTTTTTTTTTAATGGCGATATGTGTTATTGGCACAAAACCCCTCATCCTAATGTGGTTTCAAAGTATTAGCAGGAATCTGTAATAGCTTATTCTATTGTTTCAGGCAAGAATAATCCAAGCTTCCCATTAGCCTTGCTTGAGGTCATGGATATTGCCCTTTTCAGAGACTTTGTTCAGCTGGTGCAGGCATTTGAGCAAACCAGAAATGAAAATGTGATGCTGCATTATGTCAGAACTGCATGTTTAGTCTGCCTTTCTAGAAATAATCAGGAAAAGTTATACATGATAAGAGACAGATGCTACTGCCTCGGCAGATATTTGAACTCTTTCTAGTACAATACTAAAAAGGAGAAACAGCCAAAGAAGCATTTGTTCATTTAGATTTATCAAATTTATAATCATATAATTTTGAAGTGAGGGATGAAAAATGGCAGCTTTTTTTTTTTTTACCTTTGACTTAAAATAATTGCAATAAGCCAGTGTGTAAATTCTTGGAATATCCATACAGCCAAAAATGTCCAATGCATCTGTAACCATGGAGTGCTATAGCACCAACTGTATGCTATTTCCTTAATTGACTATGGGCCTGGCATAGCTATGTGTCAAGTACCCTTAGTTGGTGGAGGACCTGATCTTGAAGGCAGGTCACTAATGCAGGCCCTTAAGCTTGTTCCAGTCCCAGAGACGTAATCAGATCCTGTTGCACGAGTGAGGGTTTAATTTAGGACTGATGGTATATATGCTTGTGATGATTAAACGTTGATAGAATTTGTATCTCAGGTCCTAAGGTGTTCCAGAGTTAGTGCAAAGTCAGGGGAAGAGGGGGTGAGGTGGCTTTCCACCAACTTTGTCCTCCTAACGCAAATTTAGAGCAGCTTAAAGTCTGTTCTACATAGTACCTGTTTGTAATGGCACTTTGAAGCTGCTACCCAGGGGGGCAGAAGGACTCTCTGAAATAAAAAAAAAGCATTCTAAAATGGAACTAAAGTCGAAATTTACCCTGGAACAGGAATTCTGAGATTTCATTTAGAAAATCAAAGTGACATTCCTACATTTTCAAAAATATTTATGAGGCTCTTGGAGCTATTAGTAGCCCCCACAGCCCACTAGGCAGTGAGCTGAGCAGCACAGGGAACCTGGGAGCCAGGCAGCATGAAGAGCCAGGGAGCCAGAGCTCCCAGACTTCTGAATAGCCAGGAGCCAGGAAGTGCTGGATCCCTGACAGTCCATCTGGCAGGCTGGGACTTTGGGAGTCCTGACTGATGAGGAGCTGTGACTGGGGCTCCCAGGCCCTTGGCTCCCCATCCGCTCACCAGGCCGGCAGCCGAGGAACCAGGAGAGCTGGCAGGAAACCAGGCAGGCTTCTGATGGAAACTTACCTGGCAAAAAGGTTTAGAAATTTGCCCGGTTTCTGCTGGAATTTCATCAAAATCAACACGTTCCTGTGGAATGTTTCAATTTTGATTAATCGGTATTTTCCAGTGGAAAACTGCACCCTGGGGAAATTTCTAACCAGCTCTATAAAATAGAGAGACTAACATTTTAACAGTAAGGGTCATACACCATATTTTTTTTCTTATCTGTGGTCCGATTTTTCTGCTTTCCCTGAAACCTGGACTGACTTTTCTGAAGCCAGGGGTTTTTGTCTATTCCCCCCCATAAGGTGATATTTCTTATGTAATAAGTAGCTTTTGTCTGTCTTTTCTCAAGTCTCTAGATCTCTAGTTTTTTATTTTCTCTTCCTCTCCTTGTCAGCGCTGCCCTCATCTTCTCACCCCATTCTACTCTACTTCCCCTTTCTGCTCCTACCTCTCCTTTCATACTATCCTTTTTCTACACATTTACTCCTCTTTTCTCCTTCCAACTGTTACTTCCTGCATTCAACATTAGTAGAAGTTCTAGGGCCAAAAGTTTTCATTGACTTATGGGGTAAAATTTTCAAAAATACCTAAAAGACTTATGAGCCTAAATGTTAGAGTCATTTTATCACCCCCTCTAATGAAACAGTATGTCAGGCTATCCTGAGGGATATTATTCATGAAACTTTGGATCAGGATTTTTTGCACTAGGGTGGAAGTCTGCAACCTAAAATGACCCCAAGACACTAAGTGAATTTCCTAAATGTAGGTTTTTATCCAGGATTTTTCAGGTTTATTCTATTTAAATTCCCAAAAGCACAAGCAGTGGGTCTAAAGCTGTTTGTAATAACAGCATTTGTACACTGAAATTAACAGCAAGCTTTTATGAATAGACCACAGTGGAATGTAAAGAATGAATACTTTCACTAATCCCACATAATAACGTAAAAATCCAGTCCAGTTTATTTAATATTGTATTCCACATTTAACACCATGTCCCTGAGACCTGTTCTGAGCAGGCTGAGCTGAAAGACGTCTGGTGGCCTTTCACCACTAGCACTGCCACCAGTGGATAGCAGAATGGTGGATGGTAGTGCAAAGGTAGGAGATTCCCTCCAAAGTCTAATATAGGTCAGGCCTAATGGTGTGTCCACTACCTAGCAGTACGGCACTGTGATCCTGATTGAGGTTTCGGGTATTATTGCAATACGAATGAATTATTGTTATTATTTTATGTCCTTATCTTTAGAAGCACAACAAAATTGTATATGGGGCAAGAAATGTGAGAATGTTTACAGCAACGTAAGAATGGCTATACTCGATCAGACCCTGGTACAGCTTGCCCCATTCAATGGCTCATACCAGAGCTTCCTGGACAGTTTACAGAACAAGGTAGTTGGAGGGATCCATCCATCTTCCACTTCTGACTTCTGGTCATCAGAGGTATAGGATTGCCCCGAGCATGAGGTCAAATCACCGACTATTAGCCAAGATGGATCTATCCTCCATTAACTTATCCAGTCCTTTTTTGAACCCAGTTATATTTCTGGCCACCACAACATCCCCTGGTAATCAGTTCCACAGATTAGTTGTGTGCTGTATGTGTTCCCTTTGTTTGTACTAAGCCTGCTGACTATTAATTTCATTGGGTCACCCATGTTTTCATACTGCTGAATTCTTCTTGCAGCCCATGTACACCAGTCCAAAAACTGTTACCTGAACCAGTTTAAAACCAAGTCAAGCTACCTCAATTTTAAGCAAAGTTTGCTCACTGTCCATCTATAAACAAAAGCATTTTCAAACCAGGTTTGAAACGGCAATGTGTAGCCCGCAGGGCTACCTTGGCTTTTTTATATTCACTGTCTTGCATTATATTCAGCAGTAATGCAAGGAATCTACTGGCCTGTATGCTGTAAGACATTAGTTTTAGCAAGTTAGCATAAGGCTAAGGCCTATGAACTTTGAACAGATAAACGACCCAAGGGGACTCCCCAAGTATTGGGGAGCTGAAAACAGAGTGTTTAAGAGGAATTTCTGACCATAAAAACAACCAACCACAAGAATGTCCAAGAGGCCAGCCATAAAAATGTCATAGCAACCAATTGATGTACAAAGCAGCCTCATCTGCAGATATCTAACCACAAGAGGGCCATGGCAACGAATTGATGTATATCATAATAAGTTGAAATTATTGATATACTAACCTACAGGAGAAGGACACTGCTACATTAGTAAGGTGAGGATATACAAATAGGGAAAAGGAAAAACGCCCTACTGAATATGCATCAAACATAGTGGTGCTAACGTATCATGTTATAAAAGTTGCATTCCAGCCTAAGGGCAGTAGGAGAAGGAGATGTAGTCTTTGGAAGATGCCAGAATGATGGCCACTGGTGATGGAGGGAAGATGATGGTGATGAGGAAGATGATGGCTAGTATATCAGGTTGTTCTGCAAGGAATGGTATGGGTATATGGATGTGCAGATGTACATTCTGTAGTATCTCCATCTATCTTACTGAGTTGGCGTGTTTGTTACTGTGTTAAACTTATTAATAAACATAGAAGAGCTCCTATAATGTGAGTTTTGCAACTGTGCACATTGGGGTTCCCAACTATATAATAATTTGAATAATACTGAGCTTGATCTTTGGACAAGAACCTGGGGATTCTTAAGTAATCAATATAATATATATGTAATCTATAGACTGGGCTACATATAGGTAATTTGTTTCTCATCCCACTATCAAATGGGCCTTGGGCCTTAGACCTTGTAAAAATGAGAAATCACTGACAATTTCCCCAAATCGGAGTGTATTAGCCTGTTACTTGGTATCTCTATTGCTACCCAGTGTACTGCACTGCCTAGTCAGTTCGTGTGGCCTCAGAGTCACAAATACACACCCCGTTGTTACCCTTTCATCACCTGTGCATTTATTCTTTCCTTACAAAGCTTACTGCAAAAGGAAGTGTCTCCACAGCCTTCACTCCTCAACCCAAGCTTACCCCCTGAACGTCTCCCCTACTTCCTGTTCCTCCTACTTATATCCTCCCAATACTGAGCTAATTGCCCCAATAGTCCAGCAATCATCATCCAAGGGTCAATAATCCCCAATAGCAGTTGATTAATTGGCTTCAATAAAGCCTACTCTCTTCCCAGTACTACAGCAACCTCAGCTACTGCTCAGGAACCCAGGGTGCTACTAATAGTGCCCTGTCACACACCTCCATCACCCCCTATTTCACCTGTGGTCTTTTCCTGCCCCTGAAAGATGTCTTCTGTGCTGTCAGTACCCTGCCCTCATTACGGAGTTTGGATTCTAGTGGGGGTTCTCATGCCTTTTAGGGCTGGCATTCCATGGACCATTGGTGAGGGGCTCCTGGATTCCACCTGAAAAAGGTACACCTAGAGGGTGGAGGTTTCTCCACATCTCCATCTTGGCCCATTGGTCATCACATTAGTCATATCCTACAGGTCTTTTCTCTGGCTTATCACTACCCTCATGAATTGTCCCTCTAGAGCAGGGGTGGGCAAACTTTTCGGCCCGAGGGCCACATCTGGTTTATGAAATTATATCGACGGCCGGTTAGGGAAGGCCCCGCCCCCAATCCAGCTCCCTCCCACTTCCTGCCCCATGACTGCCCCCCGAGAATCCCTGACCCATCCAACCCCCCCACCTATTATTCTCTTATTCACCAGTCTAACTCTTTTAGTCATCAGTGGCTAATCATAATGAATGGTAATATTTTCCACATGTATTTCATCCTAAAGTCCTGTGTAGGCTGTCTGCAGACAACTCTTCTGATATGCCGACACCACTGGGTAGGAATACACCAACCATCTAATACACAGCATACTTCATGGTAGTGAGAGGAATGGGACATTCTGGCCAAGAATTCCATACTCTTAGCTAGTGCTATGTGAGTCTTTAATATACGGGCAGAACAGACAGTGGATCACATTTTCCAAAGCTCTTAAGTCAGTTAAAAGCCACAGTCAGTGGGAGTTAGTCACCTAAATACCTTAAAAAATCTGGCCTGAAGTAACTAAGTAACTTTGGAAAATGGAACTTAGGTTCCTAAGACACTTAAGCACTTTTGAAATTTTACCTAAGACTTTCATTTCCTAGGTGTCTTTCTAAAGGCCTTGTTCCCCAACAAAGTAAACTGACAGTTACTCAGTGTATTTATCTTGAAAGGGTAAAGGGTTCTGTTGAACCTGATGGGATGAGAGTGATTTTCAGATAAAATTTAGGCACCCTGGGGCCCTAATCCTGCAAAGTGCTTCATGCAGGTGGGCCCATGTGCTCACGTGAAGGCTCATTTAAGTCACTGGAACTCCATATAGTCACAGGGGGACTCCATTGACACAGTGCACCTTGCAGGTTGAGGTCCACCATCTGAGCCAATGTCAGGTTTTGCTGAGTCTTATTCTTGACGGTTTTAGTTTGGTTTAAGACCATTTATATTGCATTAGAGAGTACGGCCTTGGCCATGTGTCAACCATGTTAAAACACAGTATCCACGCCACCTCTCAGCCTTGGTTCCCCATCTTTAACACAGAGACAATACTTCCCTACCTTTGAAAAGTGCTTTGAGATCTACAGATGACTGGGTGTGATTCAAAGCCCATTGAAGTCACTGAGCAAAATTAATGTTGTATAAGGCCCCACAAGAAGAGGAGTATCATTATTAAGTGGAGAAGGGAGCTCATGTGTTCTTTTCCTGAAGGTCATTGCTTGCTCATGCTTGAAGGTAGCTGTGGCTGGATCACCCACTGGCATATTCCCCATATCCCCCCACCCACCAGACTGTTGAAGAAATAAAGTCAGTTCCTCTGGGTTTAAACTAAATCCTTCTGGTTTAGCAATCCACATTTCTACTTAGGCAATAAACATCTGCCATTCATTAATATTAATTATAAATGGTCACTAGTGCATGGGATCCAAGTCCAGCAGCTGAGATTTTTCCAAATCTGACCTCATTAGAGTTTGTATAAAAAGTGTTCAGAAGGATCCTTCTAAGCTTGAAGCCAACAATAAGTGCAGTTTGCAGTGCACAGCATTTAGATTATGCACTTAGAACAAGAACAACCCAAAGGGATGATGGAAAATGGGGAAGGGAAAGAAAATGAAGCCTAGGAGGGTATTCCTTCAAATGTTTAAACATTTTAGACTTTTATGTAGGCTAATAACAAGGAGAGGCATTGTCCATAATGACACTGTGCCATCCCTTGAACATAACTGTAAATGAAAGGTTGCATGAATTAAAGGTTGTGCATCTCATGTTTCATGAATGTAGTTGTGTTTCATGTCTGAAGCCTGTTTTCCTTTTAAACAGAGTTCTTCAGATGACAATGTGAGGGCAGGAGGTAAGAATTTGAGAAAGAAAATGGGTAAAAATAAATACGAGCTTAAGAACAAAGTAGAGACATGACTGTAGCTGTAAATCTTCCTATTGGGGCTACTGTTAGCCATAGATATTGGCTAAAATGTCACAAATGGCTGATTTCACTCTTTATCCTCCATCCCCCCCAAAAAAAATTGGGACAAAAAAACCTTCTATAGTTAATAATTAAAACCTACAGAGTGGGGGAATTAAAATCATATACTGTATGCCTCACTTGTAGACAACTGGCTCATTGTTTTGCTCTCATTTTCTATTGCAAGGAACTAATGGTATTATTATTAACAATGATATTTCAGAATATGTTATGAATCATGATTTCTGCAGTCACTGAATTTTTTAATCAATAATTAGCTCTTAGGGTTGTTTTTCCTTAAGTTTCCGCTAGTGCAAAAAGCTATGTTAACAAACTAAAAATAAATACTGAGAAATAAACATTAATATTATTTGTTGCAATTAATTTAAAAATTCTCCGTGGCTTTAGCATATATTAATATGCAAACACAGCATGCCAGATCCTCAGCTACTGTAAACTGACAACAGAGCTACACCAATTCATACCTACTGGCGATCTGGCCCACCAACCTCATTGATACTTTTTGTGAAATACTGGCACACAGCCAAGTGCTACATGCATCCTACCATCGCGATCCTAGGCTTCTGAAGAGCTGTAGAAAACTGAGCCAGAATTGATCATTTCCTTCTCCATTTGCATGGACAAAGTGGAATGAGGGGGTGGGATACAGGAAACTGGTTGTAGATCCCTGATTCAGGGCTGTCTGCCCAAGTGCAAGTTTGGCTGCCCAGGGTGAACAAGAGTTTTGATATTGACCTTAATGGGCAGAGGATCAGGTTCTACATTTAGTATTTGTGGATCAAGCATGCCCTTATGGAGAAGTCCTATGGAATTTAATAGGGATGAAAACAATAGAGTTCTATGGAAATGTAATAGGGTTCTGTAGAAATTATTATAATCGCTTATAGTATTTCATAGGAATGTGTTTAATATATATATATATTAGAATATATATATATTAGACACACATATGTTCATCAATTTATCTATACTGATGAAATATGTAGAAAGATTGTTCACTCTCCATTAAATTCTAAGGAACTGTAAGGGTGTAATACAAAATTCCTGATTGTCAGATGATCTGTGCTAAACGTCACACACACGCACACATACGCATGCACACACTCACACGTCAAATTTAAACTGCTACTCAGCTGTGACTTTCAGTAGGTTAAATACCAAGGTATCTAGTTCTAGTGGATTCCCAGTGTTTGCAATCTTTAAATGAAGACTGGATGTCTTTCTAAAAGGTATACTCAAACTCAGTCACAAGTTGTTTGGTAAACTTCACGAATCGCTGCATGACATTGACAGCCTTGTGTTATGAAGCTAGACAGACTAAATGACTACAATGTTTCTCTCTGGCTGTAAGACCTATGAATCTATCATAATATGTTTTGATGTTGACACCTAATGGGGAACATTCTAAAACTCCTCTTAGAGCTTTGTATGAAATACTGCAGCTGAAGGTTTTTTTTAAAAAAAAAAAGCTGTGGGGTAGGTGCTTGGAAGTGAGGAGTGGGGTTCTGGCCTGAGCAAAGCAGATGAAAGTTCTGGTGATGGAGCTGTAGAAGTTCATTGATAAGATACAAGACCGGAGATGCAGAGAGCTGAGGGTGAAGGAGTAGGAGGAACTGCCTCGGTGGGGATGAATAGACAGTGATTCAGCAGGATGAGTAGGAGCAGCAGCTGGAAAGTCTTTCTTTGTTTTCATTTTATAATAAAGGAATTTTGAAAATGACTCTGCAGAGCCTCATCCAAATCCCACTGACTTCTATGAGCTTTGGATCAGGCCCATCACAAATATGGCAAATTATACAACACTGCGTGAGTACTATAGCTTTCCCTGATTTACAAAGCCACAACAGCATTACTATACATGGAAGTATTCCATGGACCAGGCTTTAACTCTGATTAAACAGTGCTGCATGCGTCACCATTAAACTTGAAAACATCCACTGCCTCTTTTACTCTGTGGCCAACATTTTCCAAATGTTTTGCATTCTTTGACCTTTTTTGTTAGATGTACTAATGAATTTCTTGTCCCTCTCTTTCATGCCTCTTTCCAAGACTCAAAGATCAAAATGGGGAAGGGCCCAGGTCCGGAGAAAGGACGTGCTAGTTAATCCTTTCTGTCAGCTTAGCTAGTTCCAGTTCTCTCCATCGCCACTATATGGCATACTACCCACGCCAAGATTGACCTGTCTGCAGTGGTCTGCTAGAGAATGGAAAGTGGGTAAATTGGCAAGTTGCCCCTGTCTATTTTTACGGCAGGAAGGAGGAGTTCTGATGTGTTGGTAATTATGGACTGGCAGACATGGTGAAGGGAGCTTCTGGGGGCAGCAGAGGGGTAGGAGCTTGTGGTACAGCAGGTGGTTGTATTTTTCACCCTCTGTTTTCTCTTGCTTAGATGTGGCATCTAGGATAAAGTCCTCCGGGAACATCAGGGGCACAATAAAGGCTCATTAATGGTAAGAAAAACAGTTTAATGAGTTCATTTATTTGACTTCACGTTGTGGGGAGGGTGGCTGGAGTGCAGTCAGCATTTCACATGCAAACATTAACAGCTTTCTCTGAATTGTTCCCTTCACAGGCCCAGCTGACCACACACTTCATGTTTTTAAGTTTCAAAATGGTTTACGTCCTCGTTAGCCAAATATCAAGGTTGTTTATTCGCAGTGAGTCCAGCACAATTTAGAGCATGTTCAGAAGAGCTAAGGAAGTCAAGTGATCCCAGCAACTGCTCTCTGTCTTGCCAGAACAGGGAAGAAAGGAAGAAGGCAAAAGAGAGGCGTTGAAGGTGGAAGAGGTGAGTGTCCCCAACAGAGGCACAGGCCAGCCAAGCATCCTGCTAGTCTAAGGCCCTATTGAAAATCCCAGTGTTGTATAGTCACCCTGTGGCCACAGACATTTTCAGCTTGCCCAGGTGCATAGTACATGTTATCTTGTGCATACAGAATAGCTCAGCTGCATGTGCAAAGGACCTTTGATAGCGTGGGCCTTTGTGAGTAACATAGTTGCCCAACCCTGGCCTGTGTCTCCTTTCCTCTTGGAGTTACTAGGCATAATGTGGAATTAATGCTCACATAAGAAAATAAGGGATAACAAAGAGGTCTAGTTGTTATGAGAAATAGTTTTACTCTTTATTGGGCTTTTAGGGTCAGATTTTTAGGTGCACAAAGATGCAGATAGCACCTAGTTGCAATTTTGAAACTCCTACTAGGCATCTATTGGCATCTTTGGATGCCTAAATGCCTTTAAAAACCTGGGGCTGAGTGATGTAAAGGAGCTAGATGTTGGGACACAGCGCTGAACTTTTAGACACCTAGAAAATCACAGGAACTATACTGCAATCCACGAAGCTTGAGTTTGGCACCTAGGACTCATATACCATGTATGGGGGGGAGATAGGTGTCTTAGACTGTGATTCTCAGACACCAGCATGTTAGGGGAGAAGCTGCTTAAGACCCACTCCCTCTCATGGAAATGGGCATCTAACTTCAGGCTGCAGCGGATGCCTATCTGCGCATAGCAATTCACAGGTTCATGGTGATAGGCACCTTATAACTTTTAGAGTAGCTGCATAGGACGTTGGGCACCCAGGCTCAGTTACCACTCGGACAGAGCGGGAGAAGGATTATGAACAGGAGTCTCTTAACTCACAGGTACATGCTCTAACTGCTGAGCTATGGGATATTCTGCTACAGGGCTTCCTTAATCTCTCTTGCTAAAGCTATTCTACTATGGCTAAATAATAAAACAAAACAACAATTAGAGCAGAGGGCTTGGATCCAGGGTCTCCACCTCCTTGGCTACCCACCAGGCTACCAAGTCACTCTCTCTTTTTCTTGCTTGCTTTCTCTAGCCCAGTTATTATTTAAGTATTTAAGCCACAGTGGAACAGCTTCAACAGGACAAACTGAGGCAGCCTCATGTCAGAAAATCCCATAGGTCAGTGGAGGGAGAACTGGGTTCAAATCCGTTCTCCCACTCTGTCTAAGCGGAGGAATTGAACTTGGATTTCCTACTTCCCAGGCAACTCCTGTAACCAGAGGGCTAAAACTTAGAAGGTATCCTGTTGCTCCTCGTCCTCCAGTTAAGTTCTGAATAGAACCTAGCTGCTGGGTTGGGACATGTATGTGTCTTAAATGTCTAAAAGCCCATTTTCCTGAATTGCTTTGGGCCTTAGGTAGGACATAGGTGTCCAGATGCTTTGGATATGTTTACACTGCAATAAAAGACCCCAGGGTGGCCTGTGTCTGCTGATTTTACTGTGAGGCTATAAAATTGCAATATAGATGTTCGGGCTAGGGTGACCACCCATCCCAAAATGAGTGGGACGGTCCCAAAATGCAGAGTTCAAGTCCTGATCTAGGCTGAATGCCTCCAGGACAGCATTTGTCCATGATTTCCTGTGGCACCACTCTGCTTGAAGCTCAAGGGTGGCGCCAGCCTCTTCCCAGTGGAAGGGGCTGGCTGAGATGGGCCTTAGCCCTTCTCCCCTGCCATGAAGCCCAGCCCCCTGACCTTTCTCTTCCCAAGGCCCAGTCCCTGCCCCTGCTCTTCCTCCAAGTCCCCAGCTCCTGCTCCTTCTTCTCCCCTGAGGCCTCACACCCTGCTCTTCCTCTTCCCCTGTGAGACTCCACCCCCCAGCCAGGCCACAAGCTGCAGCCAGGCAATAATAAGAACTGCCCAGTGAGCGTGGACCACTGTGAGGAGCCCTGGACTCTCCACTTGCCCTGGGCAGGTGAAGGTTCCAGGGCTCCCCACAGCAGCCTGGGCTCCCTGGTCAGCTCTTACTATAGCCTGGCTCTGGCTTCTGTCCTGGCCAAGGGATGGGTTCTCAGGGGGAAGAGGTGGAGCAGGGGGTGGGGCCTCAGAGGAGGAGGAGGAGCATGGGGTGGGGCCATGGGGAAAGAGGAGGAGCAAGAGGCAGGGCCACAAAGTAGGTGGGGCTCCCACATGTGCCTGCTTTTGCCTTTTGATAAGGTGGTCACCTTCGGATTTTGGCTGGAACCTGATGTCTGAGACCTCATGAATGGGGAAGGTCTTGGGCCAGCCATGGGTGTTTTACTGCAGTGCAGACACCCTTAGAGTGAAGCAGCAGTGTGCATACCCAGAGGCAGAAATTTAGGCATGGAGAAAACTTTTACCCTGAACATTTAGACCGTTTGGGCACCTACCAGGGTCAGGCAAGAGTTTTGTGCATCTAAGTGGAGCCAAAACGGGGACTTAAACCCTAACTTAGGATATAGTCACCTAACTACGTTTGAGCATTCAACCCCTGGCTTTAGGGTCAGATTTCATACTACACCTTTCAGGTTTGGCAGGTCATGGGTGGTTTTGTGCTAGCTTTGCACCTCTGAGATTCTCGGCTGGTCCAGGGGCCCGTGCAGCTCCAGTTGCAAGCACCAGCCACTGCTCTAACTTACACCAGCTCCACGCAGTCATCTGTAGGCTGCTCTGCAGTCTAGAATAGCCAGAACACAAAGGACTCAGGCCACTCCTTCCCCATCTAACTTTGTATGCGCCTGGGGCTATGAGTGGGGGGGTGACATAATGCAGTCTACACTAGCTCTCTGCATGAGAAAACCACAGGAGGCCATTTAAACTGGTTTTGCAATCCCTAAGCTGCTGTAAAAGGGACACAGAACTTAGTCTCAGCAATGCTATTAATGAAGGATAGAAATGTGTTAAAGTTAAAGAGTCAAAACCCCAGCAAAGAAAGGAAACAAAGGGCTCTCTTGGCAGAAACAAACAGAAAATAAACAATCAAACTCTTCATAAGACAGATTCCTCAATTATAGTAGCTTGGACTCGCAAGAGGCCAAAGCTATGACCCAGTGGCATATACACAATGTAAACACAAGGATGCAGTAATTAGCTTCACATTAATTCTGAAGCTTCAGAAGCCTGGTGACTAATCATGCAGCAAGGTCATTAACCATAGCCGCACTGGTTTCTTTCACATAGCATGCACTCCTTCACTGTCGCACTAGAGACATGTATTACCGTGATGTGTCAGCTTTGAGCATTTTGGTCCTAGTTTTAAATGTCACTAGCCTATATATGTCTGGGGGATGGTGGAAGGGGTTTAACATTATCTGGGGGCAGGGCCGGTGCAACCACTAAGCGAACTAGGGGACTGTCCAGGGAGCCAAGTGGTTGGGGGCACCAAAAAGCACGCTCGGGGAGGCGGTGGAGCGGAGGTGAGCTGGGGCAGAGGTGCGGGGAGGGTCCCCTCAGCAAGTAATGGGGAGGGAGGGTGTGCACAGGGCAACTGCTCCCTGCCCGAGCTCACCTTGGCTCCTCCTCCTCCTGAGCATGCTGCCCTGCTCTAATTCTCCTCCCGTCCCAGGCTTGCTGTGCCAAACAGTTGATTGGCGCCACAAGCCTGGGAGGCAGGAGAAGTGGAGCAGCGCCGGCGTGCTCAGGGGACGAGGTGGAGCCAAGGTGAGCTGGGACAGGGGGGGTGGGGAGATGCTGCCGGGGCGGGGGGGCCTCCCCGGGTGGAGGGCAGCTGCGGAAGGGAGGCCATCACAGGTCGGGGTGGGGAGGGGAGCTTCCACGGGGCTCCCGAGGCCGGAGGTGGGGGGAGGCGGGGAGACGCAAGGTAGAAGTTTCACCTAGGGAATGAAATATCCTTCCATCAACCCTGTCTGGGGGTTGGACTATCACACCTTCCCAAGTACCTTTGAGTAAAACTTTGTGAGTAAAAAAGTAACGTTGCTGAGCAGTCAGTATCAAACATGGCCAGAGTTCCTGGATTGTTCTTGTTTTAGATGCAGAGCAGTTATTAAAACATAGTACATTTGGGAATGATGGGCCTGACCCAGAAGCCACTGACTTCAATGAAAAGCCTCCCATTGACTTTAATAGACTTTGAATCAGGCCTTTCATTTTTAACATGTGGAATGGACAAGGACAGCCGACCTGTTTAATTTCCCATTCCTCATGGATAAGACTACGTTTTAGTCAGGGGTATTTTTACTAAAAGTCATGGACAGGTCATAGGCAATAAACAAAAATTCATGCCCATGATCTGTCCATGACTTATATTAAAAATACCTGTGATTAAATCATGGGGGGTGGTCACTGGATTGATATATGGGGGTGCTGCTGATGGGGGGGCACCTGGGACCAACAGCACAAGCTGTTGGGGGCCGCTGACCACGGCTGTTCCATCTGGCTGGCTGGGGACTGCTGCCTGGGCCACTGGAGCAGTGGCTAGTGTGGCTGTTCTGGGGGCTACCTGAGCACCTGGCCCTAGAGCCAGCTGCTTGTGCGGCTCTGGAGTCAGCCAGACTGGTCTCTGCAGAAGTCACAGAGCTCACGGAAAGTCACAGAATCCGTGACTTCTGCAACCTCCGTGACAGACACAGAGCCCTAATCATGGGTTGCTTCCACTTTGGACTTAGCAGGTGTTCCTCCACTGCAGGATGTCCATTACAATAACAAATACAATAGTGCTAATACATAATACTGTTTTGTCAAGACTTAAGGAGAACAGAATCTACTATTTCATTCCCTCTTCTGTCAATTTTCATTGGGCTGTCTGTGCCTCTTCTGAAAGAGGCTACAGTATTGCCAGGGAGACCAGCCTCACAGTTTAAGCAACACTGGCCTAGATACACCGGACCTTTGCTATAGTCCCAGGATTTGGGATCAATGCGCGGTCCCGTGTTAATGCGAGGGATGCGTTGCCATGGATCCCAATTTAAATATTTAAATTTGGGATCCATTGCCGCGACCGCGCTACACGCGAACCAGCACACGAGCTATAGCAAGGGTCTGAGGTACTAACAGTAGGGTTCATTACTAGCCAGGTGCTCTTGCTAAGCCTCCAGAAAGACTCAGCCAGAAATTCCAATATGCCCATTTTATAGAGCTAACTTCTCAAACAACAAACCTCCCCTTCAAATGTATTTGCATGTTTCTTTATTTTGCATTAATAAGAAAGAAGATTATGTGCAATCAGTGCAACTGGGGATATTCTGTTGACATTAAGGGCCAAAATTTCAACATCCTGTTCCACAAGTGAGGCTCTCACAGTGCACACTCAATCGTTATGCAGGCCCAACACTGCATTCGTACGTGTAAACTGACACTGATAGGATCAAATGACTGGGGGGACTCCTGTTGACCTGTATGGATTTTGCACCAGGCCCCT
This sequence comes from Dermatemys mawii, assembly GCA_007922305.1. Taxonomy (NCBI): domain Eukaryota; kingdom Metazoa; phylum Chordata; order Testudines; family Dermatemydidae; genus Dermatemys; species Dermatemys mawii. The sequence goes on along the minus strand of ML677333.1, from coordinate 67,380,308 downwards.
CATCAGTGCTCCCTTTGGTTACTAAAGAATAAATGTGAATTCCTGGCCACAATGATGTCAGAGAGTTTGCTATTAACTCCATATTTTCAATACACAATATAATTCTTTTTTATTTCCTGTTTTGTTTATCTTTCATTACAAACTTCATGTGATCTTTCTGTCAGTTCTGCTTGGAACAGTTTAATTGAATGCTAATGAAAGCCAGGCTTATAAACAAAAGAAAGTGATCAGAGATCAGCTACACAACTTTTTCTTCGAGAGAAATACTAAATGAGCAGCTTACTTTACTTAGCAGCCCTTTGTGTTCCATTGATGTGTGTGACTCTGTGGCGTGTGAGTGAGTGTAAGGAAGGGGAATTTATCACTTAATATTTTAAGCCTGTTGGTATTATGTTACATTGTCTTCAGCTAAAGTAACAGCTACTCTAACCTTGATGAATGGCTTTGGGAATTTTAGCTGAGTAGTGTTTTTGGAAATCTAATGAAAGCCTGATAGCGTTCCAACTATATCTATGAGAGCCAACTGCATATTTATCAGATCCGGTCTGGAAATATGTTGGACACACGCTAATTAGGGATGGATGAACTAGTTTAATAAAACAACAGAACTGTTCTGAATCTTGGCCTTCCTGGCTATTCAAACCAAACTTGAACCTTTAGATTCAGATATATGAAATGGAGAATGGAAACAGTTTTCATCTATCTAGCTCAGGGGTGGGCAAACTTTTTGGCCCGAGGGCCACATCGGGTTTGTGAAATTATATCGAGGGCCAGATAGGCAAGACCATGCCCCCAGTCCAGCCCCCTCCCACTTCCTGCCCCCTGAGAATTCCTGACCTATCCAACCCCCCCACATACCTTGTCCCTTGACTGCCCCTTCCACAGACCCCTAACCACCCCTAGGACCCCACTCCCTACCCAATTCCCCTGCTCCCTGTCCCCTGACTGCCCCAACCCCTATCCACCTTCCCACCCCAGAACCACCACCCCAGAACCCCACCCCCATCCAACCCACCCTGCTCCCTGACTGACTCCTCCAAAGCTCCCCTCACCTCACCCTGGAACCCCCCCCCATTTCCCCTCTTACTCTATCTGCTTGCAGGGGTGGGGAGGCGGGAAGCATGCAGCCCCAGCTCCCAGAGCGCTGCCCGTGCAGGGTGGCTCCAGGGGAGGGGCGGAGTGCACAGTCTCGGCCCCCAGAGCGCTCCCCGCTTGGCGCGGCTCTGGGGGAGGGGCTAGTGCACAGCCCCGGCCCCCTGGAGCACTGCCCACGCAGCACAGCTCCGGGGGAGGGGTGAGCGTGCAGCCCCGGCCCCCGGAGCACTACCCCTGCGGTGCGGCTCTGGGGGCTGGGGGAAGCATGAAGCCCCAGCCTCCAGAGCTGCCCGCGTGGCACAGCTCTGGGAGAGGGGGCGGGGCATGCAGCCTCGCAGCGGTGTCCACGCTGCGCGGCTCCATGGGAGGGGACCAGGGGCAGTCTCCACAGTCATGGGCCGGATGGGAGGGCCTTGCGGGCTGGGTGTGGCCCGCGGGCTGTAGTTTGCCCACCCCTGATCTACCTCCATCAACTTATTTCAGTATAATCCCTTCTTCATTAAAACTGCTCCTGTCCAAATCCTTCTCTTTCCCCTGTTATTCCTTTGTCTCTCCCATTCTGCACCTAGAGATCACTCCTTGCCCAAAGAGATTGCTCCCTCCCCACTTCTGGGGTGCATTGAAGAATCACAAAGCACTCACTTGGTTTTCCTTAGCAAAGTGTTAACTATTAAACCCACCGGGCTAACCTGCTTCCAGGGAGCGCTCTCTCTTCTGCCTGTGCAAAAGCCATTCTCAGCACAGATATATCATGCTTCCAGGCTACTCTGAGCTGACGATCACTAAACGCCAGTTAGAAATAATTGATCCCATCTGTCTACGTATATCTGCTGTTGTGTTAGTATTAGTTTATATTTAGGTTGTAAGCATGTTGGAGCAAGGACTGTCCTTTTTTTTCTGTTTTTACAGAATCGAGCACAGCGGTTTCCTGGTCCTTGACTGGGGCCCCTAGCCACTACAGTAATACAAATAAATAATAATAATTAATACATTAATTAATGATCCACAACTAATACATGTATTTGATACATTTAGCCTGCATATTTTCTTGCATAATAAGCACTGTTTCCCAGGACATATTCTTTATTCATAATCATTAGACCATTTTTGGTGACTATTTTAATCTTGGCAGATTGATGAGGAAATGTTCTTTGATAGCATTCAATACTAGCGAGGCCAAGTGTATCATTTAGTTGTGATTGGACAGATAAGTCACATGGTATAGTTTTTCCACATTTGGATGAGCAGTTCCGGCAGAAATACTTACGTATGGAAACTTAAAATTCATTTTCTGCAATTATTTGTGCGTGCAACTTTGACATTTGGTTTCCTGCCAATAAAAGACAATCTTATGTACCTTTGCAGAAAGCAACCACAAAAAGGTCACGAGTATGGCCAAAAGCACATTTATGAAAAAATGTAAGCAAATCTTTCTGGATAATATGCAGTATTTGCTCAGTTTTACCTATGCTGCTTTTTCCATTGTGTCCCATAATGCATTTTGCATCTCTGGAAATCACAGTAGTACTTGGTATCGTCTGTCTCATGACAGTGACCACAGCAAACTAGTGCATCAATTGATTCTCATGCTGTGTGATTTTCATTTAAAGGTCAAAATCAAAGAAGGATCTCAACATGGGCAGGGAAAAGAAGAATCTCATAAACTGGGGGGTGTTTACGTTTTGGAGAATGGATTATAAAACAGAAAACACAGATGAGGGAGAGAAAGGAAAGGGATCAGCTGAGAAGCAGGATCAGTTGCTGGGCAAAGGATTGAGTATATTGCAGATTGGATGAATGCAGGCATCATGGCTTGGAACGGGTAGAAAATACCAAAATAAACCCTCAGAAGTTTTGGGTGAGGATAGAAGTGTTAGAATGTCCTGCTTGGGACACAAGAGCATAGGAATTGCTATATTGGATTAGACCAACTAGGCTAATGTGGGCAGCTGTACCTGCTAAATCAAGACTGGGGGTATGTTTATACTACCTGCCAAATGGGCGTGTAGTGTTCGATGTATCGGGGATCAATTTATTGTGTCTCGTCTAGATGCAGTAACTCAATCCCCGAATGCGCTCCCTGTTGACTCCAGAATTCCATCTCTACGAGAGGAGGAAGCAGAGTTGACAGCAGCCAACTTGCCACCGTAAGGACTGCCAGGTAAGTCGACCTAAGATACTTCGACTTCAGCTATTGTATTCGCATAGCTGACGTTGTGTATCTTAGCTAGACACACACCCCCATCCCCACCAGTGTAGACCAGCCCTGAAAGAACTATTTACAGGTTGTTAATTCACCTAATTATCCCAGTTTGCTTACATTCCACCTCAAAACCTAGCACCTTCTTCCATGAAGACTTCTAATTCTACTTCAATGAGGAGACAACAGAAGCAGAATTACAACCCATCTTGACAGACACAATAGCCAAATGAAACAAAATAATCTTTCCATGCCCTTTATCTGAATCTGCCTACTCACCACAGGCAAATGTCTATGAGAGATACCAGCAATTTAGCTGACTAACACCCTGTCTCTAATCTCACCTTCCTGAGCCAAGTCACAGAAACAATTGTGGCAAACATACTCATCGTCACTTGTCCTTTGCCAATGCTCTAAATCCCTAACAGTCAAAATACAGACTTAGATTCAGCATGGAAACAGCACTTGCTGAACTAGCTAATAATCTGCTTATGATCATGGAGGAATGACTGATGTCAGTGCTGATACTACGAGATCTACCAGTGGCCTTTAACATAATAGATGTAACAATATATGCATTGCAAAATAGCTTTCTGTGTTACTTAAGTGTGGTTTTCATTTTTTCTTAACAGTGAAAGTGAACCCAGTTTTGCTTGTTTTCTCTTTGCTTTTCTAGAACTTTCTTTCCCCCTGCTTCCTACTGGGCAGCTCGCTGAATGATTTTAGCCTGAGGAGCTCTTGCATATTTGAGGTGTCACTCAAGAAGGAACAAAACTTCCTTTTGTGGAAGAGGGGGAGGTCAGAGTGAGGAGGCAGAAGTGGCCTGGAGATTAAGGTGAAAAGCTTCATTTCCTCTTTTCCAGTTGAAAAGTAAGTATAGACTTTTAGCCTTAAATTTCAGTTTCCTGGCTTGTGTCACCATAATCCAGTCCTTAATGTTATTATAACCTAGTTGGCTTTTTCTGTGAATTTCCTTGGTTTTATTAAAGATTTTCTTTAAAAAAAAATCCATCTCCTTTGTGGAGGTCTATGAAAGCGGAGATGACAGAGAATCATGACTACTGTTACAAGGTACGGTGTAGCTGTGGATTTAAAAACTTTTAAAAGAGGAAAGGGCTCCATTTTGCCTTCAGACATACACACACACACACACACACACACACATACAAATCCCACTGGGAAAGATGCTGTTGTAATTTATACTTCATCCAACCACACTGGTTCCAAAGGGGTTGAGCACTGGGTGTAAAACAGGGCAGACTGTGTTCCATTACTTGCTCAAAAGAAACAACCTTATGCACTTTGCAAAAATAGATTTATTACCTTAAAGGACTTTTTGTGGCATACAATATTTTGCAAATATGGTTTGGCACAAGTCCCATAAAGCACAAAGTAAGAATTGACAGTAAAATACGTGAGGAGTTTCTTTTAAAGTATTTACTACAAATGAACAGCAGACATTTTTCAAAGTGAAATGTCTTGACCAATATGAAGAGGCTGCCAAAATACCATATGCATGCACAACATCATCATCACCCAGAGAAAAATGTTATTTACAGTTCCAGCATTAATGTTCAGTCCTGTGTTGTTTGCTCAGGCTTTGGCAGCAAAAAACAAAACAAAACAATTAATCTGCCCCTTCTCACAAAAAAAAAAGAAAGAAAAAAAACCGAACCAAAAAACTGGTTATGACCCTTAGTTACTCAGGGTTAGTTAGATTATCTCTCAAGCTGTGCAACTGCATAGTAGCATTCAGAGGAAGTAAGAACCCATTTATGTCTCTGGATGAACACCCTGGACCTTGGCTCATGGTATATAAAGCAGTGGTTCCCAGACTTTAGCATCCCAAGGACCTCCATTTTGTTTTTTGTGGACCCCCCCCAGTCTATCGATGTTCATGAAAAGCTCTATTATTGATTAAATTACCACTAACACTATTATTTATTTTGTTATTTCTTATTAGACAGAGATACATAAATATGTCTGGGCAAGGGACTATTCTTTATTTAATCTAAACAGCTAGAAAACCTCATAAAAAACCCAAGCTGACAAGGGCACTCCAGGGGGTCCATAAGTCAACTGCATGCCGTGGAACAGCTGTGGAGTGGGGGCGGGTCCTAGGGCTGGACACCTCTCCTGGAGCTAGTGACTGCACTGCTGCGAGAGGAGCAGTATCGTCCAGCTGGATCCAGCGGGGCTGCATGTAGAATTCACACCGCGCTGTCAGATGCGCCCGCCGGTTGGCAGGGGCTGCTTCACTCTGGCTTCTCCTGTGCTCTCCTCTGCTGCTGATTTCTACAGTTCCAGGCAGGTCTGTGAGTCATGGCTGGGGCCGCTGGCCCGCTAATCAACTTCACGCAGCGGAACACCTGCAGAGCGTGGAGTTGATCAGCAGGGCCGGTGGCCCCGGCCATGACTCGCGGACCGCCTGGAGCCATGAAAATCAGCAGCAGAGGAAAGCAAAGGAGGAACCTGCCGGCATATCTGAAAACACAGTGTCATTTCATAATGGCCGATCCTGCTCCTCTCACAGCAGTGCGGACACTAGGTCCAAGAGAGGGGCTCAGCCCCAGGCCCTGCCCCCTACTCCACGGCTGTTCCGCAGTGTGCAGTTGACTCGTGGATCCCCTGGAGTGCCCTCGCAGACCCCTGGGGGGTGCGTGGGCCCCAGTTTGCAAATTGGTGGTATATAGGAATAAATGGATGCTGTGCTCTTGCTGTTCGGAGCAGATGGGTAGGGTATGGATGGAGCCTTCAGGGCACTGCCCAGCAAAGCTCAGCTAGTACGGGGTGAGGGAAAGTACAATCTGCTGCTCCCATAGGCCAGTCCTGATCACTACCTCCCACAGCAAGGAGGATGCAGGAAGGGAATTGTAGCTCCCTGAGTCATCATTCCGTCCCTGTGATGCTCCTGCGTGGGGCAGGAACACCCTGTCCTTTATTGTCACCTGTGGCCTTATGAAATAATCCAGCCCTAAAAACATTAATAGTAGCAAAAGGTTTGTCTGTTTCAATGCGTAACTTGCAGCAAACCATTGGTAACTACACAGGATTCTGGGAATGTCACTCTGTGTATCATTCTGAAGCCTAGAATGTCTGTAGAGTTAATGTGAAGTGATGGAAGTAGCTATGGGCATGGTTGAGAGCTCTCTTTGTTCAGAATATCACCAGGTTGATTCATCACTGGATTTCACAGTCTGGTACCATCCAATTTTTAAGCTCTCAGTCATTTTGATTTTACGAATTACACCCATGAGGTGTACAGCGACAGTAAGCATGTGTCTATGTCACACCAAGAGTCCTAGAGCATTGTGATTGCAGAGATGATTCAGCCAATCACTACCCATACTCTACAGCTAATTTGCATGCAACAAGTTCTTTGGGTATATGCGGGAAACTGCCCAGTTAGTGGAGCACCCATGTAACCAACTGGCACCTACACAACTCACTGCAAATCTCCGAGCACAATAACTAGCTCCCCACACACAAATCAACCACACAACCAGTGCACACAATCACCCCAAACATAACTCTGAAGCTTACAATGTCTGTTGAGTTAGTGTAAAGCGATGGAAACAGCTACAAGCCTAGTGAGGGCGCTTCTTGTTCAGAAGATCACCAGGTTCAATCTTCCGTGAGCGTTGCAGTCTGTTAATGTCCAATTTTTTATTTTGCAGCCATCTGGGGCTTTTTTACACACATAACTATAAATTATACCTGCGGGACAGCACAGGTTTTCATCTACTAGTTAAATACTAATTAACTAATTTGGACCCAAAGCATGGTCCATCTTGTGTGTCCAGACAGGGAGTGGGGGGTGTAAGGCCCCCTCTTACTCCCAGTGCTCTACCCATACCATGAGTAGCAGTGCAGAAGGGGGAGCAGCCTCCATTGGCCTGTGACCCTTTCTTCGCATGTGTCTGAAGAGTGGGCAGGAAGGAGCAGGAACTGGGAGGAGCGTGGGTTCCATCCCCACCCTTGTGACAGGCAGAGTAGCTGTGACAATGCATTGGGAGAAGAATGATCTATGCCAGGTATAGGGTTGGTGCAGTGCACTTTCCCACCAAATTCACAGCTTAGAGTATGGGGCTAATATTTTTAGCCTCAGTTTATTTAGCACTGTGGGTTTCCTTTAACTACGCACCCAGGTCTTGCATTAACGCCAATTGCAGTTCTGCCTGCAGAACCCACTGAAAGGAGATGCTTCTCAGACAGAAGGCAGATTTTGTAAGGGGTCAGTGCAGTTTTTACTCTGTGCAAGGACACGATTCCAGATCTCCTCACTCAGGCCAAACAAACACTAATGCCAGTGGGAGTTTTGGTGGCTTCAGAAATGCAGGCCCAGGAGTTCAGAGGTGAATTATTAAACAAACCCAATGTCAATTTCATATGATGATGATAACATGGTACCTTTTGCTTCCTTCTGACATCTCTTTCTTTGTACAATACATTTTCTGTTTTCACTTGTAGCTGGGCATAGATTGCCCTGTGCTGAAGGATGCTGTACAATTTCTCTGACTCTGGTTTCATTTCCTCTCTTGAAGCCACATGTTTTTCCTTTCTTTGTGCAGGAGCTCCATGGACTCCACTCACTAACTTCACAATGCACTGTAACAAACATACGACATGTTGAGCTGGACCGGAAGCTTTAGGAGCACACACAGGATATTCATTTTATTCTGCATCAACCAAATGGAAGAAAAATGAATTCATCTTCAAACTGAAAAGCAGGCTGGCCTTGAGCAAACTAATCTTCTTTCTAAGGCCAGTCTCAGATCAGAAAGTGGGCCAAATAGTGCTCTCAGTTTCACCTGTCCAAATTGAGAGTAACTCTGTTTACCTAAATGGAGTTACTCTGGATCTACATAGGTATAACTGAGAGGAGAATTTGGCCTGTCAGGGATGTATTCAACTGTAAAATAATGCTAGTCAATTATGTACAAGTAGGATTATTTCACACTAGCTGCATTGCTTTTGCCAATTCCATTCCAGAATTATAGCAAAAAAAGAAAAAAAAATGGTTTTGGCAAAATGAGACATTAGGCCTGATTTTGATCTCACACTGCTTTTTACAGAAGCATAATTCCACAGACTTCTGTGGAATCAAACTTGATTCATACCCGGGTGAGGGGAGAATGCTGTTCATTCTCTTGGTATTGAACAACTTAGTCAAGAGCCATGAAAGGGATGCTATTTGTAACACATACCAGATAAAGATGGGCAAAACTGGGAGAAACGTTGGATTTGGAGAGCTTCATTGGTAGGGTTTTGCTTTTGACAAGCCCAAACCAGGGATGTTCGGATCCAGCTCCCTTATTACTGTAAATTCTTTAGCAAAGAGTGCCTTCCTAGACTTGTACATCACCTAGCGCATTTTGTATGTTTCGGTGATGCTTAGGTAGATAAGTCTCAAAGTTTAGGAGTGTGCTTTGGAATAGTTGTCCTAGTTTGGCCCATTTTCTAATTTTTCTTCTGCAGATTAAGTTTAGTATACTTTTAATACCATAGACATCCTCTATCTAGTGGAATACACTCTGCAACAAAATGAGGATGATAGATTTAATGGCCTAATGGATTTTTCCATCTCTGCAACATATTTCCAAATTTTACAAACCCTGCAAGAGAGCTGATCTCAAGCAATCTCCACTTAATTGTTATGTGGCTCATTTTGCTTTTCATATTACATGTGAGGCTCTCTTGTTAAAATAATAGGTTTTCACATGCACAGCAAAGGTCTGTTTTTTCTCTGCAGCTTTTAATGACTTTTCCTAGTCAAGACTGAGTCATTGTTAAAACAACGTGAAACACACACCAAAGAAGCAGAAATGATTCTTCAGGTTTCTTTGCTGTGATGAAAGTCCTTGCTTGGAAATCAAACTATGAAAACCATCGCCCCCACCTGAGGTAAATATATATTTGGGAAGAGAGCTGCAAAACTATTGTACATTATTTTTATTCCTTTCAAACCTGCTCAAAATATGCACACAACTTCCACTCGTACCATGAGATTTATATCCATATTCATGGGGGTGAGCAGACTTCCACCAATGCCAGGCGGTAGCACAGTGTTCTGTGGCTGCACAACATGGAACAGCACAAGAAGCATAAGGACTGTTCCCCTCTGTGCATTTTTTGCATGAAAGGATCAGTGTTGCCTATTCCCATGATTTTTTCTTGATTTGCAACAATATTTGATGTTTTAATTAAAGCCCCAGCTCCTGGAGTCAAGTGATTACATCAGAATGTCAGCTTGCATTAGTTTTTAAGTGAGTTTTCTACTCCTCAGAGCTGTGGACAAAAACTTAAAAAATGTGACCTGAAGACACCTTAAAGGCTCAGAAACTAGAATACAAATAAAAAACACAAGATCTGTATAAAAATCTCATGATCGAGGGGCGGGGTGAACGGGAGGTGATTCATGATTTTTTAACATTTGAGGTTGGCAAGACAGGAAGACCCCTCGACGGGTGGGCAAAGGAGCAATGGCCCTCTCCTCCACCCCTAAGCGCCAGTTAGCAGAGCTGGCCCATTGTGCAAGAGAAAGCATACTGCATTTCCTGAAGGAGTGTAGGACAATCGATATTCACCTGCATGCTGGAGAGTTTGGGGAGGAATTCCTGAAGTAGAATTCCTGAGGTGTTCCATATCACCCCAAACATTGGCTATGCTTAATCAGCACAAGAGAGCCCCTAATAATTGGAAGTTGCTCATCACAGAGCAATGGATTGTTCTGAAGAGACCAGAGGGCAGATTCAGGAAACACCTTGAGGTTATGGCACTGGAGAACACTTCTTGTGACTGAACCTTTCCTAAAAATAATTCAGATGCAGTGTTGGGTTTCCTGTTCCTAACTCTGAATCTATTCCTGCAAGTCCTCCTCTGCGCGGACTCCCCATGTGGTCAATATGAGTTCCACACTTCCAGGACTTGCAGGGTTGGGCTTAGGCTGGAGACTCTACTTACCAATACTGGTGCACTCCATTGTGTGATTGTTGGGTTCCAGACCCTCAGGGCAGTTTTCAAGGCACTTTCCATTGTGTAAGTAAAACCCACTTTTACACTTTGTGCAGAAATTTTTGGTGAAGCAGGTATCACAGTCAGCTTTACATTCTGTAATACAAAACAGAAAGAATTATATCCTGTGTCCCTTTCTCTCACCCCAGTTAGACACTAAATCCCTGATTTGCATGTATGCCAAGGTTTAGGCTTACGCTTTATGCCACTCTGGCAAAGTACAAGGGCCTTCCAGTGAGAGTACATTTTATTCATATCCATGTGAAGTCCCCTTTACACTGCGGGAAATGAGAATGAGAATGAGAATTCGGCCAACAAGGCTGCATTCAAAACTGCGTTGCACTTTGGGTAGTCATTGAGAACTGTGCAAAGTGGGTGCACAATGCCACCAAATCAGAACTGTAACATATGATATCCACGTTGCACTCCCATTGCACAGGGGTAAACAACTAACTAAAATGCAAGGTAGTGGAGAATCAGGTCCATCAAGTATATCTCCATTCGTTCAGGAAGAACTAAACATATATTTCAGAATTTAGAATTATTTTGTATCTTTTCACATTGATTGACTGATTGATGGATTGATTTCTGCTCCATCACTTTTTGTTACAGTCCCACAGCATTTTCTATAATTACTATGTTTATATCATTCATACAGGACAGAAGCCAGACATGGATTTTTAACAATATGATAAAACTTGTATATGTACTATTGTGCAAGTGACATACAAAGGATATGGTTACATTTACTCTAGAGATACTGGCAGAGAAAAGTTCACAATCATGTGAAGTTGTTAGTGGCTCGGAGCTTATATGAATATAGGATTATGCTCCAGCATCCACTTGACAAGAAGTAAGGAGAATTACTTAGCTATAATTCCTATGTTTTACTTAGTCACCTAGGTGGCTAGTGAATAGAATTGGCCAAAAAAGGGTTTTTCTCCAGGCTTTCGTTTCAAATGCCAAAATGTCAAATTTTGTCAAAATTCAAAAAGTATTGATGGATCATAGGAAGGAAGAGATGCAAGTTAGGCATCTAAGCCTGATGAAAATCAATGACAGTTTGGCATTTGACCAGAATATAGTAACATGCCCAAATTGCAAAAACACCCTTGTGGTTATGCTGTGCATAGTGTATAGTTACAGAGAGATCATGCAAAGGAGCTCTGGAAACCTCACTGTGAAGCAATACTCCTCAGTATCAATCTTTATCTCACAGGGGAACAAAGGGCAGGCTAGGGGATTGACAAGAGCATTGCCAGTGAGTTTATAAACAGCATGGATCTCATCGTCACAGGTTCCACTCTGTGCATTTGCAGTGGCCCATGTCTGCTGCTACTGCCATTGAGCTGTGGCCCTGGTGGACTATACTGGTATCCTTTACCTTTGAATAAGGATGTAGGAGAGAAGTCCATCCCCAGTGCCTGGATATCCATCTAAAGAATTTTTACTTAAGCTTTGCCCAGGTAATGTGAATGCCACTCTAAACTTCTACTCAGGTGAATATTAATTGTACCAGTATAAGAAGGCTGAACAAACTAAAGAATCAATCTATCTATCTATCATTTAACTTCCTTGATTCATAGGGATACACAATATGAGATTTAGTCTCATATCAGAAATAGAAAATATATAGGTACAGCATTGCTTTCCCCAGTACTTACTTGTACACTTATTTATTTCTGGATACCGTGTTCCAAAATATCCACTTGGACACGAAGAAAGACATACTCCGATCTGTTTCATGCCAATCCTCTCCAGAACAAAAAAGAGTCTGGGTTTGCATGACAAGCATCCATTGTAGTCGGAACATGTGGCACATCCTCCTTGGCAACCCTGGCTCACATTGGGATGCACTGAAAAGACAAGTTATTTTAAAAAGGAGAAGAGAAGAAGAGCTTAGACAAGCCTGGGTATGATGATGTCTCTGTATACTGAGTGCTGTGTTAAAATCTTATGTGACAGCCTTCAAAGGCTGGTTCATTTTTGCTTCCATCTCTTATGACCTGACATTTTGTTTCAATGATATTCTTAGCTGCCTTCATACACATAACAATGGGAAACTCAGATGATATGTTCGTATCTTGCAAAAATAGCTAACCGTAAATTACATCTGAAATTGCTTTTGTGGTACAGCAGCACTTTGGGGAATAATCAGGTTTTCTCTCAGTAGCAATGGCTTTACTGACAGTGCTTGTGTGGGCCTTGAATGTGTTTGGACAGCGGAGCAAAAATAAATAGTTTTTGTGTGTTAATTTACTTTTGCTTTTTATATCAAAGTTAGATGATTTAAAAACCCCCACCCTAGTCAGTAATTTTCTTTATTGTTTAAGTATCTTTTTTAAAAAGAATTCTGCTGTGTTGGAATGTGGAGGTGTTAGATATGATGCAAAATTGCCATGATAAGAAGACACAAAGAACGATCCTGCTCACTTTCATTTTTTCCCTGGAATGTTCACTCTGGCATGTTTAATCTCTAGCAATTACAACCTGATGTTCGGACTTAACTGTGACATTTAGACTACTCCCATCCCAGCATGGAACAGAGGTAGGAGTTATACTCCACTTTTGAATGCATCATTCTATTTCTTCAGGAAAAAGAGAAAAACTGAATTGCTTTGTACTAGAGAGACATACACATGTTTACTCTGCTTAAAAATATTTGGTTCTCATGGTACTTACATGTGCCAGTTGTTTTTAAAGTAGATAATAGGAAGATACTGTAACATACCTTTTCAGTAAGAGAGATGTCAGTGAAATATTTCTCTGTGTGATATAGGATAACTGTGGGAACAAAGGGAGCGGGAGGGAAGGCACGGCACTGTGCATCCTTCAACAGTTTAGAACAGCACGCGGCCCATCAGGGTAATCCACTGGCTGGCCACGAGACATTTTGTTTACATTGATTATCTGCAGGCATGGCCCCCCGCCGCTCCCAGTGGCCCCGTTTTTCCATTCCCAGTAGCCTGTGGTTTGCCATTCCTGGTCAATGGGAGCTGCAGAAATTGGCGTGGGCCGCAGGGATATGCTGGCTACCACTTCCTGCAGCTCCCATTGGCCAGGAAAGGCAAACCATGGCCACTGGGAGCTGTGGGAGGCAGTGCCTGAGGATGGGCAACATAAACAAAATGTCTCACGCCCTGACGGGCCGCGTGCTGAAGGTTGCTGACCCCTGTTTTAGAAGTACTTATGTACTTAAAATGGGACATACTTAAAGTGTGTATGGCACATACTGTGTATGTGTATGTGTATGTACTGTGTATGTGTATGTGCCATACACACATAAGTGTGTATGGCACATACTTAAAATGGGATTCTACTCTGAAAGGTGACTATGCATAAAGAGGCCGTTTTCAAAGGCAGGAATGGTCAAGTGATTAAGAAACTGAAATTATTTTAAAACTATCCATGATTTTCACTGAACCCGACAAAGAGAAGAAAATGAAGCTGAAATATAAAATATTTGTCATCAAAGCCAATGTCTAAAATACATGAGCACTTTTGACAGGAAATGTATGTGAGCACTAGTAACAGGTAGATCTTTATGAATAAATTCTCTTGACAGAGAAAGCCTTATGTGCAGTTCCACTTAGGGAAACATATATGTGAGCCCTTTTGACGGGGAAAATGTTTTATTATGCAGAGATGATAATTTCTCCATAGTCAAGATAAGATCCATTAAAAGGCAATTTTTCAGCTCCCCGCTAACTCCAAATATGAAAAATATGCAGAGCCACTTCCTCATTTTCTTCTTCTTTCTTGTATGTACCAGATACCTGTCACACAAGCAGCATGATAAAAGCATGCACAAGTAATCATATTGTTGTCAGCATGAGTAGACCCCAATAGTTTTACCAAGGGTTGGTCTACATTGAAAAGTTACATCAGCATGCTACAACTCTCAGGGGCGTGAAAACTCCACACCCCTCAGAGACACAGTTAAGCTAACCTAATCCTCAGAGTAAACAGTGGCAGGTTGAGAGAAGAACTCTGTCAACCTAGCTACTGCCTCTCAGGGTGGTGGATTCCATATAGCGATGGGAGTAATATTTCCTGTTGCTGTAGTAATAGTCTACAGCAGCTGCAGCTGTGCCTCTGTAGCATTTTAAGTGTAGACATGGCCAATGGCTGTAACCCAGGCTGCTTTATAATGTTGATTTTGAACCCTGATATAACTATACACAACACAAAAACAAAGAGACCTCTCCTGTTTTCAAATATACAGTGTTAAATACCATTGAAAAGAAGATGCTTTGAAATGTTTGACTAAACTAAGTCTTTTTTTAGCTTAGACATAATTTTGTCTTCCCTATAAGTGACCTAATGAAATTGCATTACATCTCAAAATTAGAACCGTAGGTAGATTGTTATAATGGCTTATGTTGTAAGAGGCAGTATTTGAGAGCAGGTTCAGTAAAATGTTTCAGAAATTGACATTACTTGAAAACTCAACACTATCCTCCTTCACGGAACCAGATGGAGAAAAGAAATGAAGTAGGGAGACTGTTTTTGTCATTGATCTCCAAACCAGTCTAGAATATTTTTCAAAACTAAATGGACACTATCAAAGCAACTCTTCATTGTGGGTAAGAGCTGATATTATTCAATTAGGACAGCTGTTCCTGGGTCCTGACTTGAAATCATACCAAGAGATATGTAATACCATAAATAATATAAAGATTGTGCATTTAAAATTCTTACAAGTCAAAAATAACTGGATACAAGGTGTCTGTATCTGGACCTTTAGCCATATTTAAGAAGTCAGCCCAGGAACAAATTGGAACAAAAGGTTTAATTTCTCAATATATACAATTTTGATTGGAAAAGATGTTGATAAGAACACAACCCAGATGAGAAGCTGGGAGAGAGATCTGAACAAAGAAATTGATCTGCATGAGTGGGTGTCTATATGGGAAAGAAGATATACATCTTCAATTTGTGTTGCTCATATAGAAAATTTGTATAAATTACTATAGAGATTACATCTGACTCCAGTTAAGACCCGTCATATTTTTGCTACTAGGGAGGTGCTCTTTAGGAAGGGTTGTGAGGAAAGGGGAATGCACTTGCACATGTGGTGGTTCTGTCCAAGAATTAGACAGTTTGGGGAGGAAATTGTTAGAGATTCATGTTATAAAAAATGAGATCCCTTGACCTGCTGACTCAATGCTCCAGTAAAGGATCTAACTTTTAAACAGAATGACAAATATATTAATTTGTTACCGCTTGGAGCTAGACTTTGTATTGCATGTTATTGGAAAAATGTGACTCCTCTTCCTGTGGAGCTGTGATAGGGTAAAATATGGACTGTTCTTGTGATGGAAAAGCTTTCATGCCAAATACGCACACAGGAGAAGTGCCAAAAAGAGGCTTGGTATTTAGAATTTTGGTATCTGTGTAGCATACTCAGACGAGGAGGGCTCTCTAGCCAGCAAGCCAGAATCTTTATCCGGGTTCTTTGAATATTAACTGATTCTGAATGAGTAACAAGTTATGGTGGATGTTAACATTTTATTGTAACTTTGCCTTAATAAAAAGTTTTAAAATAATTATACTCCAGAATGGGGTAAAACTTGGTCTCCTCCTCTCCATTCACCTTACTCCCTTGCATGTGCTACCCTGGTCGGTTGACTATGTGCAAAGGAGAGAGCTGCCGCTGCTGGACCGGTAGGCCCCTTCAGCACACTGGGGTGGGAAGTAAGCAGACAGGAAGTTGGCAGAGCTTAGGCCCTGATACACCCCTTTTCTTCCAAAGCACTGACCAGTCTAGCTGAGCTGGCATGGGAGTGAGGAAATAATCTACACTAGGTTAAAACTGGCAAAGATGACTTTTCCCTTGGAACAACAGGATAACTAGGGACTAGACCCCTTAGCCACAATCTAGTTCCTGGTCTGCTCTTGGAATAGTGAAACTAAGCACTCCCCCTTACTTTGCCTCTGTGGTAAAGCCACAGTTGAATGCTTAGTGAGACCTCACACCATCACTTTTACGGAGGCTAGTAGCTTTACTCCTCTTGTCCAGACAGAGTAACTGCGGCACAGTAGAGTGACTTGCCGCAGGAAAGCTGGGAACAGAATCTGAACGTGGGACAACCTGATCACAATGCTGTTGACACAAACATTGCTTCAAATCTCTGTCTGGAATTAGGTCAGCTGTAAAAATGAGCAAATAATGCATATCCGCCTTGGGAAGTGCTTCGAGAACTACAGGTGAAAAAGTGCTAGGTGAGTGCAAGGCATTCTTAGGAGCCACAATGTTCAGCTGTGGTGACTAAGACACACAGAGGTCCAGTGTCTTGGCTGAGAGGTGCTGTGTGTGGCCTAACTGGTTAGGCACTGGCTGCAGAGCAAAGAGATTTGAGTTTTTGCCTTATAGATCAGTCCAAGAAATGTTCTCTTGTGAAACCAAATGGCATCTGGTGCAATCTAATTCATTCCAAAGGCAAAACAGACCAAAAAAAGAAAAAGAAAGAAAGAAAGAAGGAAAGAAAATCCACACTGCTCAGAACAGTGTCTTTACAAAGCAGAATAAAAGTAATCCACAGCAGAGACACTAGAGCACATGTTCTCAACTCCCTTTCAGTCTGAACATGGGTGAGTTTGACCATTTACTAAAATCCTACACCCTCTAGGAAGAAACACAGGATGAAATATCCACCATAGGTGAAGAGGCAGAGATTCAAATTCTGCCTCAAGCCCACCGACTTGGGTATTGAAGCAGAATCTGGCCCTCCATTTTTAATTTTGTGCAACTTCAACCACAACAAACCAGAGAAGAAACTGAACTGCTTGTGAACTATTCAGCTTCTCTTCTTAGTTTAGAGCCTTTTTGCCTCGGAGTGCTATTTTAGAGCAAGATGTTTGTTCAGATGATGATTTTGAGTATCATTAGCAAAAAAAAAAAAAAAAAAAAAAATCAAAATAAAATTGATTTTCCTTTTTCATAGTATTTTCCAAAGCTTTACTCTGGAAACAGTGAGTTGAAATCTGCCTATTTCAGACAGAGAGCTAAGAACAAAAAATTATTTAATCCTAATTTTAAATGATATGTGGCAATTTCAACAATGTGCAGCAACTAAAACTTGAAAATCAAAAAAGATTTTTAAACTAGACAGACAACATTTGCAAATACAATTTTACATCATGCCCAGAATTTGATTTGCCATTTGAATTTATAGATATATGGAATCTAACAAAAAAACCCCGATTAGATAGATAGATTAGAATTTGGGTGGGAATATAGCCTAGTGATTGGAACAAAAGGCCAGAAGTTAGAATATCTGTATTCTTTTCCTGTTTACTGAGTTGATTTGGAATGTAGCCTGGGACAACTCAGTTAGTCTCTCTGCCTTTCAGTTTACTGAGCCTATCACCTTCAACTCCGAAATGTAAATGTACAGGCCAGCTCCTAAAATGGACATGTGACAGAAGTGAGTCCCAATCCCCACTAGGGGGACATGGTTACTCATTGCTTCCTGGACCAATAATCTCTCATGTGAGGCAAATGTTAAATTTGATCAGCTACAAGTGATCCAAAATATCCTCCATCAAGTCATAAAGCTACAGGATTCTGTAAGCTGGAATTCTCCATATAGCTCTTCTCTGGAGAAGCTAATGAGCTCCAGATAAACCAAACCTCATACTTGACCACATTTGGGGAAACACCAGTAACTCTTAATTGGAAAGGAGATGTAGTCTCAAAAATAGCATAGTTATATCTGGAGGTCCCCTTGCTCAAGATAAACTCTCTCCTTCTTCTCCACAATCCACTAGCAATTGCAGATTTCCTCCTAATGAGGATGGAATAGGAGGGGTCTGTTCCTCAGAGTCAAAGGACTTGCTTGACTTTAGTTTGAATTCAGAACATTGCTACCTTCCATGATGCAAAGCATAGGGTGAACAGTCTCAAGACTCCTAAAATAGCTTCACAAAGAGATCCCAAAAGAATAGAAAATATCTCCTCAGATACCTGTCTGGCTTGACAGAGCATTTCCTCCCCTGAGAGGCACTCTGCATCTGAAGGCAAAGAAACCAACTGCTTTTGCACATCGAATGTTAGCCAGTCCAAAGAGCAACAGAAACGAAAGTATGGGATTGCACCACAGCCTCAAAAAGTATCCATGACCATTTTATAGCGGTATCAACCAACAAGCAGGCCTTCATCACACATAGCCAAGAATTCACTGGGGAATGCCTCAGCATTATTAAACACGTCTGGCGCAATGAGCCTGATCATTAGATATGCTGGCTGCCAGAAACATTCCCCTTCAATTTGGTTAGAAACAGTAACCTCACAAGGGGGAGTTCAGAGAGTTTAATTCTATTGACTAGCATCTTCAGCACAGCAGAAATAACCCCCGAATCAGCCACAGGAACCACAAACGGCTCACTCTCATTCCAGGGAGTTTTGTAAATAAACTGAAACATTCTTTGCATGGAGATAGAATGAAAGCTGTTGTTTTCCCATACACCCTGCATATCTCCATCAAAATTCAGGGATATGGGAAATTCAGTCAGTGCAGAGGGTGAAACAGATCTACAAGGTAAAGCTACATTACTAGATTAAGTAACAGAAACCCCAGGTCAAAAATCATCTTCCCAATATAAAGCAGTAATGTTAGAAAAGTTCTTCAAATCACCCACAGATCTCACTGTCATAGATAGCTGTATTTGTTTCCAAATCCCTGTGTGACCCCTATCCCTCAAGAAAAGAGGCCCATAAATCTTTCTTGAGCATAACAGACTGCAGCTGGTCTATTACCTCCCCTTATTTCTAGACATGATGGTCTATAATATAAAAGGCAGGGTGGAATTTATAAGGTATTATAATAAGGAAGGCCGAGCAATTACATGACCACTGTCACCACCAGCCAAAATCCACCCAGTTCATATCTCTCAGCTCTTCGTAGGGAAAGTGTTCATGCTAAGCGAGGTAAAAAAGAGGAAGAGAAAAAATTATGCAATGTATTTGTAGATGTGTTGGTCCTAGGATCCTAGAGAAACATGGTGGATGAGATAATATCTTTTATTGGACCAACTTTTGTTGGTGAGAGAGACAAGCTCCTGGGCTTACAGAGAGCCCTTCATCAGATCGGGGGGAAATGTAAGTCTTGGACGGTGGTCACTTTGATACCTGTCTATTCTGAGGATGTTCCTTTAATGGCCTAATCCTGCAAGATGAAGATCCCCAATCATTCTTACACAGTTCAAACGTGCACATACAAAACGCAAAATGGACCCCAGAATGCCGTTTGGAGATGTGTCCCCCATCAGCCCTCCTTCCCTCCTGGACAAAAGAGAAGGTTTATTTATTTCCTCTATGCCTAAACATACCGTATGTATACTTGAGACTGAATGTTTTTCTAAAAGAGATGTGCTGTTTCAAACAAAAATTCATGCAGGGAAATCCTATGATCTGTGTTATACAGGAGCTGATCACAATGGTTCCTTCTGGTCTTAGAACCTCTGAATCATAAACACACTTTCAAGATTCTCTATGTGCCACTAACATTACGTCCGGTATTAAAGACTGCAATTCTGAGAAAGTACATTTAAGTCAGTGGGGCTGCACAGGTAGAAATGAAAGCAGAGCCTGGTCCCACAGCTCTGTGTCCTTGTCTGTGACTTTACCCCATTGGAGACTTTTATTGTTGAGTATTGCAGAGATGCTCATTTACTTGCAAGCTGTACAAGGATCACTCGGCTCAGACTGTCAACATTACACAACTACAGTAGCATTTGAAAGCTTACCACATGGTCTTTTGAGACCAGAGCTTTTCTCTCTCCATTTGCTACAGAAACCACAGAAAGAACAGCCGGAAATAGCAGATTTTACTTGACATGCTGGGGAATAGTGAGAAGGGTATAAAAAGCAAGAACCCATATCCCCATTTAAAAATTATGATTTTCTACTATCTTGTTTGCAATGTTAAAAAAATTAATGTCACGGAGCCAGCCAGCCTGCAGTTTTGGCTTTACTCAACAGATGTGTTTTCTATCAATTACATAACCTCTTCCCAATCCTCTGTGTAAATTCTGATCAGTGGCCTGAATCAGATGTTTAAAGTGAATGGAATAGTGTTTTCTTGTGCAATAATATACTTACTGGAGTAACATCCTTATAGGATATAGGTAAAAACATCTGTATATTTTCCATACATTGTCTGATTGTAAAATATATTCTATAATAAGTACCAAGAGTATGACTCAGTTAGTAACACTCTCTTCTCTGAAGTAGAAGATTATGGTTATGGGTTAAATCCATATCTCACTCTCACCAATGTAAATCAAAATAAATCTATTGTTTCTCCAATGGCGTTATCCTGGATTTACCACAGTATATATTAATCAGAACCTATCTCACGAGTACATCAACCTTTGAACTTCTATGCCAGCGATGTAGGGTGGCCAAATTTATCGGCCCTCTGAGCCGCATAAAACAATCTTCAGGAATTTAAGAGCTGGGGTACATCTGCCCCGGGCTGGGAGTTGGGGCTTCAACCCTGTGAGAGGCGCCTGATGGGGCTGAGAGCTTGAGCCATACCCCTGCTGAAACAGCAAGCCCTGAGCCCCATCCTCGCAGGGCTGAAGCCCCAAGTCCCCGCTTCCTGCTGGGCAGAAGCCCCTACCCCACCATCCTGCTTCAGAGGTTATTTTGCAGAAAAGAACCTGGGGATTACAATGGATGAGAAACTGGATATGAGTCAGAAGTGTGCCCTTGTTGCCAAGAAGGCCAATGGAGTATTGCCAGCAGATCAAGGGAAGTGATTATTCCCCTCTATTCGGCATTGGTGAAGCCACACCTGGAGTATTGTTGTACAGTTTTGGTCCCCCCACTACAGAAGGGATGTGGACAAACTGGAGAGAGTCCAGCGGAGGGCAACAAAAATGATTAGGTGGCTGAGGCACATGACTTACGAGGAGAGGCTGAGAGAACTAGGGTTATTTTGTCTGAAGAAGAGAAGAGTGAGGAGGGATTTGATAGCAGTCTTCAACTACCTGAAAGGGGGTTCCAAAGAGGATGGAGTTTAGCTTTTCTAAGTGGTGGCAGATGCCAGAACAAGGAGCAATGGTCTCAAGTTGCAGTGGGGGAGGTCTTGGTTGGATATTAGGAAAAACTATTTCACTAGGAGGATGGTAGAGCATTGAAATGGGTTACCTAGGGAGGTGGTAGAATCTCCATCCTTAAAAGTTTTTAAGGCCCAGCTTGACAAAACCGTGGCTGGGTTGATATAGTTGGGGTTGGTCCTGCTTTGAGCAGCGGGTTGGACTAGATGACCTCCTGAGGTCTCTTCCAACCCTAATATTGTATGATTCTAAGGCAGAGGTCCCAAGCATGGGGGTAATGGTAAAAGAGCTGCATGTTTGGCCATCAATGTTCTATGTAATACAGGTAGTGTAATTCTAAGGGATATTGTATTGTTAGAAGTATTGTTAGAAGTACTGTTAAACTGAGTTCCTTTCTATCTCAGGGTCAATTAAGATCTCATCAAACTTTTCTAAAGCACATGGGGAACATTCTAAATGTTGAGTCAACAATTAATCTTCTAGTGAATAGGTTCTAGTGACCAAGATTCCTCATTTCAACTATAGTACAACCTTGATTTTACAAACACCAATCTTACAAGCAACCAGTTATCAATCAATCAAGTTTTCTGGGGCTGTGGGAAAAATCACATAACAAAAGTCATCTTGATGAAAAACAAGTTGAAATCTCTTCACAGTCTAATGTTTTCAATGCACTTCACATTGCTGTGCTGTGGTTTGTAAGACAAGAAAGTAGTGCAGTGCAGCAAACTGCAATTTATGCACTTTGTCTACGGTAAATTTGGGATGTTCAATTTTATGAACATTGTGATAATATGAATGCCTCAGTTAGTTCATAAAAGATGGGTTCTACTGTATTGTTGAACATAAGCAGTGTAATGGCTGCTTCACTTTTTACACGATCACATCTCCACTAGTCACTGCACATACAGTATCTCATATTGGCTCCTCACATTCCACGTTTAGATTAAGCTCCAGGCCCTCACTTTCAAGGGTCTGAGCAAATCTATTCCAGCATACAACTCTGACTTCATCTCTTCATACTCTGCCATTTGCTCTGCTTACTCATCTGAAATACCTACTCTCTTTGTATCAAAGACTGGATGTTCTTCCCAAATAAATATTCTCTAGTTCTGTCAGGAATTAATTTAAGGAAATCTTACGGCCAGTATTATACAGGAGGTCAGACTAGATTACCATAATGGTTCCCTTCTGGCTTTAGAATCTATAAATCTCATCTTCTCTTCTCTGGGACTTCTATGTTGACCCTTCCAGTACAGTACAAGCAAAATTTTCTTACTTCCTATTCTGGCAGGAACCCACCTTTTCCTCGTTCAGATCACTCCTCAACATACATTTTTCCATTAAGCCAATCACAGGTTTTGTCCCCCATCCAGAAGTGTGGGATTAGTTATTTTTAAAACCACACAAATAGAACACTGAAGCTCTATGTAATTTACCTACCTTCTGGTCTTGTGCTTAATTGTTGTTCATTGAACTTGACCCACTGCTCACGGCAGCTCACTGCAAGACTCCCATTGACTTTAATAGGGCCACAATTTCACCCTTTTTTTAAATCAGCCATTTTAAAGTAGCCAGTGGTTTCTAATATAATTGTTTGACTTTAAATACCAACTCCATTAGCTAATCAATTATGCTAGGTTTTAATTATATGATGGCTATGATTTAAATAATTTTCTTACTCATCTTAATATGCTCAGTTCTATTTTTCCAAGTGTCTTGATCTTTTTGTGAAGCAAATATGTTTGGTATTCACTTTGGGAATAGTTCCATCACTCTTTATGCACTATCTCTTGCCTTTGAGATACATGTCCTTCCCTCTCTCTCTCCCGCTCACACATATACCTCGCTACATGAGAAAAATGTAGCACGTAAAGTACCATTTATTTCCCCTAAAATGACTGTTACACATCTATCACTGCACAAAACCCTGCCAGATGGTTTACAATCATGCTAAAACTCACCACGTGGAATATATTTATTTTCAACAGAGCTGAATTCTGGAGGAGCTAGTTGCAATTCCTTAGTTAAAGCTCATTTCCATTTTGCACTAAAAGCAAGGATTCAAATTCTTTGTTGTATGAAAAATACAGTTTGCCCTCCCCAAACTTACAGCATTTACTCTTTGAGCCCAGAATCATCGCTCTGAGAATTTATAAGCAATTCTGTTTATTTCGTTTATTAATGAAAATGAATTAAAATGGGCTCTTAAATTCAACAGCCGTATCCTGAATGATCTTAATGACAGAATGATGATGACATCAATTTTTCCACGTAGTTAACATTAATTGAAATATTATTCAGAGGCTATATTTGAGGAAATTAAGTTGCAATTAAACTAAATTAATAATGACTATTGTATCTAATTATTATGATTATTGAGACAACAGAGTCAAGTAAACAGCTCATACTTAAGTGGGGCAATTATAACACCAGAGGTTACTAATTAAGCCACCACTCTTCCTTTAAAGGTAATTTGCATGCAACAATTCTGTTGGTTGGAGTGAGTCTGTGATGTGAGGGGGACTGGGTACAAGTATCAAAAGTTCTCATTAGTAGACTACTGAGCCCAACTGTTACAATTCTTCAAAGGTTTTGTGGCAGTATGCCAACTTGGGCATCGGCATTTGAAAAACTTGACTTTTGATGCCTCAGTGGCAGCACTGCCAGGGGAACTAAAGAATGAGAGCTGGGAACAATCTTAGATCACACACTCAGATGGGGCTCCTCTCATCCCCTTTTAGCACAGCTGTGTGAACCAACATCGGCTACAAAATAAGGACCAGATTCTCCAGCATCCTTCAGCATTTTTGTGCTACTCTGGCAATATGAAGCAACTGCAATTACAATTAAAAAGGTTAGTGTGCTTTGGTGGCTTTGTACTACTCTGGTATATCAGTAAGTCTGCCCTTAAAAGGGAAAAGTAGAACTGCAAGGGGTGGACATTTCAGTTCGCAATGGATTTCAAGATTTTGAAATCTGGCTTCATTCTGAATTATAACAAAGCAAAACTTTCCAAATGCTCTATGAAGGAATTTTTTTTAAAAATGTTTGTTTCATGTCGATTGAAGTCTTCTGGTTTTATTATCTACCTTTTTGAAAAATTGTGTAATAATATACGATGCAAAAGAAAAATGAAACAAAGAGTCTTTTCAAAATAAAAAATCAAAACATTTAATTTTGACATTGTCAGAATTTTTTCTTTCAGTTTTTCTTCCCACCTGAAATTCTGGAAAAACTGACCCAATTCCAATGTATATTCTGGCAAAATATGGTTCCATCAAAATTTCTCTGATCAGCTCTAATTAATTTTTTTTACCTGATTTAAATTGATAATACATATGTTCAAATCATTAGAAGTATCACAAACTAGAATTCTCCTTGTAATCAGAACACAGACAAGCATTACAAACCCAGGAAATTCAGAGTTAAGATTACATTTGAAGACATCAGAATATTTTAAGGTAGGAAATGCACTGTTAAGAAGGCACCCAAACAACCTTAATTTTGCTTTATAGTAACACCACAAGGTGGAAAAATAGGGGAAAAAAGCCACTGTGTCTTTAAAAATGAGTTTAAGTTAATCACACCATAAACACTTAAATAGCATGATCATTGTTCTATGCATTAGACTTACAGTTTCCTAGAGGTGGTTGGATTTTATTTGTCAGATACTCTATTTAATGTATATTGCCATTATACATCAAATAGTATATGTAATAAATAATTTTCTTGCCAAATTCAGCCAGCTGGCTAAAAACTATTCATTTAATACATTATTTGACCAATGATAACAATATTTGTCAAATAATTTATCCAGAATTACACCAGTGTCGCTAAGAACTGAGAGTTATAATTTAGCAGTGCTCATTTAGGTAAGTGCACATTTCAGAAACATCTCTTCCTGCCCAAAACACGTCAGATGGAATGGTCCATTGGATATTTCATAGCGTGAGATAACGACTTTTTTCAGCTGACAGAATACTCAGCCAACTTACAAAATATTCTTGGCACTTCAAAAGTATCCTAGCAGGGCTCTGTGAAGGAGCATTTTTTCTAATAGCAATGGTATTGGAAAAATTGGCACATTTGTCGTGCTGCAAAATAAGTAATTTCAGAGAATGCAGAATGAATGATAGAAGTATACCCCACAGAGTATCGGAATCATGTCTAATATAATTTAATGAACAATTCTATAGGGCTTTGCTGAAAACCTACCACCCCCCAGATTTTAGAAAAACATTAAATCACAGCAGCTATTTTTAAAGTGTCCAACTCGCTGAATGTTTAGCAGCTTGACTGGTGGCCAGCGGCTTGCGGCAGTGCACTGGGCTGCCATGAGCCAGAGCGTATATTTGAAATGACCGCAACATCACCACTCCTAACACTGGGCTGCCGCAGCCGAGTTGTGTTTAGATGACACAATCAGCTCCAAGAACAAGAAAAAGGAAAGAAACAGAGGAAAAGCTGAATATTGCCTGGCTATGTGGGCATTCCCTCTTGGTTGCTCCTGGAGCAGCCTTGGTGAAAGTGTCTAATGGGATCATATTTCTTGCCCTCCTGGGCAGATGAGAGTTCCGTATGTGTTTTATAATCAAAATCCAATGGATAAAGCATTCAATGTAAGGAAGATTCTTGCACTTGGCAGGGAAGGAATGAGTGTCAAATTTAGACACCTAAAATTAGGCAACTGATCCCTTATTTAAACTCTTAAACAAGTATCCTGATTTCCAGCAGGGCTGAATCCTGTGGGAGTTGCAATTGCTTGGGATCTTTGAAATTCAGACCATTTAAGGAGTCTAATTATGAGACTTTAGGCACCCACGTTTGAAAATTTCACCCTTTTCTTCTCAGTGCTTCAGTTTTTTCATCTTCAAAATGGGACTAACACCTGTCTCAATGAATGTTGTGATGCCTAATACACTAATGTTTACAACATGGATTTGGTTGCTTAATTTTAGGCTGCCTTATTTGAAAATTTTGACCCAAATTTTCAAAAAGTGACCTCTAATTTGGCACACATTATTTTTCACATGCAACTTGTTTCATGTGATCAACCTTACTGAAACAAAGATTTTCACATGTAAATTGGGTACTTCATGCACCCTTCTCCTCTGCAGGAGCATGCAGATAGGTATACAGCACTTGTGCATACAAAATTTTCATGCACAGAACTGAAGACTGGGTTGGGGCCAGTTGAAAATTTCGCTCTTATTCATTTTTAACTTCTGCTTGTGACTAGAAAGATTAGAACAGTGATTCTCCACCAGGGATGCATGTACCCTGGGGGTATGCAGAGGTCTTGCAGGGGGTACATCAACTCCTCTAGATCAGTATTTCTGAAGCTGGAGGTTGTCACTGCCAGGGGTGAGGGAGTCCATGGGATGGATTTAGGGGGGTTGCAAGTGCAGGGCTGGCATGAGGGGGTAGTAAGCAGGGCAATTGCCCAGGGCCCTATGCCATAGGGGACCCCACAAACCTAAGTTACATGTTTCAGTCCCAGGTGGCATGACCTGGGCTTCAGGCTCCTGAAAAGGGTACAGTAGTCTGGAAAGATTGAGAACCACTGGATTACATTATTGGAAAACAGGCTGTTATGACTGGGCATACAGACAAAGGAGTCTGTTCTGCCCTCTGCAAGGGGTGCTGCATTTCCTGTAAATTAAGCAAAAAGGATGGATAAATTGCTCCAACAAGGAATGTACCCTTAGGGAATTGTCCCCAGCAAACTAGAACTGTGGTTGGTGAGCCAAGAGCAGCAGGGAAGAAGAAAAATAACAAAAAGGGTCAGAAATTTCAGGGGTAGAGGAGGAATTTATAACCAAAAGGCCCCTCTCATTCCTTATGTTGGGGGACCAACTTTAGCCAGCCCAGTATTAATTTATGCTGTAGTTACTAGGTTAACATTAAAAACTTCCTTATGTCTGCTCTCCCTTTTATATTTACCAGTACTCACTCTGGTCCCAGTTCATACGTGCTTAAATCCATCCCTATTCAGAAAGTACTTCAGCATATGGTTAACTTCATGCATGTGTTCTAGTCCCCTGACTTCCATGAGACTTAAATTATTTGCTTAAAATTAACCACATGCCTAAGTGCTTTCCTGAATATGGGCCCCCTTCTTAAAATCAACACATTTTCTTAAGCTGTAAAACAAACAAACAAAATCCTTACATTGAATTTGCCTGCATATAAACGTAAAAACAATCTCCAAGCCCTTTAACTAGTTCAAGGGCCAGTTACAATGTATTTCTTAAAAGGGCTTTGTGCAGAATGACCATCTTCTCAAAACATCAAAAGGGGACGCATGCAGGAGCCCTGCCTCCTCCGTGGCCCCGACCCTGCTTCTCTTCTTCCCCCTGAGGCCCCACCCCCGTTCAGGCCAAAAGCTGGAACCCAGCAGTGGTAAGAGCCACCCTTGTGATTCCCATGGGAGAATCTCAGTTTGGAAATCTCAGCTTTTCTTTCTTTTTTATAAAAACAGGTTTCTAATTTTAATGGTTGCCAAGGGGCAGGGCTTGACTCTTAATTTTCGAAATGCTTCGGTTTGGCAATACTGATGCCTAGGCCTCTTTGCTGAACAGCACAGGTGACTCTTTATATAATAAAAACACCACTTGAAACAACTAATTAATTTCACTAAAGGGTTACTGAACAACCTTCAAAGGGGTAAAGAATTTGATTAATCACAATTTTGGCTGGAATCCAACTGTTCACCTAGAACCATCCCTGAACTATCTCTTCTACCGTACAACTGGTGTTTATTAATATTTTCAGAGGCAATCATCTTGCTTTTTCCCCATGCTAACAACAAGATGGCTGAAAATTAACAATACAGATTAAATGAAAATCAAACAGATTTCAGGCTGAATAATTAGGAAAATTTACGTGAAGATATTTTTCATTCTCAGATGAAGAAAAAGAGTAGAATAATCATAATCCATATTGTGACCTCAAGTCTGCTTTAAAACTTACAATACAATATAACCCAATAAGAGTAATGATACTCCAGATAAAATGTGCAAATCTATAGGACCTTTTAGCTGAGGTTTTCAAAGCACTTTACAATGATCAATTAAGTTTAGAATTGGGATGCATAATTCATCAATGCAAAGTATTTCCTCTTCCAAATTTGTGTACTGTTAAAGACCTATTGCATTCACTCAAGAGATACGTGAAGTATCTCTTATTTCTTGGGTGAAAGTACGAGCTCTTTAACAGTACACTGAGCACTGGTCTACACTGAGATGGGGGGGGATCAATCTAAGATATGCAACTTCAGCTATGAGAATAGCGTAGCTGAAATCAACCATGGTGTCTTCACAGCATTGAGTATACTGCTGCTGCTTCCCTGTCGACTCCACCTGCGCCTCTCATGGCGGTGGAGTACAGGAGTTGAGGGGAGAGCACTCGGGGATCGATTTATTACATCTAGACTAGAGGCGATAAATCAACCCCCGATAGATCGATCTCACAGCGTCGATGCCTGCCATAATGTAGACCTGCCCTAAGTTGTGAGAGGAAGTAAATTCTGAATGCAGGTGGAATTTTAAGTAGAACTAGTGCAAACAGATTGAACTGAACTTTGCACAGATCACTATGGCCAATACTCCTACTCTTATTTAAAAAGCCATGCGATTGTTAACATCCACAAGTGATAAGGCTTTGATCACTCAGTGATCACTCACTTTTACAGCTCAGCTGAAAGACAGACCTCCAGCAAGACAATGCCCCATGCAGAGATATTACATCAGCACTAAGGCCAGGTGAACACTAAAAAGTTAAGTCGACCCACTTACATCGCTGGGGGTGGGGGGAAGCTGTGAAAAAGTTTGCACCCGGAGAGCTGTAGTCAGATCAACCAACTCCCCTGTGTAGATGCAGCTAAGCTGATAGAAGAATTCTTCTACTGACATAGCTACCGCTTCTCAGGAAGGGGATTAACTATAGCTATGGGAGAACTCCCTCATTGCTTTAGTGAATGTCGACAGTGAACTGTTACAGCAGTGTTTCTAATTAAAGATGATCTCAGAAGGGTAAATGCCACCTACTGAATCACCAGCACCACTATTTTCAACACACTGGCATTCATTGAAGATCTTCCATCTGAGTATTGACACAGTATGGTCCTGCTTAATGTGGGAGAAACTAACAGCAGGTGGCATAGCCATTAGGATGATAGAAGTGTGCTGAAAGTTAGAATAGGCTGTTTTTTTATACATTTCCAAAGCAGGGAGCAAGTCTTAGCCATGCACATTCCATTTACGTCAGATGTAACTCTTTGGATGCTAGCCCTCACATTACTTTGAAAATGTTGGGATTAGTTTCTTCTATGGGTAAACAACATAGGCCTCATTCTTTTCTAAGTTATACCAGTATCAGAAACAACTCCATTAAAGTCAATGGAGTTATGCTGTTGTAAAACTAGTATGAGATTAGAGTCTTCATACACCTTGTGTATCAAAAAAATGGAGCACATTGAAATGTGGATCCAGTTTAATATTCTGTGTTTTCTTCAAAATCAATTCCAGTATGAAATGAACCTTTGCACACAACCTTTCCATCATCATTAAACCTATTATACTCTAGGCCAGGGGTAGGCAACCTATGGCATGCATGCCAAAGGCGGCATGTGAGCTGATTTTCAGTGGCACTCGCACTACCTGGGTCCTGGCCACCGGTCTGGGGGGCTCTGCATTTTAATTTAATTTTAAATGAAGCTCCTTAAACATTTTAAAAACCTTATTTACTTTACATACAACAATAGTTTAGTTATATATTAAAGACTTATAGAAAGAGACCTTCTAAAAATGTTAAAATGTATTTCTGGCATGCAAAACTTTATATTAAACTGAATAAATGAAGACTTAGCACACCACTTCTGAAAGACTGCTGACCCCTGCTCTAGTCAGTGTAAAACTCAAAGTCTATACGCACCTACAAAAGGAGAAAACATACGCTACTAGAAGACTATTCTAATTGAGCAAAAAAACACATAACAAAATCTAATGTTCAGAAGTTGTAGTCAGCGAAGTTCAAAATGTATATAAGATACACATTTTGAATTGTGAAAGTTATTAATCATTGAAACAGATTACCAAGGGAAGCAGTAACTTCTCAACCACTTGGAGTCTCTAACTCAAGACTGGATGTCTTTCTAAAAGTATGCTCTAGTTCGATCATAAATTATTGAGCTAGATGCAAGAATCATTGGGTGAGGTTCTATGGCCTGCGTTATGTAGGAGTTCAGACCAGATGATCACAGTGATCTCTTTGGGCCTTAAAATCTATGAAATATATAGCACAACTATAAGCTCTTTTGGCACCTTAGAGACTAACAAATTTAAGGTGCCACAAGTACTCCTGTTCTTTTTGTGGATACAAACTAACACGGCTGCTACTCTGAAAACTATGAGCTTTTTGACACGCTGCAGAATAACTTAGAGACATTGAAAGCACTAGTGTTATTTCTGTTTTCAGTAACATAATCCTTATGGTCCCTTCAGATGTAGTCAGATGTTGTTCCCCAACATAATTCATTTGGCTGGAGCTAGTATATACTGATGAGTCAGTGGATGGCATTAGCACTTTTCATGGGATAGCATCAGCAATATTATGGTCTCGTAGCTAACAGTGAGCTTTACGATGCTCATCAGTCTGACTCTGCGGACCAACAGGAAAGAAAGAAAGAAAGAATTGTAGATAAAAGCAAATACCAAAAAATTAATGCTTTTACTATGGCATGATGATTCACTATTTTCTCTGCCATTTGAGAACTGCTTGCGTCACAGGAGTTTTCTGCTTTAAATAAACTCCAGTTTCTTTAAAACCAACTCCATTGTTACCTTATGAACAAAATTGGATCTTTATGTCTCAAAGGGTTTTACTGTAGCATACCCACTGGATGAAACTCAGTATAGGCAAACTGATGGGAAGGGGCTTTTTGATTTTATCAGAATACATTTGTGTAGAACAAGGTGGGGGGAATCTCAAAAATCAGGTTAAAAACCATCCTTTTGATTTCACATATTTTTTTTCTTGTTTTGTCTAACCGACTGCTCTGAAGCAATTCAACAAATTTTTCCTTTCTGTTGCATGAAGTTATTGGCACAACAAAAGAAAAATGAAAACTACATATTTTTTCCAGATACCAAACATCTGTCCATACAGTTGTTCAGTATCACACGTCTGCTATCCCATTTGCTCTTTTTTCACACCACGTAAGTTTGCTGCATTAATTAATGAGTGCTTTATTTAAGGAAATGCAAAGCTGCTTTGTATAGGTGGAATGGAAACAGTCAAAGTCCTCCTGTCCTTTCAAAAGGCAGAAGGAACAACTTTTTCAAGTTAAGAGCCTAAAAACCATAGCATCCATCTTTCACATATAGTATATCTCTTCTTCTCTGAGTCACATGTATGTTGTTCCTTTTCACCTTGAAACTAGAAATCTTTTTCTTCTAAGTAGTGTCTGTGTAAGGAAATGGTTTAGTGATTTTGATGCACAGCTGTCTTGTCCAAACAAGAAATCAGCGTATCCCTTCAGTAGATCTAACTTCAATTTTCTGGACTTCCTTTTCATAGAGTTTTTGCATCTCTTTCAGGCTACTGTTAGTGTAATGGAAATGCAGGACTAGATTCTTCACTGCCTTATATCTTGTGTAGTCGTTTACACCTGTGCAAAGGGCTACCATTCTGAACTGGTTTTACGCCCACTTTGCACGTACTTTATGTAGGTGTAAATAAAAGCACAAGATAAAAGGCAGAGGTAGGGAAAATCACTGAAAAAAATCCCTTTAAGATTCACTGCAGAACCATGACTGGAAGCGGTACTGGTCCTCAAGATAATTACCACTAAGGGCTGGTCTACACTAGGGGGATGGGTCGACCGAAGATATGCAACTTCAGCTATGTGAATAACGTAGCTGAAGTCGGTGCATCTTCGGCCAACTTACCTGCCATCCTGATGGTGGCAGCAGTCGGCAGCACGCTCCCCCGTCAACTCCAGCTTGCACCTCTCGGCGATCTGGAGTTCCAGAGTCGATGGGAATGCCTTTGGTGATTGATTTATCGCGTCTTGATGAGACGCGATAAATCAATCGCCAAAAGATCGATCGCTACCCGCCAATCCAGCAGGTAGTGAAGACATACCCTAAGATGTGGTCCACATGATCAGAAGGTTTAAGATCTAAAGGAATGAGTGCAGGAATGGATTTTACAGACCTCCCAACAGTCCCACATTTCATGGGGCTATCCTGCTTTGACCCCCAAAACTGCCTGTCTCTGTTGCAGCAGAACATTTCTCACATTAAGGGCTGCCCAGGGTGGGAGAGAGGCAGTTTATCCCAGCCCCCCTCATTTGAGAGGGCCCTCAACTCAAGTGTGGCTCATTTGTCCCTCTGTTTCCATTTACAGAGGGGCATATGGGCCATACTTGAGTGGCAAGCATCCAGGAACTAGGTGCTTTAGAATTCAATCCTACTGCACCCTCTCTGCTTCTTCCTTACTTTGGGACTTTAAGCAAGTTGCTTAGTCCATATTTTCAACTTCAGGCCCCTAGATCCATATTTAGGGCCAAATTAGGCAATGGTGTAAACTGGAACAATTCCACTGAAGTCAATGGAGTCTCACCAAATTACAACAGCAGTGAATTTGTTCCTAAGGGCACGTCTTTACTGGCAATGTTAAAGTGCTGCTGCAGCAGCACTTTAATGTGGCTTGTGTAGTTGCAGCACAGTGCTCTCCCAGCACTCTAAAAACCCCACCTCTATGAGGGGCATAGCTACCAGCACTGGGAGTGCAGCTATCAGTGCTGGTGCACTGTCTATACTGGCACGTTACAGTGCTGAAACTTGCATTGCTGGGGTGGGGGGGTTTGACCCCCCCAAGCAAGAAAGTTGCGGCGCTGCTCAGTGCCAGTGTAGACAAGCCCTTAGTCACATCAGTAAGCCATTGATTCTCAGAGGCGCTGAGCACTCCAGCTCTTCTTGACTTCAGTGAGGGTTGTAAGTACTCAGCATCTCTGAAAATTAGGCCACTCCCATTTGGAAATGTTGGTCATAGACATTAATCTCCCTACCTCAGTTTCCCCATCTGTCAAGCGGCAATAATTTCTTCTTACCAATCTGCGTACCAATGAGTACAATTAGATAAATAATTAATTGATATTTGGATAGGATATTTTGAAAAGACAAAATGTTATATATGTGCCAATTATTATTATAAATTATTATTATAAATTATTAAACTACCAGTAACACTGAGGATGTTTGTGTTACCAAATTCAACCTTAAATAATACATTAATTTGACTATACTACCAAAAATAATATATTAAAAAAATTACATCTCACTAGAATAACATAGTCTTTGCCTAACCTGCTGCTGAAAGATCACCTTAGTTTGATAGATTCAAGGCCAGAAGGGACCATTCTGATCATCCAATCTGACCTCCTGGATAACACAGATCATAGAACATCCCCAAATCATTCCTAGAGCAGATCTTTTAGAAAAACATCCCATCATGATTTTAAAATAGTCACTGAGAGAGAATCTACCATGACCCCTTATAAGTTGTTCCAACAGATAATAACTCTTTCTGTTAAAAATGTACGCCTTATTTCCTTTGGATCACTAGTTCAGACAGGAAACTATTTCCACTGACAGCAATTCAAAATGTTGGCCAAAAATTGCACCAGTATTTTTAATGTTGACATTTTTTGACTAGCTATGTGCAACTCTAATTCTCCTTAGCACTTTTCAACCCAATGCCCACTAATGTATCTGTTCCCCAGATTGAGAACCCATCCTCTTCCCCTGTAACTTCTTCATACTCAGAACCACTCCCTGGTACTCTTCCTGCCTGACACTCACAGATGCCAAATATGCCCCCCATCCACATATAGGCCACCTGGCTTAGAAAACCTGTCTCCAAGCCCAAAACTCATCCCCTCCTACCTGATACCCACCACCACCACGAGGCTCAGAAATCTCCCTTACTTGTTGCTGGGTACGATAATACAGGAGAAGAGGCAGCAGGAAGCATATCAGACAACGCTATGCTCTTCCTATGTGGACTGGCCCTACAGAAATCCTTGCTACTCTAGGCCTCTTCCCTCTTCCACCTAGAATCTGGGAATGGCTGGGCTAGAAGTCACACCAGAAGTAGCTCCAATCCCACCCAGGCATTCCCTCCATGGTAGCAGGTGGTATTGCACCTTCCAATACCTCAGTCACTCTACATAGTTGTGACATCAGCCCTGACTCAGCAAAATACTTACAGCACATGCCTAACTTTAAACATGTGAATGGGACCAATGAAGTTAAACAGATTACTCACATGCTTAAAGTCAAGCACATACTTAAGCAACTTTCTGCAGATCCTTCACTGGTGGGTTGTTGTTGGGTTGGGTTTTTTTTGTTTTTGTTTTTTTCCCCCCATTAGCCCCATTTACTAGGTGCCCAGCATAGACAAAACTGAAGTAACTCTTGTATTCCTCTTCACCCTCACTGCTTGACACCCTCTTGATATCCTTCTTCTGACAGAGAAGAGGACAAGGGACTTCTTTTGAAAGCCCACCTTTAAGTTTAGACCTGCTGAGGATATTTCAGAACATTTCCTTACGGGAGGTTGGTGTCCCATGAAAAGCAAGAGCAGCCTGCCTCTTTGACACCTACATACTACGATGACAGGAGCACTAAAAATACCTTATACAGATGATTCCTGCGTACCTGACCTTGAAAGGCAGATAGCCTAGATTAGCTGCAGCCCTTCCAGTCTTGGGGACCTGAGACATAGCACTACCACCTTCTGCAAGCTTTACTACGCATGTCTCCTCTGACTGGAGCACTACGAAGAAAATTATGATCCAGCAGTGAATGGCAATGTCATACAGTACAATGAACTGAGAAAGGGGAGGTTTCCAATGAAACTAAATCCACCTAGTGAGGAGTACAATAGTGGAAACCTGGGGCCCAATCCTATTATCCTTCTTTAGTCAGTGCTTTAATTAGTCTTTACTCAGGCAAACTCTGGTTGATTTCAAATGGAGGTAAGAAACTGAATAAAGACCACAGAATCAGGATCAAAACCTTTCGCTATTTGAGATAACTAAATTCTGCAATGATGTAGAAATATAACACGCATGATGTTCATCGTCTTCCCAGAGACCCGTGTATATTTTCACCTGCTAAATTCCCCAGTGTAATGGGCCTATGGATCTTCACAAATGCCAAATCACTCACTGTAAATCAGTCTTTCCCCTCACCTCCAAATTGGTCCCAGTGTGGTGAAGACCCTGTAAATGTTACTATTACAGTACCTCCCTTGCATCCTGAGGCCACTTATGCCATTAACCACTTTGCATGTAAAATATCAGAGCACACTGTAAACACTTAAAACACTGTTCAAACAGGAAAGTATGGAATATGATACAAGTAGTGAGTTCCACCAGATTAGTGCTCCGAAGGCACAGAGCTTGCTGACAGAGTAATTATTTTATGTTTAAATGTGTGATCTTAAGATATGGTATTTTTGTTCATGCAAAGATTGGTTTTGCCCTTTATTTTTCACAGACACTGACCATATAAAGAAAAAATCCAACCAGGACTGTGAGACCTTTGTAGAGGAGTGTATTTTCAGCTTGATATATATCGTTTTAAAATGTACCGGTTGGTGTATTTCCTTAGCATGATCTGCCAGTTACTATCTAGGAAGATCTCCAAACATTGTGTGCACACATTACAGAACGCTGTCTCTGCACTGATTATTTATAACGATAACACAGTGAAGCTCAAATTACACTTTGTTCTGGCTCCTGCCTTCTATCTTGTCTTTTTCTTTGTGGAGTGTTGAGGTATACCACATATAGGTTTGTACAGTGCCTCCGGCTACAAACATTAATAAGAGCTATCACTTAGGAACAGTTACTTACACTTTGTTTAATCTCTAATGGAAAGGATTCTTCTAAATATTTACAGCAGAACAGTTGTCCGAATGAGTGCTGGAAATTACTGGCATTTTCCCAGAGGGAAAAAAAAGGAAGGAAAAAAATACAGCTTTGTTGCTGCACTCTTATGTTGATCTTAATATTTCAGGATCTGCCTTCTGTAACACGATGGGATTGCATAACAAAAAGGTACTTCTAGAATAAGAGTCATTCACGTACAGTGGGTGAGAACCACTTTTGTATCTTACCCTCGTAAAAACGTAGCTCTCACTGCTAATCTTATGGGAAATGATTGTTTGTTTTGCAGACCCCGGAGTAAATAAACTGTTTGTAAGGAAGGCAGCTGCTGCAAGATATGGGAGAACACCAAACAATTGTAGGTGTTTACATAGGGCCCAGGCCTGCAAGGTGCTGAGTGCCCTGAATTTACCACCAACTTCACTGAACTCTCCCCAGGTGCTCGCTATTTCGCAGAATTGGGCCCTTGGGTCTTAGGTCTCAATCCTGCACACAGTTATGCACTTGCTTCACTTTATTCACAGGAACCATCTCAGCGAGTCATTGGGACTACTCACATGAGTAAAGATACAAAGCCCACTGATGTCAAAACAAAGACTTCAGTGGATTTTGGATCAGTCCCTTGAAAAAGCATTTGCAGGGTCAGGGTAAAATTTTCATTAATTTCAAACAGGGAGTTTTTCTTGAATAAGAATTTTCCTGTTAACTCAAAGCAGAGGAGAGCTCTGCTCTAATATCTATTATTTGTAGGATTTGCCCTTGTTACAAGAAGTGCATGCAATTGTGTGTGTAGGGTGGGTGGGTGGGTGCATGCGTGTACATGTGAGAAAGAGAAATCTCACTGCCTGAAACTGTGCTGCCAAGATAAACGTTGGAGCATTTTATAAATTAACTCTGTTCTACATGTTTATTTTTCTTTTGGAGGTTCTAAAAGGAGACCGTTCAACTCGTCTTATTAGTAGCAGCACATTTTTTAGGGGAAAAAAAAGTTAGTGCTCTGTACTGGAAAGTATTTGCTATTTTCAGCAGAAAGTATTCTTCCTTTCTGACCTGGCATCTTAGATAAGATTTATATTTCTGACCTGACATTAGGTAGTTGAGATTTATTCTTCTATATTAACTTTACTGTGCTTGCAGGCTATTCATTTACATCATGGGGAATATATTTATGGAAGAAGCAAAGAGAGTGCACTAAAGTTAGTAAAATATGTATAGGACATTCCCATGAACTGGTGAAAATGGTGGTTCACCTGGCAGCTGGCTTCTTTCTTTTTTTTCCCCCCCTTCTTTTTCTTTGTTATTTCAATTTTAGAATTTGAAATGTTGAAGTCTGTTTCAATGGTGAATAACTTAAAAGCATGCAGACAGCTCCAATATATCCATATGTATGCTGGGATGGCATGAATGCTCTCAGGGTTCTGCAGCAATGACCCAGGTATAAGTAATATTGGACCTGGTTCTGCTCTCGCTCTGGCCAGTGTAAATCAGTAGTACCTCCACTGAAGCCATAAAGACTGGTGTAAGCCAGAGCAGAATAAAAATTACAGTTTTTTATATCCAGAGGTGTGGGCCCAGACAATTTGTTAATGTCTAACTTACTTTAAAAGGAGAACCACAGACACTAATGGAAACCTGGATGCACATGGATAGAAAGTTGGAAAGCTAAAGGCCTTCCCCAACTCCCACTGTAGCCAGTGACAAAATGCCAATAGGAACAAAAATAGTCTCTATAATTGTTTGAAGCCAAAGGACCAGATGGCTCAGTGAATAGGTAATAGGAGCTGATGACTTTTACCAATAAATTGCCAATTGAAATCCAGCCCTGGTTGGTTTTGACTTCAGATATCTGTCTTCTGATATTTGTTTGGATGTGTCCACGCTATAAAAACTGCTCTGAGAACTGGCAGCATTGCTGGCTGCCTCAGCAAGAGGCCAAGGACTGAATGGGCTGGAGACTCAACTACTCCTTCATCATACAGGCTACTTAGAAGAAAGTGGAGAAACACAGGCCAGAATGTACTGAATACAGTACTTACTTCCTGCAGAGAACTAGAGGAATTTTGTTTCAGTGGCTTCAAACTAACACATTTCTCCAGTAAATTCACATGCACTTTATAGGTTATATTTTAATGCTCCCGAGCAGGCCAAGAAGCGGAGGTATCTTTTTCCTTTAATGGACGCTATTCAGTTGCAGTCATGATAGAGAAGAAGTTCTGGGCACTGAGGTATTCTGTGAAACTGGCTGGGGAAGGTGCGGGAATTTGGAGCAGTTATGGAGGGGGCACCCCTAGATACAGTTTCCATAGATCTGAGTTGTAGTGCCTGTACTCCATAATTAATCAACAGATTTCCTACCCTGCTTCTGGACAGCAACAGAGATTGTAGTCTCTGTCTCAGTGGTCCCTTCTGGGCTCGGTGGTATGGTGGCCCATGATGGGTCAATACCTCAGAGGTAAGGGCGCTAATGGATATTAGTTAATACAAAAGAATCAGCAGCGAACTCAGGCTCCCTTGTTCTGGGAGGAGGGCAGTAATGGGTAGTTAAGAAAGCATGGTGGTTCAATTAGGAATTTTTAAAATAATTTAAAATGTTTAAAGGAATAGAAACTCTTAAGCTGATCACATTAATATTTAGCCTAAGTTTCAGTGTGATGCTATTATTGCTGCCTCCACCCTCTCGCTCTCCCTCCCTCCCCATGTCTCCTGTTTGGTATATGCACCTTGTCCTCTAGCCAGCCTCATCCATCAAACACGCACATAGACAACTTTACACAGTTGGCTGCTGAGAGATCTCAGGGCAGGAGGTCAAAAGATTTGTCTTGCTCTGGGAACATCAGCACTCTCTGAAACAGTCACCAAATTCAACACATGTCAATTACTGGGAGCAGGGGAAAGGCTGGATGCTAATTAGGACTGGGGAAGGTGGCAAAGTGAGAAAGTGCGAGAGAGATCAGAGAGCGAGCTGTAGTCATCAACACTGCTGTGTGGGCAAGGTGCGAAATTATAGCAGGAAGAAAGCAACACAAGTGTTGCTCCCAACCCTCTTTAATGACAGTTTGCGGAAGTTTTATTTACAAAAGTGAATACGCTCCTTCCCTTCACCGGCACCTTTCTCAAAGGAAATGCAGATTGCATGCATTGCTGCTCTTCCTGCCACTGAGTGTGAACAAAAATCCCCCAGCAATAATCACGCTTTTTAATTTAGGAGGGCACATGTCACTGGCAATGTCTGAACACTTGGGCGGGACACTGATCTTACGCAGGATTGTTTTACTGGTATAGCTCCATGGATGTCAGTGGAGCTAGTTGCTTCTGGACTCAAGTATTATCTGACAGCAGCATCAGGCTCTTCAGTTTTGTGAAGTAATTCACCCTGATCCTAGTCCCTACGAAAGTCAGTGGAGAGAATCTCATTGACTGGAAGCTGGATCAACACTTCCACAGCTAATGGAAGACCGCATTTTAATCAGGCACATGTCCAGAATGATCTTGCTATGCTAATGAAGATTATTTAGTGAAAAAATGGGGTT
Source organism: Dermatemys mawii (assembly GCA_007922305.1). NCBI lineage: Eukaryota > Metazoa > Chordata > Testudines > Dermatemydidae > Dermatemys > Dermatemys mawii. Next base: position 67,340,440 of record ML677333.1, on the reverse strand, counting down.
CTCTTCCTGGTTTGCAATTAGAATGTTGGAATATGCATTTTAAGAGTCCCTCTCCCTCAGGAATACGCCATAATTACTATTAATGTCAGTGAAAATGCTTCATGGGTATCATTGGGGGAAATGCAGCCTCTGCTGCCTTAGCATCACTGATCACCACATTTCCCCACTCCTGGGACCATCCAAAGCTTGGCAGGTAATGTCACCTTTCTCCTTGTCAATCTGACCACATCTCTGGCACTGTGGCAAACATTTTATGATGGGCTCAACGTTTTCAACAGTGAAAGCCAGTGCATGCTAAATGAGGCAGGGCTCCATGCAACGTGCACTTTTGGGGGCAGTCAAAAGGGGAAGTAGAGGACCCACTAGGACTCACCAGAGTTGATAGGACAGAGGTCCCAATATGAAGGCTGTTTTATTTTTATATATGATCCTGGCCAAAAAATGGTCTTTCTGAAAGACCTTTGGCCCTGCAGAGGAGTTGTTCCAACCACAGAACTATCGCTATGAGACTGCGTTGTCCTAGGGGTTGAAAGAGACAGATAGCCTAGAGAATTAGGAGTTATTGGGTATGGGCTGAGAGAGTTCATTCAGCATAAACTCTCCTCCCCAGGGGCAGTTCTGCCATTTCTATGACCAACCTCTTCTGGAGAGGTCTGCTCCCTGGAAAAGGCAGACTTCAATGTCACCTGGATAAACAGCATAATACTTATTGGCAAATGGTGCTAAAACAGGCAGTAATAAATTGTTCATCTTTGAAAGCACCTGTTTGGCAGGAATGGGATGCAGCAGGAACTACAGACAACTATAGGATTAGCTTGGAAGGCTCATCAAGGAAGGCTTGCAACCTCCCTTTCAGTAACTTACTGATGGTTTGTGAAATGACCCTGGACACTCATGATTTGTGGTAGTTTTGGATGGTGGTTCTCTCTTTGGTTAGCTGCCTCTTTTATGTAACAAATGAGCCACAAAAATAAAAAAAAAGGAATCTCAGATTTATCTACTTAATTTGGGCTCTGTTGTGGCTGGTATTAGTGGCCCTGCTCCAGTGGGAGCCAGGGTAAGAACTGTGCTTCAGGAACAGATGTGTAGTCTCTGCACCACATCTTGACAGGATGGGGAATACACCTCCCTTTCCTGGCACAAGTGGGAACAGGACTATCTTTTCCCTGCCACACCATGACCACTTGTACAGGGCTTCAAATCTAGTTACTTTTGTGCTCATCTGTGTGCCTAGGGAGGAGACACGGAAAGGGAGAATCACTGAGACCTCCTTCCTACCTTTTGCATCTGTGAAGGGATTAGAACAATCTGGCCCTTGAAGAGATCCCACAACTGTGATATACTCAAATATAATGTGGGTCTCTGTTGCATTATTGGCTGAGATCCCAGCTCATCCATTCTGTTATGGCACAATGTATGTTGTTCTGAGATATTCAATACTTAAGAAAAAAAATTGAAAGGGGCACTTCTCTGTGATAAATTGAAATGAAGGGGTCAAATACACTCAAATCCCGTTAATTTCACTGGGAAATGAGGTCACTCAGCACTTAGCAGTGTTGGACTCTTAGCCTTTTCCCTAAGTGAATAGTGTAATTGAAAGAAGCATGTGATTCCTACAGAGAGAGCAGCCTTATATAGTGCACTGAATGTATGATTACAGTTGGGTGAATGATTCAGAAGGGACAATTTATTCTGTGACATTTTCTGTTCATGAATTGTTATCAATTTGCTTATATTTATTCTTTAGTCAAAATTATTTGTTGCTTTCTTTAGCAAATCATTTGTGGCCTGCAAATCCTTTATGAATGGCTTGCTGCAAATATTTAAAAAGTGCATCATTTTGGTTAATTACTTACACCATGAGGGATCGTTTTAGTTCCCTACATAGATGAGCTAAGTAACATATCTAACCAGGGCCTCTCGCACACACTTGGCTGTAACACAGCATGTTTTACAACATAGAATTCTATATTCACTTCTGATTATATTGGAGCATCTGAGCTTAAAAAAAAATCACTTCTCACAAGTATTAACACTAGCAAAGCTAGCTTGCTAGAACATTCATGGAACACAAACACAAAGCCAGCATGACTAAAGACAAAGCCAGTTCAGTTCAAATTGCAAACAAATGTTTGCAGAAACAGTCTTTGTTTGCCTTCCCATCCTTTGTCAGTCTTGTTTATTTAGATTTTAAGTTCTTCAGGGTGGGGACTTTCTCTCAATATGTTCATGTACAGCACTTAGCACAAGAGGGACTATCTCAGTTGTGGCATCTAGATGCTACTCTAATATTAATATTTATTGCAATAGTCACACTGATCTAGTAATGCTGCTGTTTAGCAAATGCATATACAAATATTTCCCTCCAACTGTCATGTTAAATGAATATCCTGTGGCCTCATTTTGTTCTGTATTGAGTATGGAGAATAATATTCTATTCAGCATTGTAATATGAAAAAAAAAAAAAAAAAGCAAACCTCCTTTCTTCAATAGCCTAGAAAAAGTTTAAGAACTACTTGCAAGTACTGATCTTTGTAACCTCAGTGAACAAGCAATGCAATAATCCAGTCAAGTGTGTGTGGGAGGCACACTGTGCAGACACTGGCTGATTTTCCTCCCTCTGTTTGGCCTAACTGGTATAAATCAAAAATGTTGTTATTAAAGTAAGCTATCATCAATCTGGTTGGGATTACTGGGTATGCCAATAACACACATAAACTTTATAAACATATTAATGTGTCATGTTTTACCAGTTTTGTTTTCTGTTGGTATTTTATGTGAGCGTCAAGAGACGAACTACAGGTATTGCTATACGAGCTGGTTACACCTACATCTCTGGGTTGCATTTTCATCTAGTTACAGCTATACACTTAAAACAGAGCCTGATCTTACAGGACTGGATTAGATGACACTGTCATAAAAATGTTTCAGTCCTACCTATATTGCAGCTCCTATCATTGCTACCACCAGTAGAGCTGCACCACGGGTGAATTATGATAATGAAGCTTGCAAGGCCTTGTGTGGATGATAGAGGGGCAAATTACAGGAAGAGTTTTAGGGTATGTCTGCAATACAACTGTGGCTGGCCTGTGCCAGCTGACTCGGGCTCTGTGGAGCTATTTCATTGTGGTGTAGATGTTCCACCTTAGGCTGCAGCCCAAGCTCTGGGATACTCCCACCTCGCAAGATCCTAAAGGTCAGACTCCAGCAGGAGCCCAAACAACTATACCAGAATTAAACAGCCCTTAACCTGATCCACACAAGGTGGAGTCAGCTAGCATGGGTTTTAATTGCAGTGTAGACATACCTTATGTCTTGACAAAGGATTCGTGCTATTCTCAATTTTCCTACCTTGTGTCTGTCACATCCTCATCCAGCATTTTCCTGTCCTCAGCAGCTGCCTTAGTGGAAGATTACTTCAGCTTTCTTTAGTCACTAGTGCCCACTCCCTAGAGAGATCTATTCTCTAGGTGTTTCTAACCTGGGATGTGCTGGGAAGTCATGGAGATGACATGAGTCTGTATTCATGGGATTTCCAGACCAATTTGTAGACCACAGGGATTCACCCATCACTATTCTAGACCAAACCTTAAGCTATTTTATTTTACAGTGCCCAAGAATCTTCTATGCACGCACAGAATACGTCAAGAGTCATGGCCCCATCTAAGAGGCCTTTCAAGTCTAAATATAAATCATGACAATGGGTGACAGTGACAAACGATAAGATGAGGCTGGGTGGTGGGAGGGTGAAGTTTATAGTTCTATGTTAGCACTATTTAGTTTAGACACATCTTTCAGGGTTTTATTTTCATTTTTTTAAATAGAAATACATACTTTTTTTCCATTGCCACCAATCATTATTTTGTTCAGAGAATCTGTAACACATAAACGTAACATAATGCTACTATGGAGACCAAGATGGGTTCAGTCAACCAAAGTCAATAGCAAAATTCTGATTAACTTCATTGGTGCTCCAGTCTCAGTCTCCTTAGTAGTGATATTATTCTGCATGGCTGGAGGGGCTTAAATTATGAGGCTCCTTAGTTCAATGTGTGTTATTTTTAATTACAAAAAATATATATTAACCAGTTTGTTGTAGGATACAATTAAGTTTCTCTCTCTCTTTTTTTTAAACAGCACTATGTATGACTCTGATTACTATTTGCTACAAAAATGCTGTTGTTAAGACAATCTTAAATAAATCCTGTTGGAATTTTCTACTTTGACAAAGGGTCTAATAATTACTTAATTATTTTCAATGCCCAGTATGAAAAGTTTTCCCATTGACAAAAGTCCAATTTTTAAAATTATCTACAAAGCATTACTTTAGCATTTCTTGGAAAACTAGACTGTTTTTGCATGGTGGAATTTATTCAGAATATTTTTTTTTCTGATGCATTCCTTGTGGTAACAGCAGGCAGATAGACTTTAATATAACTGTATGGTTTCAGCTGCCTCCTGTTATCTGATAAGAGCATTTTGTTATGAATAATTTGAGTACAAAGATGGCAAAATGATGCTGTCTAGATCTGATTTCAAAATTACAAATGAGAAAAACTTTTCTTTTATCAGCTATTTGATACCTTTAACCAGACTATTACATTTTTATCATTTATTTCAAGGCCAAGATAAGGCAATTTACTTAAATATTGGCCAGGGAAAAAAGTTCTTATGAGATCCCTAGATATTACCAGATTAGATTTCCCAGTGGCCATTGGTCCTAACACGATAAAAACTAAAATTTGGACACTCCAATAATCTCAATGAATAGTTGAGTGATAGTTATGGCAAAATGAGAAGAGTGTTTGTATTATTCACAGATGAAAGGATCCAAACAGGCTAAGGAATGGATAATGAATAAGCCAGATCTTGAAGTCCTTACTCTTCATTTTATTAGGCAAAACTTCCATTCACTTCAGTGAGAATGTTGCCAGACTAAGATGTCAATCTGCAAAAACTGACTGAGGACTTCAGGATTTGTCTCACTAATAGCAATTATTAAAGAGACAAATTCATTACTGAGCTAAATCAATTGACATCAGTGGAAATTTCAGTGGATGAGTTGGTACAATGGGCTAAAGTGGTAAAATCATTCTTCTTTTATATATGTGTGAGAAAGTTCAGCTTACCAGATGTATTACAAGTATAGATCCAAAAAGGACAGAACCTCATCTCCTCCAACATGGGTAACTCCCACATAAGGGTTGGGAAACTCTGCAAGTACCCGAATACAGGATCTCTCCTAAACTCAAAATCCATTTTTGAAATCCTGAAGACTGTCTCAGTCCTGCTCCTCTGAAGTCAATTCCAGTTTTTCCATTGCCTTCAATGGAAGCAGGTTCAAACTCTAAAACCATTGTAAAAAGACTATTTATACATTTCAGATGCAAGATGGAGGCTTTTTAAAAATCTTCTTACACAATCTTGTTTCTGGGATATCAAGAACTTGTAAGTCTATACATATTTTTTCAGTTCAACTGTAATTTTAACTATAGCAAGTGATTGCCTCAGTAGCTTAAATTTCAAACTACACACTATTATGTTGACACTATGACTGCTTCATACTGATTCTCTATTCTCAGAATAGATTTGGGGATTTAAAAAGCAGCAGCATTATAATGAATATAATTTCATGACATGTAACTATATTAAAAACTTATTTATATATGTATCTATATATAAAACAGGAAACTAATCAAGCCAAAGAAATCATACTTAGAATGTTGGGGAAGAAATACTTCTGTTGACTTCAGGAATATATTCTATTGTTTTAAATGTGGCTGTTGCTGAAGATGGCTGTGATTAATGAAAGTATGATGAAACATTGCTAATGTTCTTCCATAGAGGGTGGGCTTTTGCTTCTAATGAACACAATGGGAATTTTGTTGTCTTCCTCAAGAGGAACAGGATCTGACACCTCAAAATGTGGAATATACTTTCACCAGAATAAAAATATGGACCTGTCATCAGCAAATCATTTCCTCTGCCAATTCAATGGTACAATCCTCAGGGATAAAACATCATCAGGTAAGCACACAAAGCATACTTTGAAAGAAAATGCACAATAGACAATTTAATCCCACCCAAGGACAGATTCAGCATTCCTGATGGCTGTTTGCTCATCAAATGGCTGTTTAAAAATGTTAGTGTAACAATCTTTCTTTTTTTTTTTCTTTAAGAAGCATAAAGCATCTAGGATGACAGTACCTATGGCATAATGAACCTGTGGCATATTACAGCTTTGAAGGCCATGCCAAATTTCCATGTCAACCTCAATACATTCTGGTTTTTTTTTAAAAAAATTATGTTTTTCAGCATTTAGTGGGTGGAAATATCTATTCAAATAAGTGAATCTTCCAATGTGTAACTGCACATTTTTTAAATTACATCATGCTTTATAGAAGCTGTGTCCTTTCTTGTAAAAAACATAAAATGTACATTTTACTTCCACATTAATGGTGTCCTTTTGTGAGGAAGTTAAAAATGGAGATACACAACAAAATGCTGGAGTATTTTAAATGGCAATTCCTTTATGCAGCATCATTTCATTATTGGTGTAAAAATACAGCCATGCTCTACTCCTGCCAGCCTTTAATGCATGTGCCTTGCACCATTAATTTCATTTGGAGTTCTCATGTATTTAAAAGTAAGTGTTTGCATAAGTGTTTGCAGGACTGAGGTCTCAATTAACAATAGGTTTAAGATTAGCAGCCGTGTTAGTCTGTATCCATAAATAAGACGAGGAAGACTTTGTAGCACCTTAGAGACTAACTAGTTTATTTCAGCATAAGCTTTCGTGGGCTATAGCCCACTTCATCGGATGCATAGAATGGAACAGAAGTAAGATGTATTTATACACACAGAAAGCAAAAGAAAAAAAAAAGGTTGTATATTAGCATACCAATTCAAAGAGGCTGTTTAATTTGGATGGGCCATTATCAGCAGGAGAAAAAAGTACCTTTTGAAATGGATATCTGTGTCTGACAGGAGAGATACAACCATTGAAGGTAAATTAACTAGGGAAATGCAATCAATTAGTGTAATGAGCCAACCATTTGCAAGTTCTATTTAGTCCTTGGTTAATTGTGTCCAATTTGAAAATTAATTCCAGTTCTTCAGTTTTTCGTTGGAGTCTGTTTTGGAAGTTTTTCTGTTTCAGAACTGACACCATCAAGTTTCTAATGGAATGGCCAGGAAGATTGAAGTGTTCTCCTACTGGTTTTTGGATGTTATGATTCCTGATGTCAGATTTGTGTCCATTTATTCTTCTGTGTAGAGACTGGCCGGTTTGGCCAATGTGCATAGCAGAGGGGCATTGCTGGTACATGATGGCATATATCACATTGGTCGATGTGCAGGTGAATGAGCCTCTGATGGTGTGGTTGATGTGATTAGGTCCTATGACGGTGTCAGTTGAATGGATATGAGGACAGAGTTGGCATCGGGCTTTGTTACAAGGATAGGTACCTGGGTTAGTGTGTTGTTGTGTGGTGTGCAGTTGCTGGTGAGTATTTGTTTCAGGTTGGGGGGCTGTCTGTAAGCGAGGACTGGTCTGTCTCCCAAGATCTATGAGAGTGAGGGATCATCTTTCAGGACAGATTGTAGGTCTTTAATGATGCGTTGGAGAGGCTTAAGTTGGGGGCTGAAGGTGATGGCTAATGGTGTTCTGTTTTTGTCTTTGTTGGGCCTGTCCTGTAGTAGGTGGCTTCTGGGTACTCTTCTGGCTCTGACAATCTGTTTTTTCACTTCCCCAGGTGGGTATTATAGTTTTAAGAATGCTTGGTAGAGATCTTGTAGGTGTTTGTCTCTGTCTGAGGGATTGGAGCAAATGTGGTTGTATCTTAGAGCTTGGCTGTAGACAATGGATCGAGTGGTGTGTCCTGGATGGAAGCTGGAGGCATGTAGGTAAGGGTAGCAGTCAGTAAGTTTCTAGTATAGGGTGGTATGTATGTGCCCATCATTTATTAGCACAGTTGTGTCTAGGAAATGGACCGCTTGTGTGGATTGGTCCAGGCTGAGGGTGATGGTGGGATGGAAATTGTTGAAATCATGGTGGAATTCCTAAAGGGCTTCTTTTCCATGGGTCCAGCCACACCATCAGAGGCTCATTCAGCTGCACATCGACCAATGTGATATATGCCATCATGTGCCAGCAAGGCCCCTTTGCTATGTACATTGGCCAAACCGGCCAGTCTCTACACAGAAGAATAAATGGACACAAATCTGACATCAGGAATCATAACATTCAAAAACCAGTAGGAGAACACTTCAATCTTCCTGGCCATTCCATTAAAGACTTGATGGTGTCAGTTCTGAAACAGAAAAACTTCCCAAACTGACTCCAATGAGAAACTGAAGAACTGGAATTAATTTTCAAATTGGACACAATTAACCAAGGACTAAATAGAACTTGCAAATGGTTGGCTCATTACACTAATTGATTGCATTTCCCTAGTTAATTTACCTTCAATGGTTGTATCTCTCCTGTCAGACACAGATATCCATTTCAAAAGGTACTTTTTTCTCCTGCTGATAATGGCCCATCCAAATTAAACAGCCTCTTTGAATTGGTATGCTAATGTACAACCTTTTTTTTTTCTTTTGCTTTCTGTGTGTATAAATACATCTTACTTCTGTTCCATTCTATGCATCCGATGAAGTGGGCTATAGCCCACGAAAGCTTATGCTGAAATAAACTGGTTAGTCTCTAAGGTGGTACAAAGTCTGCCTCATCTTATTTTCAATTAACAATAGTTACTATGGGCCGCTGATAGGAGATCTGCAATCGTGATCATGCAATCTCACCAGTGAAGAAGATCTACGGTTGTGATCTACAAAAAGATCTATAATTGTGATCAGGCAATCACATCAGTGAAGAAAAAAAGGAAGCAGAGGGATGTCCTACTAATCCACATCTGCATGTCATTTGTGTATCGCAACAATATCATTAGCTGCCTCTTATATACAGAACAAATGTGCCTGATCCCATATGTAAGGTCTTTGGAACAATCACTGAATTTATAACTCACTTTGCCTAATCCTACTCTTTTTTGTGTAAAATCTGTATCTACTGCTATGTTTATAATGTTATTTTATTATCTATGTCAGTCTACACTCTGATCAAGTTGATCTCTCTTGCAGAGTCTGAATAAACAACTTAATTTGTTAACTGTTAGCGTTCTTATCAGAATAAAAACAACTGATCCCTTTGCTAACTGTTGTCTTCGTGTTTGAACTGTTATCTATTGTGCCATGTAAGTCTGAATTAGGACCCGGCTCCTTGTCCACACTCTGTTGTTGAGTTCAATGGGAGTTTTGTCTTTCTAAGGCCTGCAGGACGGGGCATTTAACTTGATCATGAAATAGACTGAACACTCTCAGTTTCCATTAACTTCAGTAAGAGTCTTACTTGTGCAAGGAATGAAGGATCAAGCTTTTGTGTTGGTAAAAACACTTGACAGACCTTTGTATTACTAAATAAAATAAGTTAGAGTTTCAGGGCCAGATCTTGCTGTTTATAAAGCAGCATGGCTCGGTTGCCACCAATGCTGCTACACCAATTTATGCCAGCTGAGGAGCTGGCCCAACATATTGTGAATTATCTGATTTTTTAAAAGTGCAAATCTAAAATGTAATTAATAAAGTGGTCTGGATATTTAATAAAAGGAGAAAATACAGGCATATTGATTGATAGTTTCTAAGTATTCTGTCGTTTGTTTAAAAAAAATAATAAACTGAATTTTGAAAGTGTTTTCCTAATAACAAGTTTAAAGATCAGGCTTCCCTGAAGTGCAAAGTAGATGATAAGTCTAGAGCAAATCGTTTGTGAACTTAACAGATTGGTTTTACAGTTGTTTTCCTTAGCCACACTTAATCATTTTCAAGTTCAAAGATTCACTAGTGTCAAACCATAGGTCTTAAGGCTGGTGACTATTGTGATCATCCTGTCTGACCTCCTGAATAATACATACAGTATAAATTCACCCAGTAGCTCCTCCTTCATATCCAAGAACTGGTTGTGGAACTAGACCAGGTTTTCCAGAGGGATGCCCAGTCTTGATTTAGAGACTTCAAGGGAATGAGAATCCCTTAGGTAAGCTCTTTCAATGGGTTCAATTACCTTCACTATCAAAAATGTATGGCTTTTTCTGGTATGAATTTGACTAGCTTCAACATCCATTAATTTGTTGTGCTGTGTTAAAGGGCTTGTTTATGTGCTATGTTAAAGAGCTCTTTAGCATGTCTCTGGTTCAATTGTGGCATTTTAGACCTATGAAAAATTACAAAAATGAATCCATTCTTTAAATAAATCATTTGTGTTGCACAGTCAGTTAAACATCTGAAGGAACATTTTCAAACCTGGCTACCTAGTTAGGCAGCTAAATCTATCATAGACACCTAACAAAAAGGGCCCAATTTTCAACAGTGCTGAGCACCCACAAATCCCATTGAAGCTACAAGTGCTTTCTAAAGAAGCCTTTCCCTATTTAGGTGCCTAATCAGAGATTTAGTAGCCTAGTGTAGACCCTCAAATTTGAAAATTATGGCTCCAGCACTTGTTGAATATCAGGCCCTTTCTAAGCCACAAAGACCCAATGGGCTCCACTGCCTTTGATGTAAATACTTTACCCAATTTGCTTTCCCTGATTAGTTTGTCCAGAGGATAAGAAATGACTCTCCACCAGGCGGTGTAAACAGCTGTTCTGCGTCACCTGATGGCTTTACTGGCCTTTATTCTTTCCAGAGACAAACACGTCGGGACCCATCCTGCCTTCACTGCGAACAGTAGCAACACTTCAATGGGAGCAGGGCCGGGCCCTTGAACTGATCAGACTGGGGCCGCTCTGTGGACACTACCGTCCCTCCCTGTTCGGTAGCTCTTGAGCCAGCAGCCTGTGGGGCGAAAGCCGAGATCTGGCCCCACGCCCCGTGCTCCGGGGCTCAAAACTGCACCTGCAGAGGGTCTGTCTTTGCAGAGGACACAAGGGGTCGCACCTCCCCCGGTATTGGAGCTCAGCACAAGCGCCTGAAGACGCAGGCAAGGTGCAGAGAGAGGGAGAAAGGCAAAGACACTTGGGACTGGCCCGGGGGCTACTGCCCCCACCTTCAACCTTCTCCCCTCCCCTGGCCCCCAAGGAGAAAGAAACTCTGAGTCCGGATCCTCGGTTCTGTGGGAAGCCCCCCAGCACCCCCACTCCTCACAAAGGGGGCACGGTGGAGCGAGGGCATGCAGAGAGAACAGACTGGGCTCCCCAGGCAGGGCTCATCAGCAGACCCCCACCCGCGCCAGGCCGGGCCTCTCCCCCGGGACAGTTCAAAGACTCTGATTCAGTCTGAGCCGCAGGGAGGCTCCCACCTGCACCGCCTCCCACCCACTCGACAGCTGCTGGCACAAGCGGGTGACTCACAGGAGGCTCAGATACGGAGCCTAGGACCGAGCCGGAGGGGCTGATGGCATGTCAAACCCCGAGGGCGTCCCCGAGTTCGTCCTTATTTCCATGGGCGCTTGCCAGGGGGAGACCCCAGGGTCTGAGCTGGGTGATCTCCCGCTCCCTTCCACCCCAGGCCTAAACCGATCGCTCCCTCCACCTCATCGCCGTGCGGGGCAGAGGGAGGCTGCTTCGGGTTCGAAGCGGGTCGATTTGGGACCGCGCCCGCGAGGAGCTCCGGGAGCGGGTGGGGAGTTCGCCGAACACGAGCCGATCCCTCGCCAAGGATAATAAATCGGGGGCGGGGGCGGCTTTGCCCGCCCTGCTCCCTGCCTGAGCGGGCTTGGGGACCGGGCGGAGTTCAGCCCCCGGGGCTGTTGCTCCGGAGCTACCTTTCAAGGGCACTCGAGGTGAATCAAAGCTCGCATTCAAGAGGCCCGGGATACAATGGAAGCTTTCAGGGAGCGGTTATGCCAAGGTGGAGAGGAGAAAGCGGAGCAAAAGCTCGGAAATAACCCCGTGTCCCGTGTGAACTACAGGCGGGCTTGTGTTCCGACACGTCCCCCCTCACGTCGGGAGCTGTCGGGGGAGACCGAAATAAACGGCCCTGCCTAGCGCCAAAGGAAGCCGGGTTCGCTCTAGACCAGGGGATCTGGGCAGAAATGAGCGGGAAGGCCGGTGCTCGCGACTCTCCCGCGAGCCTCGTCTTTCCCAGCCTTGTCACTCACGCGCCGTCTCAGGGGAGTTCATCCTGAGGGGAATCAGACACTCGGTCCAAAGCCCACAGGACTCAGTCGAAAGGCTCCCGTTGATTCGGGATCAGATCCTAACGCCCCTACTCTGTAGACCAAAAGTCTGGCCGCGAAGACTGTCCAAGAAAACTATAAAACTAAGGGCTTCCTCCCCACCACTGCCCAAGATCTGGGCAGGCCCCTCTTTGCAAGCTGTTTTCAAAGCGGGGTTCTGATTGATTGGGGGTTTTTTTCTGCCTTGAGTGTGGATCCTGACCCCGAAGAGCTCTGCTCCTTACTGGGCAACCCAAAGAGGGAGAACAGTGTAACCTGGACGGGAAAACAATGCGGCGCTCAAAACCCCTCTGCTCCCAGCCCTGCAAGCCCATCCTCTCCCCGCGCAGTACGCACCTACGCGCCTCAGCTGCCTTTCTCCCAGGACTTTCCCTGGAGATCTCCCCACCCCACGGCCATGTGGCTCCTGGTTGATTTGGTACGGGTTGGGATCACAAGGCAGAAATTAGCCCTGCTTCACTCCGGGGGTTTTCACAATAGCGAGCTTAGCGCTAGAACCAGGGGGGCTCCTCTGTGCGCTAGGAAAAAATCGTGGCGCAAAAAAAGGACTCGCAAGATCTCAGTGAAGAATCTAGGTGACTAAGGACAAGTACCAGATCAAAATCGCCGATGAGCAGACTGCAGCCCAGCAGCCCAGCACCAGGGACTCACCGCTGGACGGGTGATGGGAAAGATGCCCGAGGAGGCAACATGATTAGTCCGTATCGGGAGAGAAAAATGCCCCTTTTCCTCATCCCTGAATGATGACCGGGGAGGGGGACGCGATCGCTCCAGAAAGTTAACTGCAATTCCATTCGGAGCTAATCTGATTCACTTGCAATCAGGGAGGATATTCGGGGGGATTTTCCCCCACTTTAGAAAGAATACACTCCAAAGCGTTACATCGCCCCTCAGACCAGCCTGGATGAATAATAACAATACTCATTAATACTAACGAATAATGATGATTCTGAACGACGGGAAAGGACCGCAGCCTCGGTAAATCTAAAGGTTGACATGCCCCAGGGTTAGTTTCATCCCTGCTCCGGGCTGTATCCTTCGCCGGGGCAGCGGGATCTGGGGAGACAGGTGACTAGCAGAGGAAGGGACTGGGAGTTAGCAGGTAGAAATCTCTGCGCACTTACTTCTTCCCTGGCGCCGGACCCTGGAGGCGTGCTGGGTTCCAATGTATTCCATCAAGTTCAAAGTGATAAAAAACCAAGACACCAGTCGCAATTGCATAGTAACCCCGGGATAGTTCGCCTTCTCTTCTCTTTTTGGGGGGGTGGGGAATAACACCGCAGTAGAGGTACCTGCACTGATGTCTCCCACTGAGATCCAGGTCCTTCCTCCTCTACTGCACTTTCAGATTGTCCGAGCCGTGGTCTTCCGCAGAGCTCAGAGGGGTGTCACCGAGGAGAAGGAGCCCTGAAGCAGCGGCGAGGGTCCATGCCGTTGCAAAGGCGGGCAGCATGTTGCAGGGTTCGGGGGCGGGGGGAGGCGTTGAAGGGGGATAAGGGCGGGGGACTCAAACTCCGCTACGGCGAGGGGTTGCTTCGCTCACATTCAGTACCTCGGCGCCAGCCTCCATGGGCAGGTGGGGTGGGGACCCCCCGTTTCTCCTGGCGGCCGCGGAATCCCCCCTCCCCCGGCTCGCCTCATGCAGGAGCTGCCGGTCGAGTTCTCCCGGGGAGAGGCGCCCAGGCGGCGGGGGTCCGGCGCAGGAGAACTGACCCGGGTCTCCCCGCCACTGGCGCGGGGGCGCGAGTGAATGAGGCACGCAGCTCGCAGGATGGGGTCAAGGCTTCCCCTAGGGCTCTCCCAGAGGAGTCTGCACCAAAAGCATCTTCCAGGGGAAGGCGAGGGCGAGCGCCACAGCGACTTGGAGCCGCCGCAGCAGGCTCGGGTGCGAGGACCTGGCGCGCTCCGGGACTACCCAGAGCACAGCGGAGTTGGAGGATCTGGGACAACCTGGGTCCTTGAAGCGGCTCTGGGTTCAAAAGGCAGCAGCTGCAGCTCGCCTCAGCAATTCCTCCCTCTGCTGCACTGTGCGGGGAACTCGCCCCTGCTTGCAGCCTGCTTCCTGGCAGCACTGGTGGGCCGGCTGACTGCGATCTCTCTGCCTCCCCCCACCCCCCCGCTTTCCTCGGTGGGATTTTTCAAGCCCACATGGAGTGTGCAGAGCGGACTCCAATAGGCCGTGGGGCAGTCCTAGCGCGGAGCCTCCAATCGCCGCCCGGCTGCTCTGCGCCAGAGAAGAGTGGGGGGGGGGGGGGAGGCGCGCGGGGGTGTGCGGGCCCTCAGCACCCTCTCCTTGGGTCGCGCCTCCTGCCCCAGGGCGACCAGCCCTCACCACAGCCTGCCTCAGAAGATGAGTGGGGGCGGGGGAAGGGGGCACTAGGGATGCCCCTTTCCCCTCTCTGGAAGCACAGAGCCTCCTGCTTGTGTCAGTTCCAGGAGGATGCTGGCAGAGTGACAAGGCAGAGCACCCCATTGGCAGGATTTCAGGAGCGGAGAAAAAGATTTAAGAGTTATTTGCTGCCTCTTCCCCTCCAACTGAGTTTACACTGGATTAGACCCCTCCCCCGGGCCCTTTAAAGAACGGACTCGTTTTACACACTCAGTTTTCTCCGCCTCGAAAACAGAGGATCTTTAGGATTAGGAAAGGTAACCGGGTTTTGTTGTTGTTGTTTGAATAGGGTGGGGTGTTTTTTGAGCTCTCCCCCTTGAAGAGCCGTTCTGATTAATGCTGTTGAGCCTTAGTCCAATAGCCGATCACCATTAGGAGAGGCAGAGGAGTCACTTTCCGCGGTCCTTCAAAGTTCAAAATCTCCTGTGCCCGTGTAGCCGACTGGTATAACATGGCACTCATCCCCTGATGATCTGTCTGATTATCTGATCCCAGGGGGATCGCGCTGGTACTGGCTGCTAGCTTGGGGGGGCGGAAACAGAACACATGGAATATCTATGGGTTGATGCAAGCGTGTTCAATGGGAGAACATGCTACTCTCTGTTTATCTTGCATACCTATTACCATTTCCCACTAAACATACATGTTTGTATTCCGTTTACTTTCAGTCAGATATGTTGGGACCTTTACTAGACGGCTAAAAGTCCAAACATAGCCAAGATTATACATATCTTTTTAAAACCCAATTTGATTATTTAGCAGAATATCTGCTTTCTATAGCGGGGACATTTTTTTCCTGTGAGGTCTGGGCTGTGAAAGGCTGCAACATACCGCACCCTTGCTCGCTTTGCCTATTATCGGTTTGTAGGTCTCTGAAAAGGAGAACCAGTTACAACAACTTGATTAAATCGGGGCTCTTTAGAAAAGTCCCATTTTCACTGCTTTTCTCCGCCTGCTTTTGCCCCGCTCACAGAGTTGTTAAATATCTGTACCATAAAATGTGGCGGATTTCAAGGTCTGTGGGAGGCTCCCTTTGAAAAGGACTCCAGGGAAAGTCTTTCTAATCCAGGATACTTGAGCCGGATAGGATGAGATTGCCAGAGACACATAAAATGAAAAAAGCAGTTCGGTGGCCAACCTCAGGGATACAGACGCTCACATGAAGAAAGGGGCCTTCGCTTTTTGATTGGTTTTGGATAGTTGGTTGGCTTGTTTGTGATACAAGCTTTCGTGTGTGCGTGTCAATTTCAGGACGGGCCAGACGAGTGGGATACAAGTCAACACGCCGGGGAAGATTTGAGGGGAAACGCGTTCGAGCCAACCTGCAGCAAGAGGAACAGTTCAGCTCCAGAAGCGGGCAAAGAAAGCATGTGAAAAAATAAACGATCCTCGAGGAAACATAAGGAAAACATTAAATAAACAGGGAGCGCGTTCCCGCTCCCCTTTGACAATCAGAGCAACTTTTTTCACCAGGGCTAGTCTGTCTGCCCTAGCCGATCCCCTCATCTGCCCCGTTATACGATGGAAGATTTACCAGAAGATTTACCCTTCCCCTTTGTTTCCCGGATACTGCACCCCAGAATTGCAGCCAGCAGCCCACACTCTGTAGGTGCAAATGCACGCGGAGCAAGACACGATGTCCTCATGTGTAGTCGTAGGACCAAAGAGAGGGAGGGTCAGTGGTTAGTTTTGGGGAAAACGAGTGATCAGAAGCAAAATAAGAGTCGCAGGGAGCAAGATGTGACGATTTGCGGTGGCAGGAGAGGCTCGGAGTCACAGACCAGCGAGGAAAGCTGGGTCTTAACTTGAAAAGAAATGGGATTTGCAAAGACCGCCCAGAGCCCATGAGACAGGGAAGCCGAGCTAGTGGGTAATGTGTAGAGCCACGTTACCGCTCCAAACCAACTCCTCACCGACTATTTTTACCAGTTGCTGAGAAGATTTATATAGCTAGTGTCAGGCTGTCGCGTGTGAAAGGAGTTTGCGCCAGAGGGAAAGCCTGGCATGAGATTTTACCTTAATGTCACTCATCATGATGAGCTATCAATGGCAAAGTTCATGCTGACATCAATTATAACACAAATCCAACATGCACGACTTGGGTGCACTGAGCTACACTGCTGCACAGGCTGCCTACGGAGTCAGAGCCGGTACTGCTGCGGGCATTGAGGCGAATCAGTCCTGTGAAATGAGGAGCCAGAAGAATACACAGCAAAGA
The DNA here is from genome assembly GCA_007922305.1 of Dermatemys mawii. Lineage (NCBI taxonomy): Eukaryota > Metazoa > Chordata > Testudines > Dermatemydidae > Dermatemys > Dermatemys mawii. Next base: position 67,323,598 of record ML677333.1, on the reverse strand, counting down.
GAGTTGGATAGAATATTTCTTTGCAACTGAAACCAACTGATGCAGTTCCTGTGTGTGTTGTGTGTGTGTATTTGACTTTATTAAAGGGAAAAAATGACAGAGGACCCACATTGCTTTAGGACCGTGAAAGATTTCTAAGCTTGCTGTGTTATTGGTCTATCATTAAAACCAGCAGCCCTGGATTCCAACATCAGCTGTGCATTGTAGTCTTGTTTTAATGAAAATAAATCTTGTAATTAAAAGAGGAATAGCATCCTGGTTTCCAAATTGCACATATTACTGTACATTTATTTAAGAATTTTCTGTTGATATAAAACGAATATAAATTTTAGACTTAAAAGGAGTTAACTGCTCCATTTTATGCAATATTGGCATGCAAAGATTTCCAAATTATCTTGAAATAGAAAGGAACCAGTACCAAGAATTTCAGATTACATCCAAAATTAGAATTTAAAATCATGATATTCTTTTTAAAATCCATTACTAGTTAATATTTTGCATTTTTAAAACATTTTAGTCAAAAACAAGTTGCTGAATTCAGACCCTCTGTCATTCCTCACTGCACTGGAAATAGACAGTTTGCCTAAAAGTAAACAAAAGGATCATCAATTTGCCTTTTCTTTTAGAAGAAGAGAGCACAAAAAATGAAGGAGCTAGAGTCATTTTGATGCTTAGTCTCAAGGGGAATAAAACCTATAGTATGAACTATAATTTTCTTTCCTTTCTTAGGTGTGCTTACTGCGCTAAGACTGTGCAACTCCCATTCACATTTGCGAGAATTTACTCCCAGAAGTACCCCATTTACTTTAGTGAGTAATGCTCACTAAAGAGAGTAGGGACTGCAGGACACCTTGTGTAAGCTCCCAGTCACAATCCAGCACATCTGCTATTACTATTTATTAAGCACTGACAGTATTCTTGGTGACACAAGACCCAAAATAACAACAGTCCTTGTCCCAGAGCTTTTACAAACTAAACAAGACACACACAGACCAGCCAGGACATGTTGCTGGGGAGCACACCCTTTCTAGGGTGTATGTGTGTGTGTGTGTGTGTGAGTGAGTGTGTGTGCTTTCTAAAATAACTCATTTGTTCCTGAGTCATGTTCAATTTAGGAGTTTAATCTTCTGTAACATTGCAAGCATTCTCAATAGCTGTTAATATCACAAATAGGGAATTATGATCTCATAGTTTAAATAAACTGGAAGAAATGAGTGATGAGAAATGATTTACTTGCAGCAAGTTCGAGATACGATGGTTTGTTTGCTGCACTTCTTTTTTAAAATAAACTGGTTCCTAAAACTCCAGTCCTGCAGTCTTTGAGAAGCAACTTATACTCTAGACATTTTAACAGACATAATGACAGGGTATTAGTAAAAATATACAATAGGGAACAATCCTACATTGGCAGGAGCCAGACTAGATGACCTAATTGGTTTTTCCCATCTCTAATGTCTGCAATTCTGTCACTGTAATAAAAGCCCACTGAAGCCAAAGGCAGTTTTGCCTGCGTAAAATTTGGAGCCCTGGACCCTAAATTAGCAAGTTAGCTCAGAGTGTTCCTCACTTTGGGCCCAATTCAAAGCCCATTAAAGTTAGCGCAAGTCTTTCCATCAGTGTCAGTGGGTTTGGGGTCAGGCCATCTAGATGCTATTGGAAATGAGCTGACTTTCTGGTTTATGGTATGTCAGACTAAAAGAGTGTTTCTGGGGAAATGTGGGCAGATTCTGTAGTCTGAATGCTTAGAAAGCAGCCCAGTTAAGAAACTGCAAGCAGGTGAGCACTCATAATCAATACCTAAATAAAAGTGAGGGCTTGTCTGCATGGGAAAGTTTTACTAGTTTACTATTAATAATAATTAATAATAATTTACTATTATATCTGTATAATTATCTTGATTAAACCATTCCTAAATCATTGGTTCCTTGTATTCCCCCATCTGTCTGTATCTCATCCGCCATGTGTTATACTAGATGCAAACTCTTTTAGGGCAGGGACTTCTTTTGTTCTGGGTTTGCACAATGTCTACCACAATGGAGTCCTGGCCCATGACTGGGGCCCTCAGATGCTACAATAACACAAGTAATAAATAGTAAATAAATGGATGTAATTATACTACTATAATTCCCTGCGTGGACACTTATTCCAGAACAAGAGTCAGGTTTTTGTGAGTGTGCAGCTTGTCTTAAATCCCTTCCAAAGCTATATAAGCTAGATCAAAAAAAGGCATACTTATACCAGAATAAGTGGGACCATGCAGGGAGATATACTGGTATACTTTGCATTAAATTCATACCTTGTATATACTGCTATAACTTTCCCATGTTGGCAAGCCCCTCCAAGGTAGTGGGAGGTTTGAAGGAGTAAGACTGCAGGATATGGGTAACATAGAGCAAAGGGTTTCATGGGGACCCCGGGGTCTGACTCTGTTTGCTTATTTATTTGCTTTTCAATAGCACTTATAGTATTTGAGTGCCTGTAGAAAAAATGCTTTAGCATTTAGCAGAAAATTGGCATCTCTGTTTTTTGGCTCATCTAAATGTACGGGTCACACTTGGAATTAAGTGTCCCTAAATTCACACAACTGCACACAGAAGGCAAGACTGTGGCTTTTGAGCAATGTCCCATGCTAGCGCAGCTGTGCTGCAGTGGGAGCCCTGAGCAAGAATTCTGGCTGAGTCAGCCAGAATTCCTGCTGTGTTTCTTGTAAGCACATACTGCAAAGGCAACTCCACCACTCTTTAAACAAGTGTGTCACACATTCCCACCCTCTGCTCAGCAAGATGTGCTCGCTGATGCACAGTTGTTGATGCCATAATCCCACTGTCACCCCCTTCTTTTCTATCCTTTTCATCTACTGCCAACAACAGAATGCAAGAGTGGCTTCTTTCCGTAGACACAGCGGCTAGTCCCTACTTAAAGGAACACGGCAAGGTGTCTGCCACAATCTGGCCCTTAATTAGGATTTTTGTAAAATAATGTTGATTGCTAAATGAAGATGACTATTAAAATGTCATGAGGGACAATGCTTTGTTAAATGTAGATAAATCATAGAATCATACAAGATTAGGGTTGGAAGGGACCTCAGGAGGTCATCTAGTCCAACCCCCTGCTCAAAGCAGGACCAATCCCCAATTAAATCATCCCAGCCAGGGCTTTGTCAAGCTGGGCCTTGAAAACCTCTAAGGATAGAAATTCCACCACCTCCCTAGGTAACCCATTCCAGTGCTTCACCACCCTCCTAATGAAATACATTTTCCTAATATCCAACCTAGACCTCCCCCACTGCAACTTGAGACCACTGATCCTTGTTCTGTCATCTGCCATCACTGAAAGCAGCCTAGCTCCATCCTCTTTGGAACCCCCCTTCGTGTAGCTGAAGGCTGCCATCAAATCCCCCCTCACTCTTCTCTTCTGCAGACTAAATAATCCCAGTTCCCTCAGCCTCTCCTTGTAAAATGTGCTCTAGCCCCCTAATAATTTTCATTTCCCTCTGCTAGATTCACTCCAATTTGTCTACATCCCTTCTGTAGTGGTGGGAGGGGGGACAAAACTGACACAATACTCCAGGTGTCTCTGCACTTGTCCTTGTTGAATCTCATCAGACTTTTTTTTGGCCCAATCCTCCAATTTGTTTAGGCCACTCTGGACCCTATCCCTGCCCTCCAGCATATCTACCTCTCCCCCCAGTTTAGTGTCATCTGCGAACTTGCTGTGAGTGCAATTCATCCCATCATCCAGATCATTAATAAAGATGCTGAATAAAATTAGCCCCAGGACTAACCCCTGGGGCACTCCGCTTGATACGGGCTGCCAGCTAGATATTGAGTTGTTGATCACTACCTATTGAGTCATTAGTAAATATGCAGTGGATATGGCATATCTCAGTAAATACTTTTAAGAATCCGTTAACACTTAGTTACTAAACTGGCCCTTTTCTTTATTTTAATGGTGTAAATTGAAGGTCCTGAAAAATTCTGGAATAACAGATCTCAAGAGTGGATCCGATGTTTAATCCTGATCCAGAAAAGCCCTTGGGTCTTTTGAAGAAAGCATCCCTTGCTTAAGTCCATTCTTATCCTGGATAGCACTTAAGCATGTTGAGGTCAATGGGATTTAAGTACAGTATGTGCTTTGTGCTGTCCCAGACAAGGATGCTTTCCTGAATCAGGGCCTTAAACATGTTATAAATTTCACTGCATGTCTACACTATGGGTGCTACAGTGGCACAGCTGCAGTGCTGTAGCTACTATGCTGCTGTGGTGTAGATGCCTCTCTGTCAACACTAGGGATTTTTCCATTGCTATAGTTAATAGAAGAATTCTATTTTTCCATTGCTAGGTTAATAGAAGAATTTTTCCATTGACTTGGCCATATCTACAACAGGGTAGGTTGGCTTAACAGCAGTGCTCAGAGGTGTAAATTTTTCACACCCCTCAGGGACATAGCTAGGGTGATCTAAATTTGAAGTGTAGACGAGGGCTCAACATGCCCTAATGAAGTTTTATGACACTACTTCCTACCCACAATCCTTATTTATGACTTGGAGGGAACACCTCTAAAGTGGAGAGGAGTTACTCATAGCCTACATTCATTCAGTCCTTGGCCTTTCCTCTCAGCGTGCCAATGGCGATGAAGCATTTTGTGATTTGGATAACTTCTGACTGGGGCTGGATTGACACCAGTAAACTAATTTCACAAATGCCACAATACAGTCATCAGACAGTTACAATGTTTAGTAACTACCAATCTAACATACTCCTGGAGCAAAACAAAATAGATACAAAAATACTACTACTACTACTACTACTACTACTACTATTTGAACCTGAGACATAGAGGTGAAGAGCCTTTCAGTTTCTCAAGTCGTTATATCCCCTCAAATTGTCTTTTAAAACTGAAATTAAGTCTCCAGCTATTTAATCTGTAAATAATTAACTAAATGGGAGGGTTTCAATGGTCACATGTTCATGACAAAGCAACTGGAGTGTGTTTTATAATGGAACTGCAGGGTAGTCATCTAGAAATTGTATCCTTATGATACAATATTATTCATAATGTCTGGAATCAAGATACTTAATCTTGCTTTCACCTCATGATCTTGGTAAACTATTTAACCCAGGTAGAATATACTAAATTGCTATGTAGTGTAGATATATGCACATTCACAGGAATTAGAGATCCACTTTGGAATATGGAGTCATACAGAGTATATGGCAGTTAACAGTCTCCTTTCACATTTTAACACAGGACTGTGATTTCTTAACAAGGGCACTAGAGTTGCAAAACAGCATGACTTTGTTGTAGTTAGTAATTAATGAGGTGCTAAAAGTGCCTAAACAGAGGATCCCAGACAAAGAATGCATGACTCAAGAGGATAAGAAGCCCCCATCCTTTCAAACAACAGTGTCATTTAAATAAACAAAAAGGCAAGCAACTCCAGTCTGTGGGATAGGAAGGGTCCATTAGCAGACATCACATGGGCCCATCCACTGCAATAGCATTCAGATTAGTTGTCACATTTTGCAATTTGTTGGAAACAAGAGTGCATTTTCTCAATAAGCCTGCAAAAAATATAAGCTGTTCTAAATCTTCAAGTGATGTCTGTGCTGTTTAAGTGTGAAACATTTGTTTTATTCATGAATTTTAAAAAATAAATATTTTCACACATTATCATCATCTGCATGCACTTCTGCAGTGGTGCTGTGGAAGGCTAGTCAGTCAGGTTAATATTTAAACAACAGTGATCAAATCTGAAGGACTGCTACCCATCAGGTAGAGATAGGCTAGATGAATTAAACACCGAAGGCACATCTGAGAGACACTTGTTTGCTCATCAAATAATTGTCTTTTAATGCTGTTATGAAACAAGTAAGAAATCATTTATGTTTCTATTTATTGATTAGGTTTAAATGCTTGGTTTACATTTCTATTGATTTTTAAAAATATTTTAACAAGCTTAACAGTTCTGTGTCAGCATACACCAAGATGTGGGTTTTTTTAACCAAAAACAGTATCATTTCAAGTATTATATGAAAATAGTTACAGTTTATAAAGGGTTTCTCTCATAGAGCATATTTTCTATGCAACACAACATTCCTACATAGATTTCACGAAACATAGCAAATCCTCCAAAAATCACCCACTGAAATATTTCATAAGAAACTATAATGTGAAAGGAGCATGTAAATACTTTGTTAAGGATTTTCTTTTGTAATGTAGAGGGATATGCAATATGTCATGTTGACCTAATGGTCCAAATTTATTCCTGGAGTGATTACAGTGAAGTCAATGCAGTTGCAGCAGGAATAAATCTATCTACACATCCCTGTAAGTAATCATTTGTCTGGCAGTCTAGAAAATGCCAGTGTTTCCTTAAAAGGAGCTTTAGTGCTCAAAGACTGGGTATTAACCAATCTCAAGGAAGTAGTAGCTGAGGATCCATCCTATGATAGGGAGTAATCAGTGAATCATGCACCAATTGTGGTTATGTTCCATCATTCAAATCCTATTGCTTATTTCAGCACCCAGACAGCTATAGCATGTTTGCATTTTTTCTCAGGGTATCTTCCCAACTGCATTTCAAAGTGACCTGCAAAGGGGTGCTACACTGTGCATGCTACAGTATCAACAGACTGTGCTTCTTTAGCTTCTGTATGAAGTTTGACAAGAGTGTGGCATGGCTTTCTGCTTGTTTTTACCTTATAAATTAAGATATAATCTGGCTTGAAAGACCCTACACCTCATTTACCTAGTCTTTTTTTGGTACCCAGAAAAACAAAAAGATGAATTCTACAGAAAACTCAGCTTGCGAAACACCACTTTTCAGCATCAATGGCTTTTTCTACACTAACCTTCTTCTGACACATGTGCTACCATTGCTCATATCCCTGGCAGTTCCACCCGCGGTACCAACACTAGGAGCATTAAAAAGATAACATGCCATTGGCCGATGGCATTTTTATCAATGTATCATTTATCAGTGTCTTGAACATGTTTAGATGATATGCTCGCTGAAATGTGAGAGGCTGCCTGGAACCTGGTAGTATTTAAATGAAGAGCTAGTAGTCTTCTTGGTGATTTAATAAGTTGGGCACCATTGCCTGACAACTGACAAGTCAGGCACCAGGAATGGAAACCACTGGGAACATTTTATTGTTCAAAATTAGATAGAGCTTGCTTAGGAGCCAATTCTACAAGGCACTCTCATTTAAGTCAGTGAGGGTTTTGCACATAAAGAAATGATAAGAACAGGTGCTTTATATTCTAATGTAGTCATTATCAGCCAAGCGCTACTCTCCTTCCTCAGGGAAGCAGCCCTTGACTTCAGTAGGGTCAGTTACGTGAGACAAGCAGACTTCGACCTACCTGGCTGATAAATATGGGCACCTATACCATTCCTGCTATTCCACATTTTTATTCAAAATGAACATTTTTTTATTTTTCACTGTTTGCTCCAGTGTTGTTGTTTGCTCTAAGTCCTGCAGGAGGCTGAATTTGAATGGCTCTGTGCAAAGGAATCTATTAGTCATAAAAAGGTTGCATTTAGAAAGAACTGCATTTTGTGGACTAATGTGCGGGGGTTTCTGTAATAGAAAATAAATCTCTGTTATCAAGTCTTTTCCTTAAAAATACTCTAGAGGGAGTCAAATCTAAGAAAGCTTATTTATCTTTAATACATTTCAACTATTGTTTCTTCTTTGGAAACATTCTATTTGCTTCCTGTTTATCTATTTTAGGCATGCCTATTAATATAGAGCTTTTGTTTGTATATATTTGTACATTTTCAGATCAGATATGTGCTAATGGCACTTAGAAAGCATTATTTAACGTGATATGTCACTGTCTTAAGAATAAATATTCTTTGAAACCAACAAGTATCAGTTTTAGTTTTTAACTAAACAGAACCCTGGCAACTAAAAAAGAAACTAATGTAAAGTTAAAGTTTTATAAACTAAACAAACAATGAAAGAACTTGTTTCTGAGTCAGATCATTTCCTTGAGTGCTTTGTATGCTTCTAGTATCTGAGAAGCATGGAGCCATGGACTTTTCAGGTGCTTTTGGGGAGACTTTGTGTAGGTTTTACAGAGCCTAAAAACAATAAAAGTAAAAAAAAAAATTCTCCTAAACTGATTCATGTGCATCTAATCCTGAGCTAGAACAGTCACTATATTGTCCCCTGATGACACAGAGGCTATGTTTTACACTATGGATTTTACAGCAGCTCAGATGTACCATTACAGCTGTATTGCTGTAAGGTCTCCTGTGTAGCTGCTCTTTGCCGGCAGGAGAGAGCTCTTCTGCTGGAATAATGGAACCATCCCCAGTGAGCAGCACTAGCTATGTTAGCATGAGAGCCGCACTTGTCGATGTCCACACAAGCACTTTTGTCGGTGAAATTTATGTTGGTCGGGGTAGGAGGGTTCACACCCCGACCAACATGTTTTACTTTAAAAAGTTGTAGTGTAGACAAAGCCTAAATTAATCTCTGGCATCATTTAACCATGTAGGACCATGTTAAGATTTACTCAAGCTATTACAAACCAAATAATTTCTAATACTAATTTACCATTGGATAGAAACTGGCAACGTTATCATGTCAATAAAAACACTTGGCTCTGGAACAGAAGCTACGGATGCAAGTCCTGTATTAGAACATAGCTTGGTAACTAATGCTGATCATATTAGAGTGGTTCAGCACCATTAGATGTTCCTGCTTCTGGATGAGACATGATCACCTGATTGTGTTTTTAAGGCTCATGCCCATGCTGGATTTGGTGAAAAGCTCACCATCTTAGATGGAGTTTTAGGAGGGAAGGTGTCTCAGAGAGGGTAGAGTCCTGGCTCCTTGTGCTCTCCCCACTTTGCACACCACACCATCGGGCACTAGACTGGAATCTTTTCTGCTTCTATTTAGCGGCTGTGCAGGTGGAAATTAAAGATCTCTTGACACTGCGACAACAATAAGAAATAACCATCTCTAACAATAATTATGGGCCCAAATTGTCATTCTGCAGAAAAGTTTATTGGGGGGAACTAAAGGCAGGCAATGCTCATAGGTTCCCCTTATGGAGATTTCTCCCCAGTCATTGAGGGAATAAGGCTTGCCGCCATATGGAACAGGCCATATGATAAACCCATAGAAACTCCATAGATTCCCCAAGCTCCATGGTTCTAACAGAGCTTCAAGCATAGGATTTCTTGCAGCTGGTGGCTATCTGTGGACTCCTCCCAGAAAGGGTCTTCGCACTCAGAGAGAGCCAGAGAACAATAATACAGCCCTAGTCTGTGTTACATTTTTTCTCTGAGCTCTTCAGAGCTGCAGGGGAATAATCAATGTGTCTCACAGCCTCATTTTCAGCCTGCCCCCTTGCTAGGCGCATGGATACTCAGAACTGTACAACACACTCTGTGGGGCCCAAGGCGAGCGAGGGAGAGGCCACAGAAGTATCTAAGCCAGGGGTGGGCAAACGTTTTGGCGCAAGGACCACATCAGGTTTGCAAAATTATAGGGAGGGCCGGGTAGGGAAGGTCCCGGCCCCCTCCTACTTTCTGCCCCCTGACTGCCCCCTCAGAATCCCCAACCCATCCAACCCCCTTGACCTTTTCCCCTGACTGCCCCTTCCAGAGACCCCTAATCATCCCCAAGACCCCATCCCCTACCCATTCCCCTGCTCTCTATCCTCTGACTGCCCTGACCCCTATCCACCCTCCCCTCCCGCCCGCTAACCACCACACTGGAACCCCACCCCCTATCCAATCCACCCTGCTCCCTGACTGCCCCCCTCCAGAGCCCACGCCAACCACCACCCCGGAACTCCATCCGCTATCCACACCCCCCTTACCATAGCTGCTTGGTGCAGCTCCGGGGGATGGGGGAGCATGCAACCCTGGCCCCCAGAGCACTGCCGATGCAGCACAGCTCCAGGGGAGGGGAGGAACGTGCAGCCCCGGCCCCTCGGAGTGATTTCCGCATGGCATGGCTCTGGGGGAGGGGGCGCATGCAGTCCTGGCCCCCAGGAGCGCTGTCCATGCAGCATGGCTCTCGGGGAGGGAAGGGCGTGTAGCCCCGGCCCCTGGGAGTGCTGTCTGCATGGCGGGGCTCCGGGGGTGGGGGTGGGATATGCAGGAGGGGGCTCCGGAGGAAGTGGGGAGCCGAACTTGTGGGCTAGCTAAAAATGGCTGGCAGGCCACATGTGGCTTGCGGGCCATAGTTTGCCCACCCCTGGTCTAAGCCCTCATTCTATATAGGTGACAGATATCTCTACAGGGGGAAGATATTCCTTGCGTGGATTTCAGGGACATGAACAGGCCCCATGTTTGCACCACAGTCACTACATTAGCATCTACCTATTTATTTTGTAAAGCAAAAAATGATGAGTATGAAATGTTAGATAAAAAACCCAAATCCTCAAAAATTACCTTACCAAGACAATTATTCAAGTGCCATTGGGAAGAGACTAGTAGTGAATCTAAAGTAGATGCACTAAAGCAATGGTTCTCAACCTGGTTAGCAACCCGAGGACCCCCATTTTGATTTAAAATTTTTTCACAGACCCGCCCCCAATCTCCATGCTTAGCCCTAGACCCTGCTCCAACTTCCCCCGGTGCCCCCCCGGGCCCCTCCGGCCCCCCCCCCCGACCCTTCCTCTTCCCCACCTCTTTCCACCCCTCCCCCAACTGCATCCTATTTCTGCTGCTGCCCCTCCCTCCCAGCACTTCCTGCATGCTGCTGAACAGCTGTTCCCCAGTGTGCAGGAGGCACTGGAGGGAGTGGGAGGACTTGAGGGAGGGAGGCAGAGGAGTTGATCAGTGGGGCCCGCAGACCCCCTGGAGTAGGACCCTAGTTTGAGAAATGCTGCACTAAAGTATAAAAAATATAAAAGCTATTAAAATAATTAAATGAGACATTTCTATCCCAGTGATTATGGGCTGGACATTTTTATTACTAGTGGTATATATTGGGTAAGGAGGTCACAAAACTGTTTGCATTCTTGGAGAAATTAATCCTAAGCCTGTTTATGGTGACCATTGTAATCAGGTTTGGTCTAACCTTTGGCTAAAGGTGGGGGGAATGGGAGAGGATCAGTGCTTCCCCTCCCCCTTCTTATACCTAGAGATTTAGGGGACTAGTCACAGTCTTGAGTGAACTTGGCGTCTTAGTCATGATGCTGAGTTTCACTGAGGAACAAGACAGGCCTTATGACTGCTGGAAAGACCTTATGTGTGCTTTGCAAAATAATCGGCATTGAGAGTGATAGAGAGAAGGTTTGGGTTAATACGAAGCATTTTCCTAAACCCAACAGCAAATGTGATCAGCAAATGTTTTTTTTTAAAGACCTTTTTTTATTAAAAATGATAAATTAGGTTTCTGAAAGTCTAAGAACAACGAGTGCTTTGAAGTCTGTGTGTGTTATCATGTGTAAATTATGGACTGCATGTGCCCTCTTCTACAGCCAAGAAACAGCATCTTTAGAACACTGTGACAAAGCACTTCATTTTATTTAGATGGTTGGCTGCTCCCCTACACGTAGCCACCCTCTTAGAACTCAGGTCATAACACTTAGCACTTTTCATCTTCGAACAACTTTTACAAACATTAACTAATTACTTCTCCCCCTGCAAACATTATTTCTATTTAGGCCTTGTCTACATTACAGAGTTTTGTTGACAAAAGTTATGTCGACACTCAAAAAACACTATAATAAAAATCGGTGTTGCATGTTCACACTCACTCCCACTGGCAGCAGAACATAGCCACAGTTGGGGCACTAGCATCGACAGTGTGAGCAATGCACTGTGGGTACCTATCCCACAATCCAGCTCAACACTTTCTGCTGCTAGGTCCTGTGGAAAGGCAGAGCAGATCGCAGTGCCTTTTGGGACGCAGCTCAATGTCCCATGATGCATTGTTTTTTGTCCCAGCATTACACGGGCTTTCGGCTTTATTTTGCGTCATTTCTCAATGGCCCTTTTTTGCTGTTCACTCCACCATCTCTGTGTGAAGGGATGGATCCCGCACTGCTCTCCTATGCTCTGATAACTGTCATGAAGACATTGCGGATGTCAGGGCAGTTAATCACAAAGTTCCTAACTGAAGAAGACTCCCAGTCACCTGACATGCTGTGTGATATGGATAGAAGCAACTTTAGATTGCTTTTTGGCATTCAGGGAACAGCTGCAGATCGTGGACCATCGCTTTTGGGCTCGGGAAACAAGCACTGAATGGTGGGATTGAATCGGCAAGCAGATTTGGGATGATGAACAGTGACTACAGAACTTTTGGATGCAGAAAGCTACCTTCCTGAAACTGCGTGCAGAGCTTTCTTGCACTGTGGCACGAGGACACTAGAATGAGAGCTGCCCTATCGGTGGAGAAGAGCCTGGCAATCGTTGTGTGGAAGCTGGCGACTCCAGACTGCTACCAATTGGTTGCAAATCAATTTGGAGTTGGGAAGTCAACTGTTGGGGCTATGTTAATGCAAATGTCCAGGGAAATTAATGGCATCCTACCACGAAGGACCATTACTCTGGGAAATGTGCATGAAATAATAGACAGCTTTGCAGAAGTGTGCCTCCCTAACTGTGGAGGGGCAATAGATGACACACATGTTCCAATTTCGGCACCAGACCACCTTGCAACAAAGCATATCAATAGGAAAGGGTACTTGTCCATGGTGTTGCAGGCACTTGTGGATCTCCATGGGCATTTCACTGACATCAACACAGGGTGGACAGGGAAGGAACACACATCTTCAGGAACACCAGCTGGTATAGAAAGCTATAAGCAGGGACTTTCTTTCTAGACCAGAAGATTACAGTGGGAGATATTGAACTTTTCACAGTGATTCTGGGAGACTTGGTGTACTCCTTACAGCCAGGGTTCATGAAACCTTGCATGGGAAACCTGGATAGCAATAAGGAGCAGTTCAATAACAGGTTGAATAGGTGCCAGATGCCAGTGGAATGCGCCTTTGGCAGATTAAAGCCACGCTTGCAATACTTTTATGGCAGGTTAGACTTCAGTAAGGATATTCCCATAGTCATAACTGCGTGTTGTACATTGCATAATCTGTGTGAAGCAAAAGGTGAAAGGTTTGCTCAGGGGTGGAGTGTTCAGGCAGATTGCTTGGCTGCTGATTTTGAGCAGCCAGGTACCAGGGCTATCAGAGGGGCTCAGAGAGGGGCAATTTGAGTTAGGGAGGCTCTGAGGCATAGGGTGACCAGATGTCCCAATTTCATAGGACAGTCCCAATTTTTGGCTCTTTTTCTTATATAGACTCCTATTACCCCGTCACCCTCTATCCCAATTTTTCACATTTGCTGTCTGGTCACCCTACTGAGGCAACACTTTAAAAATGAGGACCAGTAATGTATACCTCTGTGATTTGTTCTGAAATGTTACATTACATGTACTTTTCCTAGAAAGTACATGTAATGTACAGTGCCTAAAAAGCAATGATGGAATTTGGGGCCTTACATTCCAGTAAGCAAATGACTAAATGGCCTGTATATGTATTGGTAGTGCCTGCTATCTAAATTTGTAGGAAACAAATAAAGATGAGTTACTGTTCAAAAACTTTGCTTTTATTGCACAAGAAACAACACACACACATACACACACACACACACTTGGCGGGACAGAAGGTACCAGGGAAGGGCAGACTTTCAGGGCTGTGTATATGTCCAGCTGTCATTATGAAAGTTGTCTGAGGGGGTGGAGTGAAGGGAAAACTGAGAAGTCCCGGAAAACAGAAAAGACTGTGTGGATGGAGTTTGTGGGGGTGAAGACATGGAAAAGAGTTCTGAATATGCTGCAGGGGAGGGCAGGCACATATATGCTCAGTCTGCAGCATTATTAAGGACTTCAGCAACTACGTTTGCTCTTTCATGACTTTAATCATCCGCTCAGTAGCATCCTTAACAAACTCCTGATTTTCTTTTTTGTCCTGTCTTTTGGCTTCCCTTCACTCTGTGTTCCCTTTTCTCTGCACTGGAGGAGTGCAGTACCTCTTGGAACATGTCTTCTTTACTCCATATTGGGTGCTTTCTTATCTGGCGGAGATGCTCGGCTGGTGTGTGTGGGGTGTTCCTGAAGGCCACATCTGCCAAAGCAAAAGGAACAATGCACAGAAGTATGATTGTTAAATTCACAAACAGCATTGAAACATTTCAGTAAAATACACCTTTTGCAACATAACAATCACTTTCTCACTGATTCTTGGCAAGCACACATCTCGGTAAGTGTTGGCGGGGCACTCCACATGGGGAAAAAACCACTCACAAGGCTGCATTGCAGCCAGCTAGGGAAAATATTCTAAAATTCTCCCACACTGTTCCTCAGGTGGGGGTCATTGTAGCAGACATCTCATTTCTGAGGGTAAGCAGGGAAGTAAGGGCACATCTATTGCACGCTTGTGGCTTCCTGCTCCCTGTGCTGCTCATCTAGATGCCACTTTGCTCCCTGCACAAGTGATTGTCGAATGGCATGGAAAAGTTTCCTACCATGGGAGAAGGAACAAAGCTGCTTTGCCACAGAACCTTCCGCAGAGGACTGCCAAGGTACATCCAGGAAACTTTCCTGGAGATCTCTCTGGAGGATTCCCGTGAGATTGCAGCATGCATCAACACCCTGTTCCACTGGACTGATTAGCTACACAGGGGAATGTCCAGCACATAGAAACACAGACGGCCTTCTACATTTCTATACCCTAACCCCACCTTCGCACTACACAAACCACAGCCACTTACCAGGCATCTCCTCTCCTGCTTCTTGCTCACTGGAGAGCAACTGCTGAGACTGGCCAGACACCTCTGGAGTGGTGAACAGTTCCTGGCTGCCTGCTCTACCGGGCAACCTCACCAGGAGCTCCACATCATCGTCTAATTCCACCTCTTCATCAATGTCTTTGTCCTCTGGGTTAAATCCTCTTTTCACCACCTCCAGGCATGCCAAACTATCCACGGGGCTCTTAGAGGTGGAGGTGGGGTCACCATCAAGGATAGTGTCCAGCTCCTTGTAGAACCAGCAGGTCTTAGATGCAGCACCAGAGCGAGGGTTTCTCTCTCTCACCCTATGGTACGCCTGCTTCAGCTCCGTTATCTTCGCTTGGCATTGCAGCATGTCCTGATCACAGCCCTTTGTGCACAAACCTCGAGAAATCTGCCCGTAGGTATCAAAATTCCTTCAGCTCAGCACAGCTGGGACTGCACAGCCTCCTCTTCCCATATGCTGAGCAGCTCCAGCAGCTCGGCAGTGGTCCAAGCAGGAGAGCGTTTGCAGCGATAACCTGCCATGGCTCCAGTCTCACTGTGGGACGGCCCCGGCTCGGTCCGTGTCACCCACCCTCCCGGTGCTCTGGGGTTGGGGACCAGCAGCTGTGATGGGGGAAGCTCTGAGGTGGGATGCAGAATCCGTGGGGCTGAGTGATAGTGTCTACACATGGTGGTGTCTACACTGGCACTTTGTCAACAAAAATTTTGTACAAAAAGCCTTATGTTTCTTGTCAGGGTGGTTTTATTTTGTTGCCAAAACATGGAAATTTTAATGCCAAAAGTTGCATCACAGTGTGTACGCACTCAGCATAGACAAGGCCTTAGTTTACAGAAGGGAAAGCTGAGACAGAACCTTTGTCCAAAATGGCATTTTTCCTAAAAATTTCCCACTACCACTGCTGTAGTTCCACTGGTGGTAGGGTTAGCGTAGATGGGCCGCCAGGAGCCACCAACATTGACTTTAACCATCACGATTTAGTCTGAGCCACAAATAGATGACACAGTGGTTAAAATACTACTAGTAAATCTACATTAGTGCTCCCATTATTACTAGCACCAGTGGAACTGCACCAGTGAAAATTTTCTTTGGTACAATGCTAATGTAAAGCCAGCAAAAGAAGTGGAACGGCTTGTCCAAAGCCACAGAGCAAGTTGGTAGAAGACTTGTGTTTAAAACATAGGAGCTCTTAGCTCCCAATTCTGTGGACTGATTTACACTACAAAGTTAGGTTGACATAAGTCAACCTATTTATGTATGTGTCTATGCTCACAATTGTCTCCTGCTGATAGAAGCCCCCATTCTGACAACAGAGTAATATCATCTCCCCGAATGGCATTGAGCCATGGTCTTACTAGTCACTGGAAATACTTATATTTCCACTACAAAATGTTATACAAGTAACACCTCACCTATCATTACTAAGTGGTCTATTCTAGTTTTGGCCTCTTTTAATTCTTATATTCCAGCAAACTCTATGTCACATGTACATTTGCTGAAAAATAGTCAATCCTTATGAACCAAATAGAAACACAAGGACAATGAACTAAACTACCCTACTGCAAAGCCCACGCAAAAGAGGAACGAGTGTGTATCCAACCTGGGTTATTTTACCAGAGATACTCTCATTGAAGCTGTTGAGAGTTTTACAGCTGACTTTAATGGGAGGAGCTTCTAAATCACTGTGGGCCTGATTCTGCCACACTGACTCATGTTGAGTACCATTTACATCAATAATAGTGTTATTGAAGTAAATGAGCCAAACTCAGTGGGCCGCCTTATATGAGAAAGGAGTTCAAGAATTGGGCCCTAAGATCATTAAGTAGCAATATAATACGAGGGAGTAGATTAAAAAAACAAGACTAGAACAGTAACCCTACAACAAACTCAAAAAAAAGGATGTATAAAGCAAGAGGAAGTGTGTAGTGAAGAGCACTTTAAAAGTGCTCAAGACTGTATAAGTAGAATTCTGCTGGGATGAGCATCTTGGGTTTATGTACTGACCTCTAACCTCTGGAAACTAATTTAAATCTTGCCTTAGGGTAATAAAGGGAAATTGAGTTTGATGGTGTCAAATTAGTCCCTAGTGGACTTTTTTCCACATCACAAATCCATCACAAATTTTGCACAATTTATGATGATTGGCAGAATCTGTTCAAGAGAAGTTCAGGATGGGGTGTTGGGGGCTAGAAATGAGGAGCACTGACAGAGCTTTTTGGAAATGGCCTTAATATTATCAGTCCTTCATTGTCAGAAGAAAGCACCAAATTCAACCCTGCTCAGCAAAAAAATATAAAGCAAACAAAAGGAGAACCCATTATCCTCTACTCAGAAAGCATGGTCAGAGTCTGATCTGACTTAATGTAGATTTATATCAATGTACAGCAGTATAATTCAGAGCAGAATCTGGTACCTTGTATTTATTTCAGATTTTTTTAAAATAAAAATATGATATTTTACAAGAAGAAAAACTCGTAATAAATGAAATGGTGAAATTGAGTTATTTCACTTGCTCAGATTTGAAGGAACTTCAGATCCTGGTTTTGACTTGGAAACATCTGTAACTATGAGAGAGCCTCCTGGTATGAAAGGTCTTCTATTGAGAAGAAAAAAAAACCAAGAAAAGAAAAAAAAACCTTAGGGCACGGAATGAAAAAGGTAAAATAAGAAAAAGAAAAGACAATGAAAATACTAAGGTTCCAAATTCTGTGATTGTTGTACTTGAGAAAAACTCCCATTTTGCTTGAGTAACAACTGTAGAATTTTGGCCAAAGTCATTTTGTTCTACATTGTAGTTTAAAAATAAACACCTCTGTTCTGTATAAGGAGAGACAGCCCTAGAGTTAGACCAGTTTGAGCCTAGCCCAGTTATACCTTTGAGTAATAGCCCAGTTTACTTTTATAGGATGGTGTTATTTCTTATTGTTTTTGAAGGCATCTCAACAGCTCATTGTGTTATTATAGTGCGTTCAACTGACATGTCTTCACTTCGAGTAGAAGTATGTCAGACCACAAACTTTCAGATTTATTGACATTTTTCATATCCTGTTGAAAATTCTGAATAATGCTGCTGATCTGAACATAAACATGTGTGATGTATTTGAATCGAAAGCTTAAATAGTTTGCAAAGATTAGCTGGAGTAACTGGTGATGATTTGTGTAGACAGTGTGACAATTGCTTTAAACAACTTGCAGAAACTCTCTGCGCACATTTTTTCTGAATATAATCTCTTGACAAAACACATTTTATTTAGACACTTGGAGCTAAATACCATCCTTGGTTATGTATATGTCTCCCATCAAAGCTCTCCCTTCGTTTTCCAAAGAACTAGGATATTGTGCCTACTTTAGGCACAGAGCTTCCTTGTGTTTCTACAGGGGTCGGGAACTTCTGCTCTGCCTCAGTGACTAGGTTGTAATCACATACTGCCATCAGCATCATTTTAGTTTTTATACATTTACTTACTGAAATAAAACTTGTTATATGTCACTTTCTTTAATATCAATCTTTGTTTAGATATCAGCCAGTACCAAAATCTCAAATGAAAATACCCCTGAACTATGGGAGAGGTTGAACCCTGAGCTATGAATCTAGCTGTGAACTTTGTAATTTGGGCCTATCTTTATTTCTGTCATATATTGAAAATTCAGTGTAAACATAGCAGACTGGTTTTCATTCACTAGCATTTGTCTCCCCTTCTGCCCACATCGTTGCTTTTCAGCAAGATGATAGTTACCAAACAAGGCTTTTATGGAAAGCAGTGTAATCTAGACTAGAGGTTAGAACATTGGACTGGCAGTCAGAAGACCTCAGTTCCACATCTGAGTCAGCCACAGACCTGCTGTGTGACTTGGGTAAGTCACCTCCCCACTCTGTGCCTCCATTTCCCCTCCTACCCTGCACTGGATTTGCCTAGTTAAATTGTAGTCACTTTGTGACAAGGACTGGCTCTAGCTATGTATTTGCACAACTCCCAGGGCAGTGGCTAGTTGGGTCCGGGGCAATGGGGAGGGAACCTCTATGGGTTACTGCAATACAGATAAATAACTGGAGCTTCAGAAATGACCATATAAGTAAAACAAATCTACTTTTTCAAATCCAGATTTGACTCTATTCACAAAGGTGATGTAGGTGCCTGACTGCTACTTAAGGGACAAAGTCCAAAAATTAGGCACTACTAGCATTTACAATCCCCCCCTCCCCCGCCACTCAACTGCTGCCTATCCCTGGAGGTGCCCAAAGTCCACAGGCACCAGAGTTTCCACCAATAATGCCCCCATTTTAGTGTCTGGGCATATGCCCAGATATCTGAGAGTCATGACACCACTGAGCAGATGTGCCACTCATTCATGCCTAACCCCAGTGGGGTTCACAAAGTAGGCATTCCCTCACCTCCGATCTCACCTGCAGGGCGTGAGCCAGGTGACGTGCTCAGAGGATGCCTAACCCTTCACATAAAACAGGGGTAGCAATACCACCCCCCTTTTACTCAATAGCACAGCCGTGACAGTATTTAACTAGGATGTGGGAGACCAGGGCCCAATCCCTCTTCTGCGTGATGGGGAGTACGGATTTGAACCCAGCTTTTCCTGAAGGGTGCCCAAACCACTAGGCTACATAGTCATTACCATTCACTTGCCAGCCCGTTGAATATTTAAGTTCTGGTATTTATACACAGTCACCGTTGTGAATCTAGCCCCCTTGTGTTTCACACATGGCAAGAAATCTTTTCACCAGGGGAATTTTTAGAATACTGAACAAAATGGATAAGGTTGCAAAACAATTTTCCCTTTTTACAGTTCTGTTTTCATTCCTAACAGTTTCTTCTGAGTAGCTGTGTTACTCAAAAAAGTTCTATGAAGTATTTGTTCCGCAAACTCCATCGTTTTTAAGATTTCCATCCAGTTCTCCAGTATGAACAGGTGCTACTCATTTAAAAAAATTAATCCATCTTCTGTGGATGCAGGCAGTGATGCTAATGAGCAATTTAGTAGATCAAGCTTAAAATCAGGTGGCTTTTCCATGCTGTTTCAAATGCAACAGCTGTAAAGTTGAACTACAAAGCTAATTTGAACATTACATTAAGCCCAAAAATATATGCTGAAAATCCTGCTAACTAGGCGGTGGGAGAAACTTGGAACTGAAATAAGTTTAGGTTGCTTTTTAAAAAATTCAAATTCCCCTCTAAACATCTTCTCACACTTCCTGGTTTGGAAAAAGATATCCCAGAATGCTAGGGTTGCCAACTTTCTGTGTGCAGAAAACTGAACACTCTTGCCCCATTCCCTGCTGTGTCCCTTCCCCAAGGCCCTACCCCTTCCCCAGGCCCTGCCCCTGCTCACTCCATCCCCCCTCTCTCTGCCTCTCGCACTCCCTCACCCTCGCTCACTCACTCAGTTTCACTGGGCTGAGACAGGGGATTGGGGTGCAGGAGGGGTTTTGGGCTCCAGGCTGGGGTGCAGGCTCTGAGTGGGGCTGCGAATGAGGGGTTTGTGCTGGAGGGGCGCTGGGTAAGAGTTGGGGCCGAGGGCAGGCAGGGAGCTTGCCTTAGCCTCGCTGCACCACCGACTGGGAGCCACCTGAGGTAAGCATCACCTGGCTGAAGCCCACACCTGATCCCCCCTTGTACCTCAACCCCCGGGCCCAGGTCATAAACCCCATCTACACCCTGACTCCCTTCCAGAGCCTGTACTGCGCACATCCAGCCCTGAGCCCCCCTCTCACACCCTAAGTCCCTTCCAGAGCCCACAGCCCATCCCTCTTCCCGCAATCCTGAGCCCCATCCCAGAGCCTGTACCCCTTCCCAACCTCTTCCCCCAGCCTTGAGCCCATTCCTGCATCCCAACTTCCTGCCCCAGCCCTGAACCTGCTCCCGTACTCCAAACCCCATGGCCACAGTCCAGAGCCCCCTCCTGCACCCCAAGCCCCTCATCCCCAGCCCAGTGAAAATGAGTGAGGATGGGAGAAAGCAAGTGATGGAGGAAGGGGAGATGGAGTGAGTGGAGGTGGGACCTCAGAGTAGGGTGAAGCTGTGGCAGGGCCTCAAGGAAAGGGTAGGGCAGGGCAAAGGTGTTGGGTTTCGTGCGATTAGAAAGTTGGCAGCCCTGCAATGATCCTGCATGAGACTTGACTTAAACGGGGCTCTATGTGAGGAAAAGGGTGAGTTTTCATGGCTTTCAGTGCAGGATTGGGCATATGTATAATTTATAACAGACATAATCACTGCATAAATCACACAGGATTGGGGAGCTTGGACTACAACTTTTGTCCTCCAGTGCCATAAACACATTCCTATGCTACTGAAAGCTAAAGAGCTCTTTTTAGCTGGTTGCAGGAGGGCTATTTTGGGGCAGGGGGACAGCCACTAACAACATAACTTTGATTTTGAATTTTTTTTTCTGTTTTAGTATTCTAATGCAGAAATGCCACTATAGCTAATGCAATGATTTTTAAAATGATCATTTTTACCTTGAGAATGATTGACTCTTAAATTTAGAAATCAGGTATGTAATCAGTAGTGCAAGTAATATCAAGGTGTACGGCTTAGTTTAAGAAAAATACTCTGTTTCTTTTGTCCTGCCCTTAAAATGTACAATGTACTGCTGTCCAGTGTATTTTAGAGGGGGAAACGTCTCTATCATTGAGTCCAAGAAAAAGCAAACGGCACAGTGCCTAAGTGTACTGGTTAAAAAAACGAAATGTCATCAAGAATGACCATCAGAAAGAACAATTTGTTTCCTAAGAACATATGGAATCCACTGACTTCAGGAAATATTTGAAGAGTGCACACATATTTCTTCAAGATTTTTAAAATCCCAGGGGAAGAGGAGGAATAAAAACATGACTGAGAGTAATTTAATATGGCAGGTACAGCACTCTTCTTTTTCTACACTGGAAACCTGATATTTGTAGACTATTTTATATATAAAAGTTGCTAACATCAGCCTTGTTCCAGCTTTCTTATTCATTTAGTTTTCCTTGTTTATTTTTGATAATAGCAGCTATAGTACTCAGACTGTGGCAGCCACCATTACATTAAAGCATTGCATATATTTTTAGTAGGGTGACCAGATGTCCCAATTTTGTAGGGATAGTCCTGATTTTGGGGGCTTTTTCTTATATAGGCTCCTATTACCCCCCACCGCTTGTTCCGATTTTTTACACTTTCTGCCTAGTCACTCTAATTTTTAGTCTCATTAGAATTGTGCATGTTTTGTTGAGAATGCAGAGGGCTTGAATTCCCCGTTGTTGGTGTTGGAGATTGCAGCTCCCAAATCAGTGAGCGGCTGATTTCAACAGAAGATTCACCCCCAAGGAAGGCAGGCAGCATTTGCCCTATTCCCTTTCCCACATGGGGATCTGTCAAGGCAAGGCGTCTGTACCATGCAGTTGGAATTCTTATGGAGCCCTGCTGGTGGAAGGTAGTTGGCATGTGTATTGAGGCAGACCTTATCCTAAGTGTCTTGGCCAATGCAGTCAGTACGGCACCAACGTTTCTCTCCTCTCTCCAAAGGCAAGAGAAAGGGAAGTGCAGGTGGGGAACTCCTCACTTGCCAGGGAGGAGTGCTACTGTACAATTCTTCTTCCTCACTTCTCCACAAAGGGAAAAGGGGGTGGGCAGCAAGGACCTGCTCTTCTTCTCCTTGGAGGAGAATCAAGAACATCTCTCCTTTCCCTTTCTCATGGAGAGGAGGGGGGCACTCAGTCTGTGGGGTTACACCTCTGGAGTCTAGCAGAGTGAGCTGAGTAAACCAAGAGAAGTATTAATACTCAGCTCATTCTGACTTCATAGATCAAACATAGATCAAACATGGGTTGATATGCCTGCTTGGAAACAACTCTGCTGTGGGAGCAAATCCATTTGAGGGACCAGCCCATTGGGGCTGGCCTCATCTGGGCCTGAGGATTGTGTCTAGAGTGTATATATACACAGAAATTTAAGGATGGGGAAAAGAATTGGTTCACCTGCTATGTTCTGGCATCAGGAAAGCCCTAGTAGAATAATAGCATGGCCCAGTATCTAGGTCCTACATTAGGGCTCAAAATACATAGATTCTAATCTGAGCTCTGTCACTGACTCACTGTGTAACCTTGGGCAAATCATGTTTCTCTTAACATTCTTTGTCTGTCTTGGCATTTTAGATGGCAATTACTTTGGTGAGGAAGGGGGCCAAGACGTCTTGTATTTGTACAGGAACTAACACAATGGGGTCCTGATCTTGGCTGGGGCCTGTAGTCACTTCCATACTATTTGTAGCACAATTGCACTAAGTACAAATCCATCTATTCTTGAATACAACTATGCTGCTTGCTCCAGTCGCTGAAGACTGTTGGAGAAAAAACTTGTCTGATACTAGTTTTAAACTTGTCCTTTACCATCTTCAGAGCTTGACCTCTTGTTTTGAGCTTGACCCTTTGTAATTTGAAGAGGACTTTCCCAAGGTCCTGGAATAACACTTTTAAACACACCCTGCAATCAAGTGTTCCTCCCCCAACCCTCTTTTCCAAAGCTGAACATAATCAGCTTACTCTTATAAAACAGACTTTCCAAGCACCAGAGAAGCCTTGCAGCCCTCTCGAAACAATATTCCAAATAGGATTTTATGAGAGCTTTATATAAGAAACTAAGTCTATACTGGGTAATTGGTCTATGTTAGTTGCTGTCACTGCTACTAGCATGGCTCTCCATGAAGACAAAGGTAGCCAGCCTACGATAGCAGCAAGGTTCATTCTGCCAGTACTTAGGATTTTAAGAAGAGGGTGAGTTTTGAACCCATCTAACTAGAGCATCCCCCTAAAATCAAGTGCAGCAATCTAGTTTTGCCTTTTTAACAAAGGGCAGCCTGCACAGATGCTGGACACTGTGAACTTGCTTTCTAGCATTTTGCAGCTGAAACGTTGCAATACTGGAAAGTCTTCAAGAGACAAGTTTGCTGAGTGGCCATTTGATGCCACTAAATGCTGCTTTTATTATCCAATTTCAATGTCTTAGACATACCCACATGCCCCCAGGTTCAAGTATTCATGAATCATTTCACCACCTAGCGGAGAAGAAAATCTCTAGGAACGCAATCAACTTTTATGTCACTATTTTTTCTTCTGTGCTTGTGCTTTGATCACTGGGTTTCCCAGAGAGAAGGCAGCAAGCCGGAGAGGCTCTCAGGGAATGTCACAAGAACATTTCCTCTACTTGCAAGCCTGTAGAGCTGCCAAAACCACCTAAAAAGACCAGTTTCCTGACATGACGGTGCTGAACATTCCACTGGGCCCCTGGGACCATCTATACGCTTCTAATGGATGTCCTGGGAAGCATGACCTAGAGCTATTTAAGTGGATGTTTTCTGTTAAAATCACAGAGCTCTGGAGGGGGGCTGTGTCTTACCAAGGAGACTAGACCTGGCATGGGTTTTCAGCAAACCCTCTGGTGGTTCCAGAGGCCCATTAAACAATCAGTGTGGCCAATTGTCATGAATCACACAGTTTTGGCGCCTGTTGCAGGCAGTCTTGCAAGGATGTGAAAAAATCTGGCCATCACACGCTTTTGTGGGAGAAAAGGCAAGAAAGAGACTTCCAGACCAAAGCCCTGTAGCTTAGCAGACCACATGAAGTAAACTAGAAATGCAGCC
The DNA here is from genome assembly GCA_007922305.1 of Dermatemys mawii. Classification (NCBI taxonomy): domain Eukaryota; kingdom Metazoa; phylum Chordata; order Testudines; family Dermatemydidae; genus Dermatemys; species Dermatemys mawii. The sequence continues at coordinate 67,299,197 of ML677333.1, read as the reverse complement.
ATCATGAGTTTTAGTCCAGCTCTTACACTGACGCTTGTTCTGTTTCTCTGCCCTTCACCACTCTTTTTATCAATCAAAATCTCATAATGTGGGGGAATGAGGGATGATATCATTTGCCAGTTTCACAGAGAACTTACACAAGGTCACTCCAGGCAGAGCTAGAAACAGAACTCAGGTCTCTGCTAAAACAAAGACCAGGGGCTGAGAAGTCCCTCCAGCCAATGGGTATTTTTTCTCCTAGGAAGGGAGAGATGAGTTGGAAAAGATTCCATAGGATCACACAGCACTAACTGCTTGCTGCCCCTTAGTGAGACCCACCACTCTGAGCCACAAAAGTTCGGTCTGGCAGTGAGAAGCCAGGACTCCTTGCTCAGAGACTAAGGACTGGCTTGAGTTCTGTGGGGAAGAGAACTGCGCACTGTAGGGGTCTGACTAACGGGCTCCCATTCCTCAAACACCCATTTCTGAGACACCAAACTGATCTCCATCTGCACTATAGATGCTTTTGCAGATACCCCAGAGAATGTCCCTACAACCATTGGTGGTTAGCCAGACACTTACAATCCTCAAGGGAAGGCTAGCCTGTGACCTTATTTTACAGAGCCTCAACCCCTTCCCCCATCTCTCCTGCCCTCGCCCCCAATAAAAACGCCAACAAAAGGTCTGTATGCTGGCCTGACTGGCCTTATCTACCCAAAGATTCTTCTTAAAATAATTCCCCACTGTTTCTGCTCCAGTGTAGACTGGCTAGTGATGGTAAGCAGAGCATATTTAGATCACATGGTATTTGAAACACCAGAGGCCTGTCTACTCTAGTGTAACTCAGGTGTGAACAACAACAACAAAAAGGCTGGGTTCACTATAACTTCAGGATGCTTAGGTTACACCTGGCAGTCTCTTTCAAAACAAGCTTTTGGCTTGAGCCCCCACCTAGAACCTTATTCACACAGGTTCTAGGAACTTAAAAGAAACAATAGTCACCTTTAATAGCATTCCTTCTTCTCTCAGCAAGCATTCAGGAAACATGAGGAAACTGGTAACACAACTGCTTCATTTTCTTCGGCAATAGGACTCACATGATGTAATGAAATGAGATTAAGTAAAAACCCAAAAGCATGGGAGGTAGGGCAGGCTCCCCAGGCTCTGTTATTACTCACTGGCAGCTTGTTGGGTGGGGGGGCTTCAAAGCTCTTCTTCAAAGGAAACTGCCTCCCTGACCTATGGCCTGGTCTACACTTAAAAGTGTTGTCAGCATAGCTATGTCAGTCAGGAGTGTGAAAAAATCAACTCCCCACCCCCACACTCACCCCCGCCACAGCTGTGCAGGCTAAAACCCCACTGTAGATACAGTTATGCCAGCAGCAAAAAGTCCTTTTGCTAGTATAGCTTATTGAATTCGGGGAACTGGTAAACTACATCAGCAAAATAACTCTTCTGCTGGTATAAGCTGCATCTCAGCTAGGAGAATTTGCTAGTATAGCTATATTGGCCAACTCTTTCTAGTGTAGACAAGGCCTAATTGTGATATGGTGGGAACTGGTGGATCCATCTCTCCACTCTCCCTAACTCCAGCACAACAGTGCTGGCATTACAATTCTGAGGTGGGTGGGAGATTTTCGAGTGCTTCATCTGCTCTACAGGGCTACAGCTCCTCACAGAGGACATGCCTCTGCCAAAGCAGCTTCAACAAAAGTTTTAGAGTCCCCCGCACTGGAGCTGGTCATTTTTCTAACCCAGGAACCCCAGTCGCTGTTTTCCTGACCTAGCCAGGGTTAATGGCATAAACTGTCTTCCTCATAGATTTCTAACCATATAGCATAGGGGGCAGCCTTCCCTAAGGCAGCCTGTGGCTTCAGCCCCCCTGGAAACAAAAGTATCAAAAGATGGCCCCTCACTTTGTAAGTATTCTGCAGTTCAGCTGAATGACACTGGCTCTCACTTTAAGAAGAGTGAAATAGCCAACCCCTATCAAATACTCTTTAACCTAACCTGGAGCTGAAAGCAGACCATGAGTTCAAATCTCATCTTTTTCCTTCCTTGTTGTTTATGTTTTTGTGCACTTATTATTGAGCAACCGCTCAAAATGTTAATCATCAGGAGGTAGTCAGTGATGAACCACACAATTTTACATGTAAATGAACTTGCAAGGGCACTTCTAGGAGAGATGGAAATACAACACATATTCCTAATATGGTAGTCTCAATTTTATATATCTAGTCACACCGCCTCTCACTCAGAACCTGCCAAAGCTATCTGCTTAACTTTGCATTCTGTAACCACTGCTCTAACCCCTAAACCATATGCCCACCCAGAATTGAAAACAGAAACCATGATTCCCAGCATTGTATGGCTGTCTAGGACATAAGTGTGTAACCCATTGCCAAAAACATGTGTCATGTTTGCCTCTAATAGCTGATCCATAGATAACACATGAGTGACTCCTTGGTAGAGTCAAGTAGGTGGCAAAGTCAAGAGCTATGCAGGGGGTCTGAATGCCCAGCATTTAAGTCTCATTGAACAACAACATGTTCAGGTCCTTATAGTTGCCCATGGCAGAATTCCTATTTTTCAAGTTTTCATTTTTGTATGTTTTACTTCCCGCCCCCAGGCAGTGAGAAAATATCTTTCAAAACAGGTTTTATTTAAAAAAAGTCACCCAACACCATAATCTATGAAATTACTGTGTAACAAAAAATGAACATTCTGCATTTCCGTCATCTGTCAGACATTTCTATGGCTTGTCGCACACTGGCCAGTTTGAAAGTTGAGAGTTATGGTGCCAAAGGCTTTAGTGAAAAAGCAGCCATTTTCTCTTTGAGCCCAGCCTGTGGATTCAGTCCAACTGGAAACCTTAGGAAACAGCTGCTTTCTTTACTAGCTATACTTTCCTAAATACTACTGAGGTCCTGCCTAATATCTTTATTGAGGGTCTGAGTTGCTGCAATCCCATTGCAAATGATGAAAAATGGCAGTCATTTTGTGTGAGGGAAAATGGTGAATTTAATGGAGAAAATTGTTGTTTTCTTCTGTCATTAATAACTTTGCTTAATTACAGCCTAATTTCTTCAAATGTACATTTGAGGAAAATCCATTCTTTACTCAGATTATGCACTGTAAAATGTGTGTGTGTGGGGGGGGAACATATTGTACAAAGATTTTGCTGTAAAACCAAACCCTGCCTTAATGCAGAAACATTATCATGCCTTTATAATCATCAGTTGTAATCCAGCCCAGGTTAATTGTAATGCCCTTCAACAGCAGAGGAATAGTTACCTAGGAGGTGGAGCCAGACTGGCCACAAGATGTGCTGAAATTCCCAGTGGCCTTCAGCAGCTTGCACCTATGAATGTAAAGCTGCTTTGACCAAAGAACAACACCTTCTCTTCCCCATGGGTGAATACTTCCACCAGCCTAGCTGCATGCTCAGGGTTGAATCTAGTCCTAGTGCTTCAAAGGTCTCTGATTTATTTTTGTCTCTCCATTTATTACAAATCGAGGCCCAGGATGGTTGTACTTGCTCAGTGATTATAATAATATGCAGCTTTGCAAAGTTCTGCTTTATGGCACTTACAAGGTGAGCAAAATCATGGAAATGCAGCACTGAAAAGGATCCCAGGAGGTCATTTATTCCAGCCTTCTCTGCCGAGGCAGGATTAAATAAGTGCATATATGTTTGCAGGTGCTTGGGATAGGCATAAAACAGAAGGATATTGCATTTCCACGCAGTTGACTGAAAGAGTCATGGTGATGACAGCAGTGGACTTCTTTATTGCTAACTTATAATTTATTGCACATGTGTTTTACCTCCTACTTTGACATGATGATGATGATTTCACTGTTTTGATTGCGTATCTCATGAGTCCTGCATTATCTTCTATTCCTGCTGTCACCTACCATTGAAACATCTCTCCCATGCAGAACGGGAAATTCCAGGTCAAATTTTATAGACCCTGGAGATAGACAACTGAAAAAATATTAGACAAAGAGGACTAGGGTAAGAAAAGCTTGAGCGAGATATGTCCCAACAAGATGAGCGGTAGTTTACTCAGCACTGAACAACCATTTTCAGGAGTGCTGTAGCCTGTCCTAAGTCCTATCTATATAAAATTTTGTCCAATGAGACTTTACCAGCATGGCAAGCTAAACAAGTGTTGTCAAAGTGTAATAGACACATGTCCCTCTGGTACTTGTTAGCAGTAGGTCCAATCATGTTGGATAGATTCATGTTGTATTTGGGATTTGATGCCGTGTGTTTGAAACAATAACTCTTCGTCTTGCATATTGAGAATTATCGTTATATGTGATTTCTGTTACTGAAGTGCCTAGAACTAGGACTCCAGAACAAAAAGACAATCCTCAAGTTTACAATCTAAGCATGCTGGGGATATTTCACTGTATGAGTGAGTATGCCTGGAGCTCATGAACTTATTTTACCGGCTCATTTCAGGCTCCCTAAAAGTGAGTGAGAACCATCTTTTCTAGGTTAGCTTGCTATAATAACTGAAACACACATAATTAATTCTCACTCCAGTGGACTTGCTAAGCTGCAGCCCAGACATACCAGAAATAAAAACTATCCATTCTTATCACTATGGGTAATGTTGCCATGTGTTCTTTGGGGAGATATGTATGCAAATCACACATTGCCCTTGTTTCCAGAGCACTCTTTGTAATTCTACAGACCCTGATGATTTTCCCATCTTACTGTAAATTACATTTCAGGAGGGCAGGTATGTTTTTTCTCTTTTACAGCCAATTAGTGTTAACATCTGCAGCAAAACTTGGATGACTACAGTTAGCCCCCAGGATAAGATACCTTCACAATTGGATAAGGTGATACAGCACAGTCCTCTTAATTGGCATACTCTAGCTGAAAAGAAACATGCCAGCTAAATGACCATCCTAATTGCCAGAGGCTCAGAGGGATTTATTATGCTGGGAGATACTGTAGGCATTGGAATGTCATGATTGCTTCAAAAATAAGAGTTGTCCAAATTAAAATATTTAGGGCCAAATTCTGCCCTCTGATCAGTACCCTGCTTCTAAACTCCTTTGCTGTATCTGTGGTAAGAGGGCAAGGACTAATGTGCAATGAACAAAGAGCTTCAGAGAACAAAAAGCCATTCACACCTGTTAAGGACAATAAACAGCTTGCAGATAACAACAATCATGCCATTGAAATAGACTAGGTGTGCCATTTTACCATTGTTTAGAGTCCTTGACGACTATTGTGTGGAACTTATTCCCTGAGGATTGCCCCATTTTAACAAGAATGCTGTGCAGCAGAGGATTCTCACTTATGCTGTAGTGATATTTAGGTGGAATAAAGCAACGACTAACCTGACAGGTGATGCTTGATGTGTATTGCTATAATTTTACAGATCTTGTCGTTTGTGGGAGAGGTGGTATACTACTATGGTGACATGCAGAGTAGCTCTAGCCATGCCACTCCCAGAGACAAGTGGGTGAGCTCCAGAGTCATCCACCTTGTCTCTCTACTATGGTGACATGACATTTTAAAATCCCACCCCCAGCATTTGCCCAGCAGCAATTTGGCTCACATCTCATTGGCACCAACGTATTGTCACCTCCTCCCTCCCTTAACTGAACTGTGGGGAGTTTTCCAGAGACTACTGTGAAATGAAGAAAGCAGTATTTAAATTCACATATGCGTAGGTCAAGTCACAGAATTGCACCCAGTAATTCATGGAGGGAGGGGAATTCCTCTTCCCTATTATATAAGTGAATGTCATCGACCCAAATAAACGATGGTTGAGCTGTAGCACGTATCTTTTAGAAAGACATTCCATCTCAGCACAGAAAATTTCAGTGAAGATATATTTACCACTTCCCTTGCTAATCTGTTTTGATGGTTAATTACCCTCATTGTTAAGCATTTACATTTCATTTCCAATGTGACTTTTTTTTTTTTTAGCTTTGGTTTCCAGCCAGTGGATCATGTTATGCCTCAGGCTACAGCTACACTAGACAGTTAGCAGCAGTGGAGCTGCAGCGATGCAGTGGCACTGCTGTAAGGGCTCTAATGTAATCACCAATGGGAGAGAGCCAATGGGAGAGACCTCTCTTGTCAGTTTAACTATGCAAGCCCCCACGAGTGGCATAGCTATGGAACTTATGTCGCTTCGAGGTGTGTAATACCGCAGTAAGTGCTAGTGTAGACATAGTCTTAGGTATAGTCTACACTGCAGCATTAGGTCAATGTAATTGCCTTATGTTGACCTAATTATATCAATGTACACACTACAGCCTTGCTCCTGCCAATGTAAGTGCCATACTACACCCACATAATAACTCTGCTTCCACGAGAGGCATAGGGCTTATGTGGGTGTAGTTAGGATGACACAATACCTGTGTAGACTCTGCGGGTTACTTACATCGGCTGTCAGTGCTGCACCAGAACTGTGAAATTGACCAGAAAGCCAGGCTGTCACTCTGGGGTGGGTGAGGGCTCCAGCTAGAGTCCAGCTGCCCTGCAGACTCCCTGCTCCCCTCTCAGAGACAGGCTGTCCCGGAGGTCCTGACTCCCCTCTCCCTTCCTGGCTGCTGCCCAGGCTCCCTGCTCTGTGCTCTGAGATGCTCTAAATTTAGCTCTGAGTCTGCTAAATTAAAGAGCCCCTTAAGGTCTAATATCTTCTCCCTGTGTAGGTACTTATAGATCATCAACTCACCTCTTACCTTTCACTTTGATAAATGAAATAGATTGAACTCCTTAAGTCCGACAGGCATGTTTCTCTCTCTCCCTCTCTTTTTATTTTTTTTAAGCTCTTCTTAGACCCTGTAGAATAGCAGTGGGCAACCTGTGGCCCATCAGGGTAAGCTGCTGGTGGGCCACCAGACAGTTTGTTTACATTTGCACAGCTGCCCGCACCTCCCAGTGGCTGCGGTTCCCCGTTCCCGGTCAATGGGAGCTGAATAAGATACACTAGGCAGGTACTTGGCTAAAAAAGTTACTATCGGAATTTTGAACACTAAGCGTATTCCTATTGGTATAGGCAGTGCAGAAATATTCCATTTGCTTCAGGTCAGTGAAAATCAAGAATTTGTGAGTCAAATTCAGTAGTTACTCAAGTTACATGTTGGGAATTGGGAGTATCTTGCACCAATTTGTTGTTCATTGGATGTGAAAAATTAGTGTGTATAAGTTCCTGGTATAAGGAAATGCAAACTACACTGAGGTCAAAGGGTGTTCTATCAGTTTATACAGGGACTGATTTTGTCTCTGAGAAGGACTGGATATACTTTAGTTGGAAATTAAAGGGCTTTATCTTATACCCAACTATTAATTGTTTTTTAGACTTCATGGCATTTATATTGTACTTGCTTTGGACACTTGCTGATTGCCAAAATGAGGCAAACCAGAATAATCTACCACTCCCACCCATTTTATACCAATCTTAAACCCAGCATGTAATAACTCAAGCCACTGTTTGCAAAACTTCTGAATTTGGCCCACACAGTTCATTGTGAGTTGCAGCTCCTTAGTGCATGCAGTGCTATTTAGTTGAATTTAGCCCTTAGCTATTCCATGGCATTCAAGAAAGCTATATTTAAAGTGTCAGGAAAATTAATTGAACAATGTGTTCATTAAACTCCCCAGTGCCATTTGTGAAAGAGATGGTGCAGTTAGAGTAGCATCACACATGTTTAAAATTGCAACAGTGACTTTGAAACCATGTGTTATACGGTGCTAAATCATGCGTCAAAGCTGAAGGATCTGGTTTCTCTGAAAAGTGCTAATGTTTTTGATGCCGAGTAGAAGCTGTGTTTAAAAGAAATGATCAGATAGCACAAACCAGTTTATGAGAGCATTAGTGCTTCAGATGTGGTCTATCTACTAGCAGCAAACCCAGCCTAAAGCAAACACATTTTGGACATATGCAACGAGTCATCCTATCTGCACACCAACCTCACATAGCAGTTTACTTTGGTAGTAAAAGCAACTAGAGATTAAACCGCCACAACAATAAAGTTGATAAAAAGCTACACATCTGATCATGTGTCAGACAGAACATGTTACTTAATACTACCGTCCACTTTCAACTGGAAGGTACATTTTGAAGTTGCTCCTGAGCCTAATCTGACATTCATTAGTTGTTTAAATAATTTGAACTTCATCCAAGCCTGTCCTCAAAAATGTTTTTATTAACATGGCCACACTCTCACGGGTTTGGAGTTGCCCCACCAAAGCACTGCAAAAGTTTTTCACCTGCTATTCCCCTCAACAGCAATAAACCTGATTATGGTTTCTGCCTGGCACAATGAATTGTGACAACAAACTGGGAGACAAGTTTCAGAGCTCATTATATGTTGTATGAGGGCTTGTCTACTTGGTGGGATAATGTACTCTACAGAGATGTGATTTTTAAAGTGTACCAATGTGTTGCATATTAACTGGCCACTGTAGATCCCGCTAGTGCATATTAAAGTTCCCTTGTGTGCTTTAAGAGTTTTATTTAAAGCAGCACTCTGCTAAAGCGCACCAGCAAGATCTACACGGACCAATTATTACAAAACATATTTGTGCCATTTAGAAATCACACCCTGTACAGCACCTTACCCCACTGTGTATACAGCGCGTAATTCTAATCTCATTTACATCCATGTCAATCAGGAGTAACTCCAGTGAAGTCAATAGAGTAATGTCAGGACAAAATGGGTGAGATAGCAGAATCAGGCCAATATGATTAGAGCTGGATGATTGCTTTAAAAGGTTAATGCTAACTTTCACTCAATTCCTTACATGAATATACTCTGATTAGGTTTGTGTCCTTGTGTCCTTGCTTTCCACTGAAATTCTGTCAAACGTTTACTGGCAGGATTGTTTACTGAAGCAGCTAATTTTAAGGGAATAGTAAAGCTTCACTGAAAGTGAATTATGGATTTGTAATTTAGGGTATATCTTCACTGTAGAGTTAGCCTGGGCTCTTATTTGGGTGTTGTCTCTAATCTGGCTTCTATCCACACACAAAAACTTCTCACTCAAGAGTAGTGCTGCTTTACATCTGGGCTGGCTGGCCCATCTGGGGCTACAGACTGGTTACCCTAAGAAGGCAGTGGTGTTCATTGGAATCCTAGTGCCTCACACGAGTGAGTGCAGCTCCAGAGAGGACACATAACTCAGATTTGGCTTTGCAGAGTGGCTGCTCACAGCTGGGCCAGGCTAACCCAGGTGCTAACACCATGGTGTAAATCTCTGCATTGAAGACATATCCCAGGGCATTAGCAACAGATTCACAAATTTAATATTTACACTCATCTAATCAGAGAACAGAGACACACCAATGTGACCTTTGGAGCAATAAAAACTGCTTGAATTTCCAATTGTGACTATTGAATGCACACAGCAACACATAGGTGAACAGTTCACAAGCAATTCAAAGACTGAAAAATGTCCAAATGAAACATTTCCTGAACAATGAATAAATTTGTGTCACTTGTGATCTGTTTCAAGACAATTCACAAACAAAAAGGCTAAATTTGACAAACAGAAATTTCACTTTAAATACTTTGTCCAGCTCTAATAGCTGCAGGGTGGAATTTTCAAAAGTGCTCAACTTTGGCCTAACTCCTCTGCCACTGAAATAAAAGTTAACACCACCATTTGTTTCAATGAGAGTTGACTTAGGTGGACAGTGAGTTCTTTTGAAAATCCCACCCTCACAACGCCATATATTAGAGAGACACTAGGAAGAGATCTGTGGCCAGTAAAATTAAAACAAATACAAGGAAACATTTCTTTATGCAATTTATAGTCAACTTGTGAAATCCGCCCCTGCAGGTGGTAGTCCTGTGGAATACCATGGCTGGATTTTTTAAAAGGACTGGAGAACTTTATGGCCATGAATAATATTTGCAGCTATGCAAAGTATGGCAGTGATATAAGCCATGAAATCTCATACTTTAGTGGTAAAGTAATTATATGCAAGTATCAGAAAGATATTTTCCTCTTCTGTACGGCATTGTACAGTTGGTTAGGTTGATTATTGGCCTTTCTCTAAGCCTCAGATACTGGTGACTGCCAAAGGCAGGCTAACCAGAGTGACCCAGTATGACCACTCATGTTTTTCGTAAGAGATTTATAAATTATGGGCAAAATTTTGTTGTCTTTCACTAGTTTCAGTTGGAGTAATGCCATTGCCTTCAGGTTGGAGTAAGTCCTTTGTAAAAACAAAGTAAAGGCTAGTTTACACTACACATACTCTGCCAATACAACTATACTGGCAGACATCTCCCCAGCCCCCAGGTATAGATGCAGCAGTTGCCAACAGAAGGAGTTTTTCTGTTGGCACAGTAAACCATCTCCCCTAACAACATTAGCTGTATTGACAGAAGCATTCTTTTGTTGGCATAGCATAGCTGTGCATGTACTGGAGATTTGCTGGTACAGCTATGTTGGCTAGTAATGTTTGTTTTTTTCATATACCACTAACCGATGTAGGTATGCTGACAAAACTTTATAAAGTAGACCTGGCTTGGATAACTTTACTGGAGTTGCTCCAGATTTGCACTAATGTAGCTGAGGGCAGAATCTGGAGTCAGATCTTACAACTTTTATAATGCAAGCAGTTCTCACTCATCTGAGTAGTCTCCCTGAAGGCAATGAAGCAGCTATTTGCTACATCTGAGACAATTGAATTTGCTATGTTTACATGAGTTACAACTACCATAGCATCAGATGAACAACCACGGTGACATACATGACATTTAGAGGTCTTAGAAACTCTCTCATATTGCAGTAAGTAAAGCCCACATTTGACATTTTTTAACAAAGGCTCTACTTTAGAATGTGACAATGTGCAAACTTGTTCCAAACAATTAAAGAACAGATGAATGAGTTCTACTAAAAACAAGTCAATGAGGTTGTTTTTTAAAAAGGAGATAAACAACAGATACTAGCCAATAGAATTAGCTCAGCCAGTGGAGGAAATATAAAGAGTAGCCTTATTTGAAAACACACTTTTGGAAAAAGGCATAAACTAATTGCGTGTCTATCCTAAATTGGTGCTGATATCTGTGTGATAAATTACAGAACCGCCTTCTACTCTCACTTCTCATCCCAGGACTCAATCTATCATCCCAAACATCTGAGCAGTGCTAAACAGGTGCCACAAGAACTCCTGGTTGTTTTTGCTGATACAGACTAACCCAGCTACCCCTCTGAAACCTGATCTTTAAAATAATTTTTAAACAGTGGATACGTTTCTATTCTTATTTTTTACCTACAAATCCCTCCAAAAATTACACTGGCATGACCACCAAACCAATATTTAGTTTTGCACCAATGACAAGTTTAAGGTCCAATATCTAGTTCCATATAAAAGTGAGAAATCAGAGCTGTAAGCCGGGGAGATTCACAGCTTTCCAGTGGCTTATACGGAACTTGCTTCCAGCCCTGGAAAGGCCCCAAGAAAATGGAACTTTAAATCATGACATTATTACATGCTGCACATCTTCTTTCGATAATTTGCGAGATTTCTAAGATGTTAAGTGAAAATTTCCCTCCCTCAGAGAACAGTACGGTTGGAATCATGGTATAATTAATGTGATATAAGTGTGTTCAAGGCTGTACAAGACACAAAAGATAATGTGGTGCCTGCCTCCAGGAGCTAATAGCTTAAGAAGACAGACTGCACATTGAGCAAGCCAGACGGAGATTCTTTTCCTTTTCTGCCACTTCTTCTTTTATTTTCTTCCTCTTTTTGTGAAAACAGATTGGGAGGTAAGGATCTGTAGGCTTCTCAAAAGCAAGATTTCATTACTTGCTTTGTTATGCAAAAAGAAACATAACCATCTTAAACCCATACCACTAAAACTTTTACAACACAACATACCACCATGTAGCATTCTCTCTCTGTCCATAATTATAGCTGGAGCTGGTACAAACATTTACAGTTAAGTTGGCTGACACTTTCCATTATAAAACACTGTTTTGAGCACTTTATAACTTTGCCAGACTTTAACCTTTCATTGCAAGGTGGTCAAGGGCCAAAATTGGGATATGTGTTCCATAAGACCATAAGAATGGCCATACTGGGTCAGACCAAAGGTCCATCCAGCCCAGGAGCCTGTCTGCCGATAGTGGCCAATGCCAGGTGCCCCAGAGGAAGTGAACCTAACAGGTAAGATCAAGTGATCTCTCTCCTGCCATCCATCACCCCCCTCTGACAAACAGAGGCTAGAGACCCCATTCCTTACCCATTCTTGCTAATAGCCATTAATGGACTTAACCTCTATGAATTTATCTAGTTCTCTTTTAAACCCTTTTATAGTCCTAGACTTCACAACCACCTCAGACAAGGAGTTCTACAGGTTGACTGTGCACTGTGTGAAGAAGAACTTCCTTTCATTTGTTTTAAATCTGCTGCCCATTAATTTCATTTGGTGGCCCCTAGTTCTTATATTATGGGAACAAGTAAATAACTTTTCCTTATTCACTTTCTCCACACCACTCATAATTTTATATACCTCTATCATATCCCCCTTAGTCTCCTCTTTTCCAATCTGAAAAATCCTAGTCTCTTTAATCTCTCCTCTCTGGGACCCTTTCCAAACCCTTAATCATTGTAGTTGCCCTTCTCTGAACCATTTAGCGCCCTAACGCAGTTAGAGAATCCCATTGCCTCAAAGCCATCAGTGATTTCCTGCACATTATTAAGAGTCAACATCCTTTGCAGCAGAAGGCGATTAATGGCCCTACACACTTGCATCACCACAGCCCCCATGGTGAACTTCCAACTCCAAACTGACTCACGACTGACCAGTAGCAGTCTGGAGTTGCCAGTTTCCACACAGCGATCACCATTCACTTTACCACAGTGAGGGCAGCTCTCATTCTAGTGTCCTTGTGCCTCAGTGCTGGGACAAGCTCCACACACATATCCAGGAAGGTGGCTTTCCATATCTGAAAGTTCTGATCATCATCTCATACATGCATCACAATGCAATCCCACCACTCAGTGCTTGTTTCCCAAGCCCAATACTGATGGTCCACCATAGCAAACTGTTCCATGCATGCCAGCAGCAATCCTGAATTATTTGTTTTCATGGCAGGCAGTAGGACAGGTATCACCAGTTTACTCTCTGTTTTGCATTTCATGAAATACTGAAGGACCATCCGTGCTGTGTTCATAACGCCCATCACCAGAATGGTCAGCAGCTCAGGATCCATGTTGTCAGGAAGAGCTGGCGGGTACACAGTTTACAGGGGCTGTTGGAATATGGCACAAACAAAGTAGGAAGCCCATGGAATGATGGGATGGAAAGAACTGCATCACGGGACAGCGAGCACATCCCCATGATGCACTGTGATCTGTTCCCAGAACTCCCTGTGGCAGCGGGTGACAGAAGGTGGTGAGTTTCATTGAGGGACACCTACCCATGATGCAATGCTCTCTCTGTCAGTGCAAGAGCAATGACTGTGAATACACTCAGCTGATATAAGGAGTGTTGTGTGGACGTGCTCTGCCAATGTTATTAAAGTGACTTATGATCGTCAACATAATTTAAATTGACTTAACTCTGTAGTGTAGACATGGCCTTGGTAGGTTGGGGGGTGCAGAGGAAGAGATAAAATGGAGCCATGGCGTGTCAGAGAAGAGTAGTGAGAGACGAAAGGATGGAGGTACAGGAGCAGAAAGGTTTATAACCACTACAGTACACACCCCTATTGAACCTGGAATTTAACTCAGCAGTCCTGACTCTCCACATTCTTCTGCTGTCAGCAAATATCTACAACCAACTGACGATGTGTGTCTCATCTTCCTCTAGCGCTGGTCCTCATAGAGGATACCAGACTACTACTGCTACCAGTTACTCCCTTACCTCAAGATTCTATGCTGTGGAGCTACTGGTTCAAACCTTGCTGATAATCCAATATGGGGGTCGATATGAGTCCACATGATAGAAAATCTAGTTTTTCCAGGTTTTTTTTATAGGAAATTATTGTAAAATATGTTAAATAAAACTAAACCACTCAACATTTAGGAAATGCTTGAATTAAAGTTGCCCATGCAGCTCTAAAGTCTGTGTGTATATGCATTATGATACATTCTTGAATTACATGAACACACACTATTTTTTCAGCAAGACCCCAGCCTCATCAGTGCATGGGCTGAGTCTGCTCTGGGGATGGATCAGGGTTGTGTAGTAAAGGATATTGTATGTAGGACCCCTGCCTTATGTGTTACAGAGGTTGGAAGGTGTGTAATGAAGAAGGCTGGGATTGTAGGAAAAGGAAGAATGGTCTCATGGTGAAGGAAGTTAAATGACACCCTGGGGAACTGGGTTCTCTCATATGCACCTTCTATTGACTTAGGTATTTTAAATATTATTTGACATATATACAGACATACATGAAAAAAATGTACTTTGGAATAATCCATTACATAAGAAGATGGCAGATTAGTTAGTAAATTATATACTCCTTGGGCTTCTGATTAGTCCAAGAGTCTAAACACACATTTTAGGAAGGGGGAAGCCTGAGTTTGTTATAAATGTTTTGTCTGAATTTAGGAAATACAACAAGATCTTATTTCCTGGAAGTTTCTTTTCATGTGTACAGTTTGGAAGTATTCAGAAAACCACAGTCTAACTGATAACTAATGTGTATCTTTCCAATATGTCCTCTGTTTAACTTCTGAGGTGATCAGCTTACCCCCTACAAGTTTTAGTTCTGTTTAATGGTACGCCTTTAATTGTGTTCAGTGAACAGTTTCAGAGCACTGGAATGGTTTTGTTTATATTTTTTGATGATTTTTCATATAAGTTGGCTAGGATATGGTGACAATGATAATGCTTTAAATATGCCCAATTTCTTTGTTGCAGGACCAATACTTTTTGGAATTTAAATAAATGGCCTTAATATGGGGGTTAGATATACCCAGTTTATAATGCAGTTTTTATTTTTTAATCCCTACTTTTTTGACTCATTACTTATGCTATAATTTATACAGATCCTTTGCTGTTTTCTCTAGCTGGAAATCAGCCTGCCATATGGTATAAAACTTTCTTAACCTCCTGCTGCTTCTGTCTTGTATTACATACAAGCAAACCATCATTTTGGTCTTTTTCTCTCTGATTTCTCCAGTTAGAATAGTCTTTCATTTGTCTCATGTTATTTTATATTTATGCATCTCAGAGACACCTTTTCAGAGTATCTCATCTATAAATACTTAGGTAGAAAGAGGTATTTGTTATTCTTAATTTTTTGTCTTGTATATGCAAGTGGATTGTTGCTTATTCTCAGAACATGGATAATATTGATACTTAATTCTTTCCCCATAATGAGAGCATTTGCTTGTTGGGTCAGGTTCTTACCTCATGTCAATTAGCATAACTTCACTGAAGTCAATGATATGAAACCAATTTACACAAGATGAGAATCTAGCTTGCTATATCTCAGTTGGCCCAAAATAACTTGGGAGGTTGCAGTGCATATAGCACACTGACTAATTTATATACTTCATACAGCACACCTAGAGAAGAGTAATCCAGGGATAAATTTGGGCATTTGGTAATTATTAGTGTTATATTTATCTTGTGGTTTGAAGACTGGATTCTAGACAAGTTTTCTTCCACAATGACATCCCTCCCATCACAGGTTAACAGGTATGGGACATGCTTTATGTTTGCTAAGTTCAGACTTTACTTCATTCTTGCTTTAGAAGGCCTTGATTTATGATCTTGACTTCTGAAGAAAGCAGATGATAGTGGTAATTCATATAAAATGGAAAGATAAAGAAAAGCTCCAGGCTCTTTGATAGGAATATTATTGATGGCATTCATACAGCAGATCTAAATGATCACTCATATTGGTGTGCACATGTTTACGATCAAATCCAACTTTTGCCATTTCACATACAAAATGAAGGAAAAGGTATTCAAATTGCTACTGGCAGGATGATGTCATGTTTAATATGACTTTGAGACAATTGTTTCTCTTCAATTTTGCCAATTAAGAAAGAAACCTCTAAACACTAGAAATGTGTTGAGTTTTAATTATTGGGAGCTACTTTGGCAAGTTGACTTGTGTATTCTTTTAAGAAGTGTGGATTTGTTAAAAGCAATTGTAAGCACATGTCAAATTGCAAGGCAGTCAATGAAGAGCCAATTAGAAAAAATAAACAATACAGAAATGTACTTTTCAAAGAAACAACGTCATCATCAATACCACAAATATTTTATCCGAATGAAATTGTGGCACTGTTGCAAGGATTTTTCCATACTGCAATGATGAGAGAGAACACTAAACAGCATTGACTTTGCCGTAGGTTAATGATGTGTTTACATGTAGTGCTAAATAGCGGTTCTTAGACAAAACCCGGAGTAGGGAGTTGTGTTGAGCTGAACAGACTTAGGGGGAGCTCCAGGAAGACTTGTGCCTCGGTGATTAACTCCATTATTCATTTGAAGGAAAAACTGTTTTGAGTATTTTTGGTTCCCTCCAATTACAAAATGGGAAGCTTTACATTCTTAAAACAATTGTGTAAGTATAACTGGAGACAAACACACATGCATACAGTAATTTCCTTTTAAAAAATCCACAAATTAATCAAAGTCATAGGCATCATCACGTTTCTATTCCCGTTCACAGGAGCCAGCACTGGAAGCTTTCAGCTCAACCCATCTGGCATTGAAAACTTTGAGCCCCAGAACTCTGAAAGGGCCAAATCCTCAGCTGATGTAAATCAGTAGAGGAAGGATAGTCCAGTGGTTAAGGATGCTGGTTTGGAATGTGGGCTACCTGCCTTCAATCCCCTGCTTCAGCACAAATTTGCATCAGAAAATGTATGAACTATAATGGTATTTCAGTCTTTGGCCTTGTCTACATTAGGATTTTTTAATCCTGTTTTAACATGTGCTAAGTATCACAATTGTAAATTAGACCGAAAGATAACTAGGAACAAATGTGTCTCTTTCTGTCTCTACTATAATATATAATTGTGTTGGTTAACATTTGTTAAAACGTCATTAAAAACCTAGTATACTCCAAATACTTTGCTCTGTAATGACGCACCAAAATGATGCAAAGCAGCTGGCGTTACCCAGTGCATTTACTCAGGTATACTTTTTAATGGTTAGCTTTTTAAAAATTTCTTTACACCTGTAATATTCTTGATATTTACTTTCTCTAACCATATGTTAGTGTACCCATCTTAATTTTAAGCAAATACAGGTTTCTCTCTGGGAATTCATATTTGAATATACTAACGTTCAATATCTAATTACTGTTTATAGTACTAAAATGACAACAACTACTTTTATAACAGCAGATAATTCCTCAGATAGGAGTTAGAAGTTTTACAATTAGTAACGATTCCCCTTACTAAGGCTCTGTGGGTGAAAACCTGACCCATGAAAGTCAGTGGGAGTCTTGCTATTGATTCTAACGCAGTTAGGATTTCACTCTATAAATATGGAATCACAGAAACTAGAGATGAAAAAGGTGTTCAGTCATCTAGTCCAGTCCTGTGCCAGTGCAGTATTGCTCCCTACAATGTATACCCCCACTGTATTATCTGCTTTAAATGTCCCATGTATTACGTGGTTTAACAGATCTCTGTGAGAATCTTCCACCTCATCAGCAATAAAGGCAAAAAAGCTGGGGGTGGGGAAATAGAATAGGTACTTATCAGCTGGAAGAGAGAAAGATGTAGCAAGCAGCAACTAGCTGCAAAATGTCTGCTTTATGCCCGCAGCCGCTTTGCTCTGCCCAGTTTAAAGGGACAGCCTCAGAACAGCATGCTGGGAAATAGTGCCTATAAAGAGGCAACCTTTTAAGGGGAGAGCTAGGTCCTGAAGTTGCATCTCTATTTGGTTAACTTTATGGAGATGAGTAATTTAATCAATCTCAGTGGGACTACTCGTGTGTGTAGAGTGGAGTAGGAATGTGTGTTTGCAAGACTGGGTTCTTAGTAAGAAAACCCAGGAAGGGCCTGGGTTCAAAGGTGTTTAGGCACTTTAGGGTGCTGATAGGTGCTTAGATTTATAAAAGTGCTTAGGCATTGAACTCCCACTAATTTCTCTGGAAGTTTGGTGCCAAGGGTGCTTTTGAAAATCTCACTAGGTGCCTATCTGCTTCTTAAGGATCCTAAATACCTTCAAAAATTTGGTCCGAAGCTACCACAGAAGATGGTCTCAACTAAAGAGCTACTTCTTTTTTGTGCATATCACCACTTCATTGGAAGTCTACTCTCAGAAAGCTTTTCCTGCTAGTTACACTACACTTTCCTTTTTCTATTTCATACCATTACTTCTAGTACATCTGAACATCTCTTTCCATTCTGGGTATTTGTAACGTTGAGAAATATAAAGAGGGTTATCATGCCAGTGCTTAACCAGACTATCCGTATTTACTAGCTTTTCCAACCTTTCCTCAGCCCCTTCTGCTCCCATTCATAGTTAGCGCTCATTCCTCAACCCTTCCCAACTTCTCTGTATTTCTGGTACTCGGCTGCCCAAGTTTGAATGTGTCACTACAGTTCTGGTCTAATCAGAGCAGTTTCATGGAGGACGACCCCATCTCCTGGCTTTGTGGCGCGATGCTGGAGAGCTGGAACAATTTTTATAGTAAGGGTGCTGAGAGCCATTGAACCAAAATGTGAACCCTGGGTATGTTGGGAAGCACTTCAAGCCAGTAAGTGAGGCAGCACCCCCAGCACACCCTATTTCAGCCCCTATGGTGAGATGCCTCTTTGCAGGCAGGCCAGAGCCCACCCTAGCTTTGTTTGTTGCCATACCATACTGACTGCCCACTAGTGACAGTTTTGTGGAGTAGACCTAGGAAGAGAACAATAAATCAATCATGCAGCATATTGGATTTGCGAGGCAAACTGATATTTTGGGAGAAATAATGTTGGGTGAGTAAAAAGAACCATTTAATCAATGAGCAACTTATTCAGTCTTGTCCACTTCTCTCTCCGGCTACATCCACATTTGAAGCTGGGGGTGTGACTCAAGTAGACATAGTCACACTAGCTCTCATTGGGCTAGCATACAAAAACCAGTAGCATAGTGGCAGTAGCATGTGCACTGGCAGTCAGTGGCACAGGCTAGCTGCCCTGAGTGGGCATTCCCATGTGGTGCAGACGAGTTTGTGCTTAAGGCAGATAGTCCACGCCACCGGTCACTGCTGCCCATGCTACCACAACTACGTGACTGTTTTTAGCGCACAAGCTTGATGAGAACTAGTAGGAGTATGTCTATTCCAAGCTGCAATCTTGCTCCAAGTGTAGACGCAGGCTCATTCTTTCTTCCCTTCTTGTGATTCATGAATCATGATACTTGTTTTTTTTCTTCACAATCAAGCTTCTTTATTCCTTAATCCTGCCCAGGCATTTGTTGTGAGATCACTATTTCACCTAAGAGGAAGGATGGTCCTTTGGCTGAGGTACAGCACTGGAAGTCAGGAGATCTAGATTTCTATTCTGTGCTCTGCCATGGCAAGTCATTGAGCCTCTTGTTCTCCATCAGCAGAAGGGGGATAAGAATAATAATTTCCATATTCGCTCAGACCACTGGTCCACTCAATTCAGTCTCCTGCCTCTGATACTGACCAATACCAGATAGTTCAAAAAAGCATTCAAGAAATTCTCTTAAAAATTGTGGAATGAAGTGCCTCTAATGGAAGTTTCTTCCTCACCTCAGAGAGTTAGTGGCTGGTTCATGGCCCGAGCATAACAATTTATATCCCTTATACTTTTTTAAAATTCTGTCTTATGGAATTGTTGTAAGACTTACTTACAGTCTAATTTTCCAGTCTGGGTATATATAATTAAATCCAAATGTCTGGTTTATATACACCTTTGTAGATATAGAAATCAGAACTAAAGTGCCTAAAAACTGGTATTTAGGTACCTAAATATGCATTTAGGTGCCTGGCTGTAGCGAGGTGACAACTCACCGCACAGCGCCTTCTGCTGGTCATCTCGAGAATTAGCTTGTTCCAGTTTTGGAGCACCCTCTGCAGGCCGGTGTCTCTCCTGCCACTGGCCCCGTGTCCCTCCCAGGCCCCGGTGCCCTTTTACCTTGGGATGCTTTTCCCTGGCAGTGCCCCTTTATCTCTGGGTTCTGCCCACTGCAGTAACCCACAGATCTGGGTCATCATCTTGCCCCCATTCACTAAGGCCTGACTGCAGTCTGTAAACCACTCATCACTGGCAAGGGGGTCTGGACCAGCTGCCTCTGCCTAACCCCGGGCTGCACCTTTGCAACCCCAGTACCTCTTTAGGCCCTGCACAAGGCCCGCAGCCTGGAGAATTGCCAGGCTGGAGCTCCCCAGCTCCTCTTCCCCAGCACTGCTCCAGAAGTATCTTTCGGGCCTTTAACAAGGCCCGTAGCCTGAGGGTTTATCAGGCTGGAGCGCCCCACCTCCTCTTGTCTTCCTCCAGCCCTGCTCTGCTTTAGGTACCTTGGGCTCAGGCAGCTAGCCCTTCTCCCTCCAGAGCTGGAGAGGGAGTTCTTGAGCTCCTGGCCCATAGCCCTCTTATAAGGGCCAGCTGGGCCCTGACTGAGCTGGCCACCGTGGTGACTGCTTCCCCAATCAGCCTTTCCCAGCCTCAGCCCTTCAGGGCTGCTTTTAATCCCTGTTCTGCACGAGTGGGGCAGTTTAGGTCCTCAAGTTTGAGAATTAGGTCTTTAATATTTGTAAGGCACATTGAAAAGCTCAGATAGAAGGTGCTCTGATGGTTTCCTGGCACCTCAAGACCCCTTCTGATCTCCTCATATAAACCCCCTCTCAGATCTCAAGCCTCTAGTTTTCACTGGCTCAGGGTGAAATCATGTGGTTCTCTCTTTCTCCTACTGGGCCCTGGCAGCAGCCCCCTGTGTATCTACCATGATTACCTCAGGAGAATATGTCAACACCCTGCAGGTGCAGACTGCCTTTTAAACAAGAATATTATTTACTGGACCAAAAGCATTTTAGAGAAAACATATCTTAAAACAATAAACAAGTCCTTATGCATGCCTGCTTTTCCCTAAGGCTTATCATTCCCTGAGTCTGCGAAAGCCCAGTTCCTTCAGACTCACTGCACAGAGTCTTTCCTGCATCAGCTTGATGCCTCCCTCAATAGCTTCTGTCAATTGACCACTGCTGCTTCTTCTGCAAAAGGCTTTTTAACTGTTTGCTGCCCTTTTCATCTCTAGTTCCCAACCTGGCAAACCAGCTGTGTCTCTTCAGAGCCTAGAAGTAAGCCATTGTCCTGTAATTGTCCCCCAAGTATTTGGGTAGAAGGTACTTATTTGAGGAACTAGTATTTTGCTTTCCTGTTTGTTCTTTCTACAGCCCAAAATTAAACTAGATCAATGCATTCATACAGGACAGTCTTATAATCCAGTATACAACCATTTCACCTCACTGACCAGGTCGCATGCAGTGTTCATAAAACATTTACACTACATAACAGCTCCACATTCATCGCATGTGCTATAAGTGCAAAGTATGGTTAAATAAAGCCATATGAGTTCATTGAAGAATCAAGCATATTAAGAAGATATGAGCCGGGATAGCACCTTTGTTTAAAAAGTAGTATATTTCTTTGGTAATTATAAATGGGAAGAAATGAAGAAAAATGTGTCACATGGACATACTTAGCAGGACATATTTTACTTCTGCCAAGGGAAAGTTCTTCTGCTTTATTCCTACATAGCTAACACCCAATGCTCAAGATGCAAGTCCAAAGGATTTTGGGAGCTGAGCCATCGTATAATCTTCAGGAGGCATTGAGGGGTATGTAAGCTCTGGGATACAGAAACTAGAAATTTGCCGTGCCCCATTTGAGTTACTGTGTTCAGAATTCAGCCACCTTGAGGAAGCTCATTCTTAGACATTTGTTTTATTTGGTGCCACGCAGCAAGGAGATGCAATATGTAGCAGAGCTGAAAGATAGTGCATGCTAAGGTAATTTGTACTTGGGGAAGGAACATGTTCCTTGATTGTCAAGCTTGCCTTTTGACTTTGTAGCTCTTTATACTGTTCAGTAGTTTTGTATTCTCCAAACAGTTCTCCTGAGACCTGATTCAACATCTTTACGTATTCTGCAGAATATTTTAGTTTCATGTGGGATTAAATAGAATACCACAATTTGGCTTCTTTTCCCTTCCTCTTAAAAATCTCAAAAAGTTATTTTGTAGAAGAGAAATAGCCAAAACATTTACATTTTTAAAATCAGTTGTCATAAACCATATTGCAAATCATACATGAACGCTCTCTTTCCTAATTAAAAAGACTGACTTCAAGAAATGTTGCAATAAACAGAGGCACATGGATCATTTGGCAGACTGTCGGAATACAACCAATGCCCAAAGAATAATGGTTGAACTATAATGCATCTGCCATCCAGAACTGTCCTTTGAACCAGCGCTGATGCCTTTGTACACAAAGTTCAAAATCAGTTTGTGTTATTCAGCACCCTGCCGGAGGTGAACATATTTTGTTTCTGGATGCAATAAAGGATTGAGCTTTCAGATAAACTATAAATCTAATCAAGCAGGGTACAATAATAAGTAGCGTGTGTTTGTAAAAGATGAAAAAAACTGAAATAAATGACCCACCCCACTTACTCTCTGTGGCTAGGAATCTGTGAAGCTAAGCACTTTGACAAACGTATCCACTGTTATCTAGAGGCAGTACAGTTCAGGCTGAAGAGTTGGTTTCCTGCAATCCCCTCTCAAAGATTTCAGCACTGGTCAGGTGAAGTTAGTGAAATGATTTAGCCAAAAGATTATAACACAGATCATTGTGGAAATAAACTCTTTCGCCCTGACCCTGATCCCATTGAAATCAGCGGGAGTTTTGTCATTGCCTTCAGTGGAAGAGGACTCAAGACCATAGTCAATTTCATCTCTTTGTTCACAGGCAGTAGAATCCAGATTTCCTGGTCATGACTTCATTCTTGGTGTGAGAGGCGATGAAGGAGAGAGAGAAAAACAGATTTTTTTCTAATGGAGGAGAGGATGGATGCTGGAGAAAGTGAAGGTATTTTTAAAGATCCCTTCTCTTTATTCAGAAAAAAAAAAAACCCCAAGAGGCATTTCTGTTAGAAGTCAGTGGAAGTTGAGGGCACTCAGCAGCTTGCAGGAGATATTAACACTACTAAGACCTGAGACACATCTGCCACTTGATATTGGAAGCTGCAGTGAAAGACAAATTAAAAAAACCTTTAAGCACATGTGTTTCTCTATGCTTTGCTCACTTGACTAGAAGATGGAGGAATTTACTTTCATTCTTGAGCAATGAAATTTATATTTGTGCTCAGAAACCTTCGTGATATTGACCCAACATGAATTTAAAAAATGTTATTAATTGGATGCTCCAACCTCTTCCTAGATTTTTCAGTCAATAAGAATGTAAGGAGAAAATGAGCATGTTAGGAGCAAATGAGTGCTTCCATTGGCTGCTGGAGTGTGTTAACCTGAACCCCATCTCAATCTTTATGCCTCCCCAGTGCTCCTAATTTGCTACATTTCAAAATTTGTGAGCTTGGGCTATCAAACCAGCTCAAAAATATATCAACTATAACAGCATCCCAGCAGATTCAGCTACTCTTCAGAAGGCTTAAAACATATGTATATATGTACATGTGTATATTTATATGTATGGGTGTGTATGTACATACACACACACATATATAAATGTAATGTTTTAAGCATTCTGAAGAGTTGCTGAATCTGCTGGGATGTTGTTTTATGTGATCTATATCTATATCTATATATATCAAACCTATTTTTTGCTCACTTTCTGTTCACTTAGGATACCTGCTGATTTTAGTCAAATCAGGGCAGCAAGAGTTAACGGCTGTAAGACAATGACATGGATGGTCTCTGCTGTGTTCGGAGTAGTGGCTGTATGTTCCAGACACACAGTTCTGAGTGATAAGTGTAGGCCATGATCTGCAAACACGAATACACATGCTTAATTTTATACCTCAGTAGACCAATTCAAGTCACAGGAAAAAGGTAAGTATGGAAAGTTAATTATGTCCAAATGTGTTGGCAGAGCCAGCGCCAGAGAGAAAGAACCTAAGCAATTTTGAGATCTCAGAGCCAAAGCTTTAATTGAAAACTTTCATGTATATATTTAAATGTATTTCTTTTTTTCTTTTCCTCAAACCCTATCTTTTACAATAACTAGTTAATTAGAACTTTTGGGGCCAGAGACCTACTCTTAAATATAATTCTTTTTTCTATACCCTAAAAAGTGGGGAAAAAAGTTTTGTTTTGTTTCCTGATCTGAAAATAAACCTCAGCCAGCACTCTAATATTACACACTAGCATTAAAAGACTTAAAATGTAATCGCTAATGCTATTTTTCATTCTCTTTTAGTGATAAGTATAGTGAAAAATTATTTATAACTTTTAAAAAACCTTTGTCATCTGATTTATATAGTATCCTTTGTGCAAGCATCTTGACATTATCGCAACATGTCAGACCAAATTCTGTTTGACAACGCGCAAGGGCAAACAGATAAGCTTTCAGTTTGCTCTTATAATTAGCCACTGTGTTGGTATGTAAGCAAACAGAAGGGATTAGGATTCACAGATGAGGTGCACACCAGCTAAGTGCCCAACAGTAGCACCTGTTGGGCTCACTCGCAACACTGGGTATCATTAACAACTAAGCATGTTGCGATCCATGGGCCCGGGAAGAGTCATAACAATTTAAATGTTTGGAAATGGTTCCTAGATGAGGTTGTAGCTAGAAGTGCAGATGCACTGCAGGAGTGATGCACAGTCCCAAACCCCCCCCCCCCGGGGGCGCCGCTGCTGGCTCCACATCTTGCCTCCACATCTTCCCACATATGTGACTGCCAAAGGTTGACTCACATGAGGTTTTAATCAATAGTAAAGTGTTATACTAGTTGCTGTGAAAAGACAGGCTATAAAAAAAGAGAAGCAAACAGTGATGGGTGAACCTTAAAAGGGTGGTTCAGTTTGGCTCACTCCCCAAAAGTGGTTGCTGCGGATTTTTTGTAATTAAATTATATTACAATTTTATCAATACCATATAACAATACAAAAATCCTACAAAGAATAACAAAGTGTCCGAACAAACCCCCAAGAGTAAGTCATATAGGTTAAAGTAATTTGATAAAACCACATGGAAACACTCTGCTGCTGCTACCCATTCTTTGTATCACATTCTCTTTGGGTGTGTCTATACTACAATCACAGGGTGTAAGTGCAGGTACTGTAGACATATCCAAACTAGTTTTAATCTAGCTAGCCTGGATCCCAGATCAGTGAAGTCACAGCAGCATGGACTTGAGCATGTGCTATACAAGGCCCCTCCCCAAAACCCTGGGTATTTATTAGGTGTCTATCCCATGCTGAAGTCCATGTTGCCACAGGTTCACTGCTCTGTGCTGGTGGTGGCCCCAGGGCCGGAGGAGTTCTCATATCCCCACCATTGACCCTAGGGTCTAGTGTGACCAGATGTCCCAATTTTACAGGGACGGTCCCGATTTTTGGGTCTTTGGGGTTTTATATAGGCTCCTATTGCCCACTACTCCCTGTCCCGATTTTTCACATTTGCTGTCTTGTCACCCTACCACGGTTAGAGGTGAAATCCATGGACCATGTTCACTATAGCCCCAGGAATGCTATGGGGAAGAGCGTTATAGGATTGAGAGTAGCTATAATGCTCATTCATTGAGCTTGATTCTCCCCTGTCTTGCACCTTGTCTGTCATTTTCACTGTGGAAGCTGAGTGTAAAATGCCCCCATTCTTGTTACACTAGCTTTGTACAGGTGTAAAAGACTAGTCAAGGCTCAAGACACCTACAGAATCAGGACCATGTTGTCTAACTTAACTTGTAGTAACTTAAGTCAATTTTTTAAGAATTAAGGCCTCAGTTCAGCAAATCAATAATGTGCTTAACATTAAGCATATACTGAAGTACTTTGCTCACTGGAGATCTTTACTCTGTCTCATGTATCTTTGTGCCTCATTCCCCGCTGCAGACCTTTTCTGAATAAACAATATAAAACCTCAAAAGGATTTTTCAGTCATCCTGATCCAGGATGTCAAATGTAATGGGTAGGAGGGAGAGGCTCTTAGTCCCAGATCCTCAGAGGTATCATTTCAATGACAGCTGGATGTTAATACTGTTGGGAATCTGGGCCTTGTATGCTGCAGGGAAATGTGCCTGCTAAATAGCTCTAGTATGATGAACACAAACAGAACCTATAACTTTGTCTGTTGCCCAAAGCAGATCGTTTATATTGTGCTGATATTTACCAAAATAGGTTCCTGCTATGATCCCAAAAGACTTAGGTTACTCAAATACACACAATCCTCTTGTGCAGGCTCTAGTGTTACCCACTTTCTGTCCCTCTGAGCCAAAGAAACTGTAGCTTGGATCTTAAGTGCATTAAACTACTATTATAAGCATTGTAGGAAGGGCCTGAGTCTCATTTTCTCTAAGCCACTTTACACTGATCTGGCCATGAAGAAAAGTGGGTGTAAATACTACCAGAGCTGGGTCAAGCATGAATTAGTATATTTGAGAATCAGGGCCTAAAGCATTACAGGTCACACATCCTCAGCCGGTGTAAATAAGTACAACTCTGTTGAAGTCAATCTATGGTTGTCTCCATTACCATCATATCTGAGCACCTCACAACCTTTAAAGTGACCCTTCAGAGGTAGGGAAGGGCTATTATCCCCATTTTACAAATAGTGAACTGAGACACAAGGAAGCTAAGGGATTTGCCCAAGATGACCTGGGAAGTCTGTGGCGGACTTGAACCCAGCCCTCCTAAACCCAGCTTAGCGTGCTGACCTCTGGACCATCGTTCCTCTCAGAGAGGGAGAAAAAGCAAACAAATTAAAGGTGAGGCCCTTTATTCGGAATGAATCCAGGTGGTTGGCCCAGAGCTGTGCCCCATCCTCCTGGCCTCCCATCCTTCCCCTTGCCAAGAGAGTTCTGACAATTTACACTGGCTGAGGATCTGAACTTTGCCTCTAATGGAAGCTCCAACTAGAGAACCAATAATAAAATAAGAAATCTAAGTTAGACATGAAAACAACTTTTTCATAAGAAACAACTGGGTTCAACTTTTAAAACAAAACACCTCAGCAAGGTGAGGATTACTTAGTTCAGGATATTAAACAGGTCATCTGGAGAAATGTATTGGCCCAAATTCAGCCTGGATGAAAGTTTGTGTAGCTGCACTGAAGTCATCAGAATAGCACCTGGGCTGAACTTTCCCCATAGTTTCTCTGCTGTGCTTCATTAAGTTCACAACATATGGTGAGAGATTACTTAAATGTGGCAAAGGATAGAGGGACTTTACAGAGTGTGATGCCTCCTGGAGCTCCCATTGGGGAAGCACTGCTCCAGAACATCTCCAGCATATGACTTTAACCAGCTGACAAAAATTAGCCATGCTTACTTGTTGATTATATTCATTTATCTGGCTTTTGCTATGGCTAACAAATGCACATACAGTCAGTGCCTCATAAAAGGCAAATAGCTGCAGTAGAAAAGGAATACCAAGTACAAGCAAAAAATCACATCAGTGCACAGCAAAATAATTGCTACCTCTTAAGAGCATATGTTACTTAAAATTCATGAGCACATATCAGCTTTTCACAAAGTAAGGAGGTTTATCATTTAAACATCTTGCTGGAATTTGAGAGCTAAGCAATACCAGGCACAAAGGATGCCATATCTGAGTTTGGAGAAGCTGTGTGCACAGGTTCATAGAACACAGAGCAATTCAGCTGGTGATCCTAATTCTATCCATTAAATATTCTTTAAAAAGTCACAAGGAGTATAGGCCATCCAGTATTATATTTTCTGAAATCACTCCTATGGTTATAGGCAATTAACATGACTGGACTGCTGGCATTTCAGAATTTCTCTCTCTTGCTTATTATTCTTTAAATTCATGGTACTGTATAAAATGTGATAGTTTGCATACAGGGAATTGTGGTTTCATTCAGATGTGTGGTTCTTGCATCCTGGAAGTCTTGTTTTGAGAGCAAATCTAGTTATTCCAAATTAATTACACAAAAGCTATATGGTAGGTTGTAATTTCCATGGTGTGTGTAATATGTGGTGTAGCTGATTGGGTCTCAGAATTTGTGGTAAACCTTCCATCTTGCTAACTTCCTAACTCAGCAGATCACAAGCCTTTAGATACACCCATGCCCAATTAAAAGGGATGGTGGTATTGTTACCAAAGGTCTAATTAAATCTCCTCAAATGTTGCTTTCAGTAGGAAGTCTAAGAGGTATATTTCACCTGAATTTTGGTTGTTTTTCGGTTTTGTTTTAAAAAGTTGTATTTATTTATTTGGTAACTTTGCCATAATTTTTTTTAATGTAACACTAAATGGTTGTAGGGTATTTCAAGCAGGCGGGAATTAAAGTATAACCTCCTCAGAAGAGAGAAACTTACACCAAGTTGAAAAAAAAAACTTCATGAGTAATTGGATCCTAAAAAGTAAAGAAATGTTGGCAGAAACTCTGCACTGCATACCAAGTACTCCCTTTAACAAGCTGAATTCTGAAAAAAGTGGAAACATAGGTCAGAGTTTTTCTCAGAAATGACAGTGAAAGAACAAAGTACTGGATTAGAAATATGAGTTTCCCATTCATAAGTATCTTTATGTTAAACATTTTTTGGAAAGGGCATATTTTTGTCACGAACTTTTAAAGACAGGCTGGAATAAAAACATCAAATAAAAGCCTACAGTGTCTTAGGGGAACTGACACATCTTATTCAGTGGATCACATTTATTCTCTTTGAGAACATTGTCACTTAGTGGAAATCGGGGATACAGATAGGAAATAGGATATTTAATTTATAAACCAGTAGCATATCTAAATTGGAAAAACATAAAGCTGAGAAGGAAAAAAAAAAAACCTGTGGAAACAGCTATATTCTGTTGCTCTTGTCATAACATAGACTCAAATTCTCACCCCTATACACAAAAACCTACACAGAGGAGACAGGACATTCTGTGAGATTTCCTTTGCTAAGCACCAGACTATGTCATCAGGGGAAAAAAGGGGTTGCACTCTGCCCTGTGGAATAATCTCCAAAAATGAAACTCCAGTATATTCCCAGTGGCATCTATAGCACCCTGTTTTCTCCTCTTAAGCCCCTTACTTCCTGCTCTGTGAAGATCTTTCTTCAGGAATGGGGACAGAGTGGCCCTCACATGGGAGGGGAAAAGATGTGGATGGGTTTACAATAACATCCCTCCTAGAAACAAGATGAAAGTCTACTGAAAGATTCCTCTAGCCTAACCATTGCTGTTCACCGTAATCTGGTGCACTCCCATCCCTCTCATTCTCTGCCCGTGGCACATAACAATCTAGTCTCGTGTTGGTTGTTGTAACACTTTGGTCTCATTTCAGTTGTTGGGCTTGGTGTTCAGAGGCTGGGTGGTGGCCTGTGATAAACAGGAAGCCAGACTACATGATCTAGTGCTCCCTTTTGGCCTTAACTCCATGACTTTAATAATTACAAGATAGCATAGAGGAACACGCTTCTAATCCTTCACTTGGCAAGAAAAAGTGGACTACTGAGAAAAGACTCTGCTAAAACACCTGCACGCAGTTCTAAGAGTGAGTGCGGGGAGGAGGAGTTGATACTCCTGTGTGCACCACTACCAAACCGTCCCTCTATTTCCACGCTGTCCCTCCATCCAAAAAAAGAATTCACGGCATCATTTGTTTGGGGTTTGGGGTTTCTAGATTAAAAGACAAATATTAGTACAGTCTATGTAGAGGAGTTGCCAGGCAAGGGAAAGGAGAGCATGGGAATTTGTGCTAAGATGCCAATTAAAAATAACTGTGTAAGTATATTAGTAGAAACATCTGAATTGGCCTTCACTGGAAGCTGGATTGGGTTCTTAAATTTGCCCATAAGATCAACAGAGAGGAAAGCACATGCCAGTATAAAGCTGTTTGAATCTATAACTAGAATTGTAGTTTAAAATTTGAGATGACGACTGGATCAAAGGGATCTGGACTGCTGTCAGTTTCTTGGTTCCTCTGGACATAACTGACGTAGACACCATAAATATAGGCAGAACATCAGGGTAACAGCTAAGATTCTTATCTGGTGTAAATGGGTATAGCTTCACTGAAGTCAATGGCTCTCAGCTCTTTTACGCTTGCTGAGGAGCTGGCCATCAAACTATTTTTACTCCCTCAGAGCATGCTCAAAAAGTTTCCTTTTGGTCTTTATTTTCTCCTGCTTAGTTTTATCAAAAATTCACTGAGCTAATTTTAACAAAATTCACTGAGCTGTTTTTGAGTGAACGGAGCATGAAAAATATGTCTGTCTTTCAACAATTGAAGATGCACTTTTACTTTTATTCAGATAACACAAAAAGAGGTGAGTTTTAAACTATAAACTTTTCATAGACTCAGGGCAAATTTTCAAAGGTATTTAGGCACCAAAGGGTACAGATATGTACCCAGTGGTATTTTCAAAAGTGCCTAAACACACCATTGATGCCACTAAGTTGGGATTTTCAAAAGCATGTATATAAATTGCGCACCTAACTCTCCCAGGCACTTTTGAAACATCTCAATTTTGGCACCAATCTGCATTTTTATGCACCTAATTACCTTTACAAATCTGACGTTTGGTGCTCAGTCTTGTCATGTCTGTACTGTTCCATAGCTATTGCAAATCCAGTAGCTGATTTTACAAGACATTCTGAGATTGTAGCTGTGGTAAAATCTGAGGGCAAAATCAAAGCCTACATTAGAAAAAACAGTGCAAGGTTTATTAAAGTCTAGAGGGTTTTACTTTGTTGCTTTATACATAAAAATCTAACAAATGTTCACCATTTCATAATCTCTTAAATATGTATGTATATAAAAGCATGCTCACATGCTTTTTGTTAAAAATGTGCCATGTACAAAAGATTTTAAACATACTTTCAGTAATATATTTTGTCTGTCCTTCCTTTGCTTAAATCTTAATTATATATCTAGACGGCAGACCCTACATCTTGGAATTTATCAGATTTTTTATTAAATTGGCATGCAATTCATTTTCACAGTCAATCTGTGGAACTCTTTGCCATGGGGTGTTGTGAAGGCTAAAACAATAACAGGGTTCAAAAAAGAACGAGATACAGATAGGAGGTTAGGTCCATCAAAGGCTATTATCTTGGATGGTCAGGGATGTACCACAATAATCTGCGTGTTCCTAGCCTCCGTTTGCCAGAAGCTGGGAGTGGATGACAAGAGATGGATCACTTGAAGACTGCCTGATCTATTATTGCCTCTGAAGCACCTGGCATTGGCCACTGTCAGAAGACAGGATACTGGGCTAGATACACCATTGGACTGACCCAGTATGGCCATTCTAATGTTTCAAATTGATTAGATCATTTTGATCCTGTCCAGCATTTCATAATGCTCTGGCTGGGCTCTGGCTGGTGGTGCAGACTGTGGAATGGGGCTTGGGGTTTACATGTCCATCTCCCTACAGGGAGGGGGCAGGAGAATCCATGAAGAAACAAATTCCCTTCCCATGTCTGACTATTATGCTGCTGCGCAAGGGGTATAAACCCCTGTGTGGAGCTTCCACTTCCATGCTCATCCCCTGCACAGCTCAGCTAACCAATTCTGCTGCAAAGGGGCCCTCCACAGCCATAGGGGATGGAGATGGATTTGCATCTGAAGGAATTACCTAGAAGACATTTCTTAGAAACTGGTAAATGCAGGGATTCCTACAAAAATACAGCTGGTATATTTTTACTTGACATCAGTGTACCAAAAAATGCCAAAGTGAGCTTCTTCATCAAGTAATATACTTCTAAAATGTCCCTCATTTCAGTCTCAAAGGGCTGGGCTACGCTACCACTTAAGTCAATGTCACACACTTCACTTGGGGTGTGAAAAAGACACCCCCCTGAGTGACTCACATTACAGTGACCAAAGTGCTGTCCACATCTCTATGTCAACATAGTTTCTGACTCCCATGGAGGTGGAGTAATTATGCCGATGTAACGCTGTAGTGTAGACTTGCCCAAAATCACCTACATTACAGATACATTTGGTATCCCTTCACTTTTGTGAAACAGGGGCTATAGGGATCTATTTACACAAAAGGAATGAATCCCGCAGCATTTATAGATTCCTGCATGAATACATTTTTGATTCCTTCATTTTCGATCTTCATCCTACAGGCCTTGACAGATTATGTGATACATCTGACAGTGAGTGCCAGTCTATGAAATAATACCCCTACCACCAGCAGCTGTCAAATAAAGCTCCACTGTAGGATGAAGCATGATATAGGAAAGAAAATCTAGGAGATTTATTTTTATAATAGTTAAAGCACCTTCACATACCGGTAGTGGGCCATATGCTCAGCTGGTATTAATTGACATAACTCCATTGACTTCAATGGACAATGCCATTTTACACCAGATGAAGATCTGCCCTTAAAGACTAACCAGACTCACACAATACCAGATGAATAAATATATATAAAATAGCTATGCTTGTGGTGTTTTTTTAAAAAAATCTATGTTATAGGCATAGAATGTTTGGATAAGAAAATTAAAAGTCATTATTATTCATTTATGCCTTTGGGGCCATGATAATGCCTCCTTCACCTCTAGATCATGTTTTTCTTCTCTTTTTTTCCCCCTTAAAACATGTTTGGCATTTAGAAGTTTTAAAGTAATTTCCTCCTTTGGCCTCACCTGGGATCTCTGCTGTCCCAGAACCTCCTCCTGACCTCAGTGTTGTGTTTTCATTTAAAATAGGGTATGTCTATAAATGTCAGCAATATAGGGCAATTAGAAGTTTGAAAAGGACTGTAACATAAACCGGCATTATAGTGAAATGGATACCATCTTAAGCTGCCTGAAATTCACTTGCTGTTGGAAAGACAATATCCTGCCATTCTCCCATGGTGGCCTTCAATTGAACACATTTGGCTGAGGCTTGACCCATTTTTAAGATAAGTCTCTGCATGGCTTGAAACAATGAAGAAACACAGTGCGAGAGAAGCCTGCAAATTGGACTGGTAGGTAGCCACCACTAGGCAGAAATGTGACACTGGATTAGGCTTTAATAGCTGTCTGTGGTGCTATCTGTGAAATTCAATGCTATCCTGGTTTCCCTGCATTGCAGGGCAGGAGCACATGGTCTGGTCTTGCATAAAATCCCCACATTATTAATTATTATAATCATTATTTAATAATGATAAATACAATTATGATTAATTTGAAGTAATGGCCTCTAAAATCTACCTCTTGCAACTCTAAAAATGCACATTTTTTGCAATATTAATTTGGTTCATTAACAAGTTTCCTTTTGTGTGTGTGTGTGTGTGTGAGAGAGAGAGAGAGAGAGAGAGAGAGAGATCACATTATTCTAATTTATGATGTTTGAAAGTAGCTCTGTCCTTGCCCTTTCAATTCACACATGCTGCTTTCTGTCATCGTTCTGAATTACTGTATAGGTTCCACTTCTGCTGCATTCAGGCCAGCTCCCTACAGTCAGATCACTGTTTTTTTTAAAAAAATTCTGGATCAGAAAATACACATTCAGACCAAAGAAGTTCACTAAAGGATGAGGGGGAGATTTTTGCGGAAATCACGTCTTTGACTCACGAGCTTTGCACTCAATTCTCCCATGATATAACTGAATGCAAAGGCAACATCAGAAAGCATGTGTTCACTCACACACTTTGAGGCTAGATCCGGAAGTCAGCCAGGAAAAATAGGACAGAAACCAAAAAATTACCTGCTCCATAGTCTTCAGGGTACGTCTGTAATTAAATAAATCTCTGCTGAGAGGTTTCAATGAACCCATCTTTCAGTTCCTGAGACAACATTTTACTTCATTAACTTCTGCTTTGTAAAATTCATTTACAGGCTTGAACCTGTTTCTGTGGAAATGTTCTTGAGGTCAGGAAGGAAATCTTCTTGAACAAACAAGCAGTTCTATGTCCTGGTCTACACTAGCAGGGGCGGGGTCGACCTAAGCTAGGCAACTTCAGCTACGTGAATAACGTAGCTGAAGTCGCTGCATCTTAGGTCGACTTACCTGGCATCCTCACGGTGGCAGCAGGCTCCCCCGTTGACTCCGCTTGCACCTCTTGGAGAGCTGGAATTCCGGAGTTGAAGGGGAGTGCCTTTGGGGATCGATTTATCGTGTCCAAACGAGACGTGATAAATTGATCCCCGATAGATCGATCGCTACCTGCCGATCCGGCGGGAAATGAAGACATACCCTATGTGGATGTCTTTTGCAAATAGGGTATGTCTTCTGATAGAGAACTTTAACAAAAAAAAGGTGATATGTAGAAGTTTGGAATTTTAAGGGGATTTTAAGCCTGGTATCAAAACACTGACTGAGCAGAGTTTTTTAATGTTGCCTGATAGTTGTGCAGCGTAGGAGAAAAAGATGCCATTCTCTAACCTGATTCCAATGTTCCCTTAGAATTCAGTTTATTGTCTGTCTGTACCACTAGGTAAGATAATGCGAGAGCTCTCTTGAAGATTCTCAGTTTTTTCCAAAGGTACACACTGCACATTAATCTACGTGCATGCACTTCACAGTTTTCTTAATGGCTAGATTGAAAGCCCACTGAAGTCACTAAAAAGATTCCTTTGGTCATCAGTGGGCTTTGGATCAGTCCTGTGATGTTCTGGCATAATGATCTAGAAGAGCAGTGCTAGTTCAGCCTTGACATTAGCACAACCACCATATTTCAGCTACAATTGTGCCATTTTCTGCAGATGTGCATGGAGTGGCACTGTTCGGTACAGCCATATGCTACTTTGGTTAGCATACTGAAAACTACAGCAACATATGATGAAGGCTGATTCCAAATCTTAAGCACAAACCAAAGCCTCCTCGTCAGTGTGACGCCATACCAACTTTCAGCCTAAAACTAGTCCAATGCACAAGGCCCACAAACATAGTAAATTGGATTGTGGCCTGTGAAAATGTCAGCAAAGTTAGAGAAAAGCCAAATTACCACGTATTCACTGGGGGGGAAAACTAGTGTAAACCGGTCAGTGTATGTTATTGATGCCTGGGCTGCAATAACTTAGTAGAAGTCAGAACTTTGCAGCTCAGTGGGGTGTAATACGCCTCTTTCAGTGCATTTTTAAGCATACAGAGACCATTTGCAAGCAGTGGGGTGTGTGAGCTTCCTCTCAGACTGCAAAGGTCTTGTAAAAGCTTGCAGCATACATGTCCCAAGTACACCTTGCCATATGTGTAGGTAAACTCAGTGTCTTACCTAACCAAGGACCAGGTGACTGGCAGGAAGGAGCCCGGAAGGCAGGAAGGTCACGTTCTTCTCATGGGCATTTTCTATAAATTATCCCCTCAAGGAGAAGGAGCTTGAGGCCTGCAGAATTTAGAGCAGCATGAGCCTGACACAGCTGAGGATTGAGCCTTTATCTATCCTTATCAATGAGCTGGCTATACATAAGCAGATTAAGCAACTGCTGAGGGCCCTGAGCAGCTCTAGGGTATCCCTATTCACTTTGTATTATGTGTTGGGGGGAAAGGGTGGGGGTAAAGGCACAGAAGGGGAAGGCAAAATATTCTTGTTTTATCATAGAATGAGGATCTGCTAGCTCCCCAGATTCCTGGACCACTCTGGTCTCCATGGTGCTTTACTGCTCCTCAGTTCCCATTGACAGTGTAGGATGATGGCGTGCACCAGGAGCTGTGCTACTTTTGGCTGCATCCTCCTACAGCTGTTCAGTGGAAGCAATTGAAGAGACTTGACGTCTATTAGCGTAAAGAACCATGGCTGCATAAGCACACAGATGCCAGGGTCATCAGCAGGGGTCGAGCCCAAGACTTTTCGGACCAAAAGCCTCACCTGCTACTTCCTTATTGCTGAGGGATGTTCCCTTTAGCTCAAGCTGCAGAAGTCTGTGATTTGGGCACTGCAGGCCCCAGGTTTGAGTCCTGCTGATGACCCTGATGTCTGTATGTTTATGTGGCCAAGGTTTGCTACACTGTGAACTCTGCAGGGAATACAGAACTCTCTGATTCCTGCTCTGTTCCTCGTTCCACCCTCAGACAGGGTGACCAGACAGCAAGTTTGAAAAATCGGGATGCGGAAGGGGGTGGTGGGAATAGGAGCCTATATAAGAAAAAGACCCAAAAATTGGGACTGTCCCTATAAAATTGGGACATCTGGTCTTCCTACCCTCACAAAGCTGCATAACCTATTCTGCATGGAGTCTCATTGGGGGTGGGGGGGTGGTATCTGTGGTGTTATGCAGCAGAAGAAGGGTGCACGAAGATAGCACTTCTCCTTTCCACCTGGGCTGGGAAGATCCATCGACATATGTTTGGCTCTCTTCGGTGGGCATTTCTCACTATATGTACTGCTGGTTACTGCACAGGTGTTCTCATGTGACTCGATGGCATGACCTACATTAACTTGCTCAGTTCATTTTTGCTGTTGCTATTTGCAGTTCCCTACCCCAGTGACACTTCTGTGCTGGAAATATGACCACACGGCCATACCACAGAGATCTGTAGGAGGAAAGTGGTATCAACTGACTCTAATGCAGTCACAGTAAGACGAGGCTCTGACAACAGGTTAATAGAAATGCCAAATGAGTTTCATTTGCAGGAACAACAAATACCACACAGAAGTCCGCCTCACTTTTCCCCTCTAGTCTATATAACAGGATCTATGCAGTGCCGTGGTAATCTTGTCTGAAGTCTTCACAGTCACCAGAAGAACTTCAGGGACATTAGCACATGCTGAAAGTTAAGCATACGTTTAACTGCTTTGCTGGATATGGAAAAGGTAGCCCACGTGTTGAAATTAAGCACATGCCTAAGAGTTTTGCTGACTCAAGGCCTAAACTAAGACCTGGAGGCTGGTCCCTCACATAAATTAGCACAGCTGAGGATCCAGCCTTTTATCTAGTCATCTAAGGTTATGTCTATACTACATCTTATGTCAGCAGAAGCTATGTGGCTCAGGGGTGTGAATAAACCACCCCCCTGAGTGACATAAGTTACACTGACAAA
This sequence comes from Dermatemys mawii, assembly GCA_007922305.1. NCBI lineage: Eukaryota > Metazoa > Chordata > Testudines > Dermatemydidae > Dermatemys > Dermatemys mawii. The sequence goes on along the minus strand of ML677333.1, from coordinate 67,262,170 downwards.
AGTGCTGGTGTGGACAGCGCTATGTTGGCAAGAGCGCTTCTCTCACTGGCATAGCTTTTGGTACTCATGGAGGTGGTTGTATTATTATGCTAACAAGGGAGCTCTCTCCAGTCAGCCTACAGCATCTTCACCAGATGTGCTGCAGCAGTGCTGTGGCACTGGTGCTGCTGCAGCACTGCATGTGTAGGCATGCCCTGAAAAGTTACAAAAAGGCCCCCATCAGTATAGTATCTGAACACCTCTGAAAATGATGATGTGTACACATAACAATCTCTCTCCCCCACTCAAGTTGACTGGTGAATTAAAAGCACTTCTTTCTCTGTGTTTTCTTGAAAATTCCAGATACAAGTCTTTGGATTCTTTTGACAGGCAACAGAAACTAACTTCAGGCCAAATTCTGCTGTCAGTTAGTCCAGTGTAAGTCTGGAATAATTCCATGAAAGTCAGTCAACAGAGTTATTCCAGATTTACGCTGGCTTAATTGGGAGCAGAATTTGACTCCATATTTTTGCTATGTTTCACATCAACAAATATACCTCTAGGATTCTTGAACTTTGTTTCAGCATTATAAGAGAACTGACAAAACAATCATGAGGTGTTTTTTGGGTTTTTTTTTCCTCTCATAGAAAAACCTCTGTCAGGTTCTAAAACATCTTCCAGCAGCAAACCCTGATTCCTTTTCTCCATGACTCTATACCACAGTGAAAACAAGCCAAGCCCAAATCTTTATACAGCAAGCCACAAGATTGTACAGCAAATCACCACCAGTTTACAGGCCAAACAAAGAACACAACCCAGAACTGTCAAAGATCCACCCGATTACCTTTCGGAAAAGACAGATGCCACAGGCTACAGTACATGTGCATATTTTATCAAAGAACACACTGAAGTTACTCATATCATTTTCCTCCATAGACTTCCAAAGACATCTCATAAGAGATACTGGGCCAATACCTGCTGATTTAAATTGACACAGCTCTAGTGACGCCAAAGCATAACTTTGCTAGACACTAAAAATCAGTGTGTTAATAAAGACACTGGTTTTATGGCTTATTACAACAATCTGTAACCGCTAACCCTCCTTTTTGTCTTATGACTATAGGGGAGCTAATGGGCCACTTCATCCAAAATGGTCCCTTAGAACAGAGTTCTGTACTTTTCCCAGACCTGAGGACGAATTCTGTGTGGCTCGTAAGCTTCTCTTTCGCCAACAGAAGTTGATCCATTAAAAGATATTACCTCACCCACCTTGTCCTCCTAAGACTGTGTATACACTACAGCCTATGCCGGAAAAATTTATGTCAACAGGGGTCTGAGCGACATAAATCATGCCAGCATAAAAGCGCATGTGCGCAGCACTATTTTGGTGAGAGTGTTTCTTCCCTCAACATAGTTTATGCCACTCGTGGGGGTTTTATGCTGGCAGGAGAGGTTTCTCCCATTGGGTTCTCAAACTTCATTGCACTGCAACCCTCTTCTGAGAACAAGAATTACTACATGTCCCTAGGAGGGGAGACCACGCCTGAGCTTGCCCGAGCCCTGCGGCCCCAGTGGCAGGGGAAGGGAGGGGAAGCTCAAGCCCCATGCCCTGGGTGGGGGGAGAGCAAAGGCAAAGCTCCAGAGCTTCAGCCCCAGATAGGGGGAGGGGGAAAGCCACCCAGGGCTAATGCCCTCAGGCTTCAGCCTGGAGTGGTGGAGCTCTGGCTTCACCTTCAGGCCCAGACCCCAGCAAGTCTAACGCCAGCTCTGGTAACTCTGTTTTAAACCCACAGTTTGAGAACTGCAAGCATAGAGCAATCTCCACCACACACGTTGCAGTGACGCAGCTGTACTGATACAGCCGCATTGCTGTAGTGCTGTATATCTAAAAATGGCCCGATACAAGGAATAGTACGCTTTGTTCATGGATTAATACTTGTAGTGCAAATAAAGGACGAACACTTGTAGTGCAAATAAAGGACGAACTGGATGTGTATTATTCCTCAACTGAAGCTCAGAAAAAAAATGTCACCAGGAATTAGTCTTATACACTGAAGAAAGTTGTGCTAAGAAACTTGGAGTTACTATTGCCCATATCCTGAGTCATCTGAGAACCTACAGTCTGAATATTTTTCTTTCTAAAGATATCAAAAAATAAAGAAGCTGAGCATACCTCAGTGTGGGTCAGTCCCACTTATTTTTTTGCTTTTGTGTCCCTGAAATGAAGAGTCAGCGCTAATCAACCTGCACACAGCATGCATCTGGCCCAGGGGACTCCAGTGAAAAAAAGGTGGAGGTGATTTGCATGGTGACGTTAATCTGTGCTTTCAGAACTCAAACTGTTAGTGCGCAAATACACAAGGTAAAATGAATAAGGTTTGAAAAAAGTCTTCGCTAGGAGCCTTGGGGAAATTCCTTGCATATCACTTTGGCACTTTATTGTAGAGTTGGATTTATTACAGAGTTTCTCAATGTCTATTATACATGACAACCATACTTTTTTGCCCTGCAGTCCTGTTCAGAAGTCTTGCTTCCCTCCTCCCTCCCCAACAGTTTAGCAAGTTTCCAAAATGTCCTGCATTTCAGTTTATCTGAAAATAGAAGTGATTTCTTTGCCATGTGTCTTAATCAGAGATGTCAGACAAGCGTAGTTAATGCAACATAAATTCAAGTCCCTACCATTAATGTCTTACATACCTGGCTGAATGGTAAATTCTTACTAATTTCTTTTTCTCCCTGTATGGACAGATGGATGCATTGGCTGCATCATTAGAGAATCAAAAATCAGCTGTAACACTCTCGCATCTGGCAGGGTTCAGATAAATACATAATGAAGCAAAGAGCCAAAGAAAGGGTCAAGATTACTTTTTGGCCTCAATTCACCAATACATTCTTGTACAACATGGCACTTAACTTGAAGTTGTCATATTTCATGAGATGTAAGCATATGCTTGAAGTCGAGCACATGTTTAAGTGATGAATAGGGATGGATTTAAGCACATGCTTAAACGATTTGTTGATTTGGGACCTAAAAAGGTCAGATTCTGCCACACCTGCTCATAGTAGTAGCATCTTATCCTACGAGATATTTCATTAAAGTCAAGGGTAGCAACATCTGGGCTCAAATGTTTCAGATAAAGTTGAGAAGAAGCAATGAGGATGATATCACTACACTTCCCCAGTGTACTTGTATAAGGGCCAAGCAGAATCCAGCCCTGAGTATTTAAGAAGGCATATAAAGAATAGGTGCTACTGCAAATCTGCATGGACAGATGGGTTGGTTTTCAATCATCATGCTCATGACTATTACTACTCTTTGAAAGTGATTCAGTTTCTAGGATGCATGCAGTTTGTTATTCAATATATATGTTAGTCACTCAACATGCGATGCCTTTGAGATATTCCTATAGCTGGCTTTGGGTGAAATAACCCATTTTTTAAAAAGTCCATAATGGTAGGGCGCATTGCCCTCTCCACCAGAGTGAACCTCTACACAGATTTCCTCACAGAGTTCTGTCACCTGCCTTCAGTTCAGAGTGTGGGTGCTCTTGACCTAGACTTGTGCCATGAGATGTGGGGCCTGCCCCGAAAACTGACAGTTCTCAGGGAATCTGCAGCAGGCCAGGATACCATCTGTGTGCAGATCTGGAAGGGACAGTCACACTGATCTTCAGGGTGATCAGCTCAATAAAGCAGTAGGCTGATTTTTGTGGAGCAGCAAGTGGTGGCTATGTGGCAGTGTGAACATTTAATTTACTTCTGCCCTGCCTGTCCACCCCATGAAAAGATAAAGTGATACAATTCTTGTGCATGAAGTTGCCTCTGTCCTTTAGTTTTCAGTAACACTGTGCCTATGATTACGGAGTAGTAACAATGGACCATAAAGTAGAGACTATATATTAAGGTATATTTAGACTTGTTGTACACAAGATGCTGGTTTCTATTTTGGAGACATTGAAGACTATGGCAAGGATGTCTCTTGCAAGCTCTCATTACATTTATAACTACGGCCTATCTTTTTGTTTCCTTTTTTGTATAGGGTACATTTGCTGTTTTATTTTTATGTGCTGATTCACCGAGACCCTTACTGAAGCCTCATGACTAATTCTGGAGGGCTGAAGACATCCAAAGGCATAAGGTACCCAACCGTCCAAGCCACCTGCTACAGTTGCATAACAGAAGCAATGAGACATTGTCACTCTAGGTTTTGTTCATTGCAGTCTGTGACTAGCATTTCCAAGTCAACAGAAACGCTGATGCAGATTATAGGCATATGACACTTCTCAACAAAGGGATGACCTCCACAGGGGATAAATGTCAATTCCTTTTTTGAAAGTGGGTTCAAACTCGGGGTGATTATTATAACATGCTTGGGAGCTGAGGGGTGAATCATGGGTCTAATAAAACCCTGCTCTGGTTTCCAAATCTGTCTGGTTTGTGTTCTCTCCATCCTGAATTCAACATCAGCTGTGGAATGCTATCCTTTTAATCTTGGGGTGGACTAGCTATGTGAATCTCTAATGCACAGATAGGTACCACCATTCATAAGAAAAAAGCTTTTGAAATAAGTGTTATTTAATATTTATATTCCAGAACTATCTAAATGCCAGTGAGATGGGAGCCCCTGTACCATACAAAAATGTAGTAAACAACAGTCCTTGCCTCAAAGAGCTTACGACCTAAATAGAGATACAATGGGTGGAAGGGGAAACTGAGGCACATAGAGGCGTAGTGATTTGCCATAGTCATTTAGCAGGTCAGCAGCAGAGCCAGGAATAGCACCAATTCAGAGTCCTAGCCACGAGATCACACTGCATCCCAAATTATGGAACAGTAAGTAAATTTAGATTCAATACATTAACCTTAAACAGAAAGCCCTTTTGGAAGCTGTGTGTATTGTCGTAGGTACGTGGAATATGCAAACTTGAATCCCCACCTATAGGGAGGGCCCTTCAGGCACCACAAATTGACTCCCTAGTAATCAAATAATCAGCAGGTCTGTGCTCTACAAAGGGTCCTACTGTACTGCTGATACCCAGTAGAGGTGTGGCGAGTATTTGTTTGGCAATCTGGCAGCTTGATTGCCATAGCATAAAGGAATACTAAGACCCACAAAAACAGGACTCAAACAGGAGATAAAAGGAAAAACAGCGAAGCTTTTCACCTAGTGCTGTGGACTTTTTCTCTTGCCTCCACCTAGATCTGTCTACTAATTCATCAAACAATTGACATGTTTCTCATGCAGCAGATGGATCAGCAGAGGCATCCATACAGCTGTGCATTGCATTCACACAGGGGTTTCAGATGGTATTTTGTAACTACTCAGCAGAGGGCCATGTAATGCAGTACAGAAAGAATGTTTAGCTGTCAACTTTGTAACTCGAGAATAGCACATCTTCACTGATTCATGTCAGCCGAGTGTGGAAAGGATATTAATAAGTTAACTCCAATTTCATTTAGCCCTTTCTTATTAAGAGCAGACCTGAGCTTTAACTCTAACAGGACATTACAAAAACATTTCAGTTCAACACGGATTGTCACACAGGGTATCCAGAAAAAAGAACTTCTGTGACAATATTTAGCATTGGGGAGTTGCTGTAAGGGAACAAGAAGCTGAAACTTTTGGCTCTTGATCCCTCAATCTGCAGAGAAGGCAATTAATTTGAGGACTATGTGTTAAGTTTATACATTTGAAAATGCTGGGTTGAATTTGACCAATGTTGTGCCTTCCTCTTGCCCCATGGGTACAGGCAGAAAGTAGCTGTAGTGTGGTTGCAAAGCACGGAGCAGGAAAGCTGACAAGTGCTGCCTTCATTGTTCCATACCCCAGAGGGAGCAGGACAAAGGGGTGTGGCCAAAAGCAGCTCTTGATGTTGTTCTTTAAGCAGTAGTTCCTGCTCCCTCAGGGTGTGCTGTTTCATGCAGGCATTCTTTATACCTAAGTGCCCAAGCTCTCTTTCTGGGGCACTAACCAGGCTCCCCAGTACTGCTAGTAGTATTCATCCTGGCCTCTGCATTGGGGTGACTAGATGTCCCAATTTTATAGGGACAGTTCTGATTTTTGGCTCTTTTCCTTATATAGGGTCCTATTAATCCCCAACCCCGTCCTGATTTTTCACACTTGCTGTCTGGTCACCCTACTCTGCATGGCTTTACTAAGTGGAGGTGGGGAAGAAATTTCTTGTGCCATCTTCTCTCCATAATTAGACATGCCAAAACTCAGCCCTTAATCAAACACCTTAGCTGGTGAGAAAGAGCAAATGAGGAATTCAGCAGGGACTAATTGGGGAGAGAGTTCAATGGAAAATGACAACGGCAGCCATCCTGTATTGATCCGACTTTAAAAAAGGGCATCTATGTGAATGCTGATAATTGTCTCGAGGCCAAAACATCCAGGTGAAGTCAACTTTGGTAGCAGCAAAGATGTCAAGGACAGAAAGACAAAGTGCAATGCATTAGTACGTGTTCAACTTTCACCCCATCACAGCTACCAGAAGGCTATACGTTTATGGTAATTGTTATGTTTACAGTAACACAATGACTTCCTAAGCTGGTATCAAGGATAGATTCAGTAGAATAATTTCGACCCAAAATTTGGGGTGTAAAAGACAAAGCACCAGAGATGAGCTCTTTCCCCTCATATCCCTAAAGATTCCATGGCCTACCTTTTATCATATTTCAATTAAAGCGTGTTTATTATATCACTGCATCAGGCCTGGCTTGGCTACCCATTCCCACCTTCACAATATCTGGCAATCATATTTAGTGGCCACTGGATACTGTTGTTAATTTAAAATCTGTCGATACATACGTTAATTCTTTTCCTCTCTCTTTTCTGTTGAGGGCATTTTATTTTTCCTTCTTTAGTTTCAGTGAGAAGAAGTGATCTTTTTTTAATGCGCTGCTTTTCCAAACCACAAAGGAGCAGTAAAATTCATGCACAAGAAAATAACTGTTTTCCATTGTTGTTCACTTTTAAAAATGCCTTCCCTTAGAACACCAAGGACGTATCTACTCTGGGAGTTGTAGGCAATTTAACCACGATCAGCATAGCATGGGTGCTAGCAATGGTGAAAACAGAAGCATGGGCCATTTGCAGGTGTTTTTAACATTGCACCCAAAATGTAAAATGTATCCAGGTCATTGATAGTTAGCCTTGACAGTCCAGTCAATTGTTAACTTGTATGACAGCAGGGTATGGGGAAACCTAATGGATTAGGCCCTAATCCTGCAATGAGCTCTATCTGAGCGCACACCGGAGTCAGTCCATACAGCAAACGTTTCAGAATCAGGGCCTTAAAGTGTAGTTCTACCCTAATAAAGGGCTGTGTATGACTGATGCTGGGGGTGGGGGGGTCAATATTTCAAAGAAGGAAGGAACCATCTAGTCTATTCAGTGGATCCCACTGTTCTTCCTATCAAATGTTCCCAATCTGCAAATCTCCCTAAATCCAACCCCAAAACTCACCTAAGATCAGCCATTCACGCTGGACTCTTTCCAACATCATGAACAATGGAGGTTTTGTAGGCCAACTTAGGCTCTCAACTAATCCAGTCCAAGACAGACATGTTTCAAAAGTAGAACTGGCTCCTATAGCATGCAGAGGCTCTGGATTCTGTGCCTGGCAAACAAACCATCTGGAGCCTTTCCACCCTCTCTCTTTAAACAACCAAATCAAAGTGGTTTGTAGTTTATTTATTTATTTTTACACAGTGGAAAGTATGTGAATGCGCTCACCACAATTGACAACTCACCTTTTTATTTTTCCAATTTGAAATCCCCGTGTAATGATACTGGCCATTTAGGTGCCCAGACCAACACACCCTGACTGTTTTATGCATTGTAATTAGCTGAACATTTAATTGTGGTTAATTTATGGTGATTGAGCTAACTAGCCTCTTTGAAAGAGCATTTAAACTCAAGTTACTGCAACTTAGTATGATACCCCAATGTGATTCAGCATTTTCAAGAGCTACTTTTGTTTTCTTAAGATTAGGCCTTTTTTTGTTTTAGTCCAAATGAAATAGTTTTAATTATATAAAAAACAAAGAAGAAAACTGTGGGGAGGGGTTGTTTACTAATTGTGGGGGGCTTGATCTTCTACCAAATAAAGTAAGTGGGAGTTTTGCCATTGACTTTCATGGGAGCTGGATTGGTTAGAGTGCACTGTGGAAACGAAGATTCTAACCAACCTGAATACATCAATTACCGCCTGGTTCTCTATCTGGGTGCCTGTCACTGGGGTCTGTGCACACACTGGAGATTGACCATGGATCGTACTGCAGAGTGTATGCCTTGGCAAACCTTAGTGCATAGGAAACCATCAAACTTTCAGAGGAATTGTCGACAATTTCCAGTCACCTTTAATTGCTCAGGGCTTACTTGGACTTCAGCCACATCTATACCTGTGTGTCCTTAATCACAAGACACCCTTTGGATAATATGTCACACCGGGGACAGAAGATAATTTATTGCTTGCAGATGGATTAACATTGCAGCTCACTTAGATAAATTTTACTTTAGCCTTAGTCCCAGAGGCCTTCTTTTATAGTGCAGTTATAGCCATTAAAATTATGACTTCCAAAATTCTGTTGTATTTTATGGCTTCCAGGAGATATTTATGACCCTTACTCCTTAAGAGGACATTTCTAGAGATTTACTGCAGATATAATTCAGGCAAATAGCTCAGCAGAGGTCCTGCCAATAGCTCACAGTTTAGTCATGGTACAGTTAAAAAAACAAACAAAACAAAACAAAACAAAACAAAACAAAACAAAACTCACCAAAAAACCTTTTGCAGATTTAAATACCAATTTTTCATGCATAACCCAGCGATTTCACCAAAAATATTTTACAAAATATTCTTTGTTACCTGTTTCAGAATAAGAGTAATTCATACATTCATGAATTTTTAAGCAGTTTTCTCCCCGCCCACACACACATATTAGCCATAGTATTTGCCTTTTAACAGGTGGGAGAAATAAAAGCAGAGGCTAGTTACAAAGGATTCTTTCAAGCAGAGACATTAGAGAAGCAAGAGCCCAGTTAGGTCTTCCACCCCATCTCCTTGCCAGTACCACACAACATATTTTCAAATATTCGATCTAGCTTTAAATATTCCAAGTGATGAATTTCCCACCCTTTGCCTTGAGACTATTCTACTGCCTCACAGAAAATTCTCCTTACTTATTTTCATCTAATAACTCCTCTTTACACTACCTTACCACACTATCTCCTTTCAAATATGTACAGAAGCTAATAATAAAGAACAGTACTTAGCATTTACAGCAACTGAAGAGACAAGTAATTTGCCTTAGTTATTTTTTGGCTGAGCTATATATATTTTACTCTGGATGTATAGCAGTGATGCAGTGTCTCTCAGTACCTGATTCAGCATTAGTTATACTCTGATGGGTCTGGAGGGTTATTAAGAGGAAAAGTTAAACAAGAGGCTATGGGAAATGGTGACGGTGTGTATGCTAGAATACTTTATTATTTAACTAAAATATGCAATAGAGTTTACAGTGATTAAGAATAATATTCCTGGCTTCACTGAAGTCAGAGCCTCAGTCTTCAAACTATGTACACACAAAGTGAGGGGAGCAAAAATCTTCCCCAACCTGAATCACCTCAGTTCACTCTTGAGATTCCAACAGGATTTGTGAACTCTTTGGAAGTAAAAGCCCCTTCAGAGGCCCTTGTAAGTTTGGGAAATATAGGAGGTTGTTTTTATTTTCCTATCCTGCTTCATCTTGCACTAATTGGGCTAATTCTGTGGGTGGCCAGGGCTACAGAAGACACAACTCAGACAGTAGTTTGACAGAGCCAGTGGAGGCTTAAGAATGCTCCAGCTGGAAAGTTGAGCTCTGTTTGTTTGGTCCTTCTAGACCTAATACGGGTAATCTGTTTTACGTTATAAAGACTCTGAGGATTAGTAAAGCAGCCTCCATGACTTACTCTGCATTTTTGCGAAAGGTGACTAGTGTTGAAATTTTGTAGTATGTTTCAGAGTTCTTTCCCGTTGGGGAAAATGTGACTTTTATAGCATTCTGCCATAAGAACAGAAAGCACTGTTGCTAACCTGCCAGGTTTTTTTAGGAACATAATCAGCTGGGAGCCCCTTTTTTTATAACCTTCACTAGGAGGCAGAGTATAGGTTGGCTCCCCTTTTGGGCCACTTTTCACCTCAGCCACATTAGGGAAGGACTATATCAAGCCTTTTGAGTGCCTGCCTAGCACCTGGAAGCCAGATTTTAAAAGTATTCAGACACCTAGTCGGATTTTCAAAAGTGCCTAGATGCTAAAATCCTGTGGGAATTAGGCACCTAGGCATTTCTGAAAATCCCACCAGGTACCTGTCTGCATCTTTAAGCACCTAAATACCTTTAAAAAAATTTGGTCCTTTGTACTTAGTGTGAGTTTGTAATAGTATGGCCTTGATCTTGCAACTCTTATTCCCAGACTAATCCCATTAAAGACAAAAGAGCAAAACCATCCCTTACTTCAGTGGATTTACACCAGTGGATTTACCACTGTGAGGAAGGGTTGCAGGACTCTTTCCAAAAGTTCTTAAAGGTCTGATTTTAGGAAGGCTTATCTGGGTGTGCCTCTCCTCACCCCAACTACGCCCATGCTGTTCATAGAAGAGAATGGTCGAGGGGTGACCCTAGGAATATAGCCAAGCACAGCTTTCAGAAAATTTCACCGTGTAAGCTAGAATCTTCACTATTGCAACTGGAAGTCTTTTATAGCAAATCAGAAATGTACTACAGAACTGAGGTTTAAAAAAGAACAGATGGTGTAGTTTTGACTGCATCTTCTAATGGGAAAAAGTTTCTATCATCCTTTTTCTTATAGCTACATTAACCCTTGTACAAACATGGACGCCTTGCCAGGAACACTTACTGTCATTGACTTGATTGTGATAGTGGCTGATACAATCTCATTTTTCTTAAAAATACAAATGGGATGAATCACTTATTAGGATTTTATTTGTAAATGATACCATTTATTTTAATTATTAAGATCTGCTGAATTTTGGCACAAAAGCCAATGAGTCAAATCCTGCAGACATTACTGAGGCATAAGAACAGCCATTCTTGGTCAGACCAATAGTTCATGTAGTCCGGTATACTGTCTTCTGACAGTGACCAGTACCAGGTGCTTCACAGGGAATGAACAGAACAGGACAATTTATTGACTGATCCATCTCCTGTCATCCAGGACTAGCTTCTGGCAGTCAGGGGTTTAGGGACATCTAGAGCATGGGGTTGTATCCCTGACCATTTTGGCTAATGGCCACCAATGGGCCTATTCTCCATGAACTTATCTAATTCTTTTTTAAACATAATTATAGTTTTGGCCTCCGGAGCGACCCCAGCAACAAGTTCCACAGATTGACTGTGCCTTGTGTGAAGAAGTACTTCCTTTTGTTTGATTTAAACATGCTGCTTATTAATTTGTTTGGGTGTCTCCTGGTTCTTGTGTTATGTCAAGGTTAAATAACACTTCCTTATTCACTTTCTCCGCACCATTCATGATTTTATAAACCTCTATCATATTCCCCCTCAGTCATCTCTTATCTAAGATGAACGAACAATCCCAGTGTTTTTAATCTCTCCTCATATGGAAGCTGTTCCGTACCCTTAATCCTTTTTGTTGGCCAGATAAAATCTCAGATTCATTTTGGAGGTCTGGCCTAATAGCAAATATAATCCTCCCAATCTTTCACCTTCTGCAAAATAATGGAGACCCTATTGACATCCATGGAGATTCAAGGGGCTTCTCAGGACTGGATGCTCTATGAATGTTTAATATAACAAATTAAAGGAAGACATTGAGAACTTTTTGAAAACCTACAACTATATATTCATTAGTTTCTGAATGATTTTAAACCCCACAACCAATATTTTGGCTGTATTTCTCCACTTACTTCAGTGTATGCATGTATAAACACACACACACACACAAACACACAAACGTCCTAATAAAATTAGTCTTTTTTTTAAAAAATCATAATTCTAATGTAAACCATACTTAAAAACCTATCACCACTATTTAATAATGAAACCAGAAAATGTAGAATAGCTGGTACGAGGCTGGATGCTACTGGAGATTGAAGAATGTGTTTTTGATTTCTTTATCCATATCCCCTGCTCTGCCTATTTGATGGGCAGCGAGGCAGTGGCTTATTTTACCTTGAGAAGGCTGCTTGGCTGTGCTGACCATAATTAACATTGCCTTCGCATCCCCACTGTAATCACTTGAATGTCATGAGCAGTGTTGTAAGATTGGTCCCTTGTTCCTCTATCATTTTGCAAGCCCTAACTGGAACAGGGCATTACAGGCTAATCCCTAGTTGTCCAGCAGATGGTGGATGAATGTCCTGGCATGAGACGGTCCTGTAGACAGGGCTGGATTACCCAATAGGCAGACTAAGCACGTGCTTTGGGCACCAGTAAAGCAGGAGGCACCCCAAAAAAATGAGTATTTTTTCTTTTGGAAAAAATTTGATATTTGATATTTCAAAAAAAGCATCAAAATAGTCATCATGGGAAAAATCAGAATTTTGTTAGATTTCCTTACACTCTACAGATACTCCGACAGATACTAACTACAAAGAAGTCCAGTCCCGCAAGCGAATCAGGAAAAAACAAGCAAATGACAGCAGTGCAACAGAAACAGCATTCAATCCTAGAGACAAATTTTGCATATCTACTTACTATGCAATAATTGATACACTTGAAGCTCATATGAAGATGAGAAGTGAAGTGTACAGAGAAGTATCAAGTGGATTTTCTTTTCTAAACGATATGGACTTATCTGATAAACAATATTCACAAGGGTGCCAAAAGCTAGTTGACTTGAACATGAATCTCTGTGGAGAAGTACGGCAGTTCCACTGTTATATGTGTACAAAGTTTAATGAAACAGGAAAAATGAAATTCAGTCACACTGATCTTCATGACACAATATTGAAAGATGGAATACAATGTGTATTTCCAAATGTAGAGATCACACTACATATTTTTCTAACATTGATGATTACTAACTGCTCCACAGAACACTCTTTTTGTCAGCTGAAAAGAATAAAAAACCCTCAGAGAACAACAATGTGTCAGGAAAGACCTGATTCACTTTCCCTCTTGTGTATGGAAGCAGATGTGCTTCATCGAGTCAGCTTCAATGAACTTATCCAGAATTTTGCAATCAGAAAATCTAGAAAGAAGCTATTTTAATTTCAGCATACATGTAAATTTTGTGTCATTTCGAAAAATAAAATTTTATTTTATGGTATAGTATTGTTTTTATTTTGAATTACATATGGTGGGGGGGCACCATAATATTTTCAGTGCTTAGGGCCTCTAAAGGTCTTAATCCAGCCCTGCCTGTAGATCCTCCTGACTGCACACTGAATCAACAAAATATACTAGACGGTTGCAGATCCTCAAGTTCTCTATTGCCTGAGTCATGGCATCTGTGGAATGGCCCACTGCACAGACCTTTTATCCTCAGATTTGCTATTTTACAGAAATGGACCCCTTTCTCCACTCTCCTGTTGAATCTATTTGATGGGGTTGGTACCAGAAAAGAAAATCTCTGGTGGGACAGACCAACTGTTGTACACTGCAGCTTGGACAAGAGTCTAAAACTAATCTTTGTTCTGGCAAATCACATGCTGCATTGACTGCTCCACTGGCTACTTCTTTCATTGTGTGGAACGTGCATTTTACAGAGTACAAATTACAAAAGCCAAATAGCGGCTTTGTCAGTATTATATGGTAATTATTTGTAATTGCATAGTGAGTGTTGTATGGTCTGATGTAATGATAGGTTTAAAAAAAGCATACTAACTCACTCTTCTAAAATAAAGGAACAAAATCAGATCAAGACAATTGCAAATTACTCCATATAATAATTCTTGGCATCAAAATATAAATTTATCTTAGATCTCATGGGTAACTGATGCTTCAACTTCTTCAATTTTTTATTATCTTCAGTATGTTTACAGATATTACAGAACTGATACTCAACACTGTGAACAGAGCTTGATGGAATAAGATTTAATTACCAATTTAACATTTTCGAAGATTATTTTCTGTTTTACTTGGCTAGAAATGGATTCATTTTCCATTTTTAATGACATTTTCCATGATTTTTATGCCCATTTTATCAAAGAATTTTGAAAAATTTTCATTTACTGAAAACCCAGTCTTCTGTAAGAAAACATGGTTTTCAATAAGTAAATAGTTCTATCAACTTTTTAAAATAATTTAGAAACAAATTTTGCTCAAATGTGGAACACAAAGTATTGCAGAACAACTGAAAACTCCAATAATCTCAGTAATTATTTGCAAAATTTTACTTTTGGGGGGAGAGAAGCAATTTGTTTTGACACAAGAACTTTTTAATCAAAATTTTAAACAGCTGTAGCTGTGAAATAGGGAAGTATTCTAACGCCCATTTTACCTACACAGAAGCAGAGGCAAAGAATTTAAGTTAAATTATTTGCTGAAGACCAAAAAGGGGTTCCTTGTCATAGCTGTGATTGGAATTCAGGAGTTCCTGCTTTCTAATTATATGTTAACACTACACCAGAAACTCCGCATCTCAGAACAGGGAAACATAGAAAGGACTAGTATTTTGCTTCAAATGTCCATATTGCCATTCTCCTTTCACAGGAATGCCATTCTTCTTGAGTTTCCAAGAATTTCTGGAAGTATTTCCTCAGCTGGTGATATTTACAGCACTGATATTGCAGGGAAAAGGGATAAGGAGGTAACTGGATGTACACGTAAGTGTAGTTAAGAAGCCTGAAGCTAAGCAAATCTTGGTTAGAATAATTCCTACTTGACTGAACTAACAGTGGGAGCTGACCACCAAGAACCACTGCCTGGAACCATGAATGTCCGAACTCAAGTTTTGGCTGAAGTGGAATGGACATCACAAAGTGTCACTGTACCTCAGTGAGTCACAGCTGAGAATACCAAATTCAGGCCAAGCTGCTGAGAAAAGGGCAGACGCACCCAAAAACTGGTAGTTATTCTTCCATAAGATTTACCCAAACCAGAAACAAAAGCAAACTTCTGTCTCACCTTGTCTAGCTAACAAGAAGTCAGAAATGTAGCCTCCTTACATATTCCAGGCCTGGATTCAACACCCAGACAGTAGGCGTAATAATTAGCAGTTATTTAAAACCAGTTTAATCAAACAAAGGGTCTTCTGATCCCAAAGGACCAACTATATATCCAGGTCAATATGTAACTCAGATCTTACCCAATAATCATGCTGCTGCCAATCCTTTAGCATCTAATATCTAAAGGTTTCTTTATAAAAAGGAAGAAAGATGTGAGAGTTAAAATTGATTAAAGGAATCAAATACATACAATAATTGCAAGGTTCTTGGATCAGTCTTGAAGCACTGGAGCATGTGCTGAAATGCATTGCTGGGTTGGGACCCTGGTGCTCAGCAGCTTGCAGAATCACACCTCAAATTTCTGAACTACCTTTGAACATAAGAACGGCCATACTGGGTCAAAACAAAGGTCCATCTAGCCCAGTATCCTGTCTTCTGACAGCGGGCAATGCCAGGTGCTTCAGAGGGAATGAACAGAACAAGTAATCATCAGTGATCCATCTCCTGTCGCCCATTCCCAGCTTCTGGCAAACAGACACTAGAGACACCGTCCCTACCCATCCCGGCTAATAGCCATTGATGAATCTATCCTCCATGAACTTATCTAGTTCTTTTTTGAACCCTGTTATAGTCTTGGCCTTCACAACATGCTCTGGCAAAGAGTTCCATAGGATGACTGTGCACTGTGTGAAGAAATTCTTCCTTTCGTTTGTTTTAAACCTGCTGCCTATTAATTTCATTTGGTGACCCCTAATTCTTGTGTTATGAGAAGTAGTAAATGACACTTCCTTATTTACTTTCTCCACACCAGCTATGATTTTATAGACCTCTATCATATCCCCCCTTAGTCGTCTCTTTTCCAAGCTGAAAAGTCTCATTCTTACTATCTCTCTTCATGTGGAAGATGTTTAATACCCATTATCATTTTTGTTGCCCTTTTCTGAACCTTTCTCAATTCCAATATAATTTGGTTCCAAGTGGGGATGCTTAGAGTCATTTTTGAGTTTCATATCACATGAATATATTACATTAAAAAGTTGACCTAAATACTATTTGGTTCATTTTCCACTTAGACCTGAAGAAAGAACCAAAGAAAGCAGGAAAGAATTGAAGTGGGGAGGGGGAAGAATTGTGGAAAATGGAGCCAAGTGATAGAAAACATTTATTAAGATCATGTTTTAAAAAGATGAACGGTACAGAGTTTAAGCATAGGAGTTTCTGGTTATCAGGGAATAACGTACAGATTATCAAGGTGCGCAAAATTCAGTTTAAAAGCTGTTTGTGTAAGGAATATATAATCCACATTATTCCTGATTGGGGGTAAGGCTGACAGGTCAAAGTCCAGACATTGAGATATGAGGGTATGTTGTTCATATAACATATGTTATTCAGGTGAGAAGTATAACGAATGGATATGATGATGAGGATGGATTGACCCTCATTTGGTGAGCTGTAACATTCAGTGAGTTTACGGTTCCAGTTCATGATCCAACAGACGGAGACTCTTCGTCCCTTTCTCATATTCCACACACAATATTGCTCTGGCTCATGCCTCCTGATACTGTTTGCTAATATTTATCTGGTACATAATTGTGCTAGCCTTGCCTTTAGGAGATATTCTTGCCTTTGTATCCAGCACAAGCTGACCTTCAGCTAGAGTCTTTAAAATTCACTCCTCCTCGCAGAAAAATTGGGTTAAAGTGCAGCATGATCCTATCATGAACTTGAACTACTTTTGTGAACCTTGTAACTATCACTAAAAGTTCAAGAGGTTCACAAACCCTGACCATTGGCGTGAGGTTTGCCTATTGATTCCTACTAACTCACCAAGGTGCTTGAGGTTTGTACTACAGGAAATACATTCTTAATATTTTGGTGACATTTTCAACACATCCAGGAACATTATCCTATTATGCTTTTAAAAATTATTATCCTGCTTTGAAAAATAATATAACCATGTTTTTTGTTCTGGGAAGGTTAGTAACTGGTAGCAAATGTCAAGAATCAGAGGGGTAGCCGTGTTAGTCTGGAATTGCAGAAGTGACAAAGAGTCCTGTGGCACCTTAAAGACTAACTAAAGTATTAGAGCATAAGCTTTTGTGGGCTAATACCCACTTCGTCGGATGCATGCAGTGGAAGAATCCAGGAGCAGGTATAAATAGGTAGGCAAGAGCCAGGTTAAAGATAACAGGGTGGGTCCAATGAGGCTGAACCAGCTGTTATCTCTAATCAGAGAGGGTGAGGTGTTCCTCTAGCAGCTGAATTGGAGGTGTGAACAGCGAGACAAGAGAAACTGCTCTTGTAGTTAGCTAGCCATTCAATATCTCTGTTCAGTCCCAAACTGATTGTGTCAAATTTGCAAATGAAAATTCATTTGCAAATTTGACACAATCAGTTGAAAATTCATTTGCAAATTTGACACAATCAGTTTGGGACTGAACAGAGATATTGAATGGCTAGCTAACTACAAGAGCAGTTTCTCTTCTCTCGTGTTCACACCTCCAATTCAGCTGCTAGAGGAACACCTCACCCTCGCTGATTAGAGATAACAGCTGGTTCAGCCTCATTGGACCCACCCTGTTATCTTTAACCTGGCTCTTGCCTACCTATTTATACCTGCTCCTGGATTCTTCCACTGCATGCATCCGACGAAGTGGGTATTAGCCCACAAAAGCTTATGCTCTAATACTTTAGTTAGTCTTTAAGGTGCCACAGGACTCTTTGTCACTGGTAGCAAATGGAATCTGCAGCTCTTCATCTGTCCCTGACTACGTCAAGTGAAGGCAGCTACACTGCAAGTTTCCCCTCACTCTTTGCCAGGGATGGGAGACACTTGCCTCTGTGGAGCTGAGAGGTAATTCAAACTCCATGCCAGAACAGACTTGGGCCATGCTGGCATGATATGTTCAATTTCATTTAATGGTTGTTTTTTGTTGTTGTTATCCTGAATGATCTACTGTTTATGGAGACTGAGGTTCCCATGGTTCCCTAATCTTCTGGGTCCTTCTGTCCTTTCCCATGTCAACTGGTCATTTGAAATGCATTGTAGCAGTCTGAAACATCAGCCAAATGTGATGACATCTGAATATAAAATAGCTGCTGTTGGTAGTCAAACCTCTAGTGTTGGAAGAGTTAAGATTTTCAAATGTTACTTGTGATTTTTTGAGTGCCTATTTGCAATGCCTTAAAGGATCCTTCATTTCAGAAAGTGCTGTGTTCCTTAATGTCCAGCCCACATTAAGGTGTTCCATTGGGTACCCAGACACCCAAAAAATCACCAAGCATTATTTAGGCCATGAGTTTTTAAAAAGACATTGAAAGTTGCAGAAGAAATACCACATGGAGTTGCAAAAAGAGAAGATTACACTGCATCAGCTGATCCGCAGGCAAAAGTGGAAAAATAGTTAAAGTACCTGTGAGATATACTAAGCTGATTCTTGCTGACATTTCTGGGGAGGAGGTGTCTGAATTGTGAGGAAAATATCTTCAAAAAAAAACCAAAGTAGAGTGAATTGAGACAAACCTCAGGTTCTGCTAATAGGAGTGTTCAGGACAGTGTTTTCCAACAGCCTGATCAGCTCCTCCTCTGAGAGGGAAATGTGCTTCAGCTCTGTTCTTACTCAGTCCCCCACCGCAATCTTTTCAGTGCTAAAGCTACAACAGCAAATTTCCCCTAGGATTGAGACTATTGTGGAATGAATGAATCCTGAACTCCTGCAGGTCTTGGCCCTTGTTATGACGTTACGGGCAGGTCTATATTACCATTTAAGTTGTGAAAAAGACACTCTGAGTGACACAAGTTACAGTGATGCTCTCCCGCTCACATAGCTTCCGTCTAGGGTGACCAGACAGTAAGTATTAAAAATCGGAACATGGGGTGGGGGGTAATAGGCATTTATATATAAAAAAGACCCCAAAATCGGTACTGTCCCTATAACATTGAGTCATCTCGTCACCCTACTTCTGCCTCTCCTGGAGGTGGAGTTATTACGCCAATGGGAGAGCACTCGCCAGTCAGCATAGAGCGTCTTCACCAGATGCACTACATTTGTTCAGCTGTGCTGATGTAGTGCTTCTTGTGTAGACCTGCCCTAAGTTAACAACTTGCTGGTATTCAAGGAGCACTCCAGAAAAGAGAAATTATTCCTTGTCCTGCCAGCACCATCTTGCAACCTTCCTCTGGAGCTGACCTATGTGCCATTTCATCATATTAAACAAAGTTGGCCCTGGCTGGTACATGACTGGAAGGCCTAAGTGATGTCACTGATTAAGCTGGTATCAGCCTTCCCTTTGGCTCTGAAGCTCAATCACTATATTCAGGGGTACTGCACTGGTGGAGATGCCATGTTTCAGAATTCAGATGATCTATAAAATGGATATATGATCTCTTGAGGTCATTAATGATCTCATGGCACACTTTGCAAGAATAGAGAGGTTAGCTCCAGTGTCTCAACGCAAGGAGACTACACCTAGTGGTAAGTGTTTCAGGATTGACTACACTGGGATTTATGTATGCCTATCTGTAGTTTATCAGAGGAGATAAAACCTTTTGTACTGTATGGCTTTCCAGGACAGATATCCCCCTCTGCTTCATCACAACACCACTTTTTCCTTGGAATATGCTAATAAAAAGCATATAAAAGCAGAATACCTAATCCTATGTCAAATTAAAAGTAATTTAATATGTTTGCAACACATACACTTTTGTTGATTAAAGACATGAAAGCTTTGTTGAGTAAAACTGAATTACTACAATAACTACTGATAAGGAGGGTGGAGATATTGAGTATTTGCTATTGTCATTAACAGCTGGAGGGACAGGCAAAACAGAATGGGATGAAAAAAATCAAAGGCTATGCAAAAGCAAATACTGACTGACTGTGGTGGCAATGTCAGTAAAGAATTGCCCTTCAAGAAAATAATTCTTCTCTGAGGCCTGGTTACACTTCAAAATTAGATTGATCTAGCCATGCCCCTCAGAGCTGTGAAAAATGTCTTGCCCAGAGTGCTATAGTCAGCTTGATCCACTCCCTGTGTACAGGAGGCTAAGTTGACAAAAGTATTCTTCAATTGACCTAGGTACTGTCTGTGAGAGAGGTGGATTAACTACATCAATGGAAAAACCCCTTCCATCAATGTAGGAAATGTCTACACTATGGCATTACAGTGGTACAGCTGCAGTGCTATAGCAGTGCCACTCAAGGGGCTGTAATGTAGACATACCCTCAGTTGTGCATATTAACTGCTGCATCAGGCAGTAAACCACATTTCTTTTCCCTGGGATGGGAGCAATAATCAACTCTTCTCGCTCTCCCAGCTAGTCAATAGATACGTACATATTTACTACCCCTGTGAAGACATGCATTCACAAATTGTGTAACTACTGGAAATGTGAGGGTGGGGAAGGCTCATTAGCAAATGGAATGTAAATTCTAAGTTAGCTTCCATCTTTTTTTCTTTTTTTTCCCATAGAATTTGAATGCTTTGGGGGTTATATTGCATTGCATTATGCTTTGATAGTTCATAGCAGAAAATATGGAAAAGCAAATGCATTGACTTTTACTGGAATTGGTAGCTGGTCCAATTCTTTTGTAAAATACTGAATATAGGAGATCAAATAATGGTTTGCCAGAAAAGAGTTCCCTCTAGCTCCTCTTTCCATAGACACTACTGGCAACGTTTCTGTACTGCAAATGTAGACAGTAGGACAGTCAGTATCTTTTGACTCAATTACCTGTTTCCAGCAGAAAATATTCAGCTCCAAGATGTTTTCTCTTAGGTTCTTGATAAAAATTACCATTATATTCCTCAATGGTTCACTTAAAACAACCAATATTCCCTCCCCACCAGTAGGAACAGGAAATTAGACATTAGCATTAACATTGCTTTAGCCTCTAATCTATGCAAATGTGGGAAGAAAATAAAATTTATAGTAAGGCATTCTTCTCAAGGCAGAGATGGCAGCCTGGGATAAATTCCGTTCAGGTCTCTACACCAGCATCTGTCAGCAGACACCCTGCTGGAATCACCCGACACTGAATACACTGGTCTACAATTTTTTAGAAGTCGTCTGCTTCAGAGATAAAATGTGATATTTATTATGTATTTTGATGTGCTGAATTCAAATATGACAATTAAAACAAATGATTGGCTACTGTTTCTAAGATATTTAAGTTTTTACATTTTATGTCTATATATATTGTGTAGATAGTAGAGTTTTAATCATAAATTGTAAACCTAGGTCTTTTCATGTGTTTATGGTTGCTTTACATGATAATATTTCACCTGTCGTGTTTATGTAACACTTTAAAAATCAGCAAAAGGGTTATATAAATAAAATGTATTATGAAACAAAAGGCAAAAAACTATTATGTACATAGTTTAGTCCTATTCAGTGTCTACTTGGCGCTTCTTGGCTTGTCTCTTGTCTTCATTAAATGGAGCATCTCTTGTCACTGTCCAGCAATAGTCTGCAAGCATTGATGGGCTCCATTTGCCCTGATAGCGTTTCTCCATTGTTGCAATGTCCTGGTGAAATCGCTCGCCGTGCTCGTCGCTCACTGCTCCGCAGTTCGGTGGAAAAAAATCTAGATGAGAGTGCAAAAAATGTATCTGTAGTGACATGTTGCAACCAAGGCTTTTGTATGCCTTGAGGAGGTTTTCCACCAACCACCTGTAGTTGTCTGCCTTATTGTTTCCCAGAAAATGTATTGCCACTGACTGGAAGGCTTTCCATGCCGTCTTTTCCTTGCCACGCAGTACATGGTCAAATGCATCATCTTGAAGAAGTTCACGAATCTGAGGACCAACAAAGACACCTTCCTTTATCTTAGCTTCACTTAACCTTGGAAATTTTCCACAGAGGTACTTGAAAGCTGCTTGTGTTTTGTCAATGGCCTTGACAAAGTTCTTCATCAGATCCAGCTTCATGTGTAAGGGTGGTAACAAAATCTTCCTTGATTCAACAAGTGGTGGATGCTGAACACTTTTCCTCCCAGGCTCCAATGACTGTCGGAGTGGCCAATCTTTCTTGATGTAGTGGGAATCTCTTGCATGACTATCCCATTCGCAGAGAAAACAGCAGTACTTTGTGTATCCAGTCTGCAGACCAAGTAAGAGAGCAACAACCTTCAAATCGCCACAAAGCTGCCACTGATGTTGGTCATAGCTTATGCACCTCAAAAGTTGTTTCATGTTGTCATAGGTTTCCTTCATATGGACTGCATGACCAACTGGAATTGATGGCAAAACATTGCCATTATGCAGCAAAACAGCTTTAAGACTCGTCTTCGATGAATCAACGAAGAGTCTCCACTCATCTGGATCGTGAACGATGTTGAGGGCTGCTGTCACACCATCGATGTTGTTGCAGGCTACAAGATCACCTTCCATGAAGAAGAATGGGACAAGATCCTTTTGACGGTCACGGAACATGGAAACCCTAACATCACCTGCCAGGAGATTCCACTGCTGTAGTCTGGAGCCCAACAGCTCTGCCTTACTCTTGGGTAGTTCCAAATTCCTGACAAGGTCATTCAGTTCAGCTTGTGTTATGAGGTGTGGTTCAGAGGAGGAGGATGGGAGAAAATGTGGATCCTGTGACATTGATGGTTCAGGACCAGAAGTTTCATCCTCTTCCTCTTCCTCGTCTGACTCAAGTGAGAATGATTCTGGTGCATCGGGAACCGGCAGTCCTTCTCCGTGGGGTATTGAGCGTATAGCTGATGGAATGTTTGGATAATGCACAGTCCACTTATTCTTCTTTGACACACCTTTCCCAAATGGAGGCACCATGCAGAAGTAACAATTGTTGATATGATCTGTTGGCTCTCTCCAAATCATTGGCACTGCAAAAGGCATAGATTTCCTTTTCCTGTTCAACCACTGGCGAAGATTTGTTGCACAAGTGTTGCAGCATATGTGTGGGGCCCACCTCTTGTCCTGATCTCCAATTTTGCAGCCAAAATAAAGGTGATAGGCTTTCTTAACCATAGTGGTTATACTGCGCTTTTGTGATGCAAAAGTCACTTTACCACAAACATAGCAGAAGTTATCTGCACTGTTCACACAAGTATGAGGCATCTCTGCTCACTTTGGCTAAACAGAAATGTGTCCCTTTGCAAAATCAAACACTGACAAATAAGAGAGCATGACACTGTATGATTTCTAGAGCTGATATAGGGCAATTTGTTCAGCAGAGTGATATAAGCTTTGTTATGATTGCATCATCCATGACTTCTAGGAATAACATGATGCAATTCATATCATGTATGACGCAATACCAGCTTCAGATTGCATCATTCATTGTTTTGCCTAAAAAGCAAGTACTGTCCAAACCCAGTCATAGATTTATTCATAGATCCAGTCAAAGATGTATTGTAGTAATTTCTGGTTTAAATTGAGATCCCTTCCCTTTATAATTCACTTATCCTCCGCCATTCCCATGTCAAGGGTCGTATATACGGACCCAAGAGCATATCTTGAAAACTAGAGCCAATCAACAATGTTAAGCATCATTTTCATTCTCAGTGACCCAGAATTAGTAAAGTTTGACTATATTTATTTCAGAAGCATTTTGGCTGTAGAGCACTGATATCTACTGGAGGAAAGGTTTTTTAGAGGTAGGGAAAAAAATTAGATAACTTGCAGTGTAACCTCAAAATTAGTCAGTTTTGGTTAGTGTGTGTATGTGGGAGAATGGTGGTGGTGGCCAGAGCCTGATTAAACACTTATCAATTGCCAGTGAAATGGAGCATTACTATAATTTAAAACTGACTTCTCCCAGCAGAAAATTCTGTATCACCTTTCTCTCTCTCTCTCTCTCTCTCTCTCAAGATCAATACCCTAGGGGTGATGGGAAGGAAGCAGAAGGTCCAATGAGGGGTATGTTATACCATCCTCTGCCAGCTTGGTTGGACCGGACCCATAATATTCATTCACAATAATTTAGTAAAGCACAGTCAGTCATGGAAGATTAGTAATGTGAGGAAAATTCTGTTCATTCAATAAAATGACAGAGAGCTTGCTTTATTTCTGCATTTTGGTTTGCTTGTTCCTTGAGTTTGCTTGTTTGTTGTGGGGGTCATTTGCCGCCCTTAAAAGTGGTGATTTTATTCAGCACTTACTGCCAGTCCTGTTGTTTACTTTTAGTCTCTTTTGCAAATTCTAGAGATAAATTCTACCATTAACAACCAGGCTGAAAAAAATCATGAGGAGGAATGAAAATCCATCTATGTTAAAAAAATGGAACATTTTGTTTTAAAATTTATAGTCATGATTTCCAAAAATGACTGATAATGTTGGTCTCATCAATATTTGGGGGCTCATTTTTAATAAATGCTGAGCCCTGAGTCTGAAAATTAGATCCCTTTACAATTCCTTTCAAGTTAGGCACCCAAAATCATTAGTCACTTCTGAAAACTGCAGTCTATGGCTTGTACTGCTTACACGCATATTATGACATTTTTACATTTAGTATTTCCAGTTACAGTTTGGCTCATAAAGCAGGGATTGGTGTAACCTGGTGGAGCTCTATTGCCTCCAGCAGAAAATTTGACCCTAAATTTTGAATTTTTCATTGCAATAATTTACAATTGTTTTATGTATAGCAGCTTTCATCAAAATGTCTCAAAATGCCCTTAAACAATTCACATGTAGCCTAAGGGCTAAATTGTCAGCTTGTGATCTAGAGGCCATGGTAGGGGCAGTCCACTGGAGGAGGGGGAGGGAAACTGACTCAGGGAGACCTCATTTTCCTACTGGGCTGGGGAGGAGATAAAACAGCTTACTGTTCCCAGGTAGTGTTTGAGGCTACCCTCTCCTGCTCCTTTCCACTCCTCTGCATGAGGTGGGGAGGATGCAGCTGCCCTGCAGACTCTGCTTCCCGCTGCACACAGGAAGCAGTGATATAGTGCACTAGCACAAGGGTGGAAGGGATTGTATCTTACACCCATTCTTGCAGGGGCATGATCTGGTCCTAGTCTATCAAAGTGCATTGCAACCATCACTGATGTTGGTCAAAAGACAGCAGTTTAAGTCCAGCAGCATTAGAGAATAGTTTAGGAAAGAAGATGAATACTAACCTATCTAATGGATACCACTGCAGGGAAATACTTTTAGGAAGATAAAATGTAATTAAATGGTCAGGAAGGAGGACACCAGGCTTCATACTCCTAATCTG
The DNA here is from genome assembly GCA_007922305.1 of Dermatemys mawii. Classification (NCBI taxonomy): domain Eukaryota; kingdom Metazoa; phylum Chordata; order Testudines; family Dermatemydidae; genus Dermatemys; species Dermatemys mawii. The sequence continues at coordinate 67,236,874 of ML677333.1, read as the reverse complement.
TGAAAAATGCCATGGAATTTTGGTTGATTTCAAGTGCAGACATCTTTGATTTTCCGCTTCTTATCCAAAAGATGTGGGGTGAAATTTTCAAAGGTGCCTATAGACCATTTTCAAAAGGGGCATAGGCATTTAGGACCCTACATTGCATTGAAAATCAATGGTACTTAGGTTCCTAAATCACTTAAGAATCTTCAAAGATTGTATATATTGCATTGTTCATCTTGTGCACTGACTATCTTTCTCATTGCTGTGTGTGTGTTAAGGCATTCTTATAATCCCATTGCTGACTTTGTGTCACCTCATGCATCACATTTCCTGAATCCAGATCTTGCTTGGTGCTGCACTAAACTGCAAGGCTGCAGCCACAGTAAAGCTCTATTTACATTCAGTTTCAGATAAAATATATGAATACAATTTAGATGGACCTGAAGCCCGTATTAGAAAAGTTTTTCAAAATGCATTCTAAATCAATGCTATGTCTACACTGGTATTTTTTCTTCTTCTTTTCTCACTATTCCACTCATATTAGTGGAGCTCTGTTGGTTGTAGAAATAGTAGCAGTTGGGACAGCCAAAGCAAAAACAGCTCATGGAGGCTGAAAGTGGCTTGTGGCCTGCATTAAATATAGTTCTCCTGCTCTGAGGAAACATGCTAATCCGTACTTTCTTATCTTTGGGAAAATAAGAGCAGCAAGCCCTAAACAGTATTGTATACATTAAGGAAATATCTTAGTGCAACTGTTATTTTGCCTACCGTTCTGAATGTTAACTTTCCTGACTATGAAACAAAGGCCATTCACTCTCAACCTTCCAACAGAAATTCTGCTTCAGACCCTGCACTACACTGTGCTGTTATCAACTCAGACTCCACAACTCCCTCAGGAAAAGGCTTGATCTTGGAAGCTTGTGTAAAGAGCTGGAAACGGCACTAAGGAAAGCATCACCTAACTCAAAGAAGTGAACAAACAATGCAAGTCTGTGTAGGTATCCACCTTCCTCTAACCTGGCACTTGCTACTGATGGATTAGAATTATACGGGATCATGAACACAAGTAATTTTACTAGTTGTCATACTTGCCAACTTTTCCACTCACTTTAAGTAAAAATGAGCCTCTTCTACCCCATCCTGCTAGTATCTCAGGGCTGGTCTACACTATGGGTGTGTGTGAGAAATTGATCTATGTTACGCAGCTTCAACTACGTGCTGGGCCGAATTAAGACCTTTAGAGGCCCTAAGCAATGAAAATATTATGGTGCCCCCCCATATGTATTTCAAAATAAAAACAATACTATACCATAAAATAAAATTTTATATTTTGAAATGACACAAAATTTACATGTATGCTGAAATTAAAATAGCTTCTTTCTAGATTTTCTGATTGCAAAATTCTGGATAAGTTCATTGAAGCTGACTCGATGAAGCACATCTGCTTCCATACACAAGAGGGAAAGTGAATCAAGTCTGTCCTGACACATTGTTGTTCTCTGAGGGTTTTTTATTCTTTTCAGCTGACAAAAAGAGTGTTCTGTGGAGCAGTTAGTAACCATCAATGTTAGAAAAATATGTTAGTGTGATCTCTACATTTGGAAATACACATTGTATTCCGTATTTCAATATTGTGTCATGAAGTTCATTGTGACTGAATTTCATTTTTCTTGTTTCATTAAACTTTGCGCGCATATAACAGCGGAACTGCCGTACTTCTCCACAGAGATTCATGTTCAAGTTAACAGACTAACAGACAGTCAACTAGCTTTTGGAAACCTTGTGAATATTGTTCATCAGATAAGTCCATATTGTTTAGAAAAGAAAATCTACTTGATACTTCTTTGTGAGTTTCAAGCTTCAAGCTTGTGAGCTTCAAGTGCATCAATTATAGCGTAGTAAGTAGATATGTGAAATTTGTCTCTAGGTTTCAGTGCTGTTTCTGTTGCATTGCTATCATTTGCTTGTTTTGTTCTGATTCGCTTGCAGGACTGGGCTTCTTTGTAGTTAGTATCAGGCAAGATATCTTTTGATATGTCTTCAAATCTTTTGAAATCATTCCTCCAAGTGTGTAAGTGGTCTGCTAATGATTGACAGAGGTCTGTACATGTTTTCAAATCCAATTGTTTTTCTTGGAGAGCTTTACTTGTGTGGTAAAAGTGTTGTAAAATCTCATCCCATATGGTCAACATGAATACAAACTCTAGTTCTTGCATCTTATTGGCAATGTTTTCTGCCTCTTGTATAGTTTCTCCCTTTTGTGATTGGTCTTCAGCTATAGTTTCTAATGCATCCACAATCTTTGGGTAGGACTCCAGAATTGCACTTTTTGCCACTGCATGTGCCTCCCAGCGAGTATTAGAAAGAGATTTCAACACACGATCATTGCCCAAATATGTTTTAAGAACTGCCCATCGGTGTGTTGAGGCAGAGAAAAATGTATAAAGTAACTGGACTGTTGAGAAAAAACTTACTGCCACCGGAGTGTAAGAAAGTCTAACAAAGTTCTGATTTTTCTCATGATGACTACTTCGATGCTTTTTCTGAAATATCAAATATCAATTTTTTAAAAAAAAACCTCTTTTTTTGGTGCCTCCTGCTTTGCTGGTGCCCTAAGCACATGCTTAGTCTGTCTATTGGGTAATCCAGCCCTGACTACATGAATAACATAGTTGAAGTTGACATACTTACATCTATTTATTGTGAGTCTTCACTGTGGTGTGCTGTTGGGAGATGCTCTCTCGTTGATTCCCCTTATACTTCTCATTGAGGAGGAATACCAGAGTCAACTCTAGAGGATCAGCGGTCGATTTATCACGTCTATACCAGACATGATAAATTGACCCCCGCTGGATCGATCGCTGCCCATTGATCCGGCCAGTAGTGTAGACAAACCTTCATTTTAACCATGAAGTTGCTAATAGATATACTCAATCACTACATGCAGACTCTGGAAAATCTCATCTATGCTAAAGATATTCTCCACTCTTATGGTTTCATACTTATTTTGTACTCCTGAAGGCGGGTCTTTCTCCACAGTTTGGCCATACCAGGTTCAGCATTATGCCCCATCATTGTCACACTTCTCCTGGTACCTAAAGTTACATCAGGTCAAAAGGCATAAAACTGCATGACAATTATCTGTGAACGTAAATACTGCCCTGAAGCATAGATCAATTAAGTAGTGGAGCTGCAAGAAGGAAGCATTTGCAGTGGGATACCTTCTGACAATAGTCAAAAGAGCCAAAGGAGTCCAATAGGAACTGTAAAATCTGGTTATTTAAAAGTGCAAATCTGGTTTATTTTTCAAGTATTAAAAACAGACATTCCCTCTGGCAGCAGTTGGGAGAAATGTGTCGTAGCAAATTTCCTGACTGAACCAAAGAAGTATTCAACATTACTTAAAGACTTGAAGCTATGGCCCAAATTGTAATTAGCATACTTGTTACTGGCACAGAAGTCTTTCTTTGCAGGAAGCAGATGTAAGAAAAAATATGACAGTGATAAAAAGTTTCATTCTCCATCAGCACAGAAAATCATTCAAGGATTTATTTATTTATTTAATTATTTTCCCTTTACTGTTGTGTCATTTATTATGAATATCCAACCAATGTTACTCCTCCAAATACATCCAGAAAAAAAAAAGAAAAGAAAAAAAAAAAAGAAGAAGCTCTGGGAATATTTCAGGACAGTTGGCATGGCAAGGAAGCTACTGACATTAACATTCGATCCATAATAGATGCTCTGAAATCCCAGAGAGATGTCTGTCTTTGGTCACAACAAACCACAATGACATTTTTTAGCTAGCACTCCAAACATTTATCATGTGAGAGTGATGTGCAGCCATTTGAGGCACCACTGAAATTTGGAACCAGTTGAGATCCATTCAAAGTTAACATTTTACTTCTGTTCCTTTGTTATTAAGTGGACAACTTTAAATTCATGGCTTGTCTAGTGATCCACTGTCTGAAAGTAAAAGAAGAAAAAATGAATCTGCCAAACTCTGGGCCTCTTCCTATGAAGCAATATTTTTTACATTATATATTGTGTGTATGATGGCACATAGTTTCAAAGAGTGTATGTGATGGCTTTGGACGAACATCCAACTTCTCAAGTGGCATTCCACGGCTCTGAATGAGCTCTCAGCGTTCATATCCTGACTGAAAATATTATACCTCAGGTATCTGTGCACATCTCTCTATATATACACCCACACACTCTGAATGCTTCCTGTCTCTTTCCTTACATTAAATAGATATTCCCTCACCCCTCGCACTAACTGAACATTCAGGGATACACCATTTTTTCTTCATATTGTAAGGAAACCATGTTAGTCAAAGCTTTTAACTTTGCCGATGAGAAGACTAGTGTATTGGTCTCTTATCATAGTGTATAAGCTAACTTCTCAACAGTTTGCAAGGAACAGAAACTGTGTGATCCAAACAGAAAATTACTTTTGTACTAATTAAATAAATGAAGGTAGAGTTTCTTTTCAAAGACAGAAATTTTCTGCTCCTGGAAGCACTGACAGTTGATTTTTGGCTATATGCCCAACATTTAACTGATTGCCAAATGTAAGTCCAGAAAACAATACTGGCATGTACCTTAGGAGTTGGGTTTTGGTTTTTCCACAGCTTCGTCCGCAACACCATGTGAGGACCACTCATTTGAGCAAAGAGGGTATATTAGAGCAGTGTTTCTCATCCAGGGGTACTCAGAGGTCTTCCAGGGGGCACATCAACTCATCTAGATATTTGCTTCATTTTACAAAAAGCTACATAAAAAGCACTAGTGAGGTCAGTACAACCAAAATTTCATACAAATGATGCCTTTTTATACTGCCCTGTCTCTATATATATACTATGTACTGAAATGCAAGTACAACGTTTATATTCCAATTGATTGATTTTATAATTATATGGTAAAAATGAGAAAGTGAGCAATTTTTCACTAATAGTGTGCTGGGACAATTTTGTATTTTTATGTCTGATTCTGTAAGCAGGTAGTTTTCAAGTGAGGTGAAACTTGGGGGTACACAAGACAAATCCGATTCCTGAAAGGGACACAGTAATCTGGAAAGGTTGAGAGCCACTGTATTAGACAATGTTATTAATATTCTTTTGCAGGCAGATAAGGGGGTTCATAGACCCTGGTCTTTATTTGTCAGATCTTTTAAGCTTCTATTAAAAGGTCTTCCCCCACAAATTCCAACACCCTTTATTCAAAGATTTGATAATGTTAAGCATAAAATACCTTTCAAGTGTTGCTCCCCCCTCAAGGTGTGGTTCAAGCTTCCTTGCTGGTGCCTGCTGCTTGGACTAGCTTCTCCCCTCTCCTGGCATGCATGCAGTCCTGGTTCTTTTTTGTGATGCCTGGTGTCTCCACACTAGATGACTCCTCATTGTGTTTGGGACACAAGAAGTGCCGTCCCCTGGAAAAATGAAAAATGCTTCCACTGCTGGTTGTCACCTGAGAGTCCTTTCCAAGGCCATGTCACTGATCACAACCACTTCAGGTTTTCTTAACCACCGCTATGATTTATTATATTTCCAATCAGCCGCCAGCCTCCCCACTGGCTTCTGTGGAAGGATACTGAAATTGAATCTGCAGCCAGCCCTACCTACTTCTGCCTTCTTTCAGGCTCCCTACTTTGCTCCCTAGCACTTCCTTCCAGTTGGGGATTCCTTTTACCCAGTTAGCTCCTAACCTGTACCTCTAGCCCATTAACTGGCACCCTCTGCCAACTCCCTGTCTTTCAGTCAGGTCCCCATTAACGTATACTGGTGGGGATTTGAGTGACAGGATGAAGAATTAGCTCCTGACTTAGCACACTCTTACACCAGTACACCCAAGAAATAGGGCACATCAAGGATACACCCAAGCATAACAAAGGGGGACTTTATTGTGAGCAGGAAAATAGGATCTGGGGAAGGAAAGGGTTGGGGTTAGCTGGTAAGTACGAAAACATCAACGAATCAACATAGTTTCAATCTCCCAACACTTACAACTCTTCCCAACCCCCAGGCCCTTCTCTTGCACCTTCCTGGGTGGAGGGAACACTGCAGATGAGTCTGGAGATGACCGCTGCAGTGCTATGAACATTAGCCGGCTTAAACAAAAAAGGATCCTCTTACAGTGTATTTGCCTCTAAGAGGGGTAGGGTCCTCTTCTGGCTCCATTGCCTGGAGCCCTGCTGGCTCTTGGCACCTGGCATAGGGTCAGATCTTTGCCACTCTGGTCTCTGCAGGGCTGGAACTGCCTGCCTCATACACTAGATCCCACAGCAGATCAAAGACTCCTCTTCTGGGGAGGGGCGTTAATCGGAGACTCCCTGAGCTGTTCTGCTTTTCTCAGCTCCAAACTCAAAATGAAAACTATAAAAAGTCTCTTTGTCAGCCTGCCCCCTCCCAGTGGGGCTGAGCAGCTCTTGCTGGTCACTAACCCAGCAAACTGCTTGTCCTTATCACTCCTTCCAGAATCCTCCCTATTGACCTCAACAGGAGTTTTTAGTCCCTTTTGTCCCTACCCCTGATGCCAAGCATGGTGGGAAATGGTATCTCAGTGAGTTCTGGTAGCCAGTAGTGTTATAGTCATAGTGTAGGAGTCCCTAGTGGCTCAGTCCAGACCGGGAGCTGGCAGACTCCAAGTGGAGGTTACGCACGTAACAAAGAAATAATATAACATTCACTTAACTTCTGCTTTGTGGAGCAAATATTTCTTCTGATAGATTCAGTGCCCAACTTCATTTTCTCTAAAGATATTCTTAACCAAGAAGATCATACAGGCTGTCAGCTCGATTCTGAAAAGCAAGAATCTTCTTGAATATTTCTAAAACAATGATTGAGGAACTGGACAGATTAATTAAGAAAAAAAGATTAGAAGTAGTTGACAACATTTAGCTTGACCACACAAGAAAGGTGGTCCATATTATCGCTGACCCAAGGAGAACAATTCTGTTTTGCAGAACTTCAGAGATTTTGAAATTTGGTTTTGTTCTACCTTGGGACCTTTCACCGGTTTTCATGAAAATGGAATAGTGTCAGAATATCCATTTTCAGACTGGAATTTGGTGTTTGTCCTGGGATGTAAGAGACCCAGAGTCAAGGTCCTGCTCAGCCTTATTCAGAGCAGAGTTTTTCGGTCCACATCCCGCAAGGCAGGGCCACAAACCTGAGTCTCCCAACTACAGAAACTGTCTCTCCTCCTTCTCCCCATCATCCTAGGACCAAAAACCTTTTCAACAAAAGTTCTGTCAAAACCAATGTGTCTGCATAAAATATTTCTGCTTTGACAAAACAGTGTTTTTCACCAAAATTTCATTTTGGAAAAATGTTCTGACCAACTGCAGGCCATCTGTATGTAATTATAAAAGTTTAATAAAATGTTCATGTGCCCCGCACTTTACGCCAGGGGACGTTTTATAAATCTAACTATATTAATAAAATATCATGCTGTTTGACAGCAGAGAGCCGAGGAAATAAAATCCAAACGGCCCTGCCTCTGTCCAAGTCATGGACAGAGGCAGTACTGCTCTGTGGCATCTTATCTCTATTACCCACTCTCATGGAAGCTCCACTATGAATGCTGCTCCAGGGCCAGAGGGACGTGGATGTTAGGAGCCAGTGGGAATGGTGGTCAGAACAAATTTATCTGCTCAAGTCCCATAGAAAGTGTCCACCCCCACAGCCTAGACCTACCACCACCAGCCTACTCCCTCGCCATGGGGATAGTAGGATATAGTGAACATTTCACGAGTTACTTTGTTTCCTTTGCAAATGATATTTTTCTGTTTTTTAATATGTATATTATTGTTTATTCTCAAACCCCTTAGCCAGACTGACATCATGCTGTGCACAGTATGAGAAAAAACACTGCTGGATTATTGTTCTCTTTCTTCCTTTTTTTTTTTTTTGGTTTTGTTTTTCACTTTCCAGAGAATTCAGTGTTGTAACTTTTGGCAAGCTGTATACAAAAACTGCAAACTGATGTTACCAAATTTAACTCCTTCCTGGACTTTTTTTTTCTACACAGCTGGATTTTTGTATCTTCAAAAACATATTGCTGGTGAATAATGGGAACTCAAGCCCAATGTTCACCCACATGAAACAAACAAAAAAATATAGCAAATACGATAGAGGTTGTATATAATTTATATAATGGAATGTCAGGAGACAGACATGAGCAGGATGGGTTTACATTTATGCACAAAACATGTACAAAATGTGTAGAACATACACCCCAAACATATAACTTACATTAGTACTAAAGAAACACATTTACTTTCTTTGTAGTCACAAAATTGTTAAGTACAGGCAGACAAGGAAAACCCTCTCACCCCATCAGCACTATTCTGTAAGGCCCACCAGTCACCACTGACCTCTCTTGAGAGTTATCCCCAAAGGTGTCAATAATTATGCTGGGGTTTTCTTTATTTCCTTTCTTACTCTTGGGATGTGCTTGTGGGGAATGTGCAGAGACCATCTTGAAGAACTCTGGGCTACTGGTGAGTAATCTTCATGTTTTTATAGGCATGTCTCTGGTGCTCCCCAGAATGCTATGTGAGTATCTCACATCCTTCAACAGACTGGGAGGTAAGGAAGCATTTATTTGCCTTATTGTATTCTTGTATTCTCCCATTTGTCTGTTGTATCCATCTGTTGTCTCCCATCTTAATCTAAGGGCTGGTCTACACTAGCGGGAGGGATCGACCAGAAATACGCAACTTCAACTACATGAATAACGTAGCTGAAGTCAGCCTATCTTCGGACAACTTACCTGCCATCTTCATGGTGGCCGCAGTCAGTGGCGCACTCCCCTGTCGACTCCAGCTTGCGCCTCTCTGTGAGGTGGAGTTGCAGAGTCGACGGAGGTGCTGTTGGCAATCGATTTATCGCATCTTAACGAGACGTGATATATCGATCACCAAAAGATCGATCGCTAACCACCGATCCCACAGGTAGTGAAGACATACCCTCAGATTGTAAACTCTGTGGGCAGTTCTGGCCTTACCATGAGGAGAACTGAGACAGCACCTCAGCTGCCAGGCTGGGGGCTGCCACTAGGACCCAGAGTGTAGAAAATGGTGTCTGCTGCTGGTGCATATGTATTGTTTCTGCTGTAAATGCTCAGAGATGGTGGAGTGCTGGGCTGGAGGAAGGAGCGCACAAGAGGCCTTTCAAAGTTTTGGCTCAAGTGAGGGGACTTGGGGACGTCATTTGAGCTTCCCGCCTCCATGATTTTGGGAGCCCAAACATTCGGAAGCTCAATGTTGTGGGCTGGCCCTGTTTGTGAGGCAGGGCCATCATTTTGTTCTATGTTTATACAGCACCTAACTCACTGGAATCTTGGTCTGTGACTGAAGCCATTTCACAGGTAGAGAAAATGAGTCATGCAGAAGGAAAGTCACTTGGTCAAATGTAAGCAAAATATTTGTGGCAGAGCCAAGAGCAGAATTCAGTTTGTCTGAATCCAGACCCAGCGCCTATTCCCTAAGATCAATTCAGTCTCAAGTCAATAAGGGATTCTTGTTATAACAAGCTATACAAGTGTTGCCAATGTGTAAAAAAGAAAGTCGGACTCCTCAGGTACCTGTTAGAAGTAGGACTAGGTTTGGATGGAGCCACACAGGTTATGTTTATAGTCAGAATTAACCTGGGGCTCTTACTCTGGTTTTAGCCAGCCTCCCATCTACTATCTACACACAGAAAAATCTCTGACCTAGGTTTGGAGGTGCTTTAAACCTGGGCTAGCTGACTTGGCTGTGGGTATGGATTAGAGCTTGAACTCAGCTGCAGCCAAGGCTGTGATTCACCTGCTTTGCAGTGAGGACACAGGCAAAATTACTGAAACGCTGAAAGTCTTCCAATGCCCTCCCCACAATTCTTCCCCCACCCTTCCAAAGGACAGAAAGGTCTCTTCCAATGGACACATTGTGTCCAACTGACTGGGAAATAGACCCATTGGATATGCCCCCAGACACAAGCGGCTGAGTGGAGAATCAGTGAGGAGACAGTAGCACAGATAGGGCTTTTCTGTTGGGATTCTCACAGCCAGGCTAGGCTAATCTCAATGCTCAGATCCAGGTGCTGATCACCCAGGCTAACTGTGTAGTGTAGACATACCCACAGTGTTTGGCATTTGATTCTATTTGTCATTGCCTTACAATGAAAGTGTCAAATTGCTCAGTCCATTCATCCAAGAAATGAGATAAGGTGCCATTTATTTATTAATATTCTACATACAAGTTCAATTAGGTACCACTAACACAGGATATGTCTTAAAATTCTCCCTCCTCCTTTTGCTGTTCTCCCTCCCTACTCCTTTTGCTGTTGTGATGCCCTCAGGGATGACAAGACAAGCAGGGAGGCTGAAAGAGCTTGAATATCAATAGGGTCTCTGAAGCACCTGTTTACACACCATCATTAGCAGTTGTTCTCTTTGATCTTTCTGAGTAGGGACTATAACAATTTGTGCAGGGAAAGAATGTGGCTTCCAGCTATAACTTTTACCCCCTTTTAAAAAGCCAAACAGTTTTAGAACAACCTTAGAGAAATGCTTAATTATAATGGGTTGGTTCACAAAAAGCTCCAATCCTGCAATCAATTCCGCATGGAGTTGCAGTCAATGGGGCTCTGTGCAGGCATAGGTCCACCTGTCCTGATTTTATAGGGACAGTCCCAATTTTGGGGTCTTCTTATATAGGCTCCTATTACCTCCTCACCCTGTCCTGATTTTTCACATTTGCTGTCTGGTCAGCCTAGGCTGAAAGATCAGGCAAAGTGTTTTACTTGTTTCACCTACTTACTGTGCATGATATTAAGTTATTACAATGTTTTAGAGATGGGGGTACAATACCAAAACATCGGATCTGAGCCCCACCTAAACAGAGAAACTTCAGAATCTAAAGCTGGATTTTGATGGTGGCTAGAAAACCCAGATATAAAAACCCCTTAACTTTGCAGGGTTCAGAATCCAGATCTTGATTTTGCATCTTATGTCAATCTTTCATACTTCTCAGACTCTAATATTTCCCCTGAGTAGGGTCACGTTATGTTTATCAAATAAAACTGTACTGATTTCCTACATTCCTCTTATTACTCCACATACTTCTCTGGAGTGGGAGAGTGAGACATATGCAGATGGAGAAAAGGGGCCCAGTCCAAACCTCACTGAAGCCAATGGGCCTTTCTCCAATGTCTTCGCTGGGGGTTGGATCAGGGCCAATGAGAACATAAAAAATCCTGTTTAAAAAAAAACTGTGTTACAAGCGTCAAGGGGATTCCACATAGCCACGGTTAATATCCGACCTCCAATACTGCCCTGTTAGGGCACTCAGATACTATACTCAGGGCTTTATGTACTTCAGCAATCTGCATCTATAGTCTGTTTTCTGTGACACTCCGCTGATGCAGAGTGACAATTCAACAGCAATCTCAGGCAAACTAAGCATGCACATTGAATGAAATATGAAAAGAAGCAATGCAATCAGTACAGAATTCCTTGAAATATTTGTTTTGATATCAAGTTCAGAGGTTTTTGTGCCTTGCCTCTAAAAATGACAATTATGCTGACGATAAGGCATAATGGCACTGTCAGGGGGAGGTTAGAAGATTTGGCTTCTTGATAAGGTACAGTTGGGATGCACTTGGTAAGGTATGACAGGCAGTTTGGGAACTCTGAAGACACATGTGGCTGGACTCTCAGCTTTTGTAAATCATCGTAGAGCCACTGGAGCCAATTTACAGCAGCTTATAGTCTCTAGGGCAGTAGCTGGATGTTTCTGCTAAGATGATCAGCCTTGAACTAGTTAATACTGACATTAAATGACATAACTGGGTTCCAGAGTCAACAATCCAGTGATATAAGTAGAACTGTTCACATCTTGCAGTGCTCTTGTTGAAGGACATTTGCAGAGTCAAAAGACAGCAATGAACTGGGCTAACTTACAATTTGTGCTTTTCAGGCTTTCTTTATATCCATAAGGAAAAGACCAATTTTCTAAACAACAGCTAAGATTTTGGAGCACTATTCTGTAATGATGTATGCATTCTGTTGCAAATTCCACAGCTGCAGAATTGCAGAATACAAAGGGTGGTGACCATGCTGGCAGCCTTTCTCTTCCTGGGCTAGATAGCAGAGAGATTCATGAGATGATCCCCTGCAAAATATCATAGATATTTCCCATAATGTTCTAGTGACATGGACTGTGAAGCACAACTTTTACTGCCAGTAAGGGGAGAGGGAAAGAAGTGAGGAGCATGATATACTGATTAGCATATAAAGAATACCATGAATGGGGGTATCTAATGCGAAGACCAATATTTTTCTGAAACTCTCTGCTCTCTCGGTTGCTGTTGTGGTTATCGAGGGGCATTTTGACAACACCTCAATGACAGCTACCTATTCTTTGTAACCATTTTAATTGCATGTAATCCATTAATTAGGCAAATTGGAGAAACAGTCATAAAATATAGTACAAATTTTATATCTGGCCAGTCTCAACAGACACTCAGAAGAGAAATCCAGGTGAAATGAAAAGCCCGGGCTAATGTGTATCTTATTGACCCTGTATCCTATGTAATGCTGCTGTGTTTCTTCATATTGCAGAAATAGTTTCTCAAGATACTGACATCTCAGCTAATGTTTAACACTTGTTAAATATTAGTTATGAGTAGAGTTGCCAGTCCTCCAGGATTGTCCTGGAGTCTCCTGGAATTAAAGATCATTTTTTAATTAAAGGTTATGTCATGTGAGGAAATCTCCAGGAATACGTCCAACCAAAATTGGCAACCTTAGTTATGAGAATTATATTACTTCACACATTAGCTGTGACTTTAGTGTCAAGCCTAAAATCTGACCTACATTCTTTCCACACATGCTCTTTATACTGTAGTCCCAATTTGGCAAATGGCCCCAGGCAGGTGGACCTCCAAACCTTTATGGATCCAGTTGCAGGATCACAGCATTAGGGCCAAATTCCGTCCTCAGTTACACCAGTATATTTCCAACTTAACTGCACTGATTACCACCTTGTATTGGCTATTCACTTGTTTAACATACCGATATATATATAATGTTTTAATTTGAAAAAGGTAATTTAAAGTTCCTGATGCCCAGAAAGTTTTTCAAGGTGTCATCACCACCAGCTGGTGGAAGCTGGAATGCATTGTATTACACAACTCTATCATCATAGACCCTTGGAAAAGCCATCAGAATGAAGACAATGAATTTGTTAACTCATAAGGAGATACATGCCAGCCAAGATAGAAACTATTGGCTTGTCTACAGTAGGGAGACTATACTGGCACAACTACATTGCTGTAGGTATGCTGGCATCACCTGTAGTGTAGACAGAGTCTACACCAACGGAAGGGCATTTTCCATTGGTGTAGGCACACCATCTCCCCAAATGACATTAGCTATGTTAATGCAAGCATTTGTCTGTCAACAAAACTGCATCTTCACTAGGTGTTTGGAATATAGTTATGTTGCTCAAGGGTGTGGTTTATTCACACCCATGACCCGCACACTAACTTTGAAGTTTGGATCAAGCTTAGCTTCCTCCAAATATTTCTTTCATAGCCTCAAAGGTATTTATTGAGATGGAATTGACAATTGAGCATCAAGAAAAGTTTTACACCATGAAAAGTTCACATTTTACAGCTCATGGAAACTGATGTGGTTACTCCAGTCCACACTGCCAGTTAGTGGTACAAGCTTAAAATTAAAACCTGGTTCCTTGCTAAAAATATTTTCCTTCAATATAGGAGCACATTGGTATGTTACTTTAGGTTACCTGTTTTAAAGAGGAGGAAAACCGACTTGAAGTATTAGATTCAGGGTGAGTTTAAATTCTGCTCTCAGTTATATTGGTGTACTTCTGGAACAACCCCATTAAAATCAGTGGTGCTAAGATGACATAAAATTGATGTATGTGACAGGAGAATCAGGACCCAATGCATTTGCAATATTTCTTTGCATTATTTGCATTCCTAGGTCTGTTTGACTGAAAAAAAATCTGACAAATTCTGCTCCTTCTGGTCTTTATTTCCTAAATTAAAGCATAGGGCCATACAGCCCTGTCAATGTCCATGCATAGAGAGCTGGCACTACTTGAAATTGCATATCCCCATCCTCATAGAAACTGATCTGTGGTATCTGCATATGGAAGTCGGAAGGATATCTAGGAGGAGTAAGGAAGACAGGTGGGCTCCTCCTATTCCTTGTCCTTTCCAAAATAGGTGAAAATAGGTGAAAAACAGGTGAAAACAGCAGGAATGAATGTTTTGTTAACATGTACTGCTCTCTGTTCCATCCTGTAGAACCTTTAATGGAGTGGTTTCAGGCTGCTGAGATTGAGGCTGTTTCATGCACCATGCACTGGGTAATAACATGAGAAGATTCCATGTTTCCACAACTAAACTGCTCTTTATTAAGAAAACTATTTACAGAGATGTTGCAACTGCAGCTAGCATTCCAACCACATATACACAGACTGACCTCCTGGTGTCCCATCCAAATTCTTCCCTCCTCCAATCTGTGCTTCTCCTTCCAGGTTCCATGCAGATTGCTAGAGGTTGCAAGGGGAACCAAATATATGTTCCCAGTCTTCTCTGAAGTTGAGATCCATTAAGAATCCATTGTGCTCCTTCTGTGGAGGAGCTTCTTCTATGCTATCAGCCCTGGGCCTTTCCAAAGAAGAATGAGTAAAAAACTTCCCTCTGATGCAGTTTATTCTCATTTAGGGAAGAATAGTGCTGATGATCTTCTCTTTGTAACACCGCAGCTGGTAGCTGCAGAGATTGTTCATGATAACATCAGGTGGGAATGAGAACAGGAAGGTAATGCCCTAACCACCAAAGACCATCTTTCCATTCAAACTGCATGTTTTTTTCTAAAGAGCAGTTGACTCGCTACCTATCTTATGTCTTTATATGGTCTCTAGCACCATAGTATCTTGGCACCTCACAATCTTTAATGTACTTTTCCTTAGAACACCTCCTTGAGGAAGGCAAGTGTTGATACAGATGGGGAACTGAGGCACAGAGAAGCTGAGCGACTTGCTCAGGTGGCATGCAAGCCAATTTCTCCTGCCATGAGGCGGTGGGCTCAGCCCACCGTCACTCTGGGGTTTCCCCTGCAGGCTTCTGTCAGCCGGGGTCTCAGCCCGCTGCCAGCCTGGGTTCCCTACAGCTGGCCTAGCAATGGGCGCTGAGTGGGGCAGGTGGTGGGACCCCGGCTGGCAGGAGCCTGAAGGAGAAACTCCAAAGCAGCAGAGGGCTGAGCACTTACCCTGCCACTGCTCTAGGATTTCCCCTGCTGGCCCCTTGATAGCTGGGATCTCGCCACCCGCCCCACTCAGCTCCCGCTGCTAGCATGGATGTAGGGAACCCAGGCTGGCAGCAGGCTGAAACCCCGGCTGGCAGGAGCCTGTGGTGGAAATCCCAAAGCGATGGGCTGAGCCCGCCCCCGCTCTGGGGTTCTCCGTGCTGGCCCCTTGCCTGCCAGGGTCCCTGCCTGCCCCACTCAGCTCCCACTGCTAGCCTGGGTTTCCTTCACGCAGGCTGGCAGCGGGCCAAGACCCCGGCTGGCAGGAGCCGGCGGGGGAAACCCCAAAGGGAGGGGGAGGGCTGACCTGCTCAGCCCCTCCCGCTCAGCCTGAATCCCAGCCCCTTCCAGACTGGCACGCGAAGACTTAAATTTAAATGAATAAATGAAGACTCAGCACACCACCTCTGAAAGGTTGCCGCCCCTGCACTAGACTATCCTTCCTCCCTTTGAGCCTTCTTATTTCCTACCTCTAGTGACAGGTCACCAGCCACGTGCGAAGGCAAAGGAGAGGCTATACCTGCAGAGGGGGTAAGTTTGCCTCTGCAGGGAGGAAAAATAAAGAACATATAAGATAAAGGATCAGAATTGTTTCTCATTACATTTTAAGAAGTGTTTTCCGTGAGCTGTCAGAACAGCATTAAAGGCTTGTTTTTCAAAACAAACCAATACAGCTTCTTCAAATACTCATGCATTAATGTCAGCCTTCTTACATGTGTCAGAAAAGCTAATGTCATATCAGCAGGGGAGTTGCAAACAAAGCCATGAATAAAACAACATCTTGAATAAATTGACTTTTAAAGGTATTTTTGAAAACTCACATCAGACTTCCTGTCAAACAACAGGCCCTGTATTTATCTTTCACCCCAATGTTTTAGTAGTAGAAGTAAATTACTCTAAGTCAGCGGTGCCTAAACTTTTCTTGTCACGCCCCTCCTTACCAGGAAGGGAATCAGTCTATGCCCCTCTTCTCCACCCACATTACTGCACAGTTGGCTCACCAGGGTTAGAGGTGGAGCTGGCCTGGGGGTTTGAGAGGGAATGAGGGCAGCGCTGGGTTGGGGGCAAAGCAGGGGGTGGGGCAGAGTGAAGCTGTAAATTAATTTCTCTCAAAGGGTATTTATATGTTCATTATACTATAGGATACTTTATTTTGTTTTTTTATAGTCTACATTACAGTATAAAAATACTACACTATAGAAAATGCATACTTATTTCCCATGACTCAGTGACTGTTACAATCAGGGTCTCAGAAATGATGGTGATGAGCGGGATCTGAATGCCCTTTTAGGTAAACAGACACACTGATGTGTCCTTCTGCAACAGAAAATAGTGAGAAACTCATTCCAGAGCAGTTGAAAAGACAGTGAGCTGCATCAGGACCAGCACTACATTGTCACAGGCTGAGTGAGGTCACACAAACTTTAGCCAAAGAAAGATTTTCAAATGATATCCATTGAGAGTTTGTACGGGAAAGGCTGAGAAACAGATGAAAATGTTCTGCTGGTCTTCTCACCCTGGGGAAAGTTATCGTACAGTGTGACAGTAAAACACTCTAGGAATTCATGACTAAGCCTGCTGCTATCATAGGCAAGCATCTCCCGCATCCAGTGCCTTCTGGCAGGTGAGAGTCTCTTTCACTGCCTGCTTATGTGCTCAGCACCTCTCAAACTTGGGTAATATAGTTCCAGTGTGGAACTCTTAATAAAGTCGCCAAGGCCAACATTTTCGGATTTAGGTGCTTAAAGTTAGGAACCAACCCTCATATTGTGATACTTTAATAAATGGCCTAATTTTCAGAAGGGGTGAACACCCTCATCTCCTACTGGCTTCAGGTAAGTGATTTTCTTTTAGCATGTGTCATGGTTGTGAAAGTTTTGTTTAATTATCATTGTGTGATCCAAAGTTGAAAATATGTTGAATGTTCCTAGGATAACTTCTGATTATTGGTTTCTATGAATCACAACACATGTAAGCCAATTTCCTATTACCTGATGTAGTAACAATATTTGCTGAACCTTTGTAAAAAGCCTGTCTTCCTCAAATATGTATTTTGAGTATTTATTTGGTATTATTTGCTCTGAATGTAATCCCAATTATCTTAAATAGAAAAGTCAATATATAGCATGCTGGGATGCTATAAATTTATCCTGTCTCTCATTTCTAACCTCAATTTTTCTTTTTCATTCTCTTTTCTCCCCCTGAATAAAATTGTGAACTTTTAAACTTGGAAAGGCTCATGGTATATTTTAAAAAATGACAGTTAAACAAAATTGCCAATAGAAAAATATATCTGAAAGTCGTTCACACTCTGGCATGTAAAGTCCCCACAGCATAAGGGTTATTTTATATTGTTCCTTTTTTATGTCTATGTTTGACAGATTATGTTCATGGAAACTAGCCCTAATGGCTGTGTTACAGGCAGGCCATGTTTTCCATCATTGGCACATACTGAAATAAATCATTGGGGAGTAGCACAGGACTGAGCTGCTGTTTTCTGATATGCTGCAAGTCAGAAAAAGATTGGTAGTTCTGAGTAATCATTTTTGTAAGTGGCCTATGCTAGAGCCTGCCAAATTACTTTATAATAAAATTAAGCTAGGATGGTATGTTCACCACTGACCAAAAGAACAGATGTACTAAGGGTGTTCTTAAAGCATGTTTAACATGTTAAAGCATGTTAACTGATGAGGTCTTCATGGCTAAAATTTACTGACATGAAGCTTGAGTATTCTGCCTGTATGTGGGTTGATGGAGGAAGATAAAATTCATTCTGCTGGATAGATTAGGATAGGTCCATCAATGGCTATTAGCAAGGGTAGACAGGGATGATGTCCCTACCTTCTGTTTGCTAGAAGCTGGAAATGAGTGACAGGGAATGGATCACTTGATGATTTCTTGTTCTATTCATTCCCTCTGGGGCACCTGGCATTGGCCACTGTCGGTAGACAGGATACTGGGCCAGATGGACCTTTGGTCTGACCCAGTATGGACATTTTTATGTTTCTTGTGTTTCTCCTCACCCCAGGAGCTCCTCTGAATAAAGTATGGTTCTGTGCCAGTAGCATGAAGTACTGGGACCATCTTATCCATGTAAATACAGACCTGTAGCTTCACCTCTGATTCACCTTCATATCACCCCCAGCCTGTTACCAAAGTGCCTTTCTGTGCCAGATCCACATAGATTAGTACAGAGGCATGTTCTGTGACATGCGTTAGACAGGACAAGGATGTCTTTAACACCTGGTCTGCCCATGATACAGCCAAACACACACACAGCTTGTCCTTCTTTAGTACTGCAAGAAGCTTTGCTACCTACTATGATAGGTTCAGTCACATAAACCTCCTTGGGACTGTCACCTGATGTGCTGAAGTTACCTCTGAGCCAATTTTACCTGCCGGTTTGGGACTCCAGAACCCTGTCTTGTTGAGATAGACACACTAGCCTGCTGCAACACAGACCCAGGGTCTGGATTTTGGCCCCAAAACTGCAGGCTTTAAGTGGAAACAGCTCAGCAGGTTATTTGCCTCCAGCACCCAGACACTCATCTCCTAATGGGATCCAAATCCCCCAGAAATCCATTTTACTCCCTATAAAGTGTATACGGGATAAACTCATAAATTGTCTCCCCTCTAACACTGATAGAGAGCTATGACCATCTGTTTGCTCCCCCAGGTATTAATCACCTATTCTGGGTTCATTAATAAACAAAAGTGATTTCAATAAGCTTCTTTCACAGACTAGACTCCTCCCCAGTCTCGGCCAATACTTCCTCCTGGTATAGTCTTGTTAGTTCCAGTGGACATCTTAGGTGGAAAGCAAGGGTGTTTTCATGACTGGCAGTCCGCTTTGTTCTGTTCTATCCCATTTTATAGCTTTGGCACAAGATGGGAATCCTTTGTCTCTTTGGATCCCATCCCTCCTTTTAAATGGAAAAGTACTAGGTTTAAGATGGATTCCAGTATCATGTGACATGGTCACATGTCACTGTAAGACCTTATTCTTCATTATCCACTGGCTGGCCCACACGTACATAGGAAGGCTTGCAGGTAAATAAATCCATTCATAACCAATTGTCCTAGTCAATGGCAGCCATCAAGATTCTAAGCCACCATTAATGGCCCAAACTTTGCATATTTACAATAGGACCTCAGAGTTATACTTCATATTTCTACCTTCAGATACAAGAATGATACATGCATTCAAATAGAAGGAATATATTCAATAGGTTATAACCTTTCTTATGATACTTTACAAGAGACCTTCTGCATAAAGTGTATTCTAGCTACATTATATTCACATTCATAAGCATATTTTCATAAAACATATGGAGTGCAATGTCACAGCTACCTCTTACCTAGACATGTTTCATCCCCCACAAAAACTAGCATCAGCCTGGAGAAGGCTATGCAAGAACTCTTATTTCTCCCTCTCTCTGCTTGCTCGGTTTAGTGAGTCTCCCATTTGGGTCAAGGCCTCATAGACAATCTTCTTGTGAGGTTTCCTAGCTCTAGACTCTGCCAATGAGTCACAAACCACCTTCCCTCAAGCACCACTCTTTTGGTCAGTTTCCAGGTTCTAAGTTGCTTTGGAGGCCTTTCAAGCAGAAGATGCCTATAATGTGATTTCCTCCATTGTTTCAAAAATCTTGTGAGGATGCTAATTTTCCTCCCATATTACCAGCTTGGGCATGCCCTACAACACATGACATTATGCATAGCAAGGCTAAATCCTTTGACTGCTTAAACAGACTCATAAGGGCCTAATGCAACAGCAAGAATAAATTTCTGCTGTGCCAGGTACCAAAGTAACAAGAAACCCTCACAGCACTTGTGTGCAATGGAGGTCACACCCTTGGTGGTTCGCCGCAGAGAGGGGAAAACGGACAATTCACTCATAAATGATGGGGTAGCCAGGAAGTCCTTGTACCACACAGATCAGGAGCAGCAACCAGGGAGGCAGGGAGTTTATTTGAATGAGCTTTCCACTTCCCAGCAGCTCCAAAGCTACCTACCACAGAGATAGAGGTTTGGGGATGGAGTAGGTATGTCAAACTGGTCTGCTTAGGAGACAGCATTCCTTCTACTGTTGCTGTGGTTCAGAAAGGCAGGGATCCTTTCATCTGGAATAGCCTCTTACTAGGTTTAGTGGGAGGGAGGCAGGGTGGGAAGGGAGCGTTTTGGACTATACACTGCAGGAAATCGTACTGTTAATACACCGATCTGTGGCATAAATACCAGCACAAAATCCAGCAGCTGTTATCTAGAGGGTTTTAGTCTAACACTAATCAAGGAATTCATCCTAAGAAAAAGGAGAGACAATGAGGATAGGTAGATCTATAGATAACTATTGGGAATGAATGTTGGGAGTTTCTCATTAGCAGCCTTATTATTTTTTTTTACTTCAGCCCATGTTTTGACTGCAATAAAACAAGACTGAGATGTCTGGGAACCCTCCTGTGTGACTGTGTCTCCAGGCAAGCATCAACCTAACTTAATCTGTGAAAGCATCAAGTGTAAGTCAGGAAGGAGTTCTTTTGATATTCCAGTAGCCGAGCAGTTGATCACCTGCAGTCTGGTGCCTCTGCAAACTCATACTAACATTTTTGGCTTTCGGAGTTCCCCCTCCCTCACAAGAATCAGCAATAACCAGAAGCATTTTGGTAGGCTCCCGCTACAGTCTGTGCATTAGCCTCAGCACTTCCTCAGCTTTGTTTTTATGGTTTATGATTTGTTCCACGTATAAGGCAGACTGACTGATTTCTTATTAGGCAGCATGTCAGTGACAATTGAAATTAATAATAATAATATACAGTCTTTTTGTATTAAGTAGGCACCTGGCTGTGATTTACAGCATTTCTGATAACTTTTAAAAAACGTTCTTTAAACATGTTTAGAGAACAAAAGGGGATGGATGCTGACAATCGAAACATCAATATATTTGAGGATCATCCATTTACTCGACGGTGACAGGTATGCTGGAAATATCTGAAGAGATTTTTTAAAGGTTTGCTATTTTTGTTTTGTTCTGCTTCATTGGAATGATGTTACATTCCTGGAGCTTAACAGAAAACCTGGAAATAAAATTAAAAATGCCATAATATTTGACATTTGAAGTTAGCCATCAGAAACAGAGTTTAAGCTTGTGTGCTTTTTTTTAAATGACACTACTTATTCAATCACATGTTAGCAGTTTCTTGGCAGGAAGTCCTGATTTGTTTAACTCCATTAAGCATAGATAAAAATGGTAAATAATATGTCTAACAAATGTAAAGGGACTTCACTCCAAAGTAAGTTTGACATTGGCCAATAATCATTCTAACATTTTTGTGACTTTAGCAGCTTTGGATTGTGTTGAATGGCACAATGGGAAGAAAGAGAGAAGGAACACCCAGTTATTGCTTTAGCCTATCCAAAAAGAATTATTAGCAAGGACAGGCAAAATTCTGACTAAATGCAAACAGATGTGCTGCAAAGTGTTCCATTTAGATTTTGGTGGTTTGCTACAGAACGCTAGGAAGTAGCCACAATGTGGTGGTGGTGTTCTTAGTGGAAGATGGCTGAGTGCATTAGAAATCATCTTTTTAGCGTTTCACGTGCAATTATTCTACTGTGATATGTAGCACTGTAGCACATTTAAGAATCAAGTGGGATCTTGTTTTTATTTGGTATTTCTAGCTTCTGACAAGTAAATATCTTGACTCCTACTGACAACTTGCATATTTGCAGCTATTGTCACGGGGAAGCAAAAGACCTGAGTTCAATTCCTCGTTCTGCTGCTGACCAATTGTGTGACCCACTTATTTTGGGTGCCCACCAAGAGATAGCTAGGACCCAATTTTCAAAGATTTTGAGCACCCACAACTCACATTGTAGTCAAGGGGAGTTGCAGCTGTTCACCACCTCAGAGAATCAGTCTATCGCTGTCTCAAGTTGTGTGTCTAAAAACTGAGCTGCTATGTGATCTTGGGCAAGTCATTCCACCACTCTCTTCTCCTAGCTCTCCTCTAAGATTGGAAGCTCTTTGGGTCGGAGCTGTCTCTGATCAGGAGTTTGTACAGCAGCTCGCACAATGAGGCCGGATTTTGGACGGGGCATCAAAATGTAAAATAAGAATGTTTTACTTTTCCACCTTGGCATGTTAGAGAAAACAGATACATGTCTGAATTAAACAAAAAAAAAATAGAGTAATAGTATGTATGTTGTTGGTAGCATTTGGCAGGATGATCACAGACATGATTGCTGGACACTAAAAATAAGGTAAAATAACATTCTAGTAACTGAATAATGGTTTCTAGAAAAGAGAGGTGTTTCTTACTGACAGTTAGTTTAGCCTTTTGGTCTAGCTACCAGAACATGTAATGGCTTCTTTTTAAAAATCTATACCAAATATTTTAAAGAAAATGTACATGAAATGCCGTAAGTGCAATCATAAAACCCAGGAAGGTATACACAATAAAGAAAGCTATAGTATTCACTACAGTAATAGTAGAATTAAATTAAACTTTCACTACAAAGGAAAATAAGCAGAAGGAAGAGCAAGAAGAAAGAAAGAAGAGCTGGGTACTCCAACATAAGCTTCTCTGCTGCAATCCAGGTCCTTTGCAACACTTTAGCAGAACAAAGGGTCTGGGAAGCAACTGGGTCTTTGCAAAGGGGAGTCCCCAGATGGTATGGAAGACAGCATAGCCAACTCCTATTCCCTCCATCTCATACCTGTGGCACAAATGGGGATGTAGATGTGGGTGGGGTGTGTGCCCATAGAATGACTCTTCTCTGGCTATTCTCATTTGGGAGATGGCCCTGGGCGGACACAGCAGCCAGCCAGCATGCCCTAAGATTGTTCTATAGTACATCTGGGCAGGCGCTGTTACAAAACCAGCCCCAGAATCAGGGAGCTAAAAACTGCTGCCTCTCTGCAGCACCTAGTGGTTATGGGGCCCAGCTAAGAAACTGGCCCAGGATGTATGGGAGTGAGAGTAAATTATTTTAAAAAGCAGCTTGAGCAAATTCAACAGCGATGTAAATTTCAGTGTAGATTGCCTAACTGTTGGCTGCGGAAAAGTAGTATACATTAAGCTGATTTGGGGCTCCCTGGCAGATGATGCGGTGTAACAATTTAAGTGGGCTGCTGACATTGCCAATGTCAAGAGATCAAAAATCATGAGATTGGCCCCAAAATAATGACAGTTTTGAAAGTGGATATTGTGTTGTTTAGGTCAGTCGCTTGATTTCTGAACTCCGCCTGCCCAGCCCCAGGGTGCGTGCATGTGACAATTAGTGCTGCCTATTCTCCCACATGTACTGCATAAGGTGATTTTGGCCCCTGCTGAAGAAGCTCTCCAGTCTAGCAATTAATCCTGCCCCTCAGCCCCCCACCGCATTAGTTTTGTCTCCACCCAACACCCCCTCCTCAGTTCAATTCCCCCTCAGTTCAATCCCCCAGGTCCCATCATCACCACCCCATCAGTTGAGCCTCCCTAGCTCATAAGCCTCCCCACAGCCCCCAATCTCACTTCTGTTTCTTCGAGTTCTTCACCCTCCCCAGTCCTAAGTGGGGGGCTGCAGTGGGGTCCCTTCTCCCACTTCCCAGGCTGGCAGAGGAGCAGCTGCCTGGGGCTGACAGCGGGAGCCTGGCCCTGATGCCCCATGCCTGGGCCTTGACAATGGGATCCCCTGCTGCCCCACCACCACCCTGTCTCCCTGAGCCCTAGGCAGCTGACAGCAGGAGCCCCCCACTGCCCTATTGCCCCACACCCAGAGGTGAAAGTAAGCCGGTTCGCCCTGGTACAGCGTACTGGCAAGAGCCAGTGCACCATATAGGGGCGGATTGGCTTCCCCGGGTGCAATTTAAAGGGCCTGGGGCTCCCAGCAGTGGTTGGAGCCCCAGGCCCGTTAAATTGCCGCCAGAGCCCCCACTGCAGGAGCCCGGGGGAGGCTGAGGTGGAGCTCCGGGGGCAGTTTAAAGGGCCCGGGGCGGTATCGGCCCAGCCCCGGGCCCTTTAAACTGCTCCCGGAGCCCCGCCGCAGCTTCCCCCGGGCTCCCACAGCGGGGGCTCTGGTGGCAATTTAAAGGGCCTGGGGCGGTAGCGGCGGCTGAGCTGCGGGCCCTTTAAATAGCTGCAGCCTCCCCAGGGCTCCCTCAGCAGGGCTCCACAGGGACGGGAGTCCTGTTGCTGGAGCCCTAGGAAGGTAGCGGCCAGGCTCCGACAGCTATTTAAAGGGCCCGCAGCTGCCCGCAGCTACCACCCCGGGCCCTTTAAACTGCTGCCGGAGCCCCAGAGGAGGGGGGAAGGGGTAGGGATAGCGGGGGGGAAGGTAGGGGGAAGGGTAGGCAGGGAGGCCCCTTACCGGTACAGGGGCTGGGCTGGGCTGGGCCTGGCTCTGCCCCCAGCCCCGCCCCTTCCGGCCGAGGTCATGCCCCTTCCGGGGGCCAGAGTTGGCCCCAGCCCAGTCACCATAGCGGTAAGACCCCTCGGTTACTTTCACCCCTGCCCACACCCCAGGCAACTGACAATGGGAGTCCCGGGCATGGTACATGTCTTGCTGACAGGCACCCTAGGGTGAAGCTGATAGTGGGAGCCCCTATCGGGCCCAGGGTGGCTGACAGGATTTCAAAGTAAAATTAAGCCTCACTTTCAGAACTGTCAAATGTCGGGATTTTTCTTTTTCAGCCATGGCTGAAAGAATATTGGTTCGCTGAGGTTTTGCGAATACTCATGAGAATGCATGTTTGCTCATGTTCCTGGCAGAATAAACTTCTACAAGGGCTCCTGTTTATAAATGTTTCAGCAATGGAACAAAAATCCAATACCATCCGACTAGGGTGAGCCCAGTCCTGGAGTTGAAACATGAATGCCAAATGCTCAAAACAGTAAATACAGTGAATAGTTTGTGAGCAATCCTTGGGCTGAAAATTTGTTCACACAAAGCATTAAATAAATTTGGACACTGAAGACATTTATATTAAAGTCTGGTTGTGGAAAAGAGTACTGATGATGGCTTGTCAGGCATGAGTTTTTTGTCCCCCTCTCCCACACTTCTCTATAAGCAGGGGATGCAGATGATCAAGAAAGCTGGCCTGCTGCCAGCTTGGAAAGGGCTACTCAGTCAGAGTCGCCAGTTCATGAAGGGCAACGAAGAAAGCTAGCCAGTTTGGCAGATTGGCTGATGATAAAAGAACCGCATTTGGGGACCCAGAGCCCAAAGCATGCTGAGTTGTATGGTATTTTTAACAAGATGTCTACAGGCAGTTTCTACGAGTGCTAGATTATTCTGATTTTTCTTGATGACCCAGATGGATTTGAAAAATGTCACCAAGAGAGACTCTAATTAGTCATTCCAGACCAGAGCGGCAATCCTGTATTGGACACGTTCTCTCCTACACTGTTGGCTGCTCTTCTCCCTCAGCAGAGTCCCTCCAATGGAACAGTTTTGCATTGTATGTCTTTTGTTGCCCTTTGAGCGCTCTGTGATCTCCCCATCCCTACATTTACTGGATTCCAACATCCCAAATGTTGAGGCAGCTTCACAACCCTCCCACCGAGCCTGTTTTCTTCCCACAGAAACAGCAGTCGAACGGCAGCTAGCTATGGAGAGATGGAACTCTCATTCCCCAGTTTGAGTTGCTGACCTCCAGCTGCGACTAGAAAGTGCTGGTACCAAAAGGCTTGTAAAGGCTATAGCAGTATATCTTTTAAATGATCATTCACTATTTTATAGAATTCACTCAAGTCCACGTGAGATCTGTTGCTTCATTAACTGCCTTTGAATAATCATTTAAAACATCTGTTAGAGCCTGACCAGCACAGGTAGTATTCCTCGTTTTATTTACGGATACAGACTAACACGGCTGCTAATCTTAAACAGATGGTATTGTCATTCATATAATTCTGTATTAAAAGGCATTTTAGTTTGATAAGTGCCAGTAAATGACTGTTTATAATACAGTAGAATTCTCCTCCTTATCTCAGGTCCTTCAAGGGCACAGTGTCTGAGCCAGTTTAATAAGGACTATAAAATACAAATGCAAAACTTTATCTTTATATTGATGACATGTTGGGATCTTCACTGATCTGTCTTTTTGGATCCACTGCCTATTATGTGGCAACACTCCAACAATCACAGCACCTGCAGGTTTCATCTGCTTCATCTTAGTGCTGTCCTCGTGGATGCCAATTTCCTTTTGAGTTAATCAAATGAGATTATAAAACCGCTGATTCCCCATTCCTAGTCTGAGTGTAAAGTGCTCTGGAAATTCCTCCAGAAGAGGATTACCTCCTTAGAAACCAGCGTGCTCGCTCTTCAGCACTGAGCTGGCCTCTTGACTATTTCTGTACAGTGCCCAGCACAATGAGATCCTGATTGTGATTGAGGCCAGCAGAATTACTCTAATACAAATAATAAATGATACTGCCTTAGAGAGCCACCTACATCTCAGTGTTTATAATGCTGATTTCTGTGACTCAGTGATCCCTGAGATTCATTTATTCCTTTTTGATCCTCCTACACTTCCTTCCCAAACATTCTAGAACTCAGCAGCTTATTCCTTATTATATTATCTGCTTTAGTTGATCATTATTATAAAATACTTATAAGAATAAAACTAGTCACTGAAACAGCCATGCTAAAGTGACATTTAGAATAATGGCAGATTGGGTTGGACTCTGACCCATACCAGTGCTGACATTTTTTCCCACCCCTCTGTAAACATACATTTGGCCTGAGTTGCAAAGGTTGGCTCCAAACCACAGCTTCTCCCAAATCCAGGGAAACTTGGAGCAAGGCTTAAATTTGTCTCAAAGTGTGCCAGATCCTCAGCTGGTATTAACCAGCAGAGCATGATTTTAGTCACTGTACCCACACTAACTTACTTCAGCTGAAGTCTGGCCTATTTTATGTCTGGCCTTAACATGAGTTCATACAAGCTGGTGAGGGTGAAGGGAATATTCCCCTCTCTTGCACCATCAAAAAGGGTGAGCCACTGCTTAGGTCACCGTGTTCAGGCGATAACAGGGACTGCTCTGTTTTATTAACTGTGGTGACAGAAATCACCTTAACAAGGGGTGACAAGGTTGGGATGCAGATCTAACCTCCTTGTTTCTCTGCACTGGATCATGGAGCTCACTGGCTGCCATAGGGGAATGGGCTGCAAAGTCTAAAGGGCTCGTGTAGCATGAACATTTCCCTTGGAGGCCAGGATGACGGGAAAAGATAGCAGTGCCCCCTGAGGCACTCCTGGTGCTCCCGCTAGGGCCACACAACTCCATATTACCATTGGCCAAGGCCTTACAAGCAGACTGGCCCAGAGGTGGAGGCATGTGAAGTTTCCAGTATAAATCTCTAAATATAGCCCACTTCCATACAACACAGTTTAGTATCAGGCGAAAAAGAAAAAGAGCAAAGACAGCTTGTTTTGTTGAACATGACTTGCCAAAAGAGAACTGTATCTTCTGAGAACCGCAGAAGACTAGCAGAGTATGACCCCTTCCCTGCAATGGGTTAACCACTGTAGGCAAGTACTCTACAATGATTCTCTGTTAATAGAAATACATGGCACATATCAAGTTGTCTCTAATTCAGAGTGAGCAATTTGTAAAGCTTCTGTTGTTTTCACAACCAGAAACGTTGCCTCTAGTTGGCTCTGTGCTGCTTCTAGGTGAAACAGCACCATTTGGGTGAACACGTTTCTCCAAACTCCTAGGACAGGGGAAACCCTTATAAACACAACATTTGTCCCCCCAGGGATCTGCAGTAAAATAGCATTAATTCTTTTACATATCTCAGAGAGTTTTAACAATGGAGGCAGGGGAGAGAGACAATATATACGGCAATCTGCCTTTTACAGATGGCAACATTGAGAGGTAGGGAAGTTACCCCTCTACTTGTTCAAGGTAGGGAAAAATAGAGAATACATTAGTCTTGTATCCAAACACTGCACTATACTCCCTCCATATTTTGTTTAAAAAAAAAGGAAACAACTCTCTCTCTCTCCAATGTTCTGGCAACACAAGCCTATATTATGAGTTGGATCCTATAGTTTGGGGTAATCAACAGGCAGATTTGGGACAAATCTGGACTGCGAGATGCTTTTGAATGGATCCCCAAATCTTTTCATTTACTTATTATAATTATTTTTATTTTTTATTATTTTCTATGGAGTCTGGACCTTAACTATACCTTGACCAAGAAATCTGGGCCTTGACAAAAAATAATTCACTACCTCTGCTATAGCTGATCCAAACATGTAATTCCCATTAAAGTCAATGGAGATTTTACTGGCAGACACAGATCAGGGGCCCTTTGGATGCAGAGTAGTTGCATATGTGCTTGCTAACTTAATGTGTTTTTTAGAAAAATGCATCATGAAGACCAAAGATTTGTAATTAATTCACAAGGGCAGCTGCTTCCATTTACCTTTATTTGTATTCATGCTACAACTCACTCACTTCTGTTTGAGGGTCCATTTTAAATTTTTTTAACTCCCTTAAAATATTTTATATATATTTATCTCATTCTGCTTTCCACAGCATGAGCCCGATGCTAGCGGGTACGCTACTTTCTCTCTGGATTTGTAAAAATTCTAGACTATTATCCAAATTAGGCAGGAGCAAATTATAACTTTCTCCAGAATTTAGTAACCCCCACCCCCAACAAAACAAACAACTTCTGCTGAAAATCAAATCTAACTCATATACCTAGCTGCAGATGTCTAGTTTCAGAATTCATCTGTTTTGTTGGTAATTTAAGAATTCAGCACAGAGGGGGTTTCTCCTTCAGTTTAATACTCTGTGACTGAAATATGACATTGAAAAGCCAACAAGCAGGGCCAAAGTCCCTGAAACAGGAAGACACATTTTGAAGTATTGCCGCAGTACTACACAAAAGAGGCCATATTCCTATCTAACTCCTTTGATTTCTGTGGAGCAACACCAAGGATCTGTTTTGCCCAGGGAAGTATGCATTATATGCAGACATGGATCTTATACAGTTATGCTCCTGATCACCAGACACACTGGCACTAAAGGATTTCCAGCCTCACCAGACAGAAGGAAGAGATGCACCGTTTAGTGTTGAGAGTCTAGTGCAGAGCCCATTGAAGTTAATGGAAGTAATCACATTGATTTTAGTAGGTGTTGAAATATGTCAATAATGCGCAGGTGCCTAATCTAACAAACACTGACTCTCTCAAGAAATCCTTCCTCAGCTGAGTAGTATTAGTGCAATCAATCTGCAGGCGAGGGCTGGGTTAGAACACAGAATATCTGAGGAATCCCTGTCTTCAAAAGATGTATATGTCTGTGTCATATAGTTTCAAAACCCTCTGTTTGCACGCTGGGGTTCACGTGCACTAGGGACAGTGGAGTTTTGTGGAATGTGAGTTTTCAGAACCTGTAGAAATAGTCTGAGGGGGAGGTCACAAAATTAGCTTGATTTTCACAAATCTGTCAATTTCCTCTAATTTAACACCCCTCCCCTCCAGTTTTTAAGGCGATTAATCCTAACACAAAGAACATGTTCTGCCCTCCCCCCACCAGCTAAATGGAAGTCTGTGCTAAGTGTTACAGATAGAAGAAAGATCCCCGCTCCCCCCGCCACAAACACACCAGAAAAAAGCTAGTGACTTACAAAAGACTCAATTCTCCATTGCTTTAAGGCTCCTTTCTGTGGCTCCAGTGATGTAAAAAAGCCTTAAAGGCAGCTGATCTCCAGACCTGAGAGATTATTTCCGGAATAAGGAGGTTTTCTGACTGACCCGCAGTGTGGTGTAAAGGATGTGCCAGGGCATTCTGTGGAGGGAGTTTGGGGTGTCCCAGAGTCACTGTCCCTCAGCTAGGCCGAGCTGCTTATAGCCATTAGGAGCGCATGGGGAGCTCAAGCATTAGTTACAGGAACATTTGCGGTAGAGCTGAGCAGGCTGCCCCAGCTAGGTTCAAGAATACCAGGAAGTGCAAAGGTGCTTTATAGTCAGCACTGTCCCCGCAGTTTCCCCTGTGCTGAATGCATCTCAGCCAAAATTAGGCTCACAGTGTATACTATAGATCCTTTTTTATTCCATTAGTTTTTCTCTCTTCTCTTAGATGAGACCAGAAATGAAGGAGCTAAGTGGAATGAGAGCCCAGCAATGATATTCCTTTCCATGTCTGCAGAGCACAAACAAAACAACGATGACCACAGATGGCAAGAGAAGACATCAAGTCCTCTAGATTAGAAAATGTACAGATCAAAATGGCTTGATGAAATGGGTCACAGAGGGAGTGTCCTCAACACTCAGTATCACACAAAGTGGTGTTGCATTAAGAACAACTTCACAAAGGAATAATGCAAGAATGCTGCTGGTGTGCTGAGACCTGTCTATCATGCTGACCAACTTATTCTCATTGTTTCCTTTTGCTCCTCCATCTATCTGTTGTCTCTTGTCTTATATTTAGATTGCAAGCTCACTGGGGCAGGGCGCATCTTTTTGTTGCGTGTTTATACAGCATCTTGCACAAAAGGTTCTGGTCCATGACTGCAGCTCCTAGGTTCAACAATAATACAAAAAAAATAGGAATAAATCTCTACATCTAATTGCTGTCATTGTTATCATGAATGAGAGAATCTGTAATAAAGTCATGTCAATACTGGGTAGGTATTTGAGATTGTCATGGGGGAAAAAGCAGGAAAGGTGCTTGCAGAAAGTAAAACCTTGATTTTTTTAATACACACACACACACACAAACACACACACACACACACACACACTTATTTTGGGGAAGTTCTATGGCCTGCGTTATACATGAGATCATCACAATAGCCCTCTTCTGGCCTTGAAATCTATGGATAGTCTTAATAAAGAGGATTGGAGCCATATGGCTTCTCCTTATGTTGTGACAGATTTTATTAAAGACACTACTGGAATGGTACAACTAGCCTCTGTTAGTGATACCTCAATGGAAGCAAGTCAGGAATGAAAGAACTAGTGAATCATCTCATTAATCCCATGTGCTGTAGAAGGATTGTGCTGTTGTATGTAGCTCAGAGCCACATCAACACCAGTAAATGAAAGTGAATTGCATCATAAGGTTTTCAGTTTTCTAACGGCATAGCTCAATCAAAGAACTTTTCTGAAGCACAACAGAAAAACATATGTTGCAGCCACCGTTTGCAATCTGACACCATACACAAAACCAAGACACACCAACCCAAAACCAAGAACAGACCTACAAGCAACGTCACTTATGAAAGTCACATTAGCTTTGTTATTCATCACAAAAACATGAACATATCACTCATGAACATAGGCAGAGTTCAAAGATGTCTGTTTGCTGTTCAGGGTGAGGGTGAAAATATATGAGCTATGGATGGGGAAAGGGAGGTATTAGAATGGAGCATACATAACGTATTGGATGATTTTGATTAATAGGTTTTTAAGGCCAGAAGGGACCATTAGATCATCTAGTCTGAGATCCTGTACATCACAGGCCATAGAATCTGAACTCTTTAAGTCTTGCACTATAGCCCTTGAATCATTTTTGGCTCTTTTCTGCACTTTCACTAGTTTTTCAATATTCCATTTAGAACACAAACACCAGAAGTGACTGCGGTATTCCAGAATCAGTCTCACCAATGTTATATACACAGTGAAATCACCTCCCTATTATTAACTACTCCCTGTTTATACATCCAAGGACTGGATAAGCCCTTTGTGCCATAGCATCATTGTGGGAGCTCATGTTGAGTCATTTGTACAGTAAATCCTTTTCAGAATCACTGCTGTCCAGGATGACTTGACTTATGCTTCTACTCCATACGAAACATAGGACCATCACCATTTGCCTTTCTTTTATGGTCTCTTCCTGCAGTCTTAGCTTTTTCCCACGTTATTTTGTTAGCTTTCAGATCGGCTTCTATTGTGCATTGCCACGTTATTGTTGGTATACCTCATCACCTCTTGCTCTGGTGGTTCCAGTCCAACGCCTGTCTTGTCCCACACCATCAAGCTTTGACTGCCCTTCTTGATAGTATTAGATCCAAACTATCTCACTGTATGTCACTGGCATTTGGTAACCCAGAATATAATAGGATGTGTCCAGATGACAAAGTTATGTGGAGCTCTTCTGAATATCTGGCTCTAGCTCTGAGTGCTGAGCACTTGTGATAATCTAATCCTTACCATTTAGAATCGAAAATATGTTGAAAATGAGTGTTTGATGGAGTATTAACAAAAACTGAAAGCTCCTATATAACTCTGCCATATATTTTTATACAGAAGTTAAATGTGCTTGTCTACATGACTGAAAGCATAGGCAAAGAAGAGGTGTATAGCCACCCCATTGGTTTTACAAGGAGTGAGGATTTTTCTGTATAGACTAATACTGTGCAATATTGAAAACATCTGCCTTCAGGAGTACATTTGCTGGTATTGAAACTCCCTAATAATGTTTTACATTAGTCAATCAACTCTCTTAAAGACAATCTGTCATAAAAATTACCATTAATTGTATTTGAATTAGGATATATTTATGCTGATCTTTGAAAACTTGGGATGATTTTATGCTGTTTTACAGCTAAACGCGGGAATTCAAAACTAATTTCCGCATACTGATTGACTCACTGGTAATAGATAGGAATGGCTTTAGTCTTCACTTCAACAGAAGGCTTTTTATTATTGAGATAACACTAAGTCACTTTGCCACGTTGTTCTTTGCCATGTATCACAGCCTCACAGAGAGGCCCAGAGAGAGAAAATAGGCACTCATAAAGAAGCAATATACCCTGGCGTAAGTGCACCTGCCTCCAGTACTGAACTATGGCTGTGGGAAAGTAATAGTAAAAGTAGTAAGAGAAAAATAATGTTCTGCTCTATTATCTATCATACCTTTTTGTAAGCACAGCATCTTTTTTTTTTTTAATTACTTTGTAAAAAGTGAGTAAGTGTTCTGGGTATGTGAATGCTTTATTTCCTAGCACCTGGTATTCCTTTTCCCAGCCTCCCTGCCCTGCCTCCCCAATATATTCACAGAGTAGACTGTATAACATAGCAAAGGCAGAAATCCACACTGCTGGCTGCTGCTTTCAGGACAAGCCTGACAATTATTGTGTTATTAAAGAAATACACAATCCTCCTTTGTCCTTCACAGAATTCTCTAAGCACTGAATAAACATTTGGTAATTGGAGCAAATGGTTATGCTGACTTTGGTGGCATAAGCTGGTAACTAGGGACCTAAATTGCAGGGATTCCAGATACTGAAGCATTAGAGGAATGTGGTGGTTGCTGTGTCTCTAGACTGAGATGTGCATGGGTAATGATTTCTTTGAGGAACTCCACAAAGCTTACCAGTCTTTTCAAAGCAAGAGAATGCTTCGGTCTTCAGTCAGCTTTGGATCAGGTCCTGCACATGCTGTTTTCTGGACTAGAGATCACCATACCCAATGTAAGTTTCATGACAAAGGAACTTCATCACTGACCGTGTTCAGCCACATTTGGCTACTTTAAGCTCACCTAAATGGAATTGTTAATGGAAACAAAAGGCATAACTACACTGCTCCATCGTTTGGACTGAGGAGGTGTGAAAAGCAGTGCACATACTGCTCTGTAACTCCCCCATGTGGACAATGAAGGACTGAATGTAAAGTTCTTGAGTTTGCACTAATGTAGAATTCATTAGTTTGCACTAAGGTAGAATTCATTAGTGTGAATTTGGGACCTTTAATTCACACCCACAGCATCCACATGGTTACACTGCCGCACTTTGGGGCGCACTGCTATTCAGAGCCCCATTGTCCAGACTGTGGGGCTGTGTAGACATGCACAGTGATTCACACAGTTTCTTATGTTATTTGAGTTCATAATCTACAGTACATAACAGTGATTATCAACCCAGACACAAAATGATGGTGATTTAAAAAATGCATTTAGGCTCCAGTTCAGCTGGGGATACTTAAACATATATCTAACTTTAAGCTGATGTGTGTCTTATAACAGTCAAGTACCTTGCTGAATCAGGACTTTATATAAAGAACCTCCTCCCTTCCTTTCCCATGTTTTATGGCTTAAATCTGCAAAAAAGTCTTAAATCAATCGAAAGCATAGATAAATCAAAATGTAAGAATGTCACACACAAAACAGTTCGTGTACCACAACTGCATTCAGTGTGGCCTAGCAGATAAAACACTGACCTACACTCAGGTGGCTTTGTTTCTAATCCCAGCTCTGCCACTTATCTGCTGGGTAACCTTGAAAATGTCATTTCCCTTCCATGAGCCTCAGTTTTCATATCTATAAAACTGGGATAATGATCATAGAAATGTAGGGCTGCAAGGGACCCTGAGCATGGTGAAATGTATGTAGCAACCTTATGACAAATCGATGTAAAAAGCACATGTTCAAAGTCATATAGCCCAATTAGGTAGAACTGATCAAGTAAGCCTGTCTCAAACAAAAAGATGTGTTGCTACCTCAATTTGCATATATGCTGCAAACAGAGTCCTCAGACAGCAAGAGAGATCAAAGAAAGAAGACAAAGAAAATCTGTAATTCAGCATACACAGTTAAAAGAAATAGCATAAAGCTTCCTTCTTCCACCAGATTCCATATCTCCTTGCTCTCAGTTGGAAAGAACTTTTGCTAGGGGTCATGCTCAGGAAAATGCTTTTCAAAGGGTGACTGAACTATAAAAGTGAGGGGCAAAACACCTCAAGTTCTCTCTCCTTATCCACCTCTCTGTTTCACTTAAGAATACAAGAGAAACAACCACTGGACTTTGGGAGCAGATCCTGACTTGAGAGTTTGATTGGCAATGTTACTGGAAACATGTGGCAAGGGATTTCACTTTGAACCAAGTCTAGTTTGTTAAGTTTAGAAAAGTGTTTTATCTTTATTTTTCCTGTGACCATTTCTGACTTTAATGCCTGTGACTTGTACTCACTTAAAATTTATTCTTTATAGTTAAATAATCTTTTGTTCTTTTATCAAAATTAATCCAGTGTTGTGATTTGTTTGGGTAATTTCATTTAAGACTGCAGAAGTGGCATTATGATAATTACTGACTTAAAATTGTGGGTAAAATTGTGATGGGGAACATAAGCCCCTCAAAAGCCCCCACAGTTGCAGAACTCAGAGACATTGAAGCAACAAAATGCACCAAGAGACCTACAATGGCCATATGTGCAGTAGAAAAATATTTTTCAATATCTCTGACCATTGTGATAGAAAACATAAATGGAATTCTATCCCCAATGCTCCATACAAGGGGCCCTGGACAGAATGGTAACCTAAACTGGTAAAATTGCTGATCATTTAAATAAAACATTATTTATTTAGACTCTGTAATGGTCCTCACTCAAGGTCTGGTTGGGGAGTGTGGGCTAGTGGTCACAGCTGCAACCCCTAACTGCCACGCGGGTTGTGGGGAGGGGAACCCAGGCCTTCCCACTCCACTGGGCTCTGACCCAGGGAACTTTGGGTTACTAGTGGTCTGGCAATCAAGTCTGTCCTCCAGGGGGGCCTCTTCCTCTCATCCCCAAATAATTTATTAACCCCTTGTTGCCCAGTATGTGTGGGTCTCTATATCCCATCGTAGACTCCTAACAGACAAAATTGGACCTACCCAGTACATACTGGGACATCAGTTAAAAACACCACACAATATTTTAAAAACACAAATGTTGGTCCAAACAGCCAAACTGATTAACAAAATTTCATCTTCTGGCCAGACCAGATGAACAAACAAACACCCCACCCTGACTGCTCTCCTCCTTCCCAAAGGCCTGGGAAACTAGATAGATCTTGCAGCATGTCCTAACAGTCAGCATTACAAGTTGTGCATTCCAGGATTGAATTCCAAATTTGAGAACATCTCGTGAAAAACACCCTATCAGCAGTTCCTTTCATTTGCCCCCCTTTGGACAGCTGGAGCAGAGAGCGGCACAGGCTGAAAGAAATGCAACAGGATCTTAACGACAATCCTTAATTTGGAAAAGAAAATTATTATATTAAAAGGAAAAACAGATTATAGTGGAAACAGGATGCGGGAAAAAGCTCAGACTTACTGGACCACCCATATAGTACCAAGTCACTAACTCAATACTTTTCTTTGAGTTCTGGCTTTTCTCCTGCACAGTCCTGCCACACATAGTA
Organism: Dermatemys mawii; assembly: GCA_007922305.1. NCBI lineage: Eukaryota > Metazoa > Chordata > Testudines > Dermatemydidae > Dermatemys > Dermatemys mawii. The sequence continues at coordinate 67,200,440 of ML677333.1, read as the reverse complement.
AACTGAAAGTAGCACAAGCCTTCTCCACCCTGGCTCCATGGCCAACAGATGATAAGCAGCCAGTCCCTGTCTGAATCACATGCTAGGGGTGACAAACAGTCTGAACAGCAATTTACAGAAGGCCCCATAATTTATAAGGGCTAAACTATTATGAATTTTCAGGCCTTTTCACTAACTCTGCAGTAAAAATATGTGGCCTGTAATCGTACAAGAATCTCCTTAAGAGACACGGGGATCTACTACAGCATCTCTAACCCTGCACCATGAGGATTTTTAATAGGAAAGAAAACAAGTCCATCATACAGACTGAAGATAACTATAAATGTACTTAGTCATTCCAATCAGCATTACTACCACCAACTGTGGAAGCATAGACAGATGCAGCAATCCCTCCCCTGGCCTGCTCTCAACAGTCCCATCAATGCCAATCAACTGAGGGCTGACATACAGCTCTCATCTTCACCGTGAACAGCTGGTGTGTCCGGGGCTCATATACAGCGTAAGTGTGTTTGAGGTGCTCAAGTTGGCCCTCCATAACCGGGTGAATTTCACCTCTACGGGGGGGATTTTCAGGAGCAATCAGCATTGGCCTAGCTTGGCTCCCATTGAAGTCAGTGGCACCACTGACTTCAAAGAGAGCAAAGTTACGTCAAAGGTAAGCACTGCTGAAAATCCTGCTCAACATTTTAACACTTCTTAGTAAAATAATTGCAAAACACTCACTGTACATTGGCTGGATGTGTCACTTTTATTAAAAATTCTTCCCAGGGCCACACAGATTTTTGGGGACCAGGCCAAAATCTGTAACAAAGCCCTGATCCTTTCTAAAAGGTACAAAAACACAGAGAGGAGGCCTCCAGGGTGGTGGTGTTGGAGAGCGAGCCTACCCTGCAACTCACTTTGTAACGGTTGCTCCTACCCCATCGGGGCAGGCCTGGCTCCCCACTAAGGATGTTGTGACCCGGAACATGGGGTCACAGCACCATTCATGTTTGCCCTGGCTGCCTCACCTGAATGGTGCTGTGATTCTTGGCATCTGGCTGCAATGCATTCACTCAAATTTGGACCAGCCGCCCCTCCGTCATGCCAGAGGGGTGCTGGGACAAACCTGAGCGGTGCTGCAACCGTGTGTGCCAGGTTGCAACACCCCTCAGTTTGGGAGTCTCTCCCTACCCTGCAAGTAGCCCTGACTCCTCTGTGTCCCTATTTTCCAAATTTCGCTAATGGATAAAGATTGAGTAGCATTCTCATTACATTTAATAGAAATACCAACAAAGGCAAATATTGTTGAAGCACAATTTCCTTTTTCCTCATCACTAATTTAGAACTGTAGGAAAACACCACTGCTTATCATTTATTGAAAGAAGTAAGATCCCAAGAGATCATTAACATAGCTCTCCAAATGCCTACTTTTAAAATGTGGGACCGTTGGAAAACATTAATCACAGAAAAGGCGTCTGTTTTCCAATACCTGCAATTATGACACTACACTGCCAATTTACCCATAAAAAAAAAAATCTGAGACATTGGCTTGCCATTGAAAAATCAGACTGTAGGCACTTTTGATTAAATAGGTGCTTTTTGAATGATAATATAATGGCTTTTCAGATCCTCAGCTAGTGTAAATAGGTGACCTATTGATGACCTATGGATTTAAATTAAGATGTGTCCATTTATACCATTGGAAAATCAGATCCATTAAATAAAAGGGCAAGGATGTTGGATTGGCCCTGCAGGTGCTACCATAATGCAAATAATTAATATTAACTTTCAATAAATAAATTTGTTAAAATTCTAACGCTGCTTATATTACAATGCTTTTCTCAAGTGTATCATGAACAGCATTTGTGGCATATAAAGTACTGATTAAAATCATATCAAAACATTTTTTCCAATGCAATATTTAATGTCCAAAACAGCATACGATAAAATTGTCTCTGGTTGCCAACTGACTAAAAGTTTAAACCTCAGTTATACAATTAATTTTAATCCATAAATTTCAATATTTAGTTATCTTAGCACTATGGGCTATGAAAATGTATTCCAGAATCAGAACTGCAGCCCAATCAGTCCAGAACAATGCACACTATTTTCTACCCAGACATGGTATTATTGGGAAAGGGGAAACTTAAAAAAAGTAGATTTTTTGAAATAGTAATTAGAAAAGTACAATAGTGGAAAGAAGTAAAAATGCATTCAAGTGATGTAAGTAAAAAAGAATGAAATAATTTTTTGGCATTTCAAATCCATAACAAAGGTAAAGCAAAGTAGGATTCAGGAGGAAAGAGAACACTATAAAAACAATACAGTAGTTTGCCATATCAAACTCACAATCAATTAAAGCCAAGTAGCTAGAATAACTGATCCTATACAAAATGTTAAAATATATTCTGAGAAAAGCTGAAGTGTAGTTTGATTTTGCACTTTTAAAATACCTTTATACTCATAAAAGGTGTTTGATTAAAGTCACTGTAGACAAAAGTCCTCTACAAAATGAATTCTATGGAATTTACAGAGCCCATGCAAACTCCCCATATGCTTTACTACCAAAGCCTGATTTTGAGAGAGTACCTCTACTAATGAAAAGATAATTTACGATGTCCTCCCTGACTTTTGCCGGGCCTGTCCAAAAAAGGCCTACATTTAAAATACTTTAGGTTTTCGATGGACACCAATCCAATGGGACTGAGTCCATCAGCTCACTTCATGCAGGACAATGACAAGTGAACAAATGGAAAAGACTTGTCACTGCTCACCAGAGCTGATGCCTAGAAACAGAAAACCTTTCTGTTTCCTTATCAATCTGTTGAGCCATATCACCCCTTTGAGTTGATGTCAACATGAAAATGTCTTGTGAGATCAAGGACATGTAACAAAATAAAAATCTGGACTAATGTTAAGGGTATAGGTACTCTTTTCTGTCAACAATTCCAAACCTCAATCACTTGTTCATTCAATCTTCCTTTAAATATCTATGTGGTGTCTTCTGTGCTGCCCCCTTGACATGGAAGGAGTTTCCCACAAATAAAGCAACTATATTGTCCTCTTTTAAATTCCTCCTTTGCACTTCTCTCTGTGGTGATGTTTGCAAATCACTCAACAATGGTGTGGCAACTGCAGTGCTGTGATTGCTGCTTATTGCATCAAACATAGCCATTTTATTGTTTCCTTGTGATCCCCATGCCTGTATGTGGTATTCCCCTTAGTACAAACATAGATTCTAATATCTTTAGGGCAGAAACCATCTATTTGTATATGTACAGCACCTAGCACAATAGTGGCACAATCCTTGACTAGGGCCATTAGTCATTACTTCAGTACAAATAATATTGCTTTGAGTTTCAATTTCAAATATCTATGACCCACATACTAAAGACCTTATTCCACTTTTACTGAGTCACTACTCAGGCATAACTCAATGCAGGGAGGAAAACTTATTTGAGCTTGAATCAGTTTGAGACAAAGTTGGGTGGGAGATGCTAACACACCCAGCTAAATGCAAATATTTCTCCATTTCCTGCAAAGCGCACACATCATAAAATTCCAAATACACATAAAGCCATACTTGTTAAAGACAAACTTCTAAGTCTATCCACATAACCATGTCTAATGTTGTGATCAAGCTGCATTCATGCTAGGTACAATTATTTTTTTATGTATGAGTCAAAATAGCATTTCTTCTTGCTATTGATAAAGAACAATGTCTTATTTATGCAGGTGCAAAGTAGTGTGTGTATATGCTGGCTTAGGTGAATGCACACTCTTACTTGGAAGCCATTGAAAAAATACCACTGATTTGTTTTGATTTTTTTGCCTTCAAGGATTGGTGACAGGGTCAACATATGGAACTGATTTAGGGCATTATTTAAATGAGCACTCATTGCCACTGGTTTCTTGTCTTCTCCCAAGTCAGCAATAAAATGTTAAAGCCGCTAAAGTAACAGTCACATGGCTTGTGTAGATATGTCAGAGTTTATGTTCTATATGTGGATGATTTAGCTGGAGCAGCTTCTTCTCCCATCCCTGAAATCACCTCCCCTTTATTATTACAAAATGTAGTTTTAAAATATAGTAAAAATAAAGGGGGAAAATGTTTGGTATTAGAGATGATCTCAAGCTGAATAAATCAGCTCTGAATCTAAACTTTCCCAGTGCTCTGGAGTGTTCAGGTCCAGGATTGTGGCTTGGGTTGTAGCGGTAGTAAAATGTTGTTATGAATTGTTTAAATGTATGCACTGTAAAAACACTCACCCCAGCTCCCTCCTAGCCCACCAAATAGCTGAAAGTGAAGTGACAATCTAGGAATGCTGGAGAATATGCAGGAAGTTGGATGGAAATTTTCAGTTGATAAATAACCTGTGGTTGACCAGGGCTATGATAACTTCTAATCAAATACTGAACCTTTAAACATAATTTCATGTCTGATGGATTCTGCCCTCTTTTAGAGTGTCTACATCCCCTGGTGCTTATAGGAGTCGGCGGCCACAGGCAGAGAAAAAAACAATTTGATGAATTGCTGGTCATAGTAAATTATGTGGAAATAGCACAGTACATGCTTCATTCACATCATTCCCACACAAAACAAATGCTTATGTAACTATTTATTTTCATGGAAAATATTCTGCAGTGAGCAACAAAAGGGGGGTGGAAGAGAAATCTTCACAGGTTGGGTGAAATTTACTCAACTCAACACAAAACTAGAGTAACTGTGCGTTGTTTGGGGAACTCTACAGCGGCAGAGTAGATACAATTTACCCACTAGTGCTTGCACAATTCAGAAGGAGGTATGTGTGAGTGTGAATATAAGTATAATTCAAAACATTCCAAAACAAAACACTATACTGTTCACACTTCTCCCCATGGGTAAGATAAGATAAAAGAACAAACACATCCTAGATATTACTTAGGGCTGGGCTATATTGGGAGGCTGGGGTTGACCTAAGATATGCAACTTCAGCTATGCAAATTGCATAGCTGAAGTCACAGTATCTTAGGTCGACTTCCTGGCCATCCCCACAGTGGTGAGTCGATTGCTGCCGCTCCCCCATCGACTCTGCTTCCTCCTCTTGCCGAGATAGAGTTCCGGAATTGACGGGAAGTGGGTTTGGGGATCGATTTATCGCGTCTAGATGAGATATGATAAATCGATTCCCGATACATTGAACACTACCCACCAATCTGGCAGGTAATATAGACGTACTCTGAGTGTGCTAATGGAAAGCATTCAGATAGTATGGTGATAAGCACAATCTAAGATCTAGAATAGAAATTAAAAGACTTAGTGCATCATAGCATCATAGGGTTAGAAGGGACCACAAAGGTCACCTAAGTATAACTCCCTGCCTAGATACAGGAGCTGTATTTTCTGTGTTTTCTGTAAAGAGGTCACTGTGGATTTCTTGATACTGGGTTGGAGACCTAATTTTAGGAACAGAATTTAGGCCTTCTGCATGGCTGACAGTATTTCTTTATAAGGCCAACCCTTGAGCTGCCAATTGTTGAGATACGGAAATACAATAATTGCCTGTGAATGAAGGCAAGGGGCCACCACCACTACATCCTTTGAAAACACTCTCAGAGCTGAGAAGCTTCCTAAAGGGATCACCTAGTACTGGAAGTGATCCTGACCTATAACAAACTGCAAGTATTTTCTGTGAGATGGGTGTATCACTCTAGGGAAATATGCATCTTGTAGGAAGAGGGCTGAAAACCATTCCTGGGAATCTAGAGAAGGAACAATAGCTGAGCTTTTGAGACTTAACAAATTTGTTTAGGAGCCTTAAATCCAAAATTGGGGGTCTCCACCCTCCATTTTTCTTTGGTACAAAGTATCACCTTGGGTAGACACCCTTCCCTTTGTGTAGAGCAGAGAGAGGTTCCCAAATGAAAAAGGGACTTTATTTCTTGTCTCACTAAGAGTTCATGAGAGGGGTCCCTCAAGAGGGACCTCGAAAGTGGGTGGGTAATGGAGGAACGGAAGTAGAGAGGATGGAGTTACAATCTTCAAGACCCATTTGTCTGTAATAATTTGTTCCCCGGACTACCAAAAATAGGGGGGCATAGGCAAATTTTTGCAGCTAGCAAACTAAAGAATGGGAAGGATTAAAACCTTCAACCAATCCGTCAAAACTGGTGTTTCAATGATGATGCTGATTGAGTATTTGGGCCAGATGGGTTAGTGCTTCTCTTCCTCTAGTACCTATGCTTTTTTCCCTAGGGAATTCAGTGGGTCTCTGGAACCCAGAGAATTAGATTAGATAGGATCTCTGGGTGGTTTGAGATCTACTAAATTTTCCTTTTGTTTTCAAGAGTGTAAATTCTCAGAAATGGCAGCGTGGTCCTGGAGTCTTTCTAAAAGTATGCAGGGACTTATCTGTATTCTCCAAAAATAACCTCAGACCAATAAAAGGAAGGTCTTCCTCATGCTTTAGGCTTCCTTGGGGAAAGTGGACAGCTGGAGCCAGGATGTCCTGAGCATAACTACAGCTATAGAGACAAAACAAGCTGTGGTGTGTGGTGCATGTAGGAATGCTTGAAGGGATGTCCTGGCATGTAAGTATCTCTCAGCAATGATGGCCTGAAATGTCTCCCTTTGATTCAGGGGAAGGTGTTCAATGAAAGCAGTAAATTTTGCACAGTTGTATTTTGCCATGCGCATCTAATAATTCGCAATCTGGAAATGCAGTATTGCACATAAGAACTTCCATCAAAAAAAGTACAGGTACTTCTGGGTCTTGTTATACATGGTCAAATTGGTGTTATGTTGTTTCCCCCACATCAGCCAGCAGACAATGTGGTGGAGGGTGGGAGTATAAAAATTCTGAGTCCCTGATGGGGACATAATATTTTTTATAAGCCCATTAGCAAGTTGGTAGTACTGTTGCTTGCTGGGGTCTGCCAACCTGTCTTCACAGGATCCACAAGTGCCTCACTGACAGGGAGCACAACTCTGGTCAGTGTTGTTCACTGCAGAATGTCCAGCAACTTGTCCTGCAATTCCTTCACTTCATTAACTGGTATCCGCAGAGTGTCAGCCACCCATTTTCTGAGGTCCTGGAATTGCCTGAAGCCATGGATCACAGATGGGGGTGGAGGCATTATCGCCACACCTGGGGATGACAAGAAGGTAGTTCAAGGAGTGGCTTCTTTGTGTCCTAGCCTCCTGCTCCTCGAAAAACTCCTCCTGCTGAGGAATGAGCTAAGATAGAAGGGACCCTGGGTCCCTATTGTCCCAGGGGCAAGGGTCAACACCCTGAAAAATGCTATTGGTAAACGCTTCAGGGATCCCAGTATGGCCACTGTGGGGGACCATACGGGAGAGCTGGTGGTATCCAAGGTTGTTCCCACTACCCAATGTTTTCCCTGAAATTCCTCTCTCTCTCTTTGTAGGTTACCAAAATATGAAATCCTGTATGTAGAAGAGCCCTGCACGGACAGGGAACGTCACCACACTCATCCTCTTTGTCATTCAGTGGAGGTGTCCTAGCTGGTGAATTGGGAGGTACTAGGGATACATGAGAGTCCAGTGACTGACTGGTCCTCAGTACCAAGAGGCACTCAATCCCCATAATGGAGATCCTGGTTCATCTGCCATGGATAAATCTTTCAGGTACCTAAATTCTTGGGGTACCAAATGGAGATGCAGTACCAATATAACTATCCACTTATCTCTAGAATTAGACAATACCGAAGATTTAAAGTACTCTGAGGTGGACACCAACGGAGGCGGATGCTTAACCTTGTACCATATCAAGGAATCCATCAGGGGAGGAACCAAAGGCAGAGCTGTGTCTGACTATACTAGTCTAGAAAGAGTGTATTTCTTTGCTATCTCTATCATGTCCAGATGGTACTGAAGCTTGCTCTTAGAAGAGCTTCAGGATTTTCCAATCCTGCTGGTACTGAAGGAGTCCCTTGCCTCTGCAATACCAGTTAGAGAAGTTAAATTGTCTGAGATGGCTGATCTGCTGGGAGACTGAGGTCTTTTCAGAGCAGACTCTTTACAAGGAGAGTCAGAGTTCTTCTTCCTGGGACCTTTAAAGGAGGCCTCTGGATTCTTTCCGTCTTTGGGAGTGCTGAGCTGAAGCTGAAGGGGCACTGGATCTGCCCAATGACTGCTGCATAAGAGGGTTCATCTGACCTGGTTCTGACACAGAGTGAAGGGAACACTCCATCATAATTTGCCTCAAATCAATCTCCAGGTTCTTCTTCATCCTGGAATTAAGGGCTAGGCAGAAGCTACACTTTTGTGAGATGTGTGACTTCTGGGCAGCAAAACACACTTGGAGTGCTGCTGCTAACCAGGATGGCCTAGTGGGTACTCGAACTCAGGAACACACCTCCTCCATACTCTAGTCATTGGATTCATCTCAGTGGAGTTTCATGGGTTAGCTGAGGACAGAATTTGGTCCCAAATTGCCTAAAATATACATGTAAATATTTGCAGGCTCAAAAACTGAGGCCAATATTTGAAAAATAGTTGCACAAGGTACAGATTCTTTTCAAGTTCCAAGATGTTTGTTATACTTCCTAATATGGGACCTGATCCAAAAGCTCACTGAAGTCCTTGGCTCATTGACTTTAACAGTTTTTACTTGAAGACCATGGCAATCAGGGTATTTCATACACATCTAACCTTAACCTGTCTCTATCCTCAGTCAGCAGGCATCACTTATGTTCTCTTCTGTAATACTCCCTCTGAAATGTCACTAACCCTTGATAGTTCTTCCTAGGAAGTATATTCAGGTGTGTTGTGGATCAAAGCTAGAAGAAGAGCACTGTGGAGCTCTGTATCAAGCTCTCTCTATATGGTAAAGGGAGTTTCAACAAATCACTGGAGTAGGCACAACATGATTTCACATCTGTCAATGGTCATCCTTAAAAGTACCGTGGATGTGGTGGTGGTGGGAGTGGCTGTGTGTGCGTGGGGAGGGGGTGTACCCAGTTATAAGTTACTCTCACTGACAATAATTATGTTGCCATATTTTCCTATATTGTCTATATTCATGACAGTTTATAGCCTATTTTTATCAGTTATGCTTCTGAAAATATTTTGATGTATGAAAGATATAAAGGGAGTCAGACAGCACCAGCACTTACACTGAGCAGAATTCAGTTAAGTGCAGGGGAATTTTGTGAAGCCTCATGCCCTTTAAGAAGTGCATTGGGTCTGTAGGCTGAGAGTTCCAACAATTCAGTGGAAATTTACCCATTTAACTGGGGATAAATTTGGCCCCAAAAATCTAAGGGGCCAAAAATGCACTCACATTTACAGGTTCAGAAATAGACGCCTAGTTAAATCTCAGCTGAAACTGTGGACCTAAAGGTTTTGCTGTTCAGCTTCTCCCTCCTTGTTGAGTGAGGTGATAAAGCCCCCAAGTAGCCAAGGCCACACTGGCCTGCCAGCATTCTTAGACTTCTCTAGCCTAGGTCATCTAACTGGGACTGGAAAGCTGGGAAGTTGCTAGAATGCACCAGCCATACACAATTACCAGGAGAACTGAGGTTAGGACTTTGGTTAAGGCTCCCTCACTGGGGCTGGGAATCTTACATTATAGAATTTGTTGATTTATTATTTGCTAGTTTTCCCAAGTTATTCTTTTGTCTTTCCTGATTTTTCATCACTTGATACAGGTCTCTTTGGTTCAAACCCCTGGACTTAGGGCTTGTTAAGGGGGGAAATATTGTGCATTGGGGTGCCCAGGGTGGTAGATATAGTTTCTGGGCCTTGAGACAGTGATAATTAAGATTTCAAGGGAACCCCTAGGAAACTGAACGTAGCCCTTTATGTGCTGTCAACACCTGGCAGAAGGATTACAGTTGGTTTTGGACATTTTCCCAGTGGTAACCCCTATGGGTATAATGAAATCTGCCACGAAACACAGCACAACAAAACCTATGAAATAAGCTTTAATTGAGGGATGGGGTGGATAATAGTTAAGCTGCAGCAAACCTCTTATGCAAAATCATAACCACAGGCAAAGGAACACTTTGCCTGTGCTTATGATTTTGCATAAGCAGTTTGCCATAGCTTAACTATTAACCATGATTATTAGGCTAATGTGAACACTTGTCCAGCATCAGGGAACATTACAGATCAAGACCTGCCTTCATATTCACCAACTGTCTTCATTTCCAGTCTTGTATTTCAGGAACCCAAGAGCAAAATCTAAACCTCCAGCCACTGCTCATTACAGAAATCTCTCCACCATCTGGAGACACATCTACAAGGTATCTTCTCAGCTGCTTGCTAAATCAAAGTTCCAAAAACTGTACAGGAGTGAAAATGCTTTCGTGCCTGGAGCATCATCATCTAACTGGCTGTGGTGATGGAGGTGTTATAAGAGGGAGTTAAACCCTTTGCCAGTTGGAGCTGGCAACTACAAGACAGAGTGATTTGCTGGGAGATTTGGGCTCTTTCCCATCCATCCCACCCCATACACCCCCAGAAATATTTCCGTTTTCTTCACCTATAAACATACGTCCAAATACTGCTCTTAATTACATAGGTATTTTATTTGGAGTATCTCAATTAACACCGCTGGATCCAGTCCAGTTTTACACTGATGTAACCAAGAGGAGAATATAGGAAATATTTTAATATATGAAAACAGCTGCAACTTACTCTTATTTCTGGAAAACCAACATTTTTTGGTTTGAGGTTTTATGTAGATATTAAAATATATTTTATTATTAATATTATATATTGTGACAAAGTTCCGAGTCTGTATTTGTGGGTCCTGCGCTTCCTGGCAGATTTAGGGGCCTCAGAAACTCATCGAGGCCCCAAAGTGACCTCCCTCTCTCACTAACTAATTAGGGGAGGCAGAAAGGGGGGAGCCCAGGCCCTCCCTCTACTCCAGCCTCCAGCCCAGGGACCCTAATAGCATCAGCTAAGATGGCTGACCTTTCAGGCACAAAACACAATACAATTCCCTGGGCTACTTCCCCACAGCAGTCCCCACTTCTTCAGACTCCACTTTACCCTTACCTCAGGGCCTCCTTCCTTGTGTACGATATGTTGTCCGCCACTCAGTCTCACCAACAGCATAACTTCCTTCCACAGCTCCTGACACCCACATCCACCTGACTAACTGGGAGGGTTTTTAACTGGTTTCAGCCAGCCCCCTGATTGGCTTCAGGTGTCCCAATCAGGCTAGATATTTCTGCTGCTTTCTAGAAGCTTCTTAATTGGTCCCAGGTGTGTTGATTGGCCTGGAGTAGCCTTTGTTTGGCTATCCAGGGAACAGGGACCTGCATATCCTGAGGATGATATACACTCTCTTATACCCTTCTGGACTGACTCCGTCACAATATATAATAAAATGGAAAATATCAAAGGAAACAAACAATTTTATTAATTTTATTTCCCTTCAAAAAGCCATTCTGCATTTGAAAAACTTTCAGTGAATATTTTTTTAATCAGTACTACACTCAAGTTATGAAGTGATCGATCATAAAATTGCCAGGCTTATGAGTAAAATAATTTGTTTTAAAGTTTGCTATGGGATCAACGAATTATTGACAGTCTCACTGATTAACCTTCAAGTATGAATACAATATGAATATTGTTTTTTAAATGTGACAAAGTGGGAATTTTTATATTTTGTATGAATACTGTGCATGAATCCTGTTTCCACTATGAGTTGGCGGATTAGCTAGCTGTGATGGAGGGTTGCGGGGGGAGGTTGTTTACTCTTTGCAGAGATGCAGATGTGACTGATGCCTGGCTGTCTGGGACCTGGGTCCCATGCCCATAGAGAGTCCCAGAAAACAATGACCATTCCAATTGCCCAGACATTTGGTACCTAGCAACATTAATGGCCATGGATGACCCACCCTTCCGCAGGATGCCAGACAGGTTTGACCAGCTGGAGATCAAAGGGCTAAAAAGGAGGGCCAGACGACAATGTTTGCCTGAGAATAAGGTCAAAGGACTGAGGAGGGGCCAGATGGGGTTAAGTGTGGGGCTATTGGCAGAGAGAGGCTTCTGGTCTGGGCCTAAAGAAGAGTCAGAGAGCGCGCTGGACTCTAGGATTGACCAATTCATGTGGACTGACTGAGGGGAGCTTCACAACATGAACCAGGGACGCTGAAGGCTCCAAGGCTTTGTCCCAGGAGACAGTGAAGTCAAAGGGCTTACCCCAGTGAGAGAGCGTGATTCTGAAGGGACTGACACACTGGAGGGGTCCTCAAGGGACTGTTCGAGAGCCATTTGATAGCATCGGAACTGTAGATCCATGACATTACGTTTTTGTGGTGGTCCTTGTGATCCGGGTATGGCAATGTTTCTCAGTATTTCCAGACTACTGTACCCCTTTCAGGAGTCTGATCTGTCTTGCTTACCCACAAGTTTCACCACTTTTAAAAACTACTTCCTTAAAAAAATCAGACAAAAGTGTCACGGCACGCTATTACTGAAAAATGGCTTACTTTCTCATTTTTACCATATAATTATAAAATAAATCAACTGGAATATAAATATTGTACTTACATTTCAGTGAATAGAATATAGAGCAGTATAAACAAGTCATTGTATGAAATTTTAGTTTGTACTGACTTTGCTGGTGCTTTTTATGGAGCCTGTTGTAAAACTAGGCAAATATCTAGAATAGATGAGTTGATGTACTTTCTGGAAGGTACTCCTGATTGAGAACCACTGTGCTATGGTATCTTTCTTCTGTTTCATGCAGTGTTCATGTATCCCCCCACTCCCACTCCCCATCCTGGCTTTCTAGGAAAGTCTGATGTTGTGATGTAAATAACTTTTGGAGCAAGTGAAATGAAATGTCATCACGTTGCAACATTTTAACATAGCATGATATTAGTTTGTTTTGATGTTGAGTCATCACATTGCATCCTAAAGGGAAGATGTTTTGACACAATGCGAGACACCATGTTTTAGTCACAGAACATCAAAATGTTAGCAATCGCTGTTTAAAACTAATTTCTAGCATGATGCCTACAGAAAACTTCCAACTGATAAAGGCAAGGTAGAGAGCAAGTGGAGCTTGCTGCTAAATGAATCTATTTAATTTATACTAACATTATAAAAAGTACATATAAACTTTTATATAAATACATTTTATATTTACAATGTATATATTTAATCATATTATCTCTATACACACACACACCATTAAGTTGTAAATATATACATATTTAGCCAACGTAACTGTATGATCTGATTATACAGATCATATTAACTCTGCTTCAGACTTCCCTCATTGTTTATTACACTTACTTATTACTTAATTAGATGGTAAGTTCATCAGAGTAGAAACTGAGTCTTCCTATATATTTGTACAGCACCAAGCATGATGGGGTCCCAGTCCTGATTGGGGCCTTTGGGTAGTACTGTAATATGAACTAATATGTCATAATAATCCTGTCATTATGACAGTTCATTTTGTCCTGCTGAGACAAATCCAGGTGGATTTCATCAGTTGTAACAGTACATATTTATTATTGCTCTAGCACTGAATTACTTAAAATTTAAGTTTTGTGAAAATTGGTACATCTCCTTTTAAGATCCAAGAGTCAAAGACAAGAGTCACATGTTTTTATACTGCGAAACAACAAACAACATTTTATCCAAAAGGACAATCATTAATGTAAAGCTTTGCTCTGGAGCTCATTTCTTCAGGGATTAATCTTTCTGAAGCTTTTGGCATCCAGAGAGGTTAAATCTGAATGATGGACCAGGTTGAAGGATGGCCATGATCAACAGTTCTATACTTATTATCTCCTGTCTCATTGTAGGCCTAGTCCTGTGAAGTGCTCAGCACCCTCACTTCCCATTGACATCTGTAGGTGCTGAAGACGCTTAAAATGAGAGATGACCAGAGGACAGAAATTCAGTTTCATGGCAACTTTCAAGGTTTCAAAATTTGTTTTTGTTCCACATTGGAATGAAGACAAAATCTTTTGCAGATTCAGAATTCTATCAAAAATATCAATTTTTGGATGAAAACCTGAACTCTTTAGTTCAGGAAGTGTACATGTCCTGGCTGGTGGAGATTCGAGAGTCTCAGGTTCAAGTCCCTGCTTTGCCTAATTCAGAGGAAAGGATTTTCATCATAGATTCCTCTCAATCGGGCAGAGCAGAAACTTGAACTTCGATCTCCCAGGCCAGTACCCTAGTCACCAGGCTAGAAAGTGTGAGACTCTATGTCCCCACCAAATGCTTTGCTGAAACAGCTCTACTTAAACTTTCACCAGACATGTGAGTCATGGATTTGTAGGCTTATCCACAGTCACAAGCCTTCGCCAAAAGAAATCTGGAGACAAGAACCAGCAGCGCTCTTAGCAGGTATGCTCCAAATTATCCATGAATGGTAAAATCAGTTCCTTAGGAGCAAGAGCCTCAACTGCTGTAAATAATCATAGCGCCATTGACTTCAGCTGATTGTTTGGCCCTTTATCTTTAATGTATAGATCTATTTTCCTTCTTAATTCTCAATATTTCAGCCTGTACGACAGACTGCCTATGATGGTCTCTGTCCGACACACCATTCTTTCTGCAGCTGCACCCACGTGAAAGGTCTCTGACCAAATCCTCTCCACTTGCTCACTGAAGTGATTTGCACAGTCACAGCGGGAGAACCTAACTCCCAGTGCACAGTGCTCATTTATCAGGTGAAATGAGGCAAAGAGCGCAGGGTCAATGAGTGTCCACTCTGCTTACAAGCTGCTGAGCCCTTCAAGTTTGTCACTGCCCAGATTACTTTCAATTCATTCTTCTCACAGCGTGCAATCATCCTTCGCCAGTTGCAGCTCTCCACTACCTACTAGGAAAAAGCTTGTTCGCCTTTGTCACTAACCCCCAGAAAGGAATGGAACATTCTAGATAAAGCTGAAGCAGATCATATAAAGCAGTATCCACACTAATAAGATTGACAAGTCTAGACGAGGAAGAGTGAAAATGTTTTTTAAATATGTTTAAGTCGATATTTTCAGGTAATTCAGGAGCGTGAAAACTGAATTACTCCTTGGGTAAGCTAGGGTTCTTTTTCTTTCTATACTACAGCCACAACAACTAGGTTAGCAAGAACCCTGTTTAAATATAGTTCTTTTTAACTGATTGTTCTCACAGTATCCCCATTCCTTAGCACAGAATGGCTCTAACTCAGGTGGGACACTAATGCAGAAAGGGCTTATAGGGCTTCATATTTCAACAGGAACAACGTACATGCTTTAAAGAGCATAAATGAATAGAGTGTTTTTAACTGTGATGAATAGTAATATAATAATAAAGTATTCTTGGTTCTGTTTTGAAGCCAAAATCCAAATTCTGAACCCTAGCCTGAATCTAATTTGAATGCTCTCACTCCTACCAGAGGTGTGTCCCCATCACATAAGCCATCACATTTTTCACCCTTACTGACAGTCTCAGGCCAGGTCTACACTAGGGAGGGGGGTCAACCTAAGATACGCATCTTCAGCTACGCGAACAGCCTAGCTGAAGTCGACATATCTTAGGTAGACTTACCTGTGCATCCTCACGGTGGCAAGTCGACCGCTGCTGCTCCCCTGTCGACTCCACTTTCACCTCTCACGGCAGTGGAATTCCAGAGTCAAGAGGGAGAGTGCTCGGGGATCGATTTATTGCGTCTGCACTAGATGCGATAAATCAATCCCTGATAGATTGATCACTACCCGCCAATCCGGCGGGTAGTGTAGACTTGCCCACAGAGGAGAGAACATGGATCTGGGAATGAAGCAGCCCCCTTCATTGCTGTTGTTAGTCCATCCACTTCAGTCTGTCACATGAGCAGACTGTATGGAGAAGCCTGTATTGCTACTACCTCTGCTGTGTCCATTCTATTCATACAGACAGGAACTGATTGCTTAGAGCTGCCAAGTCAGCACTTTTCAACAATACTAAAAATGTAACACACACACACACAAATACCCAATAGTACAGCTGGCTGTCAGGTCAACATTTCAGCAATATTGCAGCTGCAAAATCAGAGTAATCAGGGGAAAGAGGCAGAAAACAATTGATCTAGCAAATGCAGGATGAATGATATCATTTAAGTTACATTTTAACTTTTAAAACTCTGAGAACAAGAATGTTAGCCCTGAATAAACAGAGTTACAGATGAATATACCGAACTCTATCCCAACTTGGTCTATTTCAAATGATAATACAGACATTTCAATGTTTATTTTCAAAACAAAAGCTCTAATTTGCCTCTTGCACCAGTGTAAATCAGCAATAACACCATTGAAGCCAGAGGAGTAATCAAAGTAAGGGAGCAGACACTCAGGCCTCAAAATTAGTGTTTTCTTAGAGAATAATTTTCAGAGGTGGTGACATGCCCACAACTTCAGTCAAAGTCAGTGGGAGTTTGGGCTGTTCAACACCTTTGATAACAAGGCCTGTGTCTATATTAGTACCTCCTAATACCAAGTAAATAGTTGAGATAGATTATTTGAGGTTTAAATGTGCTCTTTGTAATTTATGCTGTTTTGGCAGCACATGAGGTGAGATCTTGTGCTGCTCCTCTCAGAGGTGCAGCACAGAATTCTCAGCCTAAAGAGGAGAGGGGGTTAATGTGGCTTTACGGAATCTTAATTCCTCCCTGATTCTGAGCTGCTGTGGAGGCCAGAGTGTCCCTCTTCCCCCAGGTACATTTGGTAGCTCTGAGAAGCTACTTTAATTTATTGCACCATCCTCCTCCTGCTCCACAGAACCTGAGAATCCTAGCAGCTTGTGTAGGCTTGTACAAGGACTCTCCTCCCAGCCCTGACATGTCCTTTGAGCCAGAGCTTGCAGGGCCTTCCAAAGAAAAGCCTGCAGCTTGCTCTCAGTTCCCATGCTGGGGAATTCTCCATCAGTCAGATCTGGGGTTTAAAGCTCCTTTACGCAGCCTGCAGGAGTGAGAATTTCATCCATGTTGTTCTCTGATTCATTATTACCACCTCATACTTTTATGTGACTTCTATGATGTCTGGTGTTTTTCTTAAAGCCCCAGTTCCTGAGCGCATGTCCTTTCATGAGAATTACACCTTTCATTTAAAAATTGAAAAATAAGTTTCTAGCTCTCCTGGGTGAAGAGAAAAATTAGAAAATGTGAGCCCTTCAAAAAGCAGAAAGTAAATAAAAAGAAATCAAAATGTATTTTTATAAATCAGGAATTTTAACCCAAACTCACGATTCAGGCAGGATGGTGGCTCTTAATAATTTTGGAAGTTTTGGAACTGGCAATACTGCCCAGCAATCATCCATTCATTGTCAACAATAAGCTGACACCTGCAAACCGTAAGAGGAGTAGCAATTCATTTGGAGGAGATGACAGAACCTGGAGCACTTAGGCGCAATGATGGTACGAATAAAAAATAAGTAATACAGGGCTGTCTACATTTTTTTCCAAATTCCCACAGTGACTGTGGTTTAACCACATGGGACGATGGAAATATCAAAGTTCAGACAATTTAGTTTTCTAGCTGCAAGAAAAGTAACAATTATTACTTGATTTAAACAGAAAAGTCTGGAAATTTCTTAACTGAGGGAATTTGAGATGAATCCACAAATTTCCTCAGTCAAAACAGGCAGAAGGGCTGATATGGAGAAGTTACTTTTGAAATACAGGATAGTTAAGGGAGAGATAAGATTACTAAGCGACAGAATGTATGCAGAAAATGAGAAAAGATATGAGCACTCAGCACAAAATTGAGATGTTGAGAATAAAACTAATCCGGGAACTAAGGGTCATGAAGAGAAAAAGTTCTTGAATTGCCTATGTACCAAAGCAAGGAGCCTGGGTAACACAAGAGGAATTGGAATTGCTCATTTATGAGCATACATTTGATCCAGTTGATATTACTGAAACCTGGTCAGACCATTCACACGACTGGAACATTAAAATCAGTGGTTACAACCTATTTAGGAAGGACTGAATGGGCAAAAGTGGAGGGGAGTGGGTAAAAATGTAAAAAATGGGATTACCATTTCTCAGTTACTGATAACTCTGAAGAAAATTATCTTGACTGTTTATGGATCAATGTCCTAACAGATAAAGCACAAGTTTGGGTATTAGTTGTTTGCTACAGACCACCAAATCATACAAGGGAACAAGGTGACCACCTCCTTATACACCTTTCTATAATCTGTAGGGGAAAAAAGCAGAACGATTACAGGGGACTTCAATCTGAGCCTTCGTCTACACTGGGAGGAAGCGGGGAGGGGCAGGGAATCTATCTAAGTTACACAACTTTAGCTACGAGAATAATGTAGTCGAAGTGGACCTACTTAGATTTATTCACCATGGTGAGTTCACAGCAATGAGTCGATTGCTGCCACTCCCCCATCGACTCCGCCTACGCCTTTCACAGCGGTGGAGTACAGAAGTCGACCAGAGAGCACTTGGGGATCGATCGCTACCCACTTATCTGGTGGTAGCATAGACATACCCTGAGTGACATATACTGACTGTCTCTTGCTGCTAGTACTAACACATGCTTAGAATTTCTAAACATTACATATAAGAATTTCCTAACTTAAAAGCATTTCAGCCAACATAGGGGAATTCTTTATTAGACCTTGTCCTAAAAGATAAAGAAGAACTGATCACAGAACAAAAAATTAATTAGATATGCATGATCATGACTTGATCACATTTATAATATGCAAGCAGAATAAAGTCCAGACCAATAACATATATATTTGATGTTTTAATAGGACCAATTTCATAAAAGCTGAAAACAATTACAAGCCAAATTACAAATCAGCTAGGAGGAAGAATTTAATCAGAAAAATGTGAATGATAATTGAGAATCACTTAAGAACACCCTACGAGATACCCAAAAAGCTACAATCCCACAGTTAAGAAAGAAGACCATATTGATTAAAACATTGACATGGTTTAGAGGGGAAGTGAAGGCAGCTATAAAAATTTATAACATAAACAAAAGAAAGGGGAAGTTGATAGTAATGAATATAAATCAGAAGTTAGGTACTGTAAAAAACTGGATTAGGGCAGTCAATGGACACAAGGAGAATTCTCTGGCCAACAGAGTTAAGGACAATTTGAAGGAGTTTTTAAAGTATATTTAGAGTTACCATCCGTCCGTATTTCCCCGGACATGTCCGGCTTTTTCATCTTTAAATAGCCGTCCGGGAGGAATTGGTAAAAAGGTTGAAAGGTCCGGGAATTTTCTCAACTCCCCTCACCTCCTTCCCATGCAGAGTGTGACTGGGCGCCTGGGCCTGATTGAACCGCTCCCATTGGCCTCTAGCAGCCAGATCCCCTCCCCCGCTCCCCCCGTGCTGCCTCAGCACTCTGTGGGGGAGGGGCTGTGCGCTTGCGGGGCAGCGCCGCAGCATGTTTGTTTGCCTCCACATGTAGCTAGCGTCTGAGCGGCCTGGTAGGGAAGTCCTGGCGGGCAGTCAGGGGGCAGAGGGAGAGTTGAATGAGTCGGGAGTTCTGGTGGGGCTGTCAGGAGGCAGGGGTGTGGAGAGGGATTGGAGCAGTCAGGGGAGAAGGAGCAAGGGAGGTTGGATGGGTCAGGAGTTCTGGGGGTCCCGTTATGGGGTGGGCAGGAGTTGGATAGGCATGTGAGTCCCAGGGGGCCTGTTAGGGGATGGGGGTGTGGATAAGGGTCGGGGCAGTCAGGGAAAAGGCAGGGAGTAGTTGGTTCCTAGGTGGGAGGTAAGCGGGGGGGGGGTGCCCAGGAGGGGCCGCCAGGGGACAAGGAGCCGGGGGTCGTTAGGGGCAGGGGTCCCAGGAGGGGGCAGTCAGGGGACAAGGCATGGGAGGGAGGTTGGGAGTTCTGAGGGGGACAGTCACGGGGGAGGGGCATGGGCAGGTCTAGGGCAGGGCTCTCCCACCCCATGTCCTCTTTTTTGATTCTTGAATTATGGTAACCCTAAGTATATTAGGAACAAAAAGTATCCTGACAAATATACTAGTTCATCACTAGATGGAAAAGGTAGAATTATTAATAATTATGCAGAAAAGGTAGAAGTTAGATATTTCTGTTCTGATTCTGGGGAAAAAACAGATGATGTACTCTCATCATATGATGGGGTAACACTCTTTCCATTCCACTAGCATGGTTGTTAAACAGAAGCGTCTCAAGTTAGTCATTTCCAAATCAGCAGGTCCAGATAATTTGTATTTCTGAGTTTTAAAAGTGCTACCTGAGGAATCATTGGACCACTAACAGGAACAGATTTACTGTGAAACAAACTGTGTGATGGCAGGGGGCCCCCAATGACAGGGGATCCAAAACATAGGCATGGGAACTAGGAGGGGTGGGGGATACTGCAGCACCCCATGTTTTATATGGGGCTCCACTGCCACCCCATGCCCAGGGTCCCGGCTGCCACCTCACTCCAAGGGTCCTGGCTGCCACCCTGCACTGGAGGCTCTGCGGGCTCCGCTGTTGCTTTGCGTCCGGGGTCTTGGCTGGTGCCCCGTGCCCAGGGCTCCACTCTTGGCTGCTGCCCTGCCCCCAGGTCTTCACTCCTGACCCCATGCCCACCTCCAGCTGTGACCCCAGCCTTGGCCACTTTATCCCTCTCTGGGACTCCCCCTCAACTGGCCCCAGCTCTGGGGGGGGGGGCGGTGTAGTCAGGGTAAGGGAGCTGGCTTTCAGCACCCCCACTATTAAAAATGTTCCAGTGCCATTGCCCCAAAATGCAGGAAAAATCTGACAAATGACTGAATTTAATATGCATTGCACGTTGTGAAGTGGTCCAGGCTTTCTGCACTCGTAAACTTACTCTGCAAACTGTGCTCTAAACATGGTTTTTTGAAGTAGTGGTAGCAAAGAATTTGGCTTCGCCATTTTTTTGCTGCCTCGGTAACAGCGATAACAGCAACTAAGGGAAATCATCATTTGCCAGTCAAAGTCTGTCTGCTTGACCAGTTAGCCAATTGAACAAAAGCACCTCCCCCTCACTTTGCAACAATGCCCATTATTTTTCACTAGTATGTAATGGTTCAAAATCCTGTTTTTATACAGCCTGATAAAAACACTGGATTCGCTGTGTTAAACCAAATTGGGTGGTCCACTTGTGGCTATGTCCCTGCTCTTTCACACATTTTTAAGCTTCTTAAAATCAAGGTCAGTTTTTTAGCAATAATGAAGTGACACTATGGGTACGTCTATACTACCCACTGGATCGGCGGGTAGTGTTTGATGTATTGGGGATCGATAGTCATGATAAATCAATCCCTGAATCAATGCCTGTACTCCACCTCAGCAGGAGGAGTAAGTGGAGTTGACAGGGGAGCTGTCGCGGTCGACTCACTGCCGTGAGGATGGCCAGGTAAGTCGAAAAATACTTTGACTTTAGCGTAATTGAAGTTGTGTATATTATTTCGAACCCCACAGGCCTATGAGTCTGACAGTCAAAAATGCAAAAAAACCAAAGGCGAGACAAGAAGACAAAGCTAAGCAAAAAGTCAATTTGTCATCTTATTTAAAAAGCTTGACGTACTGAATAGTGGACATTCATCAAAAAGTATGGGTGAGGAAACATCTGAATTATCTGCTCACTTGCCGAGTTGTGGGGATACCACAATGACTGCAAAAACTGGACAAGTGGACTCTGAAGTGACAATGGAACTACAAAGTATTGGTAATCTTGTCCAATTAAGGGAAAAAGCCTACCCTGAAGACATTCCATTATGGCTAAAATCTGTTTCATTGTCTATGATAGAATATTTCTTAGTAAGTAAACCGAAAAACATAGGTAATATAGAAAATTTGAGAAAAGAGTATGAGGTTGGACGACGAAAGCACTTTAGAGGTCTACATGAGTCCCATTTTCTGAGGATGAAGAAAAATGTGACAACAGAAATAAGAATTTGGTTGATTTTTTTGGAAACCACTAAGGCAGTCTACTGTTATGTTTGCAAATTATTCCCTGACCATAGCAAAGGAAAACAAACATTCGCTGACAGGCACTCTAATTGGAGAAACATTGCAAGACATGTTGCTGATCATGAAACTTCCTAAGTTCATATTAATGCTACCTGTAAGTTCGTTCAAAGGTGTAAACTATCTGGAAGAATTGATTCTGTGTTATCGGCTCAGTTTGAAAAAGAGTGTTCTTATTGGAGGAAAGTGCTGAGATGTATTGTTTCCACAGTCAAACTGCTGTCTTTTCTGAGACTACCTCTAAGAAGACATTATGAGTCATCTATGTCAAATCAGAAAGGTAATTATTTAACCTGACTTGAATATCTTAGTGAATTTGATGATTTTCTCAAAGAACATTTGAAAAATTATTGGTATTGTGGCTCAGGGAAGACCAACTTTTTAACATGCTGTGACAGAGCTCTGTCCTTATCTTCGTGGATCCTGCATTTCCTGGCTGATTTTTACTAGCCTCAGCGGCTCACTGTGACCCTCCACGGAGCCCTTCTCTCTCTGGAGACAAAGTCACAGCCTATTGAACCATTTTCATCACAAGCCAGTGAGGAGAAGCTATCCTTCCTGGCACAGTCTCTATTGTCTCCCAATCTCAGAGACTAATTAGGGGAGGCAGAAAGGGGGGAGCCCAGGCCCGCCCTCTACTCTGGGCTCCAGCCCAGGGACCCTGATAGTATCAGCTAAGATGGTTGACCTTTTATCCACAAAACACAATACAACTCCCTGGGCTACTTAACCACAGCAGACACTGCTTCTTCAAACTCCACTTCACCCTTACCTCAGGGCCTCCTTCCTTCTGTTGATATGTTGTCCACCACTCAGTCTCACCAACAGCATAACTTCCTTCCACAGCTCCTGACACCCACAGCCCACCTGACTAACTGGGAGGTTTTTATCTGGTTTCAGCCAGTCCCTGATTGGCTTCAGGTGTCCCAGTTAGGCTAGCTGTTTCTGCTCCTTTCTAGAAGCTTCTTAATTGGCCCCAGGTGTCTTGATTGGCCTGGAGTAGCCTTTGTTTGGCTATCCAGGGAACAGGGACCTGCATACCCTGAGACTAATGTACCTGCCTTCCAGCACTCTCCTATACCCTTCTGGTCTGACTCCGTCACAATGCCAAACCTATAGTGAATTCACCACTATAATGGCAGAGCAGCTCAGAAACCAATTCACTGATGAAGTAAAGGATGCCAAATACTATACCCTAATAGTCGATTCAACAGCAGATGGGAGTCATGTAGACCAATTAACATTAATTTTAAGATATGTGACCGGCAATGGTGAAGTTGTAGAGTGATTTCTTTGTTTTGTCCCAGTAAAATCCCACAGTTTTGAATGTCTAGAGATAACTGTTTTGGAAATCATTTCAAATGTAGGTTTGGACATCAAAAATTGTCATAGGCAGAGCTTTGATAATGCCACAAATATGGCAGGAAAATATTCAGGTCTACAGGCAAGACTGAACAATGTAAGCCCCTGTGCTTTATTCATACCATGTTCCAGCCAATCCTTAAATTTAATCTGCAACACTGTAGCCAAATCTTGTGAGGGAGCTATACATTTTTTTTACTTTGTTCAAAATGTGTATGCCTTTTTATTTGTTTTCCACGCATTGGTGGAGTATGCTACAATCAAGCTTGGAGCATGCAAATGGAAAATATTTGACAGTCAAAAGAATTTGTGACACCATGTGGCCTGCTCATGCAGATGCTGTTTTGGCTTTGAAAATGATGGTATAAAGAAAACCTTAGGAGACCTAGACACATCAAATTCTGAAAAACTGTGCACGAAAACTGAAGCAAAATGCTTAGCAGAAAAGTATTATATTGCTGTTTTTACTTTTTTGTGGAACCGTTTACTTCAAAGAATTAATGCTGTCAGCAAATCGCTGCAAAAGGTTGATACAAATGTATTGAATGCTGCACAATTGTTAGCCCCAGTTAAAAAAATTTTCATGGAAGTTCAAAATGACTATCGCTCAGTGGAAGCAGAGGCACTAACATTAACAGAACATATGAGTTCCTCTGCTATAGCTGATGAGAACCGTAAAAAAAGCAGGAAGTTATTTTTCAGTGAAACTAGAGACAATTAAATCAATTTTAAAGGGAAAGAGAAGATCATCGTTGAGACCATCAGTGTTATTTGTGACATAATAATAGCGCAATTGCAGAGTAGAGGTGACTCTCTAAAGAAAACGATTTATTTTGTGTGGTTTTTTTGACAGAAAGATGAATGAAAATGCTAAAAGCCACTACAGTAAGAAATTAAGTGAATTCTACCGAGAGGACAAACACAAATCTTTTTGAAGATGAAATGAAGCATTTCATCGAAAATGATGAGGTCTGTGTTTCGAGCTCACCAGTTAATTTGTGTAGACTTGTAAGTGACAGTTTTCAGGCAACCTTTCCAAACATAGAAACCATTCTGAAAATATTTTTAACAATGCCTGTCACAAATGCTTCTGGTGAGCATTCTTTTTCTGTACTGAAACGAGTTAAAAATTATTTGTGAAATACGATGAGTCAGGAACATTGACAAATTCAGCAACATTGACAACTAAAGGTACCTCTTGACAAAATATTATTTACGATGACTTTGTAAAGAAAAAGTGTAGGAAAAAAAGCTATCTGAATATACTTTTTTTCCAAATTGAATAAGTTTCTTGAGAGGAAACTAATTTTTATTTTTCCATTTATGCATCATCTGTACTTTTTATTTTTACATGTTGGCATACTGCAAATAAAAACTTTCATCTAGACCAGAAGTTGTCAAACTGTGGTCCGAGAACTCCATTCAGGTGGACCAAGGAAAGATTATTAAGGCTTTTTTTATAAAGCACTCTTATCCAAAGCACTTTACAATAGTTAGCTAATGATACAAACAACATTTGGAAAGATCACTAAGTAGTCCGCTGAGACCCTCAGCAATTTTCAAGTCATATGTGAAAAAAAAGTTAGACTACAAAAACAATTAAGGTACCTCACTTTATTTTCATTTACTTCCTGTTACTTATAGTATAGGAGGCGGAGGAAGAAAAAAAGAATGAAAAACAGGGAAGGGGGGAGATAAAAGAGAATGTTATTTTTCTTGGCTGGGTCCTGGGCTGGGGGAATGAAGCTCTGCACAGGGCCCCACTAACTCTAAATCTGCCACTGAACACTAATGTGGATTTTCAGAAAGTCTTGGAACACCGGGGAAATTCCAGAAGAGCTGGAAGAAAACTAATATTGTGACCATTTTTGAAAAGGGTAAATGGGATGACCTGGGTAATTAGAGGTCTGTCAGCCTGACATGGATCTCAGCTAGATAACAGAGCAGCTAATACAGGACTTGATGAATAGAGAATGAAAGGAGGTCAATGGAATTAATGCAAATCTGCATGGGTTTATAAAATATAAATCCTGTCAAACTAACTTGATACCTTTTCTGATGAGATCACAAGTTTGATTGATAAAGGTAATTGTATTGATGTAATATACTTAAACTTCTGTAAGGTGTTTGACTTGGTACCACAAGATAATTTTGATTAAAAATCTAGAATGGCATAGAACTAACATGGTAAACATTAAATGGATTAAAAACTGGTTAACTTGTAGGTCTCAAAATGTAATTTTAAATGGGAATCATTATTAAGCAGTTGTGTTTTCAGGGATCAGATTTTGGCCCTATACTAGTTAACATTTTTATTGATGATTACAAGAAAACATAAAATCATCACTGATAAAGTTTGCAGATGGCACATAAGTAATGTAAGGGATAAATAATGAAGAGGACAGATCACTGATTCAGAGCTACCTGGATTGCTTGGCATATTGGCTATAAGCAAACAATATGCATTTTAATATGGCTAAATGCAAATATATACATCTAGGAACAAAGAATGTAGGTCACACTCATGTGCTGGGGAACTCTATCTGGTGATGCAGTGACTCTGAAAAAAGATTTTGCAATCATGGTGGATAATCAGCTGACATGCGCTGTCAATGTGATGCTGTGGCCAAAAGAGGTAAAGCAATCCTGGGATGCACAAGCAGGGGAATCTCGAGTAAGAGTATGAAGGTTATTTTACCTCTATATTTGGGACTGGTGTGACCACTGCTGGAATATGGTATCTAGTTTTTGGTGCCCACAATTCAAGAAGGATGTTGATAAATTGGAGAGGCAGAGAAGAGCACAAGAGTTATTAAAGGATTAGAAAGCATGTTATATAGTGATAGACTCAAAGAGTTCAAGCTATTTAGCTTAACCAAGAGAAGACTAAGGGGTCACTTGGTTATGGTATATTTGATAACAAAGGTTGATAACATGCTCTTCAGTCTAGGGGACAAAGATATAACATGATCCAAAGGCTGGAAGTTGAAGCTAGACAAATTCAGACTGGCAATAAGGTGTAAGACTGGAAAAAATACTGAGGGTAATTAACTACTGGAACAATTTACCAAGGGCTGTGGTGGATTCTCCACCACTGACAATTTTTAAATCAAGATGGGATGTTTTTTGAAAAAAATCTGCTCTAGGAATTATTCTATGGCCTGTGTTCTACAAGAAATCAGACTAGATGTTCATAATTGTCCCTTGTGGCCTTGAAATCCATGAATCTATAAATCCTCATCTAGCCTGAGAAGCCTAGAAGGTACTCATGAAGGTTTGCCTGACATTTGCTTGACACATCAGTGATATTTGGCTATTGGATGGCAATTCTCAAATTAGCTAGCCTGTAATTTGTGGCTGGATTTGGCACTTCAGGCTGGCATACGGGGAGATTACATCAGTGTTTAGGTTCATAAAAAGAATGGATTATAATCATGCAGACCAAACCTGGAAATTCTTTTTAAAGGGACACCAGTGATGCTGATTTAAGCCTATCAGGTTTGTGCTGATTCATTGGCACATGCCACTTGTTTGCATTTTGTTCTTTCTTGTGAACAGGCAGAGTACATCGGACCCTGCCTCCACTATTCTTATTTTACAAGTCCAGAAGGCAGGCAGAATGGAAGGATACGTAATCTGTTTGTTTGCATCCATTATCACAATGAATGTAAGACGTCTGGTGAGCAGGCCACATAACTGAGAAGATGAGGAAGATGAATCTATGTGAGGGAGTTGGGTCTACATAGCAAAAAGCTGGCAAAGGTCTCTATACTACGGCTATTTTGAGGGCATTGATAGGCTTCTTAAAAAAAATTCAAGACAATTATACAAAAGATACTTTAAAAACAGATAAATGTGGGGTTCTCATCCCCTTGATAGTCCTTTTAAAGTTGCACTTTGTATTGTATTTGATTTCATTTCCTTTTCATTGGAATAATCTTTCAACTGCTGAGCTAGCTTAGTGAGTATTAACTCTACTCATGTGGATCCTTTCATAAATAGTGTGCATGCTGGCCAAGTAAATGGAATTCTACAAGGCACCCTTACAATATTTTTAATAAATTCTTGGAGACCCCTCTTCCCCTCATGGAACCATCACAGTATTTTTAATCCTACCTGGAAGCCAGAATCTTTGTTCACACATTGAAACATGATGTGTGTGACGTTTGTGCATGACCTAGTAGTCATTACCATGTATTTCTCCAACTTCATCCAATTTTTTGGATATGTAAAATGTTTTCAACCCACAATTTAAAGATCACATGTCAGGGCCAGATTTTGAGCCTAATCCACCAGCTGTGTTATGGTTGGCGGCTTTATGGGTATGGCTTTGTTGGCAACCCCGAGATGAATCCTGACTGACTCATCTGGAGTTACGCTGGCGCTCTGGGGAAGCACACAGCTTCTCTGCTTTCATGAGGACTGCGGTGTACATTTCCCTCTGCTGGCTGAGGAGGAAATGGGTGGAACTCAGTGCCTGCACTTTTGATTGTCCCCATACGGGACACAGTGTGAGAGGGACTTGTCACACTAACATGGGCCCAACCACAGTATGACTTTCCTCAGGATCTTATCCAAAGCCTATTGAAGTCAACGGAAGTCTTTCCTCAGACCCTCAAATGTTGACACTAGGCTTAATGGCAGCATATTTTCACACAACTGTGTTAACAAGCACTTTGACAGATTACATAGTATGCATGTATTTATACCCAGTGTACAAACTGATTTTAAAATCTTGGTTTGCACTCATGTGTATGCTATTTGCTAACAAATTACTATATTTACAACTTGTAAACCAATCCTAGGCTACATCTACACTGCAAAACTAGGGGAATGATTCCCAGATCCAGTAGACATACTCATGCTGACTCTCATTTGAACTAGCATGCTAAAAAAGCAGAGTAGTCACTTGAAGTATGTTGACACAGGGTTCAGGCAGTTTTGTACTCGGAGTGACTATACCATGCTCTTGCTGCCTGTGCTCCCACAGCAACCCTACTGTGAGCTCAGATGAGAGCTAGCATGAGTATGTCTACACGACCTTGGAATCACTTCCCTAGCTTTTAGTGTTGACTGAATAGCCTGAATTGCAAGTTTATTCAGTATACTTTCCATATACTGCTGGTGAAGCCCAATATGGAACCATGAAAAAAAAAGAGTATCATGAGGAAGGATGGCCTTGTGGCTAAGGCATTAGACAAGAAGGCAAGGAAGATGAGTTCAATTCCTAGGTCTGTGATCCTGGGAAGGTCACTTATTCTCTGTGCCTCAGTTTCCCTTCTGTCAGCTCTCTATGGATTGTAAGATCTTTGGGGCAGGGAATATCTCTTCTTATCTATATATACAGTGCCTCGCAAATGGGGCCCCAGTCACAGCTGGTGCCCTGAGACATAGTAAAAAAATATAATAATAATGAATTATATTAGAAAAGATGAAAAATAAAAGCAACATTTTCTTTCTTAAACTGAAGTTTGAAGCTGGTGATGAGCTTCAGTAGCATGCCCAGCTATTCCTAAACTAAACTAGAGTTTTTAAATTGACATTACTAAATATTTTTAGGTAATCCTAAAAGCATAAACTGCTTATTCCTGATGCAAAGTATTGGATCCAATTCTCCTCCTTTTATACCATTTTAGAGTGGTTTAACGCTATTTCCATTTCTCCCGATTTACTTTAGACGGGCCCATTTCTCCTCTTGCTTACAAATGTTATTATTGTCAGCAGTTGTCTGAAGAAAAGAATCATGTTTGGCCAATAAGGCTGGATTGAGTCACATGGAGTTGACTAAGTAAAATGGTACCAGTAGCATTTTCAGGTTTACTCTGTGTCTTTCAGTTGTAAGGCAAATGCAAGATCAGCTTCTAAAAGGGGCCTGATCAGAATTTCTATGGAAGTCTCAAAGCATTTTATTTTGTAAAATGTTTAATATTTTTTATTAAAAATTTTGGTGCAATGTGGTATACAGATGACAGAGCAAGCACTTATTTTTTAAAATGAGCTTGGATCCTGAGATTAAGCAGACAAAATGATACTACACAGAACTCAGAAGATGCTACATGTATGGACATGCATTAAAGCACATTCTTTTATAAACTCCTGCAGGCTGCCCTTTCAAATCCATCATCAGCTATTGTGACAAATGATGTACTGCCCTGTGAGTGGGCACAGTGCCATGCTAACAGATGAGTGCAGGTAGGTGAGAGATTATGCAGGAGCGTCAAAGGTGTTTGTACATGTCATAGGTGACAGTCGGGAGTGTGGAAACTATTCTTTCTTTGGCTTCAACATCTGTGTCTTCATCACCTGTGCTTTTATGCTCATCTCTGCAGTAGAGCTGGCTGTGAATTTTCCAGAGAAACAGAGTTTCATCAGAAAATGCTGATTTGCCAAACCTGAAACATTTCACGGAAACACCATGTGTTTGATGAAGTTTTGGCGTATCAAAGGCAGGTTCTGACAGAAGTCTGACGGGTTTCCTGGAGGGCTGCTGGAGAGCCTGAGCTTCCATGGTCTCTGGCTCCAAGACAGACCTGCCATGCAGACTACGTGGAGCTGGGAACGCCAGCTCTAATTCTATTCACTGTTGGGAAGAAGTGAAACTGACAAGAACCATGTTAGAGAGACAAGGTGGGTCCAATCTTTTATTGGACCAGCTTCTTTTGGTGAGAGAGACGGCTTTCAAGATACACAGAGCTCTTCCCCAGATCCTTGTCTGTCTAATATCCTGAGACCCACAGGGCTACAACATTGCATATGAGCATCCTATTACTTCACTTAGCATCTGCCAGGGTTCCAGAGAACATTTTTCAGTCTGGAAACACCATACACTGACGTTTGTTAAAATGATTGTTTTTTTCTTCCTGGAACTTCCCATTTGAAACTTCTTGCAAACCTGAAATTCTGACTTTTGGCCACTTGTGGTTTAGAACTGCATTGGTATTAAATATTAAGTATTAAATAGCCTTATGGGCATCCAAGGTGAGAGCTTCAGAGTAAAATTAAAATTAGTGTGGAGAAAGCTGAATGAGGAGAAAAAGGCATTTATATTTGAAATCTCCATTCTCTTTCTGATTCTCTGATGAAGGCCCCTATAGAGCTGGCAAAGAAATGGTTCATGATGTCAGCCAAATGTCTACACTGAAAAGGTACGGAGGATGCAAAAGCCTCTTCCATACAGATTTCTTCCTGATGAACAGAGCTTCTCTGTGGCCACAGTATAACCACCTGATTTTCTTTCAACTTGTAGAAATATTCAAGTGGCTTTGCCTTCTCAATGAACTGAAAGCAACTTGCCTGAGCGACTGTCTGTTTATTTAATCATTTGCCCAATCTGTATTGCCATCACAGAACAAAATCTGACTCTGTCAGCCAAAACCAAAATATTGCACATAATTATTTCTCATCATACCTCATCTCTATAGAATAAAATACCTCTCGATACAAGATCTTTTCTCACTTTAAAACGTTTAAGATGAAAAATGCTACATTTTGAATCTCATGTTTGTATTGTCCATCTCCCCCTCTCTTATTTTTTAAAGGCACCAGGTCAAATTCCATCCTCATTTTCTCTCATACAACCACAGAGACTTGAGTGTGGCTGAAACTGAAGATGGAATATGACCCATTGTGTTTGTTTTTAATTGAAGTATGTATGACTTAATGTTGCCTTCTCCTTTATTTTAATCTCCCAGGACAGTCTGAAGAATCAAATGTTGAATCTTGGGAGGTTTTTCCTCAATGAAATATTCTAAATATGTGAGAAAAAATGTTTTGTCAGTTCCAGCTTGTTGATTCACCCCAGTCAGCTGGCTGGGTAAGCTCACCCACTACACACTACCATACAAACTGGGAGGTCGGAGTTTGGCCATGGATTCAGGATCACATGACCACATGCTGGTGCAGACTGGATGTATTCCGTATATTGTAGTAGATGATGTGCTCAGTCTCATGAGGAGAAAAGGAGGTTACATGCCAAGTGTAGCTCAGGACCTAATTTAAACTGACTAAAGCAAAAAGAATTGGAGTTAAGGTTTGTCCTCCATCTTACTTCACGCTCCTGAGCCAGCTTCTTTCTGCCCTTCCTTTCTAATGAAGGCAGCAGAATTGAATGGCACCTATATAAACTGGCAATTTGAGCCCTTTGTGCCTTGATGTCATATACTAGCAGAGCTGGCTCATATGTTTCAAATTAAAAGTATTTTATTCAAAGTGATCACAAAATTTCTTGACTTTTTAAAAAAAATTCATATTTGACAAGATTCTTATATTTTTCTCAAAGGCCCCATCAAAGCCTCTAGTGAAATGGTATTCAACAGTTTTCATTTACTATACTTCAATAGCCATTCCCACAATGGGTTTCAGTAAAAATGTTGATTAAAAAAAAACACAATGATTTTTGAAAAGCCAAAACCCACAAAGGTCTGTTTCAAATCCTGCAATATGGAAACAACGTGGAAATTTTTCATTTTTTTCTGACTGTCTCTAATATCTAAAAACCAAGGAGTTTTACAACAGAGATGGAATTTTAAACAAGAAACATTATGTGCTACAATACCAGACTGAAGGGGGGTGAAATAATGATACAGTGGCCACTTTAATTCTAAGAACATAAGAACGGCCATACTGGGTCAGACCAAAGATCCATCTAGCCCAGTATCTGCTGACAGTGGCCAATACCAAGTGCTTCAGAGGGAATTAACAGAACAAGTAATCAACAAGTGATCCATCCCCTGTTGTATACTCTCAGCTTCTGGCAAACAGAAGCTAGGGACACCATCCCTGCCCAGCCTGGCTAATAGCCATTCTGAATGGTCTTGTTTCACAGATCCAGTCAGGCTCGTCCTACTGGCTCCCCACGGCATTGCTGGGAGGACTATCCAACCTCTGGACCCCTGGAGTGTTTTAAGCTTCCCTGGATCTCAGCAGGCTGTAGCATTCTTTCCTCCATAGGCTTCTCTGGTATGTTTCCTGGACTCCAACCCTCAGTTTGTCATCCCTTATGGAAATGAAGTCCCTCCTCATATGACTTAAGCCCCTCAGTCAAGACTTGACTCTCTAGATATCCCAGTACCTCTAACATACCCGCTCCCAGAACCTCACCAAAGGTATGAGCCTTCTGGGTTACAGTTTAACTTTCTCAGATGCAAATGATGCAGCATGTAACATTCACGTACACTGCACAGACATATAACACATTATTGCTTTTGACTTAATCACATGAGAAATTCACAGAACCATACAAAAAAATAACATACCCTACACATTTTCCACTACACTTTAGCTTACTCTTCCCTTGGGAGTCCTTGGGGGACCACCTGTGTTCAAGCAGGTAAGGTCCTTTTCCCTCTCTTCCCCCCACATCTCATCCAGCTCCTGCACCAGCTTCCCTCACTTTAAACTAGTGAAAAATGGCTGAAGGAAGAGTGCAAATTGAGCAACTTCTGCCCTTCTATAGTATTCCAGTCCCTCAGGCAGGTGACTCTGTGGTCAGCCTCAACAGGTGACAAGAGTCCAGCCAGTGACTTCTCCTCTGAAAAACCAGTTCTCTAAGGTAAAAATCAACCTTTTGTCTAAGGTGCTTCCTTTCAATAGAAGACCAAAAAGATTTAATAATCTTCTAATGTTAGCTTTGCCACTGCTCCTGCTGTGGCAAAGCTAACATTAGAAGATTATTAAATCTGGCAACATTAGTCCAACAAGGAAAGCGAAAAGACAACAGAGAAGAGAAAAGGCTTCACCTTCAAACTGGAGTCTGAAGTTTGACAGTTACACATCAAACAGAATTCATAATCATCACACCTTGCTTTATCAATATAAGCAAAACTTAACCAGCTATTATGTTTGCAGGTATAACATGAACTATGTACAAGAGACCTGGGTTGGGAGCAACCTCAAGTCTTCTCACTTGTTCAGTTGTATACAGAGTAGACATCCTCGTGCTATGAGAGAGCATGAAGAACATGGGCCTCAACTATGAAGGTTGCTTACATTTCTTCATGGAAGATGAGTACCATATTTCTAGTTACCTTGGACGCATGAGAAGAACTTAGAAATTCAAGAAGGAAAATACAGGCAAGCAAAAGAGAATTTAGAATATATTCCAATAAAATATATTGAAGTACAGGGGTCTCCATTTAAAAAACATACAATTGTAAGTAGAAACATAATATACTTACAATCTTTTTGACATCCAATGTCTTTGTCTTCTAATAAAAATCTGTAAACATTTTGCAGAGACTCCAATTTTGTTAACCCACCTATTATCACATTCAGTGCCATTTACAGGCCTTGATTTGGATGGGGAACTCAACAAGTTTCAGGGTGGTATAAGGCCCTAAGGACTGAAATGAAACCCAAAAATATTATACATGCCTTTATGTAAAATGATCAGGGAAAGCCACAAAAGCAGGTGAGCAGACAGCAAAAGCAAATACAAAGGAGACACATGACACAAAGCAGAAGAAGGCCCAGACAGCAGGAGGTCAGCCTGCCAAATACAGTATGCAAGACAAATACAAGAAGAATTCTTCTGAAGCTGCATGCTTTTAAAAATGGTATCTGAGAAAGTTACAGGGCTTCCTCATAGGGGTTCCTACTGCACCAGGTACCCCTAGCCCCCAGCAGCACTCTCCTGGATTTGAGCAAGGCATGCATGTAAAGGAACACAGAGACAGGAACATAATTTCCTAATCATGGTGAATTGCTTCTGTATTCATGATGATAACATTGGGGCACGTTATTTTCCAAGGAAAGCCACAGCAGGTTTAATTTAAGAGAGCTGTCCTTATTGCTGCACACAACATAAAAACAGAGAGTGCAATTTTACTTCAGATAGTAACTTTAGCAAATTGTGTAACAAAATGCTTTACGGAATTAAAGCATAGAAGAATGCATGTGGACTAAGTAACAGAAAGCAATGAAATGAAGGCATTGAGGACACTTGCCATTAAGAATGAAACCTGTCTTTTATTACTCACCTGACTTTGTTACATTTGCACTAGTGCTCTACTCCCAAGATATCAAGTTGAAGTAAAGCACGTTTAATTTAATAATATATAAATGTTTCCAGGGTCCCTTTTGAAGTGCAGCCCTTGCATGAATAAATTCAACCAAAGAAGAAAGATTCAGTAACAGGTTGTCATTAGTTTAGGCTCAGAAATAAATACATATTTATATCAAAATAAAAGTGCTATAGAACGTATACATTCATTTTGATGGTTGTATTTTTTTATGAAGAGTTACAGCATCTACTGGAACTGGTTCCAGTTTGCCATTTGTGATTTTAACTATGCCATTTTTTTAACTACGCTCTGTGATTGACCTACTAGCACAGACAACTGCAAAGAACTGGAGAGCATAGTCCCTCCAGTACCTCTTGGGGATAATAGTGAGTGAAATGGGTGTCTAACGTTAGGTTCCTAAATATGTGCAGCCTGCTTTTCAGAATTGCCAAGCATCTTCCCCTAAAATTAACAGAAAGTCAATGGAGTTACACAGCTGAAGCTTGGTGTCAGAAAATTAGACCACTTAAGAATTAGACCACTTGGTCTAATTCTTGGACATCACCTGGTGTTGGAGAATTAGACTAATTAAGTCTCTTTTCCCCTTTCCTAGCAGGTCTAAGAATGGCTTTGCTTTGGATCTATACATTTCTTTTTTCTCCAGATCCAAATCAAACATCCGAAGTGCGTTGTGGCTGACTACGTTTTTACATAAACCATATTTAAGTCTATACGAGTCTTATAAAAAAGGATGTTATATAAAATCCAGACTTTGATCAGAAGAATCCCCAGCATTCTACCAACAGACAGTGCACTGAGATGGCTGCATCCCAGAGGGATATCCTGGTGTTGAGAAGTTGTTACTGGGCGTTTCTTGAGGGTTCTCAGAAAAGCTGGGCCCATCCTGACTGAAACAAAACATACTTGAGGAACTTATGAATAAGCCCATTTGCTTCCTGCCCAAATACTTCTAAAACATTAACCTGAAGTATAAACTTCCCTGCCTTTCATTTCCTTGGGGATGACAGGAGAGAGTGAGAGAGACTGATTGCAAAAGCTATAGTGCTTGTCTGAAGTTTTTAGCCTGACTCTGGACAGGCCCTGGGTGACCAGCTAATGAAAATAATTCAAACTTTACCAAAACAAGAGCAATCTATAATGTGGAAATTCTAGACAGACAGCTCCACAAAGCCCTGGGAAAAAGCCTGGTGATACATCTTTGCAACAAAGAGCAGCCCCAGCTCCCAAGAAGGTAAATTCCAAGCAGTCCAGTGAAGTTCTGCCCGCACAGATGGTGGAAAGACTTGAAATAAGTCAGTATTTGCTCTTTTAAATCAATGCACATTCATAGTTGTCTGCTTGATTCTCAGAAGTCATGCACTATAGGAAGAATATTAAATAGTATATTCACACCAATACCTTTTTAAAAATTATACGTGCCTTGTCAACGCCAGCTGCTGCAAAAGATGGTTCAAAAAACCCAGCAGTAAGCAGATATGGAATAACCTGCCCACAGAGAAAGTTTCCTACTAAACCACAATAACTAGAGATTGATTTATGTCCTGAATCATGACAGTTTATATCCTTTCAAAAACTCTTTGTTGTTTGCTTTATTTAAAGTAGGAATACTTAGCAGAGGAAAAAGTATGAAAATAATAAGAGTTTCAAACAGAATTTAAATATTCAGAAAAACACTCTCATAATGTGACAATTTCCATCAAAGTCTTGCTAACCAAAAGAGAATGCCTTTTGGAATTGATGGAGAGCATTCAGTCTGAACAAAACACGTAAATCTCTGTGGATACAGTATGTTGCATTGTGGCATGATGCATTACTGGATACATGACATCAAGGGAATTGTTTTCAAAGTACGTATAACCCATATAAAGCATTGAGGGGAGTTAGGGTGGGTGCTTTTATTTCCAGATGTTCAAAATTATTTTGACAGGGTTCATTTCAGCACATTACTGGAACTGCCACCAATTAACAAAATGAAAGGAAAATCAGAATAAACACTCTTAAAGAATATCCTACTGTTGTTCTGTAGCTTTCGAGTTTCCCTAGGTACTACTGTCAAGGAGGCATCACAAGTGTAGGAACTCGGGGAAAACACACAATGAAACAAATTTACTTCAGTGACACAAAAAGCTACTGAATCCATCAACAGATAACCAAAGTTTGCAGGCAAATGTGTATGGGGGGCAGGAAGGAATATTGTGATATAATACGTTATTAATGCATCATAGGTTGCTTCCTTCTTACTATAAAAACTCTTATATTCAATTGTCAGAAACCAAGTAGTAGTTTTATTTTTAGCATCTCTCAGCATATGGAGACTAGCTCCTTTATTGCCAGGAAAAAAGTCAATGAGGCTACCTCAGCCAATAGTGTATATTAAAGCTGATTGGGGAGTGTACATGGTGGTAGTACTTTATCATACACAAGTCATGATTGGTTATTACGGAGAGACGCTAATTTCTCCATGGTTAAGATCGAAGATAGCTTGGTTTTGGCCTTGCTCCTCAATTTCATGACAAGCCAATATGCAGGAGGTTTCCTCTTCCAAAGCTAGATTCACTTCAGCATGACCATTTCGTGTACAAGTTCTAGGACAGGGGTAAAATGGTCATTTAAAGGAGGGAAAATATCATTGACTATTTTCTCCAGTTCAAAACTAATTTCATTTTAACTAAGTTCACAGCATTTTATTTGAGCAACTGAGCCTTAGGAGCCTGGGATTTCTACCGAATTTTGCATACACATGGCTAGACTCACAACCCATCTAGCCATATGTACATGCAAATTAATCACTTCCCTAAGTCCAAGTGGTTGTACAAAGACAAAGTAGCAGCACTCATGCACACAGACCTCAAGGATGAAAACCATGTTCTCAACTTAATTAGCCATTACTATATTTTATTAATTTTAGAAGGTATAATAGCTTTATTTGTTATTGCAGGAATAACAGCATTATAAAAATATTTATAATTTTCCAGGGGGATAATCAGATTTGTGCTTGTTTCATACTTTAAGTAAAACGAATTATTGAATCTGCCCATTAAAATCTATACTAGAACATATACCAATGGGATCTGAGTAGGAAAGAGACACAGAGGTTTAGGGTCATAAAAGCTACAAGAAGTTGTATCTGTTAACAGACCACAAGGTTCAGGTTGTAAACTTGAATGACCGAGACCCAGTGCTATTTGCATAGTTCTAATCTACGTGCACACTGTCAGGGTTACAGAGCTGGCTGCACCTCGGACCCATATCAAGTCTCTCTGAAAGCACTTCCTCAGATTGGAAGTCTCAAATCTTTACCTCTCAAGGGTGGAATTCCTTGATTCTCCCACTAATAATTCTCCGTGTCCCTGGCTACAAGCTTCTGAATACAAACTGTGATTGCTCAGCAGGTCTGATTGGGTTCAGCACCAGCAAGTTTTCTCTTCGGGAGCTGTGACCAGTGGTTAATACAGTGACAGGACAACTTTCTTAGAACCAAGTACTGTTAAGATTAAACAGTAGGACCACAGCAAACCTTAAGAGAATTTAAATTTAATTTAAAACCAGTAACAATTCTATACATATGTTCTATTCATCTTGCCTAAAGCTTACCATCCCCTGGGAAGCTCAGGAAGGCGCTTTTCAGACCTCTCTGCAGGACCTGTGCCAACCTGCTCCTTGCAAACAGCCCTCCACTCTCTCTAGCAAATCACTTTTTAACCATTTCAAGTCCTTTTGATTTGTGTGTTTCCAGCCTTGGCAAAACAGCCTTGTAACTTGGGGTGTGTCCCAATGAAGTAGCATCTTCATAGCTTGTTTGATGATCATTGTTTCTTAGTGACCCCTGCTGCATTTACTTAGGGCTTGTCTTCACTACCGGGGTAAGTCAAAGTTATGCTACTCCAGCTACGTGAATAATGTAGCTGGAGTCAATGTACTTAGGTTGACTTGGTGTTCTCACTGTGCTGCATTAACAGGACACACGCTCTGGTGAATTTTCCTTAGTCTTCTCGGGGAGCTGGAAAGTGCTGGTCTGCCATCGATTTAGTATCTTCACTAGACCTGCTAAATCAACACCCGCTGCATCGATTGCAGCAGCATCAATCTTCCCGGTAGTGAAGACAGGCTCTTAGAAGTTACTTATCTAGAGGCATACAGCTGTTTTCCTGCTAGTTCCGTATCATCCTTGCTATTGAACTAAATCAACATATGCATACGCTAAGCATTTCAATCACCCAATATAGCTATACAGTAACCATCTCAATGACCAGGTCATATACAGTATCCTTCACACCCATCACCTTAGTATCTGACTTCCATTAAGACATAATCCTAAATTTGCAAGAGAGAAAAAACTTGTTCAGTCATCTACTATTCCATCTATAATGTCTGTGCTAATGATTCCTTTGAACAATATCAAATACTTGCAGTAAACTTTTTACAAACAAGCTAGAGACAATTACTTCCAAAAAATACTTGGTAAATCATTTTTAAAAGACTGACCATTTCATGGACAATATGTGGAGGGTGAAGAGGAAGGGAGGGAAAACTCCCAAAGTATTGCATTTGTTATGAATGACTCACCAAACTATAATTTAAAATGAAATTTAAGCTACAAAATACACATTCAAACCACATGAAGTATTTGGCTTCATTTCCAAAAAACAAGCATATCACGATGGATGAAATTTTAAGCTTCAGCTATTGCCCATTTTCCTGTTCCTATACACTGCAGGTCTCAAAAGGTGAGCAGCTTGGTACTCCACACATCAAAACTAAGATGCATCATGGATCAAGTTCTAGCATTAAATCTAAATGTCCTCTTTTGTATGGTATTCAGTCAGGCCTTGAATATTACTTGAATAATTGTGTGCATCCTGAAAAAATGATGACTGTATAGTTATCCTTGGAGAGATCTGTTTTTGTTTTCCCCTTGGCAATGCATTTGTTGAGACAGAGAAGTAAAGTTTTGATGTGGTACCCAGAGAATTAAATGTACTGCTTCCATTAACAATAGCATGGGCCAAATGACCAGAAAACATGACCTGAGGAGACATGCTGGAGAAGTCTCCTGGACTGTTTCTGTACACCACAGTTTAATCACTTAGCAATTCTTAAACAGGGATATGTTCAGACCAGGTGATCCAATATCATTAGCTAAGTATTTATGTAAAATTTCTAGTTTTTAGAATCTAACATAGGATTTAATTAAATAAGGCAAGGATTAGTCAGATAAACTCTTCAAGAGAAAATTAAAGAAAAACCTGACTTGAGTTAGGCTTAACGAGTCATGGGTGCACTTAAAAAGAGTGGGTGCACTTAAAAATGTCCTTCTGGTTTTAAAGATGCTAATTCCATCTGGACAGCCATTCCCTATTCTTAAAATGGGAAATACTGCTAGATATCAGTAATCTTGCTGAAAATGGACATCTACTATATGAGAAATTGTATGTCCAAGTTTATCTTTTCCAGCAGACCTAGTGTTAAACTTTTTAATTCCACAGATTCTTTTCAGCTCAAAGAGTGAATCTGCCTTGAACGCAGTTGTAGACAGGCTTGTCATTCATGCCACAGTGCACTGGGCCCAATTCTCTGGTCTGTTTGGTCTGCTTTGTGCCATTTCTCACAGAAAATGAAGAAAACACAGCTATGGATATGGCATCCTGAGGATTCCCCTAGTGTTAGGGAGGACTCAGGTGGCACTACCACGCCCACCTCACCCAGGCAAAAGGGAGCACTGGTGCTGAGCTGATCTTCAGCTAACAGAACAGTCCTACGTGGTCACGAGCAGCCAGGCACTAGGAAGCCTGAGAGCAGTTTTCATCTATGATACGACATAAGAAAATGGGAGGGAGAGAGATACCATAGAGCATACACATATCATGGGATTTTTGGTCTTGGATAGCACATAGTCTCTCTGGGGTTTATGACTTCACTGTCTTGGTTTTCCTTGAATCACTGTGATTGTTTCTTCTGCAACTCTTTGGCTAGCTCACATTCCTCCTTCATCCCACACTCTGTCCTTTATGGATCTGTTCCCTTCCCCTCACTTTTTCTGCCCTTCAATTCTCTCTTGGTTAATTCTCCTCTCCTCTCCTCTCCTCTCCTCTCCGTGATTTCAATAATCATCTCTACAAAGATGGTTCCCAAATTTATGCATCTTTCCCTGACTTCCCGCAGTGATGCTGGCAGACTAGATGCCAGTTCATGCCAAGCGTGGGCGCTGGCTTCCTCCGGGCCCAGGTGGGTGCTTGAACCCCCTGCTCCATCCCAGGCCCCACTACAACTCTTCCGCTTCCCCTTCCTCCAAGTCCCCACCTCTATCCCACCTCTTTCTGCCCCTGCTCTGATCCCAGGCCCTGCCCCCACCCACCTTTTCCATTCTGCCCCAACCCCTGAGTGTGCCCCATCCACGTCCTCTCCCTCCCAGCATTCCTGCATGCCATGGGATGCATGGAATGCAAGAACAGCTGATCGTGGTGGGTGGTAGGCACTGGGAGGGATGGGGAGGAGTTGATCGGCAGGGCAGCAAGTAGGCAGGCGGCACTGTGGGAGGGGGAAACTGGCTGCCAGTGGGTGCTAAGCACACACTAATATGTTCTTTGGAGCACCTATGGAGTCAGCACCTATGATGCCAAGGCTCAGGCCTCACTGAACGCTCAAAGATGCTTCACTGGAAACCAAACCAGCTCATTTGTATGTTAGTTTTGTTCAGAAAGGTATTAGTTTTATAAGAATGCATTTAGTTCTAGCTCTGATTGCCTGACATCTTTTCGAATTCAGCATGCTGGAAAGAATTTCTTTTCTGCCAAACCCTCTTCATTTCTTTCCCTCTGTATCTTCATCAATAGCATACTATCCTCCACATCATCCAGGCGCCTACCCTTAGAGCTTCTCTACATGAGGACACTCAGGGGAAATTAAGATGCATTAACTAAAGGTGTGAAGTTAAAGTGCATTAAACCATGTGTGGATGTTCATATTCAGAAGTAAAATAATCTAAGTTCCCTAAAACTTAATCATCCAAAAAATTTCACCTCTGGCTGAGAAGAAGCTTGAGAAATATCAGCTGAGAAACCATTTTAGAATGTGCTGACTGTTAAACTACTCATAATGGGACTTTGCACAGAAGTTTAATCTCACTCATAACTACCATAAAAAGATATCTAAGGACTGAGAATCTGATCCTGCACCATTTCCATGAATGGCAGCTTTGCCATTGACCTCAGTGTGTGCAGAATCAGGCCGTAAGTGTATTCTATAACAGATAGCTACAAAAGATAATCTGGAGGTAAGCAATACAGAACACAGAGAGGTAACCAACTGCTTAATGTCAGACTAGGGGGTTGTGTAAAGGAGGAACTCATTGCAGTCAAAAGCTGAATGTACACATGAGCTGTTTCGGTTCCTGGTATAGTTTTCAGGAGTGTAAGAATGCGTTTAAACTACACATTGCTTGCAATAGCCTCTAAGACACCACCTACCAGTTGGAGATTGCTGAAGGTCACCCTTCATGGTACTCCTCCTACACCACGAACTGAGATGGGGAAGGCACAAAATCAGCTTTATGACAAGAGATTCCTCCTACACTGGGAAAATTCTGTTAAAAATGACTATATCTATATGGCTTCTTTGCAGTGCCAAGGAAGAACAAAGAAAGGGTTGTAGCAAGTTTCAAGAGACACTGGAAAATATGAGCATCTAGGAGGAAGGGGAGACCTGGCAGCAGGTAGAAGAGGAGCCATGTTCTTTCACATAAAGCAGAGGATGCACTAATTTAGTAGGATATGTAATACATTATTGGTTTGAAATTAAGGCCCAGATTTTCAGAAATGTCTCCACAATGGGCATGCCTAATCAGGCTTCTATGCACACATATGACCAATTAGACATGCAAATAGTAATTTGCATGCATAGTAACATGCCTGACTACAAGTGCAACTATGAGAAAGATCTGTGTAGGTAACACATGCCAATTTTAGTACATTTTTTTAAGTGGGCCTAAATATTTCTATGTGTATTTTTTGCGTGATTGATGCTGGCCTTTTGAACATTTTGTAAGTATTTTTGCCGTGTTGACAGTGGTTCTTTGATTGTTTTTATATCCACTTAGTGTGCATCTGATAGGAAATACTTGAGCATACAGAGACCTCATTTAGTCTTAAATCACCATAGGGAAGAAGGAGATATGGCCTTTTTGGGATTAATGAATTTGCTGGCAGAGAGATCTATAAGACTCTCCCCCAGTGACCAAGTTTTATCCCATTTATTTTTACCAAGGATTGTGCCCCTGAAGTATGACTCTGGAGAAATTCTCCTATCTCCTATTAAAAGTGTTCCCACCTACTGCTTTTCAGTAGAAATATGGCAAGAGAGGCCTTTTAGACCAGAGAGTTCTCTCATGTTATTTCTTCTATCCCACCTAAAAAATCCTCTTTGCAATATTTCAGATAGAAATATTGCCACATTACTTGTCCTCAAGTTTGTTCCAGTAGAAATACCCCCAAAGAAAAAGGCATTTTTTGTGGTATTTAGACTATGAAATTCTTACAAATTGCATATATCAACATAACTCACATTGGCACCAAGCAGCTTGCTTGTCTTTTTTTTATTATTATTATTTTTTAAACATAACCAGTATTTTGTGGTATGTCTTTTCTTTCACTTATGACAACACATCCTAACACCAGAGATCCTGCTGGGAAATAGCCGCAGGATGGCAACTCAGTGCAATCCTTACTTTTCAAAATTGGACCAAATTCATAACCTCCCTATATAAACAGACTGCTGGTGCCACAAAGGGATTGGCTACATTATGCTGGGGAGTGGGCAGGTGTCCTGTCTAATCAAAGTGATGCCAGAACTTAACAATATCTTTATGTATTATGTATTTGGACCTACATAGTTAGTGGGAGTGCTATTACCAGGGTGAGCATCAGGAGAACAGGCGTATCCATTACCAGAAACCAGTGTGAAAATAAATTCCTATTTATGGAGTAGTTTGTCATCTGAAATATCTGATCCAAACCGTGCAATTATCCATTAACCTACTCATCTTCTCGGTTTACTTCTTTATAAAGATTTAATAATAAATGCAAAGGCTGCCCCATCCCCTCTGCTTTATGCCATTTTGGGGATGAAAACAGATGAATTTCTGTTCTGTTGCCCAAAAATCTGTTGATCGAGAGGGCAGTTTAGACAAAACAGTGGCATCTACTCTCTGTCTTTCCTCCCCAAGAAAGATTCTCTGAGAAAACAATGTGTTTGGGACTCAAAATGTTGAGGGAAGGCAGAAAGAGGTGAGCAATCTTAGAAACAGGGTCATGGCAAGCCACTGTCCATGACATCATTCTCTTTCAGACCTTTGCAGATTTCCCCATGCAAGAGTCGGATGACCATGCCAATACTGTCTCATGATAATGTGTCTTGCCAATATACACTCTCAGACACCTGCTGGGGAGTTCGGCCCATCTGTGAGCAGAGAAGCCAAGAAGATTTGAGGGGACTGACCTACCATGGAAGAAATGTATGTGTGTGTTGGGCAGGATGGTGCACAGTGCAAAGGTACTACTGGGCTATAGTGTGTTTACCCAGCCTCTTCTCTGTATAACATAGGGCCCCATCCTGCTCTCAGGCAAAACTTTCCTTAACTTCCACGAGATCAGAACAAGGCCCACAAAGACCAAGAAACCTGGTCTATAGGTGGGTTGTTAAATTCTTGCTTCTATGACAACATTATAAAAGTTCACTTTAAAACTGGCACTATCTTCTTTTGTTCTGCTGGGTTATTTTTTCAGTAACGTAATTCTGACCTCTGTAACATCTCAGCACAGTACTTCGGAGAGTGAGACTGGGATTACATGAAATGCTAAAGACTAGGAAGCAATTGTCACTCTCAATAACTGGGCCGCAAATTTCAAAGGAAACATCATCTGAGTGAATTTCAAAAGTGAACTAAGTGAAGATGATTTGACTGAACTGATTTTGACTGTCAAAAGCATCAGTCTAGCTCTGGATGTGTGTTAAGTAGTATGTACATCATGCATGGATTCTCCTCTGACTTATGTTTTACACTGCAATAGTTCCAGTTATCTCAGTAGAGCCACCCCTCATTTATGCAGGGGTCAATGAGATCAGACTCTGGCCTGCAGGATGAATGTGGAGGAGAGCAATATCTAGGTAGCCCTTATCACTCCAGCCAGAATATGGCGGGGGGTTTCCCCAAAAAACTATTCAGCACTTCCCTGAGCTGTTGAGTAATTTTTTGTTTGCTTGCTTTAAGCAACATGGAATTATTATTGTGCAACAGCACAGTTCTGGGATGCAGACAGCTTTTGCAGGCTGTGTGCTGCTTTGTATTTCTAAAGTATCTGTGTTTTTTTTTATAAACAGAGGTCAGCGATCATGCTATCAGGTCATACTGAATAGCTCACTGCAAGATCCTAGTCTGTTGACAATTGTACCATCAACTCCCATTCACTCACCCAATTTCAGTGCAGCAGGGCAAAAGGATTACTACCAGTACTATAAAGGTCAACGTTATCTTTCCCAGGTGTTGTAGTCTAGGCAGGCTACGGAGCTTGATTTAGTGCCACT
This sequence comes from Dermatemys mawii, assembly GCA_007922305.1. Taxonomy (NCBI): domain Eukaryota; kingdom Metazoa; phylum Chordata; order Testudines; family Dermatemydidae; genus Dermatemys; species Dermatemys mawii. The sequence continues at coordinate 67,155,585 of ML677333.1, read as the reverse complement.
AGCAATCAGCACCCTGAGATGTATTAAAAACAGAACTGTAAATCTTTATACTCTCTTTCATCCACAACTTTTTGTCTTTTAAAATCAAAATAGACTGACACTCCTCTGCTATACGGCAGGATTGGGTCATATGTCTGCTTTATGGAGAAACTGAAGTTTCCAGCCACAGGGTTCATGTGCTAATTATATATCATGTGGGAAGAGGCTGAGTGACATGTTGAATTGAGTATTGATTTTTTTCCCTTTGGGATCCAGGTTTTCAGTCTAATCTGAAAGCCTGTTTTAAATGAGTAGTCTTAGCGCCATCTCTAGAGGAACACGAGTCTGCATTAGGAAACGGCTGTGCATAATTCAGCACTATTAGTAGCCCCCTCTTTATGAGCATAGTTAAATTTCTCCCACTCAGATAGAGACAGAGAGAAGGGTTCCGCCTTTTCATGGTTCAGGTCACTGGAAGGGTACTGTAGTAGAAAACTCACAACAGCTGTCTGATTTGTACTTGTGCCACAGAGAAGATGAGGAATCCATTTGCCAGAGCTAGCCTCTAAAACAGCTAGTCTGAAAGCAAGCATCATGTATGTGGCTGGAATGCAATTACTCTTCCCAGCTGGTACTGTAATTTTAATTGTAATTTGCAAATCAATAGCAGAACTATTTGGGCCAGGAAGCCTGTAGACCGGTGCCCTAATAAAACTGTTGGGGATTCAGAGTAGTACCAAACACAAAAAAAAAAAAAGAAAAAAAAGCTGATATTGGTGTTGGGTCATGTGAATTTTGTGCTGATCCCATGTGTGAGGGGAGTGACTTTGCAAACAGTACCAGAGTCTGCTGATGAATTGCATTATGGTGAATCAGAGTCCAGGGCCAGAAAGGACCTTTGTGATCATCTAGTCTGGCCTCTTATATCATATCAACAATAGAACTTCCCCAGAATAATTGCTGTTTGAACTAAACATGTAATTTCATTATTTTAATACTAGAGCACGCCTGCACAACATGCGGCCCGGGGGCCACATGCGGCCCCACGGGCTCAGTGTGCAGCCCGTGGGGAATGTGTAGGGGTGGGGTAAGCAGTGGGGTGGGGGGAAGCAGATGGGGGCGGGGCAAGGGCAGGGCTTTTTGGCCCGCAGCTGGGTTTTTTTGCAGTAATATGGCCCTCGCTGCTTTCCGAGTTGTGCAGGCCTGTACAGGAGGCTTATTTGAGAAAGGTTTTGGAAGCAATCCCTCCCCACCCCAGAGTCTGTCCTGAATTTGAGCTGAGTCTTGCAATCCCTTAACTCAAGTCACAGCTTGTAGGATTGAGTACTTAGGTGCCTGAAGTTGCAAGGACTTGAGAGCCTCCTGAAATGTGCTGAGTACTTTCAACAGTCCATGCAGGCAAAGAAATATAAGGGTGGCCAGTCCCTCAGAAATGTGGGCCCTTTTTCAGCCATTAGTCTCCTACCCAGAGTTTACCCTTTTAAAAATGCTGCTAACTTTTCTTCAGTAACATATGCCTAAAATGAAATGTTTGGGGCTGAACGCTGTTATGTGCCTATGCAGGTTGTAGCACCAGTACATTAGGGGCTACATGGCCAAAAGGCCCTTCCCATCACATGGAAGAATTAGCCATTATTTGGCTAGCTGCATTTGGGAGCACAGGCAGTAGGTGCCGCTCAGCGTGGTCTGTAGTGATGAACATCCTTCATTTTAACTTGGACATCCCTTGATTTAGTGGGCTTAAGAAAATATTAAGTAATATACAGGAGATCAGACTAAATGATTTACTGGTCCCTGCTGGCCTCAAGGCCTATGAAACACAATGGGCCTAATTCATTCCTGATGTAACACCACTGACATCATATCCCATCCTTCTTTCTCTCCTGTGGACTACATACAGATTTCATACATCTTCTCCACCGCTAACCATTCCACCTGGCCCAATGATCCCCACCTAATGAGATGCCGTCCCAGACACCACTTTGAAAATTACAGCTTTTTTGTCTGAGCACCCAAAACCTGAAATGACTGAACTCAGAGCCAGAATGGCTATTCTTTATCACAAACCACTTAGTGGCACAGCCCTGCTACTACCAAAGTGCTTTAGATTCCAGTTTATCTAGGCTTTTAGCCACTTGATAGCTGTCAAACTTTGTGGTCACAGTCATGATCCAAGTCTGAGTGTGAATAATTTCTTTTTTATTCACAACACTCATTTGTTTAACCTCTTGATTAAAAGTGTGATGACTGGGGTGTTACTGCAGGGAGATTGATAGGTCTGCTGTGTCTCAAAGGAGATTAACAGCTGAGAGCTCTTTATTCTAGATAAGTGATTAGGCCAACTTTTTTCAGGCTTGGGTGCCTAAAGTCAGGTATTTAATTTAAATCCATATCTAGCTGCCTAAGTAACAATAACTTGATTAACAGGGATGTAGAGCTTAAATATGGATTTTTAGGTCTACCTTTAGGTGCCCACGTGTGACAATGTTTGCCTTCATTTTCAGTCAGGGGAAACAGACAGGTCATCTAACATTAAATCCAATGGATAAAGAGACAAGAAAGACTTGTGAAAGCAACATGATCTTGGGGAGTGCCTGAGGTGTGTAGTTAACCACCGAGGGAGATGCACACCTGAAACATCCCGGAAATCATATTGAGCTGCAATGTTTGAAAAAAAGGCCAGTGATTACTGAATTTAAGATAATAATTACAGGGAGAAACTGAATGGGTACCTCGCTACAGTCTTAATTGCAGCTAAATACAAAGCCAAATGTTTCAAAACCTCTCTTCAAATCAGAGTAAGTTGCTCTTTCATTATTGGACCTTTAAGGAGCAGTGATTTCACAGCAAGTTCTAAGGCTTTAAGTAAGTTCTTTCCACACATTAAACCATCAAAGAGTTTATGTAATAGGTTCTGGATTGCCTTTTGGCCAAGCAGACCAGAGCCTGCCACTTTTGCTGCCCTTTGCTTGGTCTCCTTTTATCAAAAGGAAATGTTTTGAACCTTCACAGCTCTTGTGAGGACTGGTAAGTTTGTCAATGTTCCTTTACTTATCTGGATTTACAAGAATCAAAACAAGAAGGCCCCCTCCCCCAGACTCTATTGACAATTACAGGTGAGTCACATCTTAGGCGTATTTAACGTGTGTGAATTCAGCTTTACGCAGTTGGCAAAAACAGAAAAAAAAAGAAAAACAACAGTTTAAAAACTCCATCTCTAGTGCAGGCGATTCCATCCGCCATTCAACTCAATGAGAGTTTCACTATACGTGGTTTTCACTTTACTCACTAACTGTGGAACGGAACCCCTGCGTAAGATGAGACTCACCTGTATTCAAAAACACAAATCACAACAGAAAAAACCAGCAGCAGGGTCTGCTATATTCCAGATACCAGCAGTTCTCTCATACCAAAGGTGCTACAGCTTAGAAGCTTCCACTAATCTCAGTTCCCCACCAGTGATGGAGGCAGGGAGGTTCCAGGCCATTTACAGGCTTTTCAGATCAAACTCATGCCTTCAACTCTGTCCAGCAACCCAGTCAATTCATGCGATTATGAAGCACGGGTGTAATATACTTGTGGCAAAATACTCTGCTTAGCAAGTGGGCTGCTGCATTCTGCACCCACTTCTATTTCAATTTCTGATGAATTTCAAGTGTAGCCCCAAGGAGAGCTCACTGCAGAAACCTAAGCATGAGCTGAGAAAGGCATGAAATACAGGAGAGCGTTCTCTGCAGCTGAAAAAAGTTCACATCCTCTGGCCCAGCATAAATGAAAGAAAGTGGTCCTGGTTACTGCTGTAGGCTGGTCATCCAGGTGGAAATGGGAACTCTGGATTCTGAAGTTGCAACGACCAGTGACAAATGGAAGGTGCATAGCCGGAGTCAAAAAGACAGAAATAATCTGTGCCGCTGCTTTTAGTTGCTTCTCCCAACATCATTTCTGTGTTTTCTGGACTGAATTTAGCCAGCTTCAATCCCAATGAGACACCAAGTAAGGCACTCAGCTGAGAGCTGGGTGGGAATAGTTTTTCTGTCCCATGAACATTTCTGAGATTTCAAACATTTCCTCCTTCTATATGGGTTGAAACAAAGACTTTTCCAAAAACAAAAGAACAGCAAGAGACCTACAACCCCAGTGGCCAGGGCACCTACCTGAGGGGTGGGAAACTGAGGCTCAAGTCCCTGCTTTAGCCTGGGGATTTGAACCCAGAGTCTCTCATCTATAGGCAAACACCCTAAGCATTACGCTATTCTGGGGTGAGGTGGCTAGCTGTCTCTCACCAGAAATTCCAGTCTGGACTGGAAAACCTTTCCTGACAATTCCTGTGATACACTCCTGCGAAAATTTGAAATTTTGACAAATTAGCATTTTTCGATTTAATCAGAAAGCTACCAACCAACTTTACCGGTGCTGGGAAAGATAGAAACAAATATCAGGAGGATCATCTACATACTGAAATTTTCCTCTTTATTCCTCTGAATTTGAAACTGTAGTTACATGTCCAACAACATCACACTGCAGGAAACATAGAGGCAGAGATCACGCTGCAGATTGCCCCATGTCCCTAACTAGGCGACTACACTGGTGCATGTGGGAAATAAAAGGTATGGAATAATGATTGGCAGGGGCTCTTCCTCACGTCTGCATTTTCTCTTAAATCATTACATCCAAATCCATGAAGGCACAATACATCAATCCAGTGAGTCTTGCCCGGTGGATGAGAATCACAGAGGACTGCCTGTTCCTCTGAAATCTTTTAAGAAGACAAGGTTTTATGATGTGCAGATACTGCATCTCAGGGAAGGGTACATTAGAAATGATGATGGATGATGATGATGATGATAAAATAGAAGGTGCCCATCATTTGAGCACCAGGGACAAAGCAGAAAGTTAAGGTGGAAGCATGAAAGGGTTGGGGATTCATTTCTAACATGCATGTATTAGACAGTTTCCTGTAACATCAGTTCCATGAGTCAGCACTTCCAATGAGAATAATTTACAGTGAGTTATTTGTGAGTGGGGCAAAGGTAACTTAGGGTCTCAAATGCATAATAAAGCAAGTAGCGTAGATAAATGTAGACAATATGCCCTCTTCCCTTTATGTAGAGCAGAAGGAACCAGAAATCTCACTGAGAAAAGTTGGGGAGACCCATTCAAAGAAAAATGTGTCGAAAAAATATATTTCCCTGCCTCATGTAACTGCCACATTCTGCACATTTAGGGCCCGTCATGCCTGACCCTGCCTTCATGTGCAAGGGAGAAGAAAAGCAGGAAATGTTTCCCTCCTCCCCTTCCCCTCTTCATTCAGGCCAGGCACCCATGATTATGCATAGAAGCTCTGTCTTAATAAAAGTTAGACTGTGGTTGTGAAGCCATTGGCAGTGTTGAGCATAGAACAGAAGTACAACACAAAAGCAGACATGACTCCTCTGGGAGCTCCTCCGAACAGACACTGCTAGAGGGTAATTGGTTTGCTACTGCATAGATGAAGTATAATCACAATCTAGCCTTCACTCTGCCTTTCCTCACTAGAGCTTCACTTGAGGTGATATCCTGGCTCCATTTCAGTCAATGCAATAATTCCCATTGACCTTGTGGGGCCAGGATTTCACCCTCAGAGTCTTTGCTCTCCTGGAGCTCTAGAGCTGGGGCTATGCCCAGCCCCTCAACAAGTGAAAAATGTGTTTATAGGAATGGAGAAGGCGAGGAGAAAGGCACAAGGGAGGGCTCTTTGCACTCTCTTCCCTCCCCCGCTTCTTGTGCACTGACCCAAGACTAGGCACAATCTGTCCCTTTGTGTCCAAGGAAAAAAATACAGGGAAAAGTGTTAGGAATGTCCTAAAATGTCCTCAAATTGTATGCTGTTTAGGTAACTGTCATTTCACTGCCTGGTTCATTGACACTTGGGTCTTAAATGGTGCTCATGGAGCGGTAATATTTTTAGCTCTGAAGGGGTAAAGAAAACAACCTTCTGAAATCCAAGCCTTTGAATAGTAATATATTGAGGAAGAATATTCCTGATATGCTTATTAAATCTGAAGGCCTAATTCTCTTTGCATGCAATCAGCAAGAAGTCAAGATAACTGTTTTACCAAAATGCTGCAGACAGGAGTAGTCTATTTTCATAGAGGGAAAAAAATAGAACAGATGGTTGAACAAAAAAAAATAGTTTAAAAACATCAGAAACAGCTGAATAAACTTTCAACAGTCTGTGTAAGAAAAGGAGCAATCTTATGGTTTATTCTTCTGTCCTATTTACATTCTTTACATCCGTTGGAATTTTGATTCAACTTCATTAGTTCCTTTGGCTTTTCTTTTTTTGTAAATTACTTTCATTCATTTTAATGGGGAGGGGAGTTGCAGGAGAAAAATATTCCTAAAATTAAAACAGAGCTAGATCCAATAAGCTATCATCATCTTAATGTTAAGAATATTGTAACAAGCTCATGGCCACATAGGACTGGATGACTGTCACTAGTCTACCATATCATGGTCACTCAGAGCTATACAGTTAGGGTGACCAGATGTCCCAATTTTATAGGGACAATCCCGATATTTGGGTCTTTTTCTTATATAGACTCCTATTACCCCCACCCCCTGTCCTGATTTTTCACACTTGCTGTCCCGTCACCCTACCGTGGAAGTGGAAATAAAACTCAGATCTACTTACTCCACAAGCATAGATCCCTGTGATCAATCTTCTGTAACAGTTAGTATAGAGCTTAAAACATAGGTATGCAGTACTAATGCTATCCTAGAGAGGGAAGTAGGATAGATGTATACAATATACTCTAACTGTAAGGCTCTTAGCTCAGTTTGTTAAATTGCCCAATAGTCTGAATACTAATCAGAAGCATATCCAGGGAAATCCAGAAGAGAGGTTTTAATTAGTGATGGCCTCTTGGTTCTGAACAACTGGGCCCGAAATCTCATGAAACAGATTTTTTTATTGTTTTTTTTTAAAAAAAACAAGTTTGCTGGTACTTCCTGCTTCCATATGGGACAGAGATATTATGAGAGCAGGCTTTTCCTTATTATGTTGACATGTATGTTTCCAGTCCTATTCAGAACCAAAAACATGAATGAAAAGTAATATTAAAAGCTAACATAAGGATCTAACATAAGGTGGGGTTTGGGTTGTAGTTTTACTGTGGGACAAAAATTCAGGTAGGTTTTGCTATTTATACATAGATCTGTATTTTCAGTCAGCTATCCAATCAAAAAGCAGGAAAAGGAAAATTAGGATAATTTGAAAAATATTGTACATCCAGAAGTTTGCTTGAGTGGGAGGATGTAGTTTGTTAAACAATGTAGGTTTTCCTGGATCAATTAAGCTAAGAGCATGTGCATTTAAATAAGTATTTTAACCCCATCATACATTTTAAGGTGAAGGTAAAGTTGCTGGCACATATCAATAGTTGGAGTACTGCTACATTTCACTAACATTAAAGTTTTTTAAAAAATATATTTGTATTAGACACTAGGGAAGTGTAAAATTAAGGTTGCATTTTTTAAACAAAGCTCACGAACTACCTTGACTCCCAGGCTCTAAATCTTGACCAGGGAAATCCTGAAGAGAGGTTTTAATTAGTGATGGCCTTTTGACCAAAATGAAGCTTTCCACAGAACAGTGAAAAAACAGAAACTAAAAGATTTTTTTCATCAAAAACTTGAAAAAACTCCACATATTTTTGGTTTTTCATCAAAAAACTGTTTTTGCAAATATTTTGAAAAAATATTTTAAAAAAGGAATGTGCAAATATTTGACATTTTGACCACCTCTAGTTTTGGGCTCGCTGAACTTTTTGAACACCTCTATTTTCAGAGTGCCGTCATTCAGGAATTCCTTATCTAATTCCCTTCACATTTTTCTTTTAGAAAAACCCTTCCTGGGTCCCAGATCTATCCTACCAATTTAGAGGCCTATATTAATTTACTGGGGAGGGAAACCATGGTTGGGTTTATAATAGAAACTCTATTGCCACCTTAATTACAAAGATGGCAGTTGTTCCATAATACATTTATTTTATGATTAAACTAATCTCTTGTCCCAGTGGTTGCATGATATTTATAGTCATGTCCTTCTCTGGCATTTAATGGCCAGACAGGACCCATATACGAGAGTAGCCAAGAGCTTAGTAATTATAGCATTCATCAAGGAATACCCCAGTTCATGTCTGTATTCTAAACCAGGCAAAGCAGGAGCTTAAACCTGGGCTTCCTCTTGTAGGTGCCATACTCGCGCGGCTATTGGCAATTCTGGAATGAGTGTCTATGTCTCTCATGAAAAACTTCAGAAGGTCTGTTTTGTCCTGAAACAGGAAAATCTTAATAATTTTCACAACAGGAAAGCCATTTCCCCATAGCTCTCCTGATGGTGGAACCCAACTGGTGACAAAACAGTATCTAAAGACTGGGCCATGAGACTCCCTGCAGAGAGTTTTACAAATATGATTTTCACTTGAAGTGGGGATCTGAGCCTTCAAGATATAGATCCACACAGAGCATGAACTATCCCTCACTGAAGTTAATGAAAATCTTCTGTAAGATTTGGATGAGGCTGAGACTGAGTAGCTGCATAGCCATATAACTGGAACCATTGTCCTTCCTTATGCCATCTGCTCCCAACGACTTTGCCACCTTGTCACATTTGCAATTTAGATTGCAAACTCTCTGAGGCAGGGTCTATGGCCGCCTTTTTAAACACATTGAGGCACTGGTCCACTTATGATGTTCAATGAGATGTAGGCTGCTTATGGATACATCTACACTGCCAAGAAAAACCCACAGAGCTGAGCCTCACAACCTGGGACAAATGGCTTGGGCTCGTGGGGCTCAGGCTGCAGCGCTAAAAATGGCAGTGTAGACGTTTCCACTTGTGTGGGGCCTGGGCTCTGAAACCCAGTGACGGGAGAAGGTCTCAGAGCTTGGGCTGCAGCCCAAACCCAAACCCAAATATCTATACTTCTATTTTTAGCCCTGCAACTTGAGCCCCATGAGCCCAAGTCAATTGACACAGGCTGTGAGACTCAGCGCCATGGCTGAGTGCCTAAATATCTTTAAAAATCTGAGTCTATGTCTGATACCTTCTCTGAAGTATCCAAACGCCACGGTGGCACCATTAAATAATAATTCAGGATAAATCTCAGCCCTTATCAGAAAGTTAGGGAAACTTTCTTTTTAGGTTATCACTTTCCTCTTCTAATTATCTAAAAAAAGAGATCATATCCCATCATTCACGCACTCAGCCACAAGTAATATACTTGATAATATATGATTTTCATTTTCTCTCTCTCTCTCACACACACACACTTCCACGGCAGAAATTTGTAGCTCATGTTCCTGATGATTTATGAACAAAGCTCTTCTTCAAAACTGATTGCCTCCCTGTTTTTTACAGAACAGCTTAAGCGTCATATGAAAAATGGTTCTTTCCACGTGGTCTTGATTAATACCATCTTTTACTAACTACATAAAATGTTAGTTTCAGGCATCAACTGTACTAGAGACAATTAAAAAGTTTAGGTGAACTCAGTTTAAGGCCCAATTTGATGCCTTTTGAAGTCAATGGAGTCTTTACACTACTACAGCAAGCATTGGATTAAACCCCAAGGCTTCGATTTAGCAAATGACATAAGCATATGCTTTAGTGTTTAGCTGAATCTGGGTCTAAGTGAGGTTGAGCAACAGCAAAGAATAATCTGTTCATGCACTTATATGTGGATAACAAAATTGAAGTTGTAACTGAAATGGAAAGCCCTATATACAAAATAGTGACAGCACTGTATCAACACTAAAGTCATGTCTACGCTACAGTTTATTTCAGTGCGAAAAAAAACACCGCTCCAGTGACAAGTTTTGCCCGCATAAGCAGTCTTGTGGCACAGTGCTATGTCAGTGGGAGAACAAGTAAGTTTATAGCAGCGCAGATGCATTGGCACACTGCTGTAAGTTTGCTAGTGTAGACATGGCATAAGTTGTCACAGGCAGGAAACAGTGGTGATAACTCTTGTGATTTCATTATGAATCTTGTAATATTTGGGTTTTTCCTTAAAGCCTAGCTCCTGGAGTCACATGATCATGGGAGACTCTCAGGACCGGGGGTGTTTGTTTGAGAAAGTAAATTTCCAGCTTTCAGGGATATTAAGAAAAACCTGAAAATGTAAATACCAATGGCTATAAAACCAGCAGATAAAAAAAAACCTGGATCTTTTTTTTAATTGAAGTATGATGATTTTTTAAGCTAATCTCATGACTTTTGGAGGACTGATTCACGATTTTTGAACACTTATGGCTGAAATACTGAGGAAATATTGCCTTCTGTAATAAAGAGTGAGAATTACTTGTAAAAACTGTATTGAAAATCACAATTACAAAATAGTACCAAAATTTATCTTGGTGCTTTTTAAAAAAATATTGTCCTCAGAGAATAAAGCATGTAGAAAGTCAAATGAGAACTAGTAATAAACTAATGGAAAGATAAACTGATGCTCTAGGTCTATGTGTTGGAACTTCACTTTTCCTGTTTCTCCAGATAAAATTGGGAGAGATATGTTCAGTAATACCATGCCAAGCCATTACAGGATTTGCAAATACGGCTTCCTGTGAAGAATTAAGGTTTAATTAGCTAAAAAGGAAGTGTCCAGAGGGATGATAACTGAGAGTTGGTCACCCTGTCTCTCTGATGAGATTATCCTCTGTACCTCTGAACTTTATTATCCAAACAACAAGTCCATGGCAAGACTTGCAGCCTACAGTAATCTTGTACTCCTTTTTACGCATGCAGTCTGTCAGGAGGCCCAAAGCTATTTGCAGAACAGCACTAGATATGACTGACCATTGCCTATACTAACTGTGTATGTATAAATATTTGTACTAAGAAACTGAATTCTAGATGTTTGGGTCCTGAGCCAAAGTCAAAAGAAGTAAGGGTAAGTGTTTCAATGGGGTTTGGATCAGGTATTTGGTTACTTTTGCTTAATATTTTTTGGTACTATGTTTTCTTTAAAATGCAGGGACCTGGTCATTCTAGGAGGTTCACATTCACATCTCATAGGGCGAATGGGTGTCTGAAGACAAGAACAAGAATTTATTGAACCCACAGACATCTACAAAGAGCCATAAAGGGTATGTCTAAACTCCACTTAGACATTTGTGGCTGGCCTGTGCCAGCTGACTCAGGTTCGCCAGGCTTGAGCTGTAAGGCTGTTTCATTGCAGTGTGGACTTCCAGGTTGGGCTGAAGCCCAAGCTGTAGTAGGACCATGTGAGGTGGGAGGGTCACAGAGCTCAGGCTGCAGCTCAAGCCCAGAAGTCTACATTGCAAATCCCAGGTTGTACACATGGTATGATAATAAATAAACTGATTTATTTGTACTGAGCTGCTCATGTACATGTATACCATCTTCAGTGGAAATCAAACATTGTATTGATATAGCTACCAGACAAATGAATCAATTCCATTAATCTGTTAAAAATGATGTTAAACCTGTTTCACCGCTGCCCTGCAACTTGTGAAGTCATTTCTCCTGATCTGGAGTGTTTTACAGTCATTTTGCAATAACTTTTCATAAGCATAAAATGATCACATATGATGCAAGGCAGTGAGAATCAGACCTGCTGAAACTGCCTTAACCAGACAAAAGCAAAAGGACTGAGAGTTAAGGCTGCTTCTCTGCATCCTGTTTCATCATCTTGCACTAAGCATTGGCATAGACCAGGGGTCGGCAACCTTTCAGAAGTGCTGTGTCGAGTATTCATTTATTCACTCTAATTTAAGGTTTTGCGTGCCGGTAATACATTTTAACCTTTTTAGAAGGTCTCTTTCTATAAGTCTTTAATATATAAATAAACTATTGTTGTATGTAAAGTAAATAAGGATTTAAAAATGTTTAAGAAGCCTCATTTAAAATTAAATTAAAATGTAGAGCCCCCTGAACCAGTGGCCAGGACACGGGCAGAGTGAGTACCACTGAAAAGCAGCTCACATGCCTCCTTCGGCACCCGTGCCATAGGTTGCCTACCCATGGCATAGACTTATTCAGGATCCAGATAAAATGAAACTGCTCTTACAGGGAAGTTGTACGGTGTAAAACAATGTCACTATTAGGTACTCAAATAGTGCAGAGGCATTTGGATGCTATGATGAGAGGGTACCATGTAAGTACCTAAATAGGTGGAGGTTCAACTATACAGAGAAAATTGGTAGGGGACAGGAGGTAGGAACAAATGAAAAAGAAAAAGAAAAAGATGAGGGGGGAGAGTTAGAGGTTGGTATTGGAGATGGAATGAATGAAGGGAATGGGGGAGAGGAGACAAAGGGACTATATGGATATTATTATTATTATTTGTCTTTTGGTAGTAACTAGAGAGCCTCAGTGAAATGTGGAAACCAGTGATATATTCACAAATAATCACAACACAGTTAAATGGAAAATAAGCATTCCAGATTCCAAGGCCAGACGGGACCATTTTGATTATCTAGTCTGACCTCCTGTATGACACAGGCCAGAGAACTGCCCCAAAATAATTCCTGGAGCAGATCTTTTAGAAAAACATCCAGTCTTGACTTAAAAATTGTTAGTGATGGAAAATTCACCACAACCCTTGGTAAATTCCTCCAGTGGTTAATTACTCTCACTATTCAAAATTTACATTGTATTTCCAGTCTAAATTTATCTAACTTCCAGCCATTGGATCAGATCTTTTTTCTGCTAGATTGAAGAGCCCATTATTTAATACTTGTACCCATCTAAGTACGTATAGTCTGTATTTAAGTCAACCTGTATCCTCTTCTTTGTTAACTGATTGCTCTGGCCACTCAGGTCTTTCATTAAATGTAATTGTGCATTCTAGATGACCCAGCAGTACAACAACATTATTGCAAGTTTTTGTGGTTTTGGGATCCTTACTATAAAATGCCCTAGTATTTCTTTTTTGATTAAGAAATAGGCCCAGTTCTTTGGATTCTTTAAGTCTATTATTTTCAATGCTGAATCTATGTTTGCTTGTTCTAGTTAGTTTAAGATTTGAGCCATGAAAACTCATCTACTGTATAGTCCATTGAAGCTTTGTCATAACTGCAACAAAATCAATTACAAGTGAGGAAACACCACATTTAAAAAAGTGGCCTAGCTATTGTCAAACTGAGCTTCAACACATTTAGAGGTATTACATAATTCCAACATCAGCTGATCACAATATTTTTTTTCTATAACCTGCTTAAATAAGAGCCTGGAGTCAGCAATGTGTACATGACATGAAAAGAAAGAACACCCAAAGATTTGAAGACTATGAGCTTGTCCTAAATTTTATATTGATAACATAGTTATCCATGACTATGGAATTGTGTTTGCAGGGAAAATCTAGAACATGTTATATAATCTAGCACCAAACTAGAATGTAATAATCCCACACATATACATACAGCATAGCACTTCTCATCTAGGAATCTCAAAACATTTCACATTACTTAAGATTCACAGTACACTTATGAGGTATATAATTATTACTATGTTGACATCAAGTTGAGTAAAATGATGTACAGAGAGGTCAAGGAGTTGGGGTTGCACACCTGCAAATCTGATTTGAAGTCAATGGGAGTTCTGAATGGTTAATACTTTAGAAAATTAGACCCTAGCTAGCTCAGAAAGGGCACTCAAAAATTAAAACCCCTAAAATTGAGTACTTTTGAAAATCTGCCTTGAATGACTTCTTGAACTTCACACACAGTGTGTTAGTGTCAGAGAAGGGAATAGAGCCCAGAAATTTTGATTCTCTGTTCCCTTCTATAATCACAAAGCCATACTCAGGTAGAGGACTCTTGCTTAAAAGGCCACTGTTATGTTTTTACCCAAATTAATTTCCACTCCTTATTCCTCTTGCAACAGAACATCTGGCAAAGAATGTAAAGAGTACACAGATGTTCATCACATGCTCATTTCTACAATAGGTCAAACTGAAACTTTCTTTAGCTCATTTCTAAACATCTGTTGGGTTTTGGATAATTTCTAGTAGTAACCATCTTCCTTAATGAGAAAAACACGACCAGAAACTCTGAAACCCTGAAAGACATGTGTTTAAGTGTCAGCGCAATTAGAGCAAGTCAGTTTACTAGTACTTCAGTTTCCAGAAGTAGACAGGATCATCTTTAAAACTAATGTTGTTTTTCCAGTGCAGAATAGATCACTACCATCAAAGCCATTGAGAAGGAAGTCTTATGATTAATTAATCATTTAGTATATGAATTGGTCTGGAATCTTTGCTGCATGACAACTTTGTCATTTGACTTTGAAGAGGAGCTCTGGTTTAGAGGTTAAAGCACAGGGCTGGGAATCAGGTGCCTTGTATTCTGGTCTTGACTTGCCCTGTTATTGACTTGCTGTGTGACCTAAATTTTCAAAAACATTTACGTGACTTAGGTTCCAAAGTCCCAGTTTCAAAAGTGACTTAGGCAGTTAGGAGACTAAATTCCACTGGCTTTTAGTGAGACTTAGGCTCCTAAGTCACTTGGGCACATTTGAGGATGTTTCTCTCTGTTTCCCCACTTGTAAAATGTGATAGCTCTATCTCCTCCACCTGCACTCCCTCCACAGCTACACATCAGAAATGTTTTAAACTAAGCCCTGTGTCTGCTGGGACAGGGCTTCAGGAGTTCAGAGCCCAGTCTTGCCCTTATCTGGAGTTGAGGGTGCTCGGTACTCCGCAGGATCAAACCCTAAGGTTGCTGGATAGATATTCATGTAGTGGATGTTGCACCATTGACTTCAATGGGAGCAGGAGGAGAACCATGGCTATGACCAACTCCCCCTTCTCACCTCCCAGACATGTAGAAATAATATCAGGGAAACTCCATGAGGGATGCCCTACAGACTTTTCTTCCGTCTTTCCTCTCCCACAAAGTTTTCCACAGAATGGGAAGGTAGAGTTTTCATGAGGGATAGACAGTAAACGCACAGGGTGTTATTTACTGATTGCTATCTTTTACATTGAAGAACACAGCCTGAGCTGCTCAGTGCCACCCAGGGTGTGTGTATGCCTATATTCTGGCTCAGATTAGACAATCCTGGAATGAATCTCCCTCATGATCTAATCTTAAAGCTTCTTGATATGGAGAGTTAGTACACAGCAAGCAGTAAGTCAAAGAATACTATGGAACTTTTAGTGCATCATAGTAGGGGCTACACAGCCAATTAGTGCATAGCTGGCTAGAGCGCTACAGAGTTCCTACACACTAACTCTCTGTTTAGACAACTCCTTAAGTTGTTTGGTTTAAAGAGCAATCCAGTCTCTAGGAACTCAGCATCTCTCTTGGGCTATTGTGAGATTTAAACATTTATAGGGTGAGATTTTCAAGGGTCCTAAGTGTAAGTCTATCTCTGCATCTACTGAAGTCAGCATTGGCCTAACGATGTCAGTGAGAGTCGAATTAGTGCAACCCTGAGTGCTTTTGAAGATCTCACTCTGAGCTTTTGCTAAGCAGTTTGAGATCCTCCAATGAAAATACAAAGCGTTCACTCTTATTAACGGATTCCAGGCTGGCATGTTGTATTGCCTCTTGGGTGATAGGAATAAAGATACAGTGCTGTAGACTCAGCACCTGTACGCCATGCCTGAGCTAAGAGCTCTCAGTGGCTTGTGCAAAGGAAGCATGAGAGAGAACTGCAGTTATGGGCTACCCCATAAGTGGTGAGATGGTGACTATACTGCAACACAGGGTCACTATGCCCTGCCCCTGAGCTCACCTGCACAGTGGCTAACCATAAGCTGGCCCTAGGCTAAAGGAAATCCTCACAGGAACTAAAGATCAAAACTAAAGACATGCTTAAAGCCGTTTGTTTTGCTCCTCTAAAGTGTTGATGCCCTTTGCAAAAGGTGGGGACATACCAAGGGCAGCTCATTTACAGGCAATATTTTACTTGCACGAGTCCCCAGGACGGACAGATAACAGCCACTGTGCCGTGGCATACAAATGGTGCCAGATCTGCGCACAAGTCAAAATTGCTTTTGTCCAGAAGAGCACAGTATGTCTGGAATCATCTCATTGGCTACCAATGGCATCACTCCCTTGCCTTGTAACAGTTCATAGCTTTTCAGAGCTGCAGCTGCAGAGAAGTCTTGCCTTTCTGGCAGCGTGCAAAATGGCTGAGCATATCAAATGAGCATAAATGATAATGGCAACAAAGTCTTGGGCTATCATATGTGAAATTCTTTCTCCTCTCAGATGTTGCTGGATGAGCGCTGGCACAGCCTCCTTCCCTTACAAACATTTCAGATACTGTTTCTTGCTGTTTTGGCTAGAACTCTCACTAATACTTGGATAAAGGCCAAGATATATCATGGGCTCAGTTTATTTTATTTATTTATTTATTTATTTTAACTCTGACTCTCCTCAGACAAACCACTGCTTGATTCACTAAAAAAAAATCCTCTCCCTCCACTTCTCACTTTCAGTTCTTACTGAAGGTTTAGGGTGATGTCAGGAATGCTCTTAACTGGCACATTGTGAGATACATTCATTTCTCTTGTTGCACCTAGGCTAGTGAACTTCTACAGAGTGCAGATGCAGTCACATTCTGCTAGAAGCTTGCTGTCTGAATTCCCAGAGACAAAATCTCCTCTGTGCAAGAGATCTTACCTTTATGAGATTTTTAAGTGGTGGCATTGCTCAGAGAACTGGTTCATATCAAGATTACACATTGGGGAAACAAACTTTGAAATTCTGAGCAAACATTAGAGGTGTTCATCTTTGGGGTTTGCAGAGGATAGGGGACTGTGACAAAATTTTGATATGGATCCAGATTTTCTCAGAACTTGTGATCCAGAGTTTTGGTTTAGCACATTGAGAGATGAAAGCTGGCCATGAAAGTGAGATCAAGATCTGAATTTCCTGAAACTTCTGGGGGGGGTTTGGATCTAGGGAGTGTGGGTCATGCCTATCTGTAAAGTAGGTGCAATATCACTTGCCTTGCAATAAGAACATAAGACCGGCTATACTGGGTCAGACCAAAGGTCCATCTAGCCCAGTATCCTGTCTTTCTACAGTGGCCAATGCCAGGTACCCCAGAGGGAATGAACAGAACAGATAATCATCAAGTGATCCATCCCCTGTCGCCCACTCCCAACTTCTGACACCTTCCCGGCCCATCCTGGCTAATAGACATTAACGGACCTATCCTCCATGAATTTATCTAGCTCTTTTTTTGAACCCAGTTATAGTCTTGGCCTTTACAACATCCTCTGGCAAAGAGTTCCACAGGTTGACTGTGCATTGTCTGAAAAAAAACCTTCCTTTTGTGCGTTTTAAACCTGCTGCCTATGAATTTCATTTGGTGAACCCTCATTCCTGTGTTATGATGAGTAAATAACACTTCATTATTTACTTCCTCCACACCAGTCATGATTTTATAGACCTCAGTCATATCCCTCCTTAGCTGTCTCTTTTCCAAGTTGAAAAGTCCTAGTCTTATTAATCTAGCCTCATATGGCAGCAGTTTCATACCTCTAATCATTTTTATTGCCCTTTTCTGAACCTTTTCCAATTCCAATATATCTTTTTTGAGATGGGGGTGACCTCATCTGCATGCAGTCTTCAAGATGTGGGTGAACCATGGATTTATAGAGTGGCAATATGATATTTTCTGTCTTAATTATTCCTAACATTCTGTTCTCTTTTTTGACTGCTGATGCACATTGACTGGTGTTTTCCAAGAACTATCCACAATGACTCCAAGGTTTTTCTTGAGTTGGAACAGCTAATTTGGACCCTATCATTTTATATGTTGGGATTATGTTTTCCAGAGTGCACCAACATTGAATTTCATCTGCCATTTTGTTGCCCAGTCACCCAGTTTTGAGAGAACATTGTGTAGCTCTTCGCAGTCTGCCTGGGACTTAACTAACTTGAGTAGTTTTGTAACTTCTGCAAATTTTGCCACCTCACTGTTTACCCCTTTCCCTAGGTCATATTTTAATAGCCTCTAATCTCCCTGAGCATTTTACAGGCACTATCACAGTCCTGGTCAGGTAGTCAATAATATATCCCTACCGCTATATTCTTATTACTAGAGCATGGAATTACTATCCAGGCAATACATTGACATATTCTTCTGTGGCTCACAGAACTTTCCATTGCAACCTCTTTCCATAGTGGATTTAAACTGCTGCATTCCCCACATCTTCCCTCCCAGTCATAGCTTATGTGGTTACTCATGTTTTTGAATGTCTGCCTGCTATGGCATTATTATTGTCACCCTAGTTCCCCTGGGGACAACCTTAGAATTAAACCAGTTTTGCCCCCATCTTATAGTCATTTCCTCTAGACCACATTTCCCTGGTTTGCTTATGACAATGTCATGGGGGACTGTGCCAAAGCCTTTCTAAAATCAAGGTATATATAACACCTACCACTTCCCCTTAGCCAGCAAGGCATTTTAAGCACATGCTTATCTTTAAGAATGTGAGCAATGAGACTTCTTATATGGCTAAAATTAAACACATGCTTAAGTGCTTTGCTGGACTGGGGTTTTAGCTCCAAGAATTTCACTTAGAGCTTGAATTAAACTCTTAGGTCCCACTGGATTCACTACAATTGTGAGGGAGTCAAATAAGCAGAGTAAATGTATATATTTTAAGAAATGACAGTTATTTGAAAAGTGAAACCATGGAATAATTTTGTGACGAGAAGTAATTTCTAATAAGAAATTTATAGGCATCTTATCCAGATCGCATGCTCCCCGCACAAAGGGTAAGACCCTCTAGTCATGTTTTATTATACAGTAAATATAGGCTAGGGGTCGGCAACCTTCAGCACATGACCCATCAGGTTAATCTGCTGGCGGGCCGTGAGATATTTTGTTTACATTGACTGTCCACAGGCAGGGCCCCCTCCAGCTCCAAGTGGCCACGGTTTGCCGTTCCCGGCCAATGGGAGCTGTGGGAAGTGGCACAAGCCACAGGGATGTGCTGGCTGCCACTTTTCCAGCTTCCATTGGTTGGGAATGGTGAACTACAGCCACTGGGAGCTGTGGAGGGCCATGCCTGCAGATAGTTAACACGAACAAAATGTCTCGCAGCCCGCCAGCGGATTACCCTGATAGGCTGCATGCCGAAGACTGCCGACCCCTGATATAGGCCACTTACATTGTTTCATTTGTTGCATTCTCTCTTCTCCCCTTCCCTCCCAGCCATTTCTTCCCTCTCCCCTCCCTCCATAACACCTGATTTGGATAAAATTATTTGTAAACCTGTTCACAGCTCTAAAAGGAATTATCTCATATTTTAAAAATCCTTAATATAAACAGGAAGTGAAGCTTTTATTTAGACACAGGAGAAAACCAGATTAGCCCCATGGCCACTTGTTATAAAGAGCATGGGGCCATTATGACAGCTATTTTCCTGATGTCTGTGTGGACTGAAGCCAGCTACTTCTTGCTCCTGCTGAAGAATCAGGTTAATCAAAATGATGACAGCCAAGTGGAAAAACAGCAGGATTCATTTAGCCCTCTTTGCCTCAGCCCCACATGGAATTAAGAAGTTAAAGAAAAACAACAGCTAGTCTAGGGGAGAATCAGGCCCTCATGAGACAAGTCCTGTATAGAAAATATTTCTATTAATTTATCATGACCGTCAATCAACTAATTCCTATTCTGAAACAATGGTTTGCTCAGAAACACTGCTACTCCCTCTCCCTTCCCCCTCCCCTGCACCAGAAGACAATTATAGCAATGTCTCTTGATTAATAAAGACCTCATAATACAATGAAGTTGACATTATGCCATAAGACAGGTTATTCAAAGGCCGAAGGGAAGTTTTGAACTGAGGTGCCTTTAAAGAATTTGAGAGATTTGCATATAATTCTGTTCTGAGGTGGCTGGATTTGGTTTGGGATATTTTGCTTTATTCTGAGATTCTGCTCACAGGATTCAGTTCTTTTATATGGCCCACACATTCATAACTGGTTACTGAGCCTGAAGACAGTTAAAGTTTTGTATATGACTCTGTGACACTGGCTGTCTAGGTGCCAGCTTATGTCACGGCTCTGGGTCCAAGTGAATACAGTACTGAGAAAAGCATAGCTGGAAACCAGTCCAGTTCACCTGTGTGCTAGAATAGTTGAAATAGCTGTTAGAGTTATAAGAATGTGCTTAGACACTATGGAATGCTTGTAGGATGCTGCATTTATTAATCCTACTTCTAATATCAGTACCCATATCATAAGGGAACTATAAAAATGTTTGCTAAGAGTGTAAATTCCCCACAGTCAAGGGAGAAGTATTACCAAGGTCATGTCTACACTACCTGTTGTATCAGGGAGTAGTGATCGATCCCCAAGTGCTCTCCTGTCGACGCCAATACTCCACCACCGCAAGAGGCGCAGGAGTGACAGGGGAGTGGCAGCAGTCAACTCAGCACTGTGAAGACATTGTGATAAGTTGACCTAAATACGTAGACTTCAGCTATGCTATTCACGTAGCTGAAGTTGGGTGTCTTATGTCAATTCCCACACACACACCTCCCCGCAATGTAGATCAGAGCCAAGTGTAAAATACTAGTTTACCACTAGAGGTGTTATCTCCTCACCAACAGAAGAACGTTTACAACCATCAAACCACTGTGGATGAAAGACTTTGTTGATTGTTACTGCCACACCCCTGAACAAGCCCCTAAATTCACACTTGTTACTGGGTGGGTGAAATATAATTATAGAACATACAACCAGTTTGGGGGTTCTGCTATGCTTCTTGACAGTCTGCCCTGAGTTTATCACTCATGGTTGTGAGCCATTCCAGACAGTGTGACAGACTTAATGGGAGCAGAAGTAGGTCCACTCACTGTCACAGATTGCTTGCTTCAGTAATGTTAAGATTTTCTGTCTATGATGCAGGCTGAAGATGTAAAGTTAAATCCCTTGGGTACACCACTGAGGTACAATCTCACTGGATTGTCTTGGAATGAGAACTTTCCTTGTGAAATCATTTGATTTGTGTTATCTGTTTGCCCATCTCCAGAAACATCATGCACATATAGGATTTCCATATGATATAATGCAGAACCATTTGATATCCCACGTATCACATACCTACCTTTGTCTGTTTTGCAGTGTGTATGGAGCTCTGTGATGGCTAGACAGGGCCGCCCAGATGGGGTGGCAAGTGGGGCAATTTGCCCCAGACCCCAGGTCCCATGGGGCCCCCATGAGAATATAGTACCCAGCTTTTACAGACGGGGTGGCGCTCCAGGTTTTCGGCGGCACTTCGACAGCAGGTCCTTCACTTGCTCTGGGTTTTCAGTGGCATTTCAGCAGCGGGTCCTTCACTGCGCTGAATACACCTGGAGCAAGTGAAGGACCCACTGCCGAAAACCCAGAGTGCTGCCAGGTGAATAAAAATTAAAAAGGCACAAAATTGCTTTGCCCCAGGTCCCTGAATCCTCTGGGCGGCCTGTGGCTAGGTGTAGCTTAGCCACATTTAAGGACTAGAATATTCTACATGGAAAAGATCCAATGGCTTGCCAGTTAACAGAAGTTACAACTGGAGTTGGAAATTGGACCCAAGAACAAATGGGCTGGGTATAGATTACAAATAAGGACCCCTCATTCCTGATTTCTAGCTGATTGTTTTTGCATAATAGATAGTTTCGCTAATTCTCTATTGTTTCTGTGGTAAAGAAGGTAGAAGAAAAAGCATTGATCTGTCCAATCTTGATACAATGCTTATGACCCTGGATAGCTAAATCCAGATTATCTGGATCCATTCAATGACTCCCTGAAGGGACAGAGGTGAATCTGCCATCTCTGTGGTAATGCCACCCCCCTCTGCCATTTCTGTGGGCGGGCAGGGGGGTAGGAAATCTGTGGCTCAGGAGGGAGCAAGCAGGAGGAGAGAGAGCAGATGTGATGAATTGGGCTTTCTGAACAACGTATGAATTCTGATTGATATTGTAAAACTGTATTATGAAAATCTGCTGTTGCATGAGTGCCTACATGTTTGTGGACCCACCCTTAGTGACAAACCCCATAGCTGATATGCACCAGGCAGATACAATGGAAGGTGATTAAGACTCAACAACCCTATTCAAGTGCAAACATCTGGGAACAATAAATGAGCTGCATCTTCAGAAAACCAGTTTAGCTGGCTTCTGTGAAGGGAAAGAGGAAAGAACAGAGGAAACTTACCAGGAACAGGACCAAAAAGCCCAGGTGACCACAGAGATTAAATAAAGAAACACACAAGAACAGAGAGAACCAGACAGGAAGAGGAACTGTGGGACAGGAAAGAGCGAGATCACAGAACCTGGGCAGGGCTGGATTAACCTTCTGTGGGCCCGATGTCAAACGTATTTGTGGGCCCCTATGGGGCAATGGAGCATGGCACGGGGTGGGTCAGTTCTGGAGCGAGGGGCTGACCGGGGTGGCCCTGCTCCACCCAGCCCAGTGCCAGGGCACTATTTACAAACCAGCAGTTGCCAGATGTACAATGGCCTGCCTGGCCCTCTGCTACCAGCATGCCCCTTGCCCTCGGGGATGGTCCCGTGCCACATCACACATTCCCCCGTTCCCCCCCCCCCGCCCAACACCGGAACAACCCCTGAATCCCTGTGGATAGAGCGCCCTCTCCCCCGCAGACTCACTATGCCCAGCACCTCCCCTCCCTGACCCAGACACAAATGCACAGCACTTTGCACACCACCCCCTCTGCCTAGAGCATCACCACAACTGCCCAACCCAGCACACCACACAGAACCCCTACACTCTAGTGCTCCTACACATAGCGATCTTCCCTGCCCCCTCACAGCCCAGTACCCAGACCCTCCAGAGACCCACTCCCCCCATGCCATGTCTCTCGGCCATATTCACCGCCCTCTGGGAGGTGACTCTACCTGCTGGGCTGAGCTGCCAATGCAGCTAGGGCTGGTCTCGGGGCGAGGAATCACTCTGGCCCCTTGGGAGTGGTGCGATCAGCCAGGCCAGGACCTGCCTCAGCCGGGCTCCCTCATGACCTACTTGCCTGGAGGGGCCCAACCAAGTGCCGTCTCCCCAGCACCACACACACACACCTGGCAGCTCAGCTCCAGGGAGATAGGTGGGGCCCCACAGGTGGTGGTAAGCAGAGACTGCCCAGAGCCCGAGGTGCACTGGAGTCTGGCCAGGAGAGAGAGAAGCAACGGGTGGGGCCAGGAGGTAGAGAGGAGCCTTCGGCTCACTAGCAGGCCAAGAGGAGCAAGTGGTGAACAGTCCAAGTCAGTGAGCTGTCAGGGTCTCAGGGAACAGTGCAATCAGAGCAGGACGGGGCCCCTTCTGCGCATGGGCCCATATCCATGGCGCCACTAGTCTCCAGGAAAGAGAAATCAAACATCATGTAGCATCCTCATGGGGAAGGAAGGAGTATCCTGCCTGCTTTCCTTAGCCAAGGTGGCCTTAATGACTCTGGACAACCTAAGGGACCCGAAGTCCAACCCAGAGAATGTCCTGGAGGGTCACAGAAACATGTGTTAGCATTTATTATGTTGTATGATCTGTCCTCTCTTATGCTCTTTTATACTTAATCATGTAAAGCACAGAGTAGACTGTGAAAAATGTGTGTGTGTTGATTGCTTTACAACTCTGTATGCCCTGAGAGTATTAAACTGTAAATAAGAAGTTTCACACCTTTGGGGAGAAATCCTGGGAGAAGGATTGTTTAAGTAGCTGGGGTATCTCGGGGGTCAGCAATAATCCTGACACATAGGGCATGTGGGTTGAGGAGCCCCATTTTGAAGCAGAGGTAGCAGACAGAGTCAGCGCCCAGGAAATGTGCCAGAGAAGGAACCAGTGTTGAAAGCTGATGAGGCTTCAGCAGCTTAACCCAGCTGAACAGCTCCAGAGCCCAGTGGCTTGTTGTAGACATGTTGTGCCATGGAGACAATGACTGAGCCCCATTTTCTTACAGCAGTCAATCGTGGGGAAGATACCCGATCTCTTACATTGACTAAAATGTAACTGCGCCATTTTGGCTATGTTAGAATTAGTATCCTACACCTTTGTTTGCTATGTAATGATGTATGATAAAGTAAGTTTACATGAATGATCTCTGTCCATGTGAATGTGATGAGGCATGGTAAGCAAAATTACAAATGAAATCAAAGGGACAGTCTTCTCTCTAACCAGGGTAACCCTCCTCTGTTAAAGCTCACGTATGTTGTGGGGACATGCTTTCCTCTGCTATCCAGGCTTTCACTGTAAAATTTGTTCCATTAACAGAAGAGATACACTTAACTTCCATTTACACAAAAGGTTAAAACAAAGTGAGTCTATTAGTATTGCTCTTTTAACGACAAACTACATGATGAATTAAAGGAAAGGAGAAAAAGGGGAAATAGAACAGATTAAAAAATTGGATTAGAGGTTTGCAAAAGTCACAGTACTTTGTTCCTGAGCAATGAACCCTTTGAAAATGAAAGCAGCCATTAACCATCTGGTTTACTACATGATTAACTAAAAACGTTTCTCTAAAAAGGCCAAGGCTGGCTTGTGCTCATAACTACAGTTTATTGGTCCATTGGCACTAGCATGCCTAAACACAAGGGAAAGTCAATACTGGATCATAGTTACTGCAGAGCTAACACCTGGAATATATTCTCTAGAGTGAAACCAGCAGGGAACTGACCAGAAATAACCTTTCTCTTATTATTGCTTCAATTAGACCAAAACAACTTTCCCTTTGAAAACTTAATAATAAACATTGCAGGTCATTCACTTGTTTTGAGCCCCTTTGGGAAAGCTGAGCAGATGGATCCCCTTAGCCAGCCTTTCGCTGTCATAGAGACAGGAGGCACAAATCAGGACAGATATTGATTTTAATTGGAACCAACAGCACCTACATGCTGTCTTAATATCCACATCTTCCTGCAAACAAAATACATTTGAAAAATAGTCTGGTTTGTCCCGTCAGGTTGATTAGACAGAATGAGGTCATACTTTGCATGGAGAACAATTATTTCTCTTTTCAGGTTCACTGCTTAAATGGATATATACTTACAATCCCTAGACAAATGTAGGTACCTACTAGCACGACAGATTAAAACACTGGTCATACAAGCTGAAGCAGTTATACTTTCCTGAGCAGTCAGGGTATAGGCAGAGCTAAGGTTTCTTTAATGACTTTCACTGAAGCATAAGAAGTATTCCTTGGGAATGGAAAGAATGAGCAGTGAAAAGTGCATATCTATTTAAAATCAAATTATCTAGGACTTTTTTTGTCCACCCCTGGGTGAAATCAGTTCTCCTCAAAACCTTGCAAGTTCATGGAGTTCCTTTCCCTCACTAACCTCAGATGTAATGCTATTCCCCCCCACACACACTTTTTTCATGTAAATCTCTTTCCCATACAGCATGTTAATTCCCGGAAGGGAAGCGAGATGAACAAGTGCCATAGTTCTTCAGTTAATTGCTGTGAAAAGAAGAGTGCTAGTAACAAGCTGTTCATCAGAGGCTTAAATCTTGGCAGACAAGCCCCTCCAAGTTTGCAAGCATTAGTCTGTTAGTGGTACTGTCATCTATCTGCCTCTTAAGCCTCTAGTGCTGAATGCACTGAAAAAATCCTTGGCACTGAGCCAAATGAGGTGGGGCTTCAAGCGACTTTGTCATCAGGACTCCATAATGAACAGAAACAAAAATAGCTACAGCTGGATGGATTCATTTACAGGGATAGCTAAATTATACATATTCATTAATGTAAGCTAAGTGATAACAAGGGGATGATCTGATTGCTGCCTACAGGTGTCAGTACAGGGTTCTATTATGTATAGGTTTTTGTACCACTCTCATTAGTGTGATATCTGAGTGCCTTCCAGTAGTGAATTAAGCCATGTGATTACACATCAGTCACATGTTATTTGCTCTCTCATACTTTCAGCAGAGGGAGAAGTGTGTGCAGTGCAGCGTCTTGTTTTGGTAGCACATGTCTGTGTATTTTTATGTATTTATATTAGGGCTGTCAAGCAATTTTAAAAGTTAATAGGGATTAATTGCATGGTAAAATTTGATTAATCACACAAGTAATCATGCTGTTAAAAAACAGAATACCATTTAAATATTTTTGATGTTTTTTACATTTTCAAATATATTGATTTCAATTACAACAGAATACAAACTGTACAGTACTCATTTTATTTTTATTACAAATTTTTGCACTGTAAAAAAAAGTAGTATTTTTCAATTCACCTCATACAAGTACCATAATGCAATCTCTTTATCATCAAAGTTGAACTTACAAATGTAGAATTATGTAAAAAAAAAAACCTCCGTTCAAAAATAAAACGTAAAACTTTAGAGCCTACAAGTCCACTCAGTCCTCCTTCTTATTCAGCCAATTGCTCAGACAAACCAGTTTTTTCTTCACATTTGCAGAAGATAATGCTGCCCGCTTCGTGTTTACAAGGTCACCTAAAAGTGAGAACAGGCATTTTCATGGCATTATTGTAATCGGCATCACAAGATATTTACCTACCAGATGTGCTAAAGATTCTTGTGCCCCTTCATGCTTCAGCCACCCAAAGGACATGTGTCCATGCTGATGACAGATTCTGCTCGATAACAATCCAAAGCAGTGCAGACCAATGCATGTTCATTTTCATCATCTGAGTCCAGTGTCACCTAAATAATGTTGATTTTCTTTTTTGGTGGTTCGGGTTCTGTAGTTTCTGCATCTGATTGTTGTTTTTTTAAGACTTCTGAAAGCATGAATCACACCTCTCAGATTTTGGAAGGCACTTCAGATTCTGAAACCTTGGGTTGAGTGCTGTAGCTATCTTTAGAAATCAGATATTGGGACCGTCTTTGTGTTTTGTCAATTCTACAGTGAAAGTGCTCTTAAAACCAAACAAAATAAAATGGGTTGTCATCCAAGACTACCATAACATAAAATACATGAATGCGGGTAAAACCATGGAGCAGGAGACATACAATTCTTTTCTAAGGAGTTCAGTCACAAATTTAATGAACACATTTTTTTAAACAAGCACCGTCAGCATAGAAGCATGTCCTCTGGAATCATGGTCAAAGCATGAAGAGGCATATGACTGTTTAGCTTATCTGGCACATAAATACCTTGCAATGCTGGCTACAAAAGTGCCATGCAAACACCTGTTTTCACTTTCAGGTGACATTGAGCAGGAGACATACAATGGAGCAGGAGACATACAATTCTTTTCTAAGGAGTTCAGTCACAAATTTAATGAACACATTTTTTTAAACAAGCACCACCAGCATGGAAAGATGTCCTCTGGAATCGTGGTCAAAGCATGAAGAGGCATACAACTGTTTAGCTTATCTGGCACATAAATACCTTGCAATGCTGGCTACAAAAGTGCCATGCAAACACCTGTTTTCACTTTCAAGTGACATTGTAAATAGTAAGTGGGCAACAATACCTCTGGTAATTGTAAACAAACTTGTTTGTCTGAACTATTGGCTGAACAAGGAGGAGGACTGAGTGGACTTGTAGGCGCTAAAGTTTTACATTTTATTTTTGAATGCAGTTTTTTTCCTACATAATTCTACATTTGTAAGTTCAATTGCATTACAGTACTTGTATGAGGTGAACTGAAAAATAGTTCATTTTGTCTGACATTTTTACAGTGCAAATATTTGTAATCAAAAGCAATATAAAGTGAGCACTGTACACTTTATATTCCATGTTGTAACTAAATCAATATATTTGAAAAAGTGTAAAACTTTCAAACATTTAATAAACTTCAATTGATATTCTATTGTTTAACAGTGTGGTTAAAATTGTGATTAATCGTGATTACTTTTTTGAGTTAATCACAAGTTAGCTGCAATTAATCATCAGTCATAATTTAAATAAAAATGTACCTGTTTCTACGTGGTTATAGTAGAGAAGGCGAAGTCCGAGAAATGTACCTTGCACTTGGAGCAGAAAGCCTTGAAGATCTGAGATAGTCCTTAGCAATGTTCCCTCTAATTTTTGACAGGCTGTGGGTGTAAAAAAATTTCTTCTGTGCAAATTTTTGTGCTTCTGTGCAAATTTGTGTGTGCATGGTATTTTGCCTTGTGTGCAGGGTTTAGGATTTGTGTGCCATGCACACACGCACAGCTTAGAGGGAACAGTGGTCCTTAGTTCCTGGGGGAGTTTATTGCATGACCTTATTCAACCCTGGAGACAGTTCTGTCTCCTTTAGAGAAAAGCTTTACTCTTATTGTTGAAAGTTCAGCTATACCATAGGAGTAAAGTTATTCAACCACAGTCTTCATCACAGAGCTTTAGATAATCTTTTAGGTATCCTGGGCCAGGGATATCTAAAAGACAATAAGGACTGAGATCTGGAACCATGTGAACACTAAGAGATAGATCATGACTGGCCATTATATAGATGTACAGAGTGCTGGAGAGAAATACAAAAAGCTTTCCCATTGCACTTCACATAGTGGCCTCTCACAATACAATTTTTACACTCAAGAGAATACAGGGACTGCTCCCTCCTTGTGCTCCACAGGGGCATCACCCACAATGGAGTCCAGGAGGAGTAGGATGGAGACAAGGCCACCCACCCACAGAGCTGGGCTGGTGCAGTGTTAAGACATGTACCACACTCACTGAAATGGATGTGTGTGCCCCCTGAGTGCTGGGGAGCTCCAGATGGAATTCTTATTACCTGAAAAGTGTCTTTATGGTGAGATTTATTGGGCAATGTACTAATGCCTCAAAGGAAATGGCATAAGCTTGTCACTTGAGTCATTTAAAAACTAGATTGGAGAAAACACCAGCAAACATACTGCAGATAATCCTGCCGGAGCAGCGGGGGCTAGACTAGTTGAACTAATGTGTCTTTTCCATCACTAATGTCTGTGATGCTATGACTGATGAGTCTGCAAAGACAATTGGCCTTATGGCTAAGATAAAATGTAATATCTGTCTAATCTCTAGCTGAGGGGCAGCTAGCTCCTGCTTTCGCAAAGGAGGGAGGAGAAGTTGATGGTCTAATGGGTCCTCTTCCATCTCTAAATTTTATGAAAAGTTTAGATCACTTTCTCCTTTCACTGTTTCCTCCCCACTAGACCCCCACTCTTTCAGCCTGGCAAGCTTTGTTTTTTCAGAAGCATGCTATTCACCAAGCAAGCTTTCCCAAGTGCTCACTACTCCAGTTAAAAGATCCCTTGAAGATAAACTACAAGACTAACTAATTACCATAATAATTTGTTACAGCAGCACTTCGATCTTTTCTCACTTACACAGCCAGTCCTGTTCTGCTCTGTCTCTAGCAGCATTGGATGTGTTTACATAACTAATTAACACAACAGCTTGAGTTTTAGAGGGTATATGACAATATTTCAGCCAAAAGTTTTGATCTCGTGCTAAAACTAGGAAATGGGCAGAATAATCACATTCCAAGATGTCCAAATGAAGTCGATTATTGACAGATGCCCTTAATGACTATAGCAATGGCATTGAAAACTACAAGTCTAGTAAGCTATAGTGTTTCTGTCAATTACTGTAGAGTACACTATAGCTTACTTTGTTTTTCTTTAAGAGGGGTAAATAACAGATGTTATTTTATTTTCATTTGGAGTTGCTAGAAGCATGAATTTTCCATCAAATATTTTCAGCTGCTTTAATTTTCTTATCTTTAAGAACATTCATCTTTAATATCATTTTGTTTGTTTGCCACACCTGAATAACCCAGCTTTGAATCTTTGAATCTACAGCCTCAGGCCAGTGCACAATTTCCCTCTGTAGCAATATGAACTAAGAAACAACATGAGATGACCCTCTCTCACACACACACACACACACATAAGTGCACACACAAACACTTTGCACATCTCTCCTCCTTTAAACTTGTAGAAGATTTAGAAATCGAAGGACCTTGTCTAAAGCCCTTTGAATTCAATAGGAGTCTTTGCACAAATTTCAGAGTGCTTTGGATCTGGCTCCGATATGGAACAGGAAACCAGACATGGCTCTGACAGCATTTAATACTATAAAAAGAAAACCTAGAAAACTCTGTGTGTCTGAATTTGCTCAAATTGGTGAGTCTGTGCAAAGCTATTTCACTTTGTCACTGAAACTACTTTAATGAATGGATCTTCTGGAACCTCAGAGTTAGAAACACCTCAGGAATGGAGGTTGTTCATAACTGAAATGTTCGTAACTGAACAAAACGTTCTGGTTGTTCTTTCAAAAGTTTACAACTGAACATTGACTTACTACAGCTTTGAAACTTTACTGTGCTGCTTTCCCTTTATTTTTTTTTTAGTAATTTATGGTTAACACAGTACTGGACTATATTTGTTTTTTGCCTCTGTTGCTGCTTGATTGCATACTTCTGGTTCTAGGTGAGTGGTTGATGGGTCAGTTCGTAACTCTGAAGTTCTACTGTATAATTACAGGGCAGTGATAACTATTATTTTGTTTAGATTTTAGACATCCACTGATATTTTCTATTCATTATTCTTACCTTCAGGATCAGTATAGTTCAGTGCTATTCAGACTGAGGCTGACAAGTCACAAGTGGCTGTTTAATGTATCTCCTGCAACTCTTTGCAACACATAATATTAAAATTCTGATTTAATTATTAACCAAAGTTATTAACTAATCAGGATGTTTTTACTGTACTATGTTATTAACCAATTAAGTTAAGTTATTCTTACAGTAAATAAGTTAATATATGTAAACAATAGTAAATGAAACAATGAATTAACACTATTATGGCTCTTTTAGGTAATATTGATCCCTAATTTGGGTCCTGAACCACAGAGATCTGAATAACACTGGTATTGTTGGTGCTGTATGCCTGAAACACAGACTAGAGTGACAGAGCTATAATCACTATATTCAAGCCATTATATTATACAAATTTTCAGAGGGTCCAAATGCAATGGGAGTAAAATATTGCTCAAGGAAAAAAGTTCCTGAGACAGCAGTATTCTGCACACAGCCAAAACCGGCTTTGTAAATGGTCTACAATTTAGGACTGCATGCCTGTTTGTTCCAGCATATTCCAGCAATCCACACGGTTTAGTATAAAGGAATGGTCTACATTGCTGTGGTTGATCCCAAAGTACACCGCTCCTCAGGGCTTAAAACATTCTATATGGATTTGGCATGGTTCACATGTCCAACAGACATGAACAGGATCAATTTACAGCAGGAGTCAAAGCTCAGAAATGGTATTGAGGGGAGGATGGGGCCTGTGAAAGAGGGGGATTTGAGAACATAGGTCTCCCAGATAATGGGTTTTCCTGAATGTTGGCATAATGTACATACATATAGGCACATGCATGTGTGTGTTCTTTGTAACAGATTTGATTTTAATGATAGCCCTAGACTCTGAAATTAAAGTAACAAATAGAAAAATTCTAAGTACATTTCAAAGGTCTGTGGGCTAAATTTCTTTTGTTTTGGTGCCCTGCCTTTTAACCAAGGTAATAATATGTGCATTTCTCTCACAGCAGATAAATAAATGAGTCCTGTAAATTGTTTTACCATTTCCTTTCCACAGCCTGGGTATTACACTTAGTACTGCATGCTCCTTCCGAAGCCTCTTGCAGATTTAGTTGCATAAGAGCAGAATAATATATTATCAGACCTGACTGTTGATGACCATTATGTTAATCCAAATGGCCCAGGCTCCAGATTATGTCTGTGTTCACTAACATTATAGCATCTCTGTGTGTTGTGGAGCACCAAGTGTGATTTTTATCTGAGGTTTGTCCAGTTTAAATCAGAAATTGCAAACTGATTTGTTCAAATAGATCTCACTACACCCAGACTCTGCAGTATGGAAATATGCACACTTATGAGAGATTTACATGACTAGCTGGCTACTGGAAAACTTTTTTTCCTGCTGTACCAATCTGGATGCATGACACACTAATCAGGAAAGCTTTATTTTACTATGTCACTGACATGAACCCTGAGTTTCCCTAGCAAAGCCATAAGACTCTCTACACATTTTTATGTGATCACGCAGGGCAATATTTGTTATAACACTACAGTTCTATGATTGGGTTAAAATGCAGTTTGGTACTGCCTGTGTATACAAGATTATACCACATTTTAACAACAACAATTATAGTACAAACCTGAGACAAAGATCAGAAAATGTAGGGGGGGAAGCTTCCTTACATCTCTTATACCAATTCTGAATTTGATCCCCTGATCTTTAATAGAGAGAAAAAATTAACTTCAATAATGTCTGAGTTACATGGCTGCTGGGGGACGCCTGGGCAAAATTTTCCCCTCATTTACACCATGCAACCTCACTGACCTTAACTGCATTGCATCAGTGTAATGAGAAGAAATTTTTGCCCAGTATGTCAACTGTGTCATGTGTCTAACCCCGCTAACAACTGAAATCAGAAGCAAACTGTGAGCAAAAGCAATGTCACAGATACTGGTCCCCTGGGTCATTTTTAATGATCCACAAAAACCAAACTTAGCTCACTGTAAATTCTGATTGGATTGATCACTGATGTTTTTGGAGATAGAAAGGTGAAGCTACTCTCTAGTGTGCATTCCACAGTGGACCCTGGGAAAATAATGACACACAAAAAACCCAGCCATTCTGGGGAAATATCTTTCTCTTGGCTTGATTTCATCTGTGAAAATGAGGTTATCATCAAAAGAGATGGAAATTAAAAATGAACCTCATTACTTAATGTAGTTTATATGAAGATTCTCAGATTAGTTTACCAACAGGGCCAAATCCTGATGTCCTTACTCAGGCAAAACTTGTACTGACATCAGTGGGAGTTCAGTCTGAGTAACAACTACTGGATTTGGTCTTCTACTCTATCAGCATTGCAGAACTGCAATACCCGTAAAAGCTGTACCAGCATTATTTTCATTCATACACCATCCGCTAAATTACCAGCTAAATTCTGATTCCAAACACTTTTAATGTTGGCAGTGATTTATGAAACTGAAATGGAAAAGCCAGTGCAACTTCCCATCCTCTCCAAGTTCATCTGCCTGGTCAAAGATGTAATCAGCCCTCTGCAGATCATGTGCTCAAAGTCGTTCTGAAAAGACCTGGCACAGATGGCAACTCTAACTCTGATGCACACATGTTGGGCTAAGAAAGCGTCCTCATCTACTTCTCGCAAAATTCACAGATGGACATGAGGCAAAAAGGTTTTAAAAAATTTTCACAAAATGTGTGAAACCCCAAATTTAATGGGATCACTTTGCATGTGATTTTTGCACAGTTCTAGATGTATAGGGCCTAATTGCAGAGCCCTTACCAATGCTAGCAAGTACTTACATACATATGTTCATTGGCATCGAAGGAACTGTGTGGGAGGGTTCAAAAGCAGACTCAAAGAGTTCATAGCAAAGTGATATACTATAGCATCCAATTTAACTTAGGAGAGTAGCTAAAGACACTTAATAGTCTGTTTAAGTTTTCTTGTATTTCATGGCTAGAACAAAAGCACAGTTCTTGCCATACCAATTATAGGCAATATTTGGTCTTTGACAGTGGTTGGTATTTCAGAGGAAAGTAGAAAATGCTACATAATGCATCTAGTCCAGTGATTCTGAACTGTGAGTCAGGACCACAAAGTGGGCCGTGACCCCATTGTAATGGGGTTGCCAGGGCCGGTGTTAGACTTGATGGGATCCAGGGCCAAAGCCTGAGTTACTGCCCAGCCCCAGGGCCAAAGCCAGAGCCCCACCACCCGGGGCTGAAGCCAAAGCCCAAGGGCTTCAGCCCCAGGTGGTAAGGCTCAGGCTTTGGCTTTGCTCCCTGGGTAGTGGGATCAGGCTTTGGTGCCCCCTGCTTGAGGTAGTAGAGTAACTTTTGATGTCAGATGAGGGTCTCGGTGCAATGAAGTTAGAGAACCCCATATCTAGCCAATTGTACAGTGCTGAGGAAGAGCTAGTTTCTCTCAACTCCCATAGGTTATGGCCTGAAGCCTGGGATTTGGTTAATCTTATTCATGGATAAGAGGACTCAAATGCCACAAGTAGCCATAAAGTTATCCAAGGTCTGGCAGAGGAGTAAAAAATGAAATATACTGGGAGGTAACAGAACCACAGATAAAATGTGGGATCTGCTCTTCATGCAGAGATTTGTTCCCATCCATATGAGATTCAAGGATGACATTTTTCCCTAGTTAGAACCAAACCTATATTTTTTTAAAAAAATGGTTTTAAGAAATTGAGATCTTTAAATACCAGACCTCTCTCTAGAAGAAAAAAAAGCCCCCTATATAAAAGGAAGAGATTATGTGTGTAAGGGTAATTCATTAAAAACACATTCTTCTTCCTTCCTGCTCCTGGAAATGTGCAAGGTCAGCCTTTTCTGAGTTGCCACCTGTGAGGTGTGGGATGGCTAGCCCCCCTCTTCTTCTCCAGGTCCCACAATGCTCATTCTTTCCATAATGAAGGAGTTGATTGATGGATGTCACCCTCCATGCCACTGACATCCTTATCTCATTTTGCTTTTCGGTAAGAGGCATGACCTCCTCCTACCAGCTGGTTTGTGGTGATCCATCCATCATTCTCTTCCACAATTCTCTCTGCACACTCACCTCCAGCATACATGCCCATTGGCAGCAACCATTATGTCTGTCTGTCAGTAGCTCTGTAATGAGAGCAATTTATTAGGTTACATAATCCCATTTCTTTGGGAAAGGGAAAAAACCCTCCACTGTACACTGGGGAAAACCTGCTTTGGTTTCTAATTCTCATGACTGTGGGAGGTCATGTTTTAACCAGAAAAATGTATATTGAGATAAAGCCTATTTGTAATAGCCTCAAATTAGCAAAACCCCTTCTCAGAAAGCCTTTTTATTGTTGTGTCATGTGCGTCACATACAGAG
Source organism: Dermatemys mawii (assembly GCA_007922305.1). Taxonomy (NCBI): domain Eukaryota; kingdom Metazoa; phylum Chordata; order Testudines; family Dermatemydidae; genus Dermatemys; species Dermatemys mawii. The sequence continues at coordinate 67,120,778 of ML677333.1, read as the reverse complement.
ATCCGGCACAAATCAGTATGACAGATCTAGACTCTCCTGAAACTTGGGGCAAAGGTCAGATCCAAATCCAAATGGTGCTGCTTTGGGCCATCTCTAATTATATGCATTGTGCTGAAAGTGATTTAAAGAGTTGCTAATGGTTCTTGGAAAACTTGTCTTTTTTCAGTTTAGAAACAATTCAGATATCTAGATTTCATTCTGCATTACTGGGGAAATCATGTTATATTTTTAGCAAGAGTGTGGGAGGGGAGGGAAATCATTTTTATCTGCTCCTGCTGCTTATTGTCCATATGGAATCATAACCCTCTGATTGTGTGTGACAATTCAATTAGTTGCCGTGTGGATGGTTTTGATGTCAAACAGAAGACTCTCAGGTAGTCAGAGCAGATAATCTGCACACACACTATAGTACAAAGGATTGTCAGCACTACACCGCATTATACTGCTACACTTTTCAGATTGCACCCACTTTCAGATACAGAGCTATGACTATGGTCAATCTATGAAGAAGAGGATACTATTTCTGTTAATCTGTTTTTGAACTGTTATTGATTTGTAATCTACAGGATCCAGATTATTATTTTTACTATTATTTCTATAGACTATAATGGGATTCAAAAAAGAACTAGATACGTTCATGGTGTCCCTAACTTCTGTTTGCCAGCAGCTAGGAATGGGCGACAGTGGATGGATCACTTTGAGATTACCTGCTTTGTTCATTCCTCTTGGGGCTCCTGACATTGGCCACAGAAAACAGGATACTACAGGGTTAGTTGGACCTGTGGTCTGACCCAGTATGGCCGTTCTTATTTTAAGTAATAGCACCCAGAGACTTCAGATGGCCTCATTGTTTTAGGCACGGTGGATGGTGTAATGAGTTCTCTCTGCATCAGAGTACTTGCAACCTAAATAGACAGACAGACAATGGATGGAAAAAAGAAAGTAAAGTTTATTCCCTGGAACGAAGGTATGTTTTTCTTGTTTCCAATGAGAATATAATTACTATTCTTCTGTAATACAGAAACACTTAGAACTCTCAATCAGAATCAGGGCCCTTTTGTGTTAAGTACTGCACTTACGTGTAATCAATGACAAAATGAAATGTCTGCTACAAAATTAAAGTATTTAGTAAGACAGAGTAGTAACACAGTCTCACAGAATTAGTTTCTCCCATTATTGACAATAATTCTTAAGACAAGGTAAAGTATTTATAGCCGTGAGTACAACTGACTGTTTTAAAAGAGGAAAACAAAAATTTAATGGCCTTTATTTTTAAAGTATAGAAATAATGAATGCTATTTTTGTTGCCCAATTAAAGAGTATTTTACAGTAATGGCTTGTAGTATACATGCCAAGTAAAAAAGTTGCAGTGTATTTTTAATATTGCTGATACAAAGCATTTTCATCCCGCCCAAAGGATCCAAAATTGCTTTACAGATGATGGATACTCAATAAGCACCCACACATCAACTCTTAGTGTCTTACTATATACTCAAGTATAGCATTTGATAATGAGATTGCCTAATTTTGCAACTTCTCATATGTGTTCACCACTAAATATCTGGAGTCAATGCACACATAATCAAAACCAAAATGTTGAACAATTTCATCTAATCTGAACTTACTCATACACCACTTTTTTGGACAAACACTGGAGTATAAAGAATCCATGCCATCAGGGTCCAATAATGAGAAACACAAAGCTGAGCGTCACCACCACACTGATGACACAGCACAAATCAAGTCATGGGCTCTTCCAGTGGCATCACCTACACACCGAACTTGAATTAAAATGTATCATCAAGCCTACAGAGCACACAGCCCCTGGAGAGCAATGATGCTTCATTAGAACCATTCCATCCAATGTCAGTTTTTATATGTAAAATAGAACCTCTCTGGGAAAGGAGCAGATAAATTGGTGACTGATGAACAAAAAAGAAGAAGAGAATAAATACAGACCATGTATATCAGTGGCATGACCCAGAGCATTTCACTTATAGCTAAGAAAACAAAGGAAATATCCATCCCCAATGCAAACTAATTTCTCCCAACTTCTAAACATTCATTAACTTACCAGCCTGTGTATCTATTTGCACCTCTTCGCTATATCTCCTGTGATTTATATAATCATTTGCAAGGTATATTATGACATTTATTTTGGTCCATAACCTGAGAATTTTGTGAACAAAGATTATAAGGAGATAATTTTTGTTATATCAGTTCAGAGTAGCAAACCATATCCCCCAAAATTTTAAGTTTTGTTTTTTTCTAAAAAAATAATGTCCATATGTATTTGTTCTGCTATGCAGCAAACTTCAAATCACTCAATGCATCAGCTGAGTGATAATAATGGTCTGTACGCAGAAAATACTGCTCTAAAGTTTAAATTCCCTTGCCTACTCCTTGCTAAAAGACACAGGACTGATAAGCCAATAAACAATAGACTTTTAAAAAAGTAACATTTGTCAAACAGAAAGCTTTTTTTGTCCAGCATTACCTCAGGAGGATGGGGGAGAAGAGGATAGGGGAGGCTACTAACTTCTCAGATTAAATGAAAGGCACCATAGCTCAGCTCCCAAAACAGTCGAGAGGAAGGCAAAAAATAGTTAGACATGCTGATTGTATTGTTATAACTTAAATTGTACTCAGATGTGAACTCTGACGTGCCAAAAACAGTAAGGGCTGAGCATGTAAGCTCTGAAAAGTGACATCTGGTATTAGATGCCCCACCAGACATGACTAATACCAATGGTATTGTAGACTTTGCCCCTTCTAATTTAATATTCAAATGTAAAGATTAGGCCCCACAGTGCTTTACAATATCATGCGAGACAGACTTGCTGTATATCTGAATGAAATTTTTTGTTACTGTCCCTCCACATACGGATCTCTGTGCAGTGGGCTGACAATGGACAGGCCATTGATTTCCATACTGTTGAGGACCCTTCATTTCATTATTCACACATGGTGGGATTACAAATGAAGATACGAGAATCCATCCATTACTTTTGGATCTAGACATATTTTGTATCTACACATATATGGTTTCCAAAGTCAGTCCAATAGGTATTTGTTTTATGGAAGAGCTATTTTTGTTTTAAATTACAAACATATAAACTCTTGTAGTCCATTTTATTTTAATGAAAACTGCGATGGTATTCAGGTCTACCACTTTTAGATTTTTTGAAAAGTTAAATTTGAAGGCTTTTGTGCCTCTGATGTAGCTTTCACAAATGTCACAATAGCCCAAGTTTTAGAATTTTTGGAGTCCCTCCTGCCTTTTGCAGAGGTTATACTAAAGCACCAGAGTTAATTGACTTCCTATTGAATTCTTTCTTGGTATGTTGAGGGCTCGTGGTGCTCCAGTTTTGAACCGTGGATAGTAAAGACCATATTATTTAATTTTTCCTGCAGCTTTTTTCCATTTATAGATCTCAAAATGTTTTTACAAGATAAATTTAATACATTTATCCTCATTTCACAGATGGGGAAACAGAGACACAAAGAAGTAAAGAGACTTGCTCTAGATCACACATCAATCCAGTGGCAAAGCTAGAAATAGAACTCTTGTCTCCTGTCTAGTGCCCTATCAATTGGACTATACCACCACATCCTCTATTTAGATTGTAACATCTTTGGGGCAGTGACTATGCTTTTGTTATGTATTGGGTCAGCCCCTAGCTCAGTGGGACTAGGGCTTCTAGATACCACCACAGCACAAATGATAAAATATTAACATGCCACAAGGCACGTTCACAGATTCTAACATACTCAAAGAGGGTCTGATTTCCAAGGGGCACTAATAGCCCTGGAGGATAGCTCTTAAAAGCAGTGAAAGACAGGCCACAAAGGAAGTGATGTGCAATGACTGATTCTTTCATTACTGTACAAGGATAGAACACTGCAAAAGTGGCTATTGTTAGGGTTAACAGGGCATCTCTCATGAGTAGGACTTTGAAAAGGAGATATTTTTAAAGATCTAAGAGAGAGAGAAAGTAGACCTCTATTCTTTCACAGAAAAGCTTTAATGGTCAAAAAATACACTAATATTAATGTAAAGCAGGTTCAGTTGTTCTCATTTCTTAAACCACAGAAGCCCAAATTTAGCTAATCTTACTCATGAAGTTCCCCTTAACTCAGTGAGACTCCTCACACAGAGCAAGATGCTACTCAACTGGAATTGTGATGGCAGACTCGTGTCCAGAATGAGTTAGTGTAACCTCTCTTTCTCTGCAGCATAATAGTCTGACTGTTCCTAGGGCCGGTTTATGACACACAATGTAGTTCACACTCATGGAGTAAGGTACTATTCCACATGAGTAAGAATCTGAGTTATTTAATATATCAAATCAATTAAAACCAATTTCTGCAAAAAAAAACCTCACACTGCAGCAGCACAAAGTGTAGTCTAGGGATTGAGTAGAAACTCAATAGTGGAGTCAAGGTTAATTTGAATATTGTTGATACTGAAAGGTAGAAAAGGGAAGGATAAACCCCTAAAGATTTAGAGGTTTCGTATCTGAATGCTGATTCAGTCCTCATCCAAAACATCTCAGCATCTTTGATCTGCAAAACTAGACTGGAAGTTTGACAAAAACAAGGTTTCTTGTAGAATTTCTAGTAGATCATTTCTCTGGTTGGACTTGAAAAACCCTAACAGCAGCCTATCTTGTGGTATTTCCATGGTCTATTAAGCTCCAAGCACAATAAATAATACATAAGCATAGCAAATACATAAATACAGTGGTAGCAAAAACATAAATATTGTATTTCATCATTCTCACTTTCAATCTTGGCCAGGCAAGGAAGCTGAAGAAGAGCATGAAAATAAAGAAACTAGTTAATTGGACATTTTCAAGTCTCAAAAAAATTCAGTTCAGGTTTGGTTCATGTTCAGGCAAAATCGGTGGGGCTGGTTCTTATTTTATCTGAATTGGTTCATTTGTCCTTTATTGGTGACAGAGAATATACAAAAACTGAGCAGGGGAAAATGTACAGTTCTACATATATCTCCATATCATCTTGACTTTGCTAATCATTACCTCAGCCTTTTAAGCAATAATAGCCAAGAAATCCTAGGCACTATGTTTATGTAGGAAATGCAGTATTAATTTTGCTGAAAAGAGTTTGACACTTGCAAATCCAGGCTGTGAGCCAGATTTTGCCCTAAGTCTGATTTTTACCCTCTGGATCTTGTCTTGACCAACAATAGCACTGAAGATCAAATACCCTTGAACATATTAAGAAGTTTTCTGCCACAATCTCCTGATGAAAGAAGGGTTTAACATTAATTTTTAGGCATTTCAGTAGAGAGGAATAAGCCAGGAAAAGAACTTGCCACTGAGGAAAAAACCCTCAATGACTGACAAAATAAGTTCAATATGGAGCAAAAAGAAGCAAAACTTCTGTGCTCTAATCTTTTATACACATAACATAGAGATACCCTAACCATCTCCAAGCATAAAGCATACTCTACTGTTTACATTTAATCAATGCAGTGCTTCAGGATTTTAACATTGCTTTCTGGCAGAGAATCACCAGGCAGCTTGTCTTTAAGTGGTTGATTCTTGAGGAGAATTCACTGTTAAACACTGTACAGAATGACCACTAGTGTACTAATGGAAAGTTTAACCAGATAAAAAATGGAAAGTGATGGAAACCCTGTCCCTTGAAGATATTTAAAAACTAAACTGAATAAAGCATTAGAAAACGTGCTATGGAGAAATAATCCTGCACCAGCAAGGAAATGAACTAAGGGTTGCAATATGCTTCATATATGCAATTCATGTATGACAGGTTCTGATCCAAGTCTCATTGAAATCGGTGTCTTCTGTTGATGTCAGTTAGTGTTGGATCAAGCCCAGAAGACTTCAAAGGAATTATGACAACTGGATCATCATCGTCATTATTCTGAGGGATCCCAGTCTGCTTAACCTTTAGGCAGAATTCCCAATGATGACCACAAGCTTTCTGAAATGGCCCAAGGGCTGAATATAGCTCTTTGATTTCAGATAACTAGCACAAAGAAAACCTTGGTTTGATAAAGGCCAATATATCACCATCTTCTGAACTGCATGTAAGTCAATTTCATTTTGACAGTGGTAATTTACAATTGTCTGGTTTTCTACCAGCACCAATTTTTCCATGTTCTCAAAACTGCCAAACAGATTTCCTGTGAAAAATATGTGAATTATTTTTAAATGAGATAAATAATTAGATCTGTATGAGAGCCTAGAAAACCTCACTCAGGGATTCTCTGAAAAAAGAATAGCTTCAAAAATGCAGAGGAGAACTTGGTCTAAAGTCAACAAAAACATCAAACCAAAAATTCCCTTTAAGGAGCCAGATCTAATTTTCTGATCATATGTGTATATATCATCTGGGGGGCTCTGACTGAAAGAATCCAAACCTATGAGGTACTGTACACCATCTACACGGTTTTGTGCACTCAACTCTCAGTGACTTCAGTATGAGATGTAATGATGCACCCTGCAGGATGTACCCTGAGATGTGGAGGAATAATTTAACATTAGAGTTTTTCTGACTTTGGGGTCAAGATGAAAGGCTGAAACCAGGCTCCAAAGCTGTATCAGAATGACACAGACTCCTCCACTGAAAGTCATCATGTAATATGACTAATTAAATGCTTAACAATAGAGTTAGCACCGATTGTGCCTGTCTGCTTCTGTATTTGGCTTTGCATAACACAAAGAAACAAGAGGGGGAGAGGGAGAGTGTACGAGCAAGGTAGCACCAATGGAATGCATGGAATGCCGTTTTTCAAGCTAGTATGCTTAGTACGCATGTGGACATTTTGAAACTTTTTCTACTTTGTATCCTTGTGCAAACAAGTACGTGGCGGAATGTTGACGCCCAGTGATGTAATCAAGCTATAAAAAGAACGACCCGGCCATTGATCGGGGCCGCACCCTGCTTTTGGCTGAGAAGCACAGGGCTGCGTGCATGCGACGTCGCATTGAATAAAGACATTGCAACCTCCTCCAGCTATCCGAGCCTGTTTTGCCTGAGAAAGGGGCGCCTGCCCAATGTGGGTAGGGGGTCCCCAGGTAACATTTCGTGGTGCCGTGACTCGGATGGCAATCAGGCGTTGTTGCCTGCCCCCTTGGTGAGACCCCTTGGGCGTCCTCACGCCGCGGGTGCCCACCCTCTAGGCGCCACTCCCCGTTTTGCGGAGAGAGGTTTTGGACACCCGTTGCGGGAGACAAGCGAGGCGTACACCACATCTGGGCGAAGGACAAGGTGCAGAGGAAAAGGGAAGCCGGCAGGTAACGTATAAATAGGAGCTCCTCGGGGTAGAAGCGGGGACTAGCCATCCGCCGCTCGGGACCGGGGGAAGCTCGGCCAAGCTTCACAACCCGACGTGGTCCCAGGAAAAAGGGTTGGTGTATGAGAGAGTGTGATTGGATTGGTGTGTGCGACTGGTAATCCGGCAAGCGGAGAACCTAAAGCAAAAGTGACTCTCTTCGGAGAGTGGGACTCCTGAGTAGCGCGTTTCTCTAGCCCGGCGACAGGCGGAACCGCCAAAGGGGGGTGCGAGTGTGTTGTTTGTCATACCCTCATTGTGTCTAGCCAAGGCGGACCCCTTACCGCCTGGCCTGTTCCCTCCCTTTGTGTCTGAACTGTCTGTCTAGCAAGCCTGACGTTTGTGGTGGATAATGGGGGGGGGGCGAGGGTCTAAGCCACAGACAGTCTTACAATGTATGGTGAACAATTTTGACAAAGGATTTGGGAGGGATTATGGAGAGGAGTTAGATGCCCCCACTTTGACCAGATACTGCCAAATAGATTGGCCAGCCCAGAGCCCAACCTGGGACTCGAATGGAACGTGCAACTTAGATGAAATTCGGAAGGTTTATCACACCGTGGTCACTGTCCCGCACCCTGACCAATTCCCATATATAGACCAGTGGCTAACTAATTGTCAGGAGATGCCGGGCTGGTTGAGAGATTGCTGCAAGAGGGAATGTGGGAAGCCTGATTTTGTCCTACCAGTGCGACTGGTGCCTGCGAAAGGGAAAAAGGGAGCTAGCCAAGAGACAAACCAAAAGACAAAGAGAATACAGAAACTAAAGGAATTGAGGGATAACAAGGCGAAGGGAGAAGCCCCGAAGAGGGAGGAGCTTTCCGCCCCGCTACCAGATCCCCCACGTCCTCAGCCAGAAGAGGAAGCCCTGCCGCCACCTCCTTATCGGCGTATATACCCTAACTTACAGGACGGGAAAGATGGCTCCGTAGAAGCGACAGGAGGGGAGGTATTAAGGGAGGGGAAGGAAAAGACTGCGCAAGAAGCTAAAGAGGAAGCTGTAAAGCCTAAGGTGCCGGAATGCGTCGCAGATGGGACAAGAGCCAAAGTGCGATCGGCCAAGGCAAATCTTCAAGCCCCGCTGCGCATTCAGCAGTGGGTTGAGCCAGACCCCAACGACCTGCAAAATCTGACCCCCAGACAAACTATAACGTACGTCCCATTTACCACCACTGACTTGATGAACTGGAAGCAGCAGACCAAGTCACTAACGGAGGATCCAAAGGCAATGGGTGACCTAATAGAGAGTATTATTAATACCCATAATCCAAATTGGCAGGACCTGAAGACCCTCCAGACAGCCCTTTTGAGTGCCGAGGAGAGGAGCCGATTGGGGCAAGCAATGGAGCAGGAACTCAGGGAGCAGGCTGCCGGCGATGGTGCTCGCCCGTTCGATCAACAAAGGACTGAGTTATTGACGGGCATTGACCCAGGGTGGAACCCATATGACGCAGCCCATGAAACCTTGAGGAAAGAGCTGTGCCAACTGATGATAAAGGGAATACGACGGGCTGGACGGAAGGCCATGAATATGTCCAAGGTGGCAGAGATAACCCAAGGGTCAGATGAGTCCCCAGGGGCATTTATGGAAAGGTTAAAAGAAGCCTACCGGCTATACACTCCCCTTGATCCAGATCTACCGGCAAATAGACGAACGGTGAATATGTCCTTTATTGGGCAGTCAACGAAAGATATCAGGAAGAAGCTGCAGAAAAGAGAAGGAGTTTTGGAAGAGAACCCGGATGTATTGTTGGAAGTGGCAAGGACTGTTTATGTGAACAGGGACACAGAAGAGGAAAAGACAAAGAAAACGGCACTGGTTATGGCCGCAGCCATACGAGGCGAGTATGGCCAGAGGGGAAGAGGAGGTCGGGGTGGAACCCAGAGAGGCAGAGGCAGGGGTAGAGGGAGAGGAGGAGGACGAGGAGGGAAACAGCCACTAGGGCCAGACCAGTGCGCAAGGTGCCGGGCCCATGGACATTGGAAGAATGAGTGCCCCCAGGCGGAGGAGGAAGCCACTGGGATGCTCACCATGTCAGAAGACCAATGAGGAGGACCGGGCTCACGGCACCCGGAAACGACCCCGGAGCCTATGGTCAGTATAAATCTTGGGGGGGAAGAGGTGCCGTTTCTGGTGGACAGTGGAGCAACCCTATCAGCTATTGTAAAGAAGCGGGGAGTGAAGACAAAGGAAGAAAAACCCATCATGGGGGTTGCTGGCCACTTGCAGGTGCAACCAGTATTTCGAACTGATGATTGTAGAATCAACGGGAAAGAGTTTTCCCACAAATTCACCTGGGTTCCAAATTGCCCAATTAACTTAATGGGGAGGGACCTCCTATGCCGCCTCCAAGCAAGGCTGACATTCACTAAAGAAGGAGGATTCAAGTTTGAAGTCCCGCAGGAGGGTAGCACATGCACCGTCTCCATGCCCTGTCGGAACGGATGGAAATACAAGCTTCTATGGGAACAGGCAGGGACGAATAGGACGGCAGTGATGGTCCCCATGATTGAACTAGTCGACGTCCCTGAAGCAGTATGGAGTGAAAGTGGAGGAGTGGGAATGGCACATCGACAGCCACCAATCTTGATCCAGCTAAAACCAGGGGCCCAGCCAGTCAGCTTGAAGCAGTACCCAATCCCAGATTACAAGCGGGAGGGTATAAAAGGGGTGATACATGAGCTGCTGGATGAGGGAGTCTTGGTGCCTTGTCGGTCTCCGTGGTCTACCCCGCTGTACCCAGTAGAGAAAAAGGAACCAGGCAAGTATCAGCCTGTCCATGACCTGCGAGCTGTGAATGCTAGAGTGGAACCAATGACCCCGCTGGTGGAGGACCCTTACACCCTTTTGAGCAGACTACCGCCGGAAATGACGTGGTATACGGTCCTGGATTTGAAAGATGCATTTTTCTGTCTAAGGTTGGCCCCCAACTCCATCCCACTGTTTGCATTTTTATGGCAGGAACCAGGGGAGACCAAGAAGACGCAACTGTCATGGTCCCGATTACCACAGGGGTTCATCCATAGCCCGACCCTGTTTGCAGAGGCATTAGCAAGAGACCTGGGAGACCTGGAAATACCCCCTGGGGGAAAACTGCTCCAATACGTAGATGATATCCTCTTGAGCTCTGCGACGGAGGCAGGTTGTGAACAACTTACCAGAAATACTCTAATACATCTGGCTGAATGTGGCTATAAGGTTTCCAAAAAAAAGGCCCAGCTAGTACAAACCAAGGTCACCTACCTAGGGTTCCAACTGGAAGCGGGAAAGAGGGCACTAATGCCGGAACGAGTCCAGGCCATCTGCAATATATCCCCACCCAGGACAAGGCAAGGAGTACGAGCTTTCTTGGGCATGGTGGGCTACTGCCGCCTGTGGATCCTAGACTACGCCCAGCATGCACAACCATTGTATGAGGCGACCAGAGGAAAGAACTCCGAACCCTTTAAGTGGGGGGAAGAACAACAGAGAGGCTTTGAGACACTGAAACAACAGCTGGCGCATGGACCGGCATTGGGACTGCCAGACCTGTCTAAACCATTCCAGCTGTACATAACGGAAAGCCAGGGTATAGCTAAAGGAGTGCTCGTCCAGAAATCTGGATGCATAAGGCGGCCCTGCGCTTATCTGTCTAAGAAGCTGGACCATGTAGCATTCGGGTGGCCGAAGTGTCTGAGGGTGATTGCGGCGGCAGCATTACTTCTGGGAGATGCCAAGAAGCTGACCTTCGGAGGGGCAGTGACAGTATACACAGAGCACGCTATTCGTAATCTGCTCCGAGAAGGAAACATGTCCTGGATGACTAATGCCCGAACCATGAAATATCAGATGATGTTGTTGGAGGACCCAGAGGTGACCTTGGCAACCTGCACCACAATCAACCCAGCCACATACCTCCCATATTTAGAGGAGAAGGGGGAACAAATAGAACCCCACGACTGCATAACTCTAGTGGGACAGACATGGGCGGCCCGGCCAGATCTTCGAGACCAGCCTTTAAAGAACCCAGACGCCGTATGGTTCACAGACGGAAGTTCTTTCATGGAAGAAGGAAAGAGAAGGGCGGGGTATGCAGTGGTGTCCCTACACGAAGAGATAGAAACAGGAGCACTGCCGCACGGAACCTCAGCGCAATTGGCAGAAATAATTGCATTGACCAGGGCCCTGGAATTGGCAAAAGGGAAGTCTGTAAATATATATGTAGCTTCAAAATATGCCTATGCCATGATACAGTCACATGCAGCCCTGTATCGAGAAAAAGGGATGATAGAAGCAAAGGGGCACCCAATTAAGTATAAAGCTCAGATCCAAGCGCTATTGGAGGCGGTAAGCAAACCCAGAGAGGTAGCTGTCATGCATTGTAAAGGACACCAAAAAGGAGACTCAGATGAAGCCAGAGGAAACCGGAGGGCAGATGACAGCACCAAAAGAGCGGCGAGGGAAGCAACAACTATCATGTTCAGTAAAGAAGTCTTAGTCCCCGATCAGGTGGCGTGGACGTACTCCCCACGAGATGTGGAGTTTGCACAGCAATTAGGGGCCTACATGCAGAAGGGATGGTGGAGAATGCCAGATGGGAGGCCCTTGATCCCGATGGCGGAGGTGCGGAATTTGGTGACCACTCTCCATGAAACCACCCATCAAGGAGCCGAGGCAATGTACGATTCAATCAAGCCATTCTTTTATGCACCCCGGCTATCCAGTGTGACTCGGGAAGCAGCTAGAAGGTGTGTGATCTGCGCGAAAACAAATCCCAGAGCCGAACGGAGAGGACCAAAGGGACAACTGGCAGTAGGGACAGGACCCATGGAAATCTTACAAACAGACTTCACGGAAATGCCACGATGCGGTCCTTACAGGTACTTGCTGGTTGTGATTTGTACCTTAACAGGGTGGATAGAGGCGAAGCCTACTAAGACAGAAAAGGCAAAGGAAGTGGTCAAGTACCTGTTGGAACAGCATGTACTGACTCACGGGCTCCCATTGCAAGTGAACTCCGACAACGGAAGCTCGTTCGTCGCGGAGGTGGTGCAGGAAACTGCAAAGTTTTTAGGAATCGAGTGGAAGCTACACACCGCCTGGCACCCACAAAGTTCGGGGAAGGTTGAACGCATGAACAGGACTATCAAGGAAGTTCTGACAAAATTCATGCAAGAGACAGACATGAATTGGGTTCAGTTGTTGCCACAGGTACTGTTCAGAGTGCGGAACACACCCACGGGGAAAGCCAAACTGACGCCTTTCGAGGCTATGTTTGGCAGACCCTCCCCGTTGTGGAGGCCATTTGGAATAGGGCAGGATGCCCCCAGAGAAGTTTTGCCATGGGCACAGAGGTTGACAGAGCTAAGAAAACACCTGAACTGGGCGGTACCTTTACCCATAATAGATCCAGTACATGGGGTAGAACCAGGTGATTGGGTATATGTAAAAAGGTGGAAGTCTGACCCTCTTAAGCCCCAGTGGTCAGGCCCGCACCAAGTTATGCTGATAACTCCTACAGCAGTCAAGTGTTTCGGTTTTAAGTCCTGGACTCACTACACTAGAATCAAGAAAGCAGAGCCACCCCCGCCAGAGTGGAAGGTGACCCGATCGGCGGACGGGATGAAGATTAAATTGCAGAGATCCTAAGCAGCAGCCCTACCTGAGGTGAGACGACGGGCTGCCGACGCTAGGATCGAGAAGCGCCCTGCTGTGCCACACTGGAAGCTGACACTCTACGCACGGCACTCCATACAGAACCAATGCCCAGCACCCCAACAGGAGTGTTCCTAAACTTCAGGCCAAGGGGCGAGACCAGTGCCTGTACCAACCTGTAAATACGCCCAGATAGAACAGGACCCTCTCCCGGAGGGTTACGGGCTAGTGTGATGGGAGAAGGTATATCAAGGGAGAAACTGTAAGAGTTTGAGACTAAGAATAGATAAACTGGATGGGAAACAACTGAGCAACCTGGCTCAAATCCGTTTTTGCCTAGGACTATGGGCTATTTCTTGGCCCGCACAATTGTGCTTGGTCTGCTGTGCGCAGTTACAGCAGCAACTAAAAGCATGACCTCAGCACGTGACTGGCTCCAAGCCTGGGGAGGGCACACCTTCACAAACCAATGGGTGTTGTTAGCAGAGATCGTGGCCAACATAACCAACAGTACAGGTAAAAATAGGTGTTGGGTCTGTACCCTAGGCCCAGGAAATGCGAATGCGGGCATGCCTTTGTTCCCCCACCAGCACATGTGGTCGATCCAGAAACCGGCCCATTTGGGGCAGGCTATGAAATGAATTCCACATTTAGGGTATGGAAGCGACAGGGAGGATTATGCATAAGCCATCAGAATAATAATGGGACGAGGGTGGGGTTCTCCCAGTGTGAATATACCATAGTGCAATACAACACCACTTATTATGGTTATGGCAACCGCACTTTCAGTGAACCCACCGTTATGGGCTGCCTCCCCTGTTTCGCAAAGGCATGGAAACAAGTATGGCAAATGAATAAGCCTTTCACCCCAGCCAATCTATCAGCCGGGGCAAATTGTGCAGTCTCGTCCCTCACTCTGGTCATCTTTACCCAGCAACATTATACATACCACAACACAACCTTTCGGCCCTTATGGTGGATATGCGGGACTACTGCATATCGGAAACTGCCCCAGCCATGGACGGGAAGTTGTTACCTAGGCTATGTCCTTCCACCTATGTGGACGGTCCCAAGGGTCCTCGACACCCCCATACACAGGCGAAAACGGTCTAGGGAAATATTCAAGGACATAGCCATAGGTGGAGATACAGTCTGGAATGGGGACCTCTGGACAGCTGAGCGGATTGTTCGCCATTATACCCCAGCCAGCTGGGATCCCCATGAAAAGGTGGCGGGAGCTCGGGGACCTATGTATGCTTTTAATAGAGTCATGAGGCTGCAAGCAGTCATTCAGCTTGTCACAAATAGGACTGCAACAGCATTAAACTTAATAGCTGATCAAATGGATGAATCCAGGCGAGCGATCCTACAGTTAAAGCTCGGCCTGGATTATGTGTTGGCCCGTCAGGGAGGACTGTGTGCAGCGCTCAATTTAACCGCCGAAGCCTGCTGTTTTAATATATCTAACAATGGAGAAGCCATACGTAACTTGGCAAAAGAGATTGCTTCATTAGGACACGTACCCGATCAAACCTGGACTGGATGGGATATGTCATGGCTTACTTCATGGCTCCCAAATATGGGATGGTTAAAAGGGTTGCTCGGCCTGTCCGCTGTCTTTATACTTTTTATTACATGTATCCCCTGCATGATCCCATGTATAATTAGGGCCCTTCGATCCATGATCCAAGCAGCAGTTCAAAGACAAACAAACTTGACTATGTTAACCATGTATACTAGGCTGGCAAGTAGCGAAATAGAAGACATAACAAAAACTAATCAGGAAGAACCATAACATATCAAAAAGTGATGGTTCTTAAGGGGGGAATGTAATATGACTAATTAAATGCTTAACAATTGAGTTAGCACCGATTGTGCCTGTCTGCTTCTGTATTTGGCTTTGCATAACACAAAGAAACAAGAGGAGGAGAGGGAGAGTGTACGAGCAAGGTAGCACCAATGGAATGCATGGAATGCCGTTTTTCAAGCTAGTATGCTTAGTACGCATGTGGACATTTTGAAACTTTTTCTACTTTGTATCCTTGTGCAAACAAGTACGTGGCGGAATGTTGACACCCAGTGATGTAATCAAGCTATAAAAAGAACGACCCGGCCATTGATCGGGGCCGCACCCTGCTTTTGGCTGAGAAGCACAGGGCTGCGTGCATGCGACGTCGCATTGAATAAAGACATTGCAACCTCCTCCAGCTATCCGAGCCTGTTTTGCCTGAGAAAGGGGCGCCTGCCCAATGTGGGTAGGGGGTCCCCAGGTAACATCAATCAGACCTGGCCACCAATCAAAGCTGTATTACACACCAGCCATAGGATGGTCAAGGAGGAAAGAGGGACTATGTTTCCTGCTGGAAGGTCCTCTCACAGCCATGTTAGTTATAAAGTTGAAAGTTTCTTTATTCAAAAGACGACATCCTCTTAATGTTTGAGCTTCTGGTTTTCCAAAGGCATAAAAACTAGCTGGTGCTTCCTATATCAGGCTTCTTTAGTTTCAACTGACTACTTCCTTCTTTATTTTTAATATTTTCTATTTTATTTTTAATATAAAACCAAGAGCAGATTGTATTATTGGTGGGGATTCCCCATCCTGTGACTTCTTGCCTACACTGCAAGAAGCCAACATTGCTTGCTCCCTCTATTTCTGTAGTCAAGGGCAGATCAGGGGCCATTGCAGCCATACCAATTTCCAGAGTGGACCCACTGAGGGTATATCTGAATAGCAATTCAACACCCACAGCTTGCCCAGGTCAGAGGACTCAGACTTATGGGAGTGGAAAACTGCTGAGTAGATGTTCAGGATCAGACTGGAACCCAAGCTCTGAGACCCATGAAGGAAGGGTACCAAAGGCCAGGTTCCAGCCTGAGCCTGAATGCCAACACAACAATTTTTAGCCCTGAAGCCCGAGCCAGCTGACCCAGGCCAGCCACGACTGTGCTGAGCATCTTTTATTCCAGAGTCAACATAGCCTGGGGGAAAGTCTACACTGCAGCGTAAGCCCAGGATTAGTAGAACTCAAGTTAGCAGACCCTGCGTTTGTTCACCTACGGTTTCTGCATCTATGCTCGTTTATAACTCCAGGTTAGGAATTGTTGAACTCTGGGTCCCAATGTGGGGCTGCAGTGTCTACACTGCATTAAGCAAGCCTGAGTCCAACTACACATATCCCAGACTTCCTAGTGCCCTCCTAAAGTGTGGCTGCTCTGGTCCTTTGTATCTGGTGGAGTGTGGGAAAATTTGTCTGTTCACCACACTTGGCTGTTCAGAGGACAAAGAAAATTGACCTGTGGGATGCTTTTGGCAGAGTCCCAGAGCACAAACTCAGTCAGGCTGTGTCTACACTGCAAAGCAATAGGGTTTGAACCTTGGGCCCAGGCTTGACGCAGGCTCAGACACTCCACCTCTATGGGGTTCTTAGATCCTGGGTCCAAGCTCTGGGTTAGCTTGGTTGGTGAATAGAAGAAAGCAGGGGTAGGCTCACACCTGAGTTTGAACCCTGGGCTTACATTGCAATGTAGACATAGCTCTCCTAAGGTAAATGAATGTGTGTGGACTGGGCAGAGAATCTTCAGTGACTGATACAGAATGAGAAGTGCTGAAATCATTACTAAGGCATTTTAAAAAAATCTGACAACAATGTAATATGAGGAAACAAGTTTGAGTGCAGTTAGCCATCTTTGCCTTTTTCAAGTTATTCTTACATTAGGATCTGCTCAGCAAGACATTTCTGGTTCTCTATCGGAAGAAATGATTTTAGCCTCTGAAAAGAAAATGCAGAGCCTAAGACTGAACAATTAAGAGTGAATCACGAGCAAAAAAAAATCAACAATAAAGTTTCACCTTGTGTTACGTTTAATCTTTTTAACTGAAATCGGTTTATATCTGTTTATTTTCCCATCTGCTGAAAACAGATCTATAGCGAAAGTAAATGA
Source organism: Dermatemys mawii (assembly GCA_007922305.1). Lineage (NCBI taxonomy): Eukaryota > Metazoa > Chordata > Testudines > Dermatemydidae > Dermatemys > Dermatemys mawii. Next base: position 67,103,877 of record ML677333.1, on the reverse strand, counting down.
AAAACATGTGATTTTAAATAGTTTAAGCCATGAAAATGGATCAGTGCTGCTAAATTTTATAATGATTTCCATGGATTGCAGTGCATCAGCATAAATTGAAGACATACATATTAAGGAAGAATAATAGATACTCTATGGTTAAGGTGCACATGTGTACACACACACAAACACATTGTCTACCCCCACTGGAAAGTTGAAACTGCACCAAATCACAGCTGATTTACTCTTTTGTGTAAAAAAGTCAAATATTCACTAATCTGTCCACCCAACTACTGAGAATCTCTCTCTCAGTGTGGCTGCTTATTTTATTCTATAAAATCTAACATAATACAAGACGTATTTGTTTATATCTTCTGATGCTTGAACATGCACAAATGTGTATGGATATTGACAAGACTAAACATGCAGGTATGAGCTTATGATTAACACTGTGTACAACAGTCAGCTGCCTAGTGTAACAAATATTCATTATCTTCAAAATACTCCATATCCAGAAATACACCTCCCCCTGCCCAACTTCAACAAAGGGACCCCACTCTATCAAGACACTTATCTAAGGTGTAACTTTACTTAGGGTAACATTTTCAAAACTGTATAAATGACTTCAGTGTTTAAGTCCCATTAACTTTCAGTGGGAGTTAGGCTTCTAAGCCATCAAAGTGCTTTTGAAAATTTTACCCCTTGTCTACAGTAGGATAAAGTAGGACAGTTAAATGCGTTAGCTAACAAGTCATAATGAACTCATTCTAAAAGTCTAGAACTAGAAAAGGCAGTATAATCTTGAACACAAGCTAAGTTAGTTAAAGGCTTTGCCTTGTACATATGCTACAATGGTCGAGTAAGTGTCTGGTCTACCACAGACTGTTACAGCATGTTAGCCTACACACCTTTTATCTCAGTCCAGAAAAAGCCTTACTTGGAAATGTCATGCTACAGTCCCAGTTGCAGAGATCTCGATATTAACTTACATCTTTCACAAGCTGGTTGGTATTCATAACCTCTTAAACTTCTCTCTTTTCCAATGGAAAAAAAAAGTGACACTTTTCTTGTTCTGAGGTGTGGGAGAGCCAGATTGGCTGGTGACTGGTGTAGGCTTGTCCTTCGCATCACCATTTGATTGTGTAATAAGAAACATATGAGACAATTTTAGTTTATTATTTCTTCAGTTGCCAACATGGCTTTGGTGCAACTAATACAATAAAGAATATTTCTTGTGTTCTTTATTATAAAATAAAATTTTAAAATATATTTGTTTTGTAACGAGACAAGCACATACTGTTCATTGGCCAATCTGGCATATACCAAGTTGCCTTCCTGCTTCTGATTTTAATAGAAAGAATGAGACATGCTTACTAGTTTCAAAATAACCTGATTGCATTGGAGGAGGGGGGGCCCACCTCTGATTATGTAGTAATTATCCCTTAAGTATGTGTAGTGTTTATTTAGGCAGAAGTGGTTAACTTGTAAGGCATTGGCATGTAGTGATGCCAAATCGAGTTACTAATGAAAATGTGTTACTAAGAAAGAGGTGCAATTAAGGAAGGGAAAAAATAATCAGAAACACGCATCCTACAGTATACAAGCCATGACCAAAGGAGAGATGTGCTACTGTGGAGACCAGGTGAACTGGCACTATATTAGTGCCACCATCAGTGAAAGGAAAGTCAAATCTCATGAACACTGCAGAGCTGATAAGCTTATTTTTTAAATTTTTTGTTTGGTTGGTTCTGTTTATTGCATCCTCCTAGATGGAAAGAGGATATCGCCACTTCTTTGGCAATCTCACCTCAGGATGGTTTGCATCAGGATCTACGACAGACACCTGTTAGGAATCCTAAATTGCCATCAATTTCCTGCTATTATGAATATTGGAATGTTTCATGAAAAACACATACATATTTTCTCTAATTATGTACTGGAAGAGGAAGATAAGCAGAATATTGGAAGAGAAGTCAGAGGTGCTGCACATTCTAACTATAGAAGTGACAAAGAGTCCTGTGGCACCTTAAAGACTAACTAAAATTTTAGAGCATAAGCTTTCGTGGGCTAATACCCACTTCATCGGATGCAAGTGGGTATTAGCCCACAAAAGCTTATGTTCTAAAATTTTAGTTAGTCTTTAAGGTGCCACAGGACTTTTTGTCACTTGTACAATTCCAGACTAACACGGCTACCCCTCTGATTCATTCTAACTATAGATTATTTTGTTTTGAGATATCAGAACAATAAAAAATAGAGGCACTGCATGATACTTGGGCTGAATGGTCTGAATTGCTTCCAGATTTGCTTTCTGATCTTTGTATACTTGCCATGATTAATTGTCCATCTGTTTTAGTGGGCTTGTACAGAGCTTATTCAACACTTACTATTCTGGTCCATGATTTAGCAAATATGCTATATGGATAATTGGAGATCTGTCTTGACACACAATTTCCAATATCTTCATTTATATGACTGATGGGTGAAGCAGTTCACAACTTCCATGTTCTCTTGTAGTAGTCTCCAAGCAATTAAACATATGCAGTAGCCAGTATGTACAAGTACTAATACCCTGCAGAGGACCGAGATACCACAAGATCCACTGCCATAATAGCAGTAGCAGGTGGAAGTGCAGGGCGGGATGGGAGTGGGATTAAGAATACTCCTGTGCAAAGCTCGACTATTACTCTTTACTGGAGAGGGTGTCATCACTACCCAATTGTGTTGGGTCATAGCCCCAAATAGTGCCACTGGTGAGGGAAGTTTCCCTTTACTACCAGTGGCAGGGACCTGGGGTTTCTTCATGTTAGTGTATCTAATATTGCCCCATCCTCAGTGGCTCCCAAGGGTTCTGACCCAATGAAGGCAGTTCCAGTCTGATAAGGGGCACTGTTTCCCTCCCTACCCCCAGTTTCTATTGCTGTTAATTATGAATGAGGGACAAAGGCAGGGGGGTTGCTCACTTAACTCCATGTTGTTACAGAGATGCCAAGAACACAGCCTGACAACTTGGGATCAGGTTTCCATTTTGTCTTAAATGTTATGATCTATGAGTTCATCTTAATCATCTTAGAGGACAATCTGTGGTATCACACATACTACTACTTTTAATGATTAGCTATTTTTGTCACCCATCTGTCATTTTGGCCTCTCTCCCTCAATGTTGTGGTGATGCTTTGGGATTCAACCCAGACCAGTAAGGGTCGCCACCTGCCCTGCAACTCGGAGTGCCTTAAATGCTATGCTGCCTTCTTCACAGCCCTGATACCAACAGCCAGCGGACAAGTATGCAGGTCACACCTCGGCTTCAGTTGCCCAGTTGCTGTTTTGCAGGGTGACCCCAACACCCTCCCACTTCCCCAAAGTTGGCTGTCCTGGGAGAATCTGCTGGAGTTCCCAGAATGGTGGGCTACCCACCTCAGCCTCAGCAAGTGAGAGTTTTGTTACTGCTAAGCTGTGGGAGAGTTCCCTGACACGCCCACTTGTGTCTCTTGCCAGCAAATGCTTCCAAACTCTGCCAGTCTAAACCTTGCCTTGCAAGTAATAAATGGTGAACACCAACTCTTGAGTGCCCCACAAATGTCTCCCTGCAGTGTCCAGCCCACGCTTGGAACACTCACAGATGTTGTTAAGTTTGTCGTTCCATTAAAGAGACAATACATTGCAGCTCATTAATTTAACGGGGGGTTGACAAACCTCTTATTTCCATTGTAGCATTATGTTGGTTTATATTAAAGGTAAAATGAGTTTATTTAACAAGAAGACCCAGGATTAAGTGATACCAAGGATAGGGAGTAAAGGCAGAAAGGGTTACAAACAAAAAGTAAAAATATCATTTTAAGACTAAAAGTTAACTTCAGCAATTTACAATCTTTGCCTAAGCAGGTTTCTCACCCATGTTCAATTCCCCAGAGATTTCCACCCTCTTGATTGAGGGACTCAGCGTTGTATGATTTCAAGAGCTTTGTTCCTTTGTATCTCCCCAAGTGATGGATACCAAACTGGCTTTCTGTTCCTGTTTAGATCTCCCAGAGTTCATTGACCCTGGCAGCCTGGATTTCCTGGCACAAAATGCCTCGTCAGTGTTGGGTGTGCCAGTCTTAACTGCAGTCTTCAAAGGATTAATATCATAGACAGTCATGAAACTACAGCATGGCAATGGAGTGCTAATTATTAAAGTTTCCATTCATATAACATTCTCAGCACCACAGGTACCAGCCATGGAGGCTCCACTACTCTGCCCATCGAACCAAAGAGTAATTTTTGCCTTTGCTTTGGTTTTGTGGCATTAGCCAATATGAAAGTGTAATCTACTTAGGGACATTTTAGTCCTCAATAAACCCGAACAAAGCTAAAAGGAACTCTAGACAACAATTGACTTTTTCAGTGTTGGTTATTACAGCTGGGCTATGCGCGCAAGCCCATAGGGTGTGTTGTCATGGAGGAGCCAGGAAATCCTCAAACACATTTTTGGGAATCCTAAAAACTAAGTTCAGACAGGAGTGCTCTTTTTACATGATTTTATAAAACAGACACAGTCTAATATCCCAGCCAAGGTAACACTACAAGCCCCAGAAACCCCATGCTGTTTCTCAAAAGGATTTAGCCCATTATCAGTATGGATCTTCTCAAAAAACCCTATGAAACAATCAATACTGGTAGCAATTAATTTGTTATTATTCATATTACATAAAGGCTCTATTATACAAGGCACTGCACATACAGTTACTAAGAATCAGTTGCTGTTCTGAAGAGCTTCTATTCCAAATAGACAAGCTAGAGAAAGGAAGTATTACTCCCATTTTAAAGATGGAACTGAGGCATAGAAAGATTAAGTGTCTTACCCAAGGTCACACATGAAGAATGGGGCAGAGCTGAAAGACCTGTTAAACAATTCATCTTGAAGTGGTTTCTTACAGAGGGCTTATCTATATATGGGAGCTTGGGGGTTTTAAATCACACTGACTTGATGCGGGTTATTTAACTCACAGTACGCAAGCATCATATGGGAAGGCTGTACCCGCTTTCAATTTGCATCATTGTGTACACATGGCAGGGGCTTGCTATATACTGCACATATGGATTTCTTGGAAATTATCCCATGCACCTGTGCTTCGCTGCTGAGCAGCGTGCATTCTGGGATTTTTCTCTAAGCAGGGCAGATGGTTAACAGAAGTCAAGTTCAGATTTTTTAAAAAAATCCATGTTTCCGCTGTCTGTCCCATGCGTCCTCTCTTAGCTCCACTCACAGGCTTTCCTGATCGCTATGCCAGCAAATCTTTTCTAGTGTAGACTAGGCCTGAGCTTTAGTTGCGTTCATTCTACCACTTTTCTTTCCAGAATCATGCACACATTCATGACAGGGTTTAAAGTTGAGAGAGACAAGGCAGGTGTGGTACTTTTATTGAACCAACTTCTTTTGGTGAGAGAAACAAGCATTTGAGCCACACTGAGCTCTCTCACCAACAGAAATTGGTCCAATAAAAGATATTACCTCACCGACCTTGTCTCTCTAATATCCTGGGGCTGACATGGGTACAACTACACTGATTTTAAAGTGAGCATCTAAGAAAAATCATATTCTGGGAAGTTCAGGAGTTTGGAAGTGGTAGAAAGTCTCCATCTTTAGGTCATTAGCTCAGTCCATGTTAACACCATACACATACAGAGTGAATACAGACTGATCGCTGTTTAATAGCTGGTATGACATGGATTTGATCTAGTTATTTTCCACTAGACATGTTTCAAAGCACACATTACTGCAGTTAATGGGCACTCCTGATGACAGTCTCATCAGAAAGGCCAAAGGTTAAAGGACACAGAAACTGAACTACCCTCATCCACAGACAGGTGCTCCTTGTGTTGCTCTCCACATTAATGCAAGGAGAGTGTGTCTTAAAAGGAGTTATAAATAACTTTTCATCACTCAAACCCAAGGCCTACTTCTACTTGCAGAAGACAACTGTCTGCTTTACAGAACCCTGGATTGGTACGTGAAAGGTGAGGGGACTCTGTGAATGCTTCAGCTACACCAACTTTCTGTTTACTGCAAATCTAACTTGAAAGGGCTACATGAAACAACTGCTGCTGTTTATGTGGGCATACTTGGTGTATCTGTTGTTTTGAAAGTACACAAATGGCTACAGTTACTAGGGTTATCTATTTAGCCCCTTCCACAAGCACTAAACAAACTGAAGATAGCTTTAGCATCTTAACTTAAGATCACCATTAATGGTGCATCAGAAGGACAATTCCATTCTTTGATATTATGCAACAGCTACTATTAGAATAATGAAACAGAAAAAGGTTGCATATTTCTAACATGCTAGGGACCTGATCCAAAATTCATTGGCATCAGTGGAAAGACTTCCACTGATTTCAGTGGGCTTGAATTGGTCCAAACATGAGTGATTTTGGCCGCCGACACACTGCAATGCTCCCACGGAACATTCTAGCATTTCACTAAGATAATTATGGCATGGAAATATACAAACCACACACACACCACTGTTAAGGTAAAATAAAGGGTAGAGGCTTTGATGGGCATTATTATGTATAAGGCATGACTAACATTCAATGAGAAAACACTAATTGCATGTAAAATTTTAGAAGCCATTATTTCATCTTCTCCACCCCCAGTCAAAGTACATATAGCCTGTTGTGCTAACCATTTTCCTTGCCAGACCATCCTGTAGACTATCATAGTTTGAAATACAACTTCATTCTCTCAGACATTCCCTGTGACATGCAGGTGATTCATTTTAAATGGGTTCCACTGAAACCACCATCAGATTGACTGGAATGTAAATAAATGGTCTTTGGGGAGGGAGGAGGAGAAGGAAAGAGAAGTGAGGAATCGTACTCCAGTTGCACTGTGTAATTTAGAACAGTTCCAATCTGATTTTCATTAGAGCACAATACCCCAGTTTCTGTTCACAGACATATCCGAGGACTTGTGGCTTGGTAGCAGGCTGGAAAGCTCTGTTTAAAAGGAAACTTCTCTGTCCTAGGCTGTTTCAAAATGTTGTTATGCCTGAGAGAGTTAAATGCACATGACTCATTCCAACTTTGGAGTTTTGCATTTCAGCCATTTTCCTCGCTATTCTTGTCACTAATCAACAAGGATGCTGCCACACCTCCTGTTTTTAAGGTTACTGGCCAGAATGGTTTGACTGGAGTGAAACCAGAACTGGATAACTTCTAATCCACTCCTCTTTCCTCCATTCATGAGCAATAGTTTGAGGCTTGCTGTAGGGCTTCCTAAATATTAATTGCTTGTGTGAATATAGTTAACACTATCTGATTCTAGAGAACATTGGGTAAAGAATTGAGATCAGGGTACAGACCAGTTGTAAAATAACCCCTTTCAAGAAATAGGGAAGCAATTCTGGTTTCTTGCCTCACAGCTGGAATTATTTGTTTACAGTAAAAACTAATGACCCCTCCCAAGATCCAGGTCTCATTGCTTTTGGCACAACAAATATGAAGTACAGGAATTGGCAATGTTGGCATGCGGGACTTCAGGGTAAGCACCCTTAGCGGGCCCCGCCGCTTTATTTACCTGGTGGTTCGCCAATCATGGCTCCCCCTGGCCCTAGCTCACTGTCCCGGTCCAATGGGGGCTGCGGGAAGCAGCGGCCAACACCATGCCGCTTCCCGCAGCCCCCATTGGACCAGGATGGCATGCCGGGGCCAGTGGGAGCCATGATCGGCGAACCGCCAGGTAAATAAAGCAGCAGGGTCCGCTAAGTGTGCTTACCCTGCGGTCCCGCGTGCCAATGTTGCGATCCCTGATGCAGTAAGAGGCAATATCTTCCCCAAAGAGCTTAAAGACAGGACAAATGGTGGGAGGCAGCAAATGTAAGACCTTGGTTACACTGGCACTTTATAGTGTTATAAAGCCATCAGGAAAACTATAACCTACTACCCGTCCAGACTGGTGAGGCACGTAGAGCGCTATAAGTCCGCGGTTATAGCAGTCCTGGTAATCCTCCCTTCCCAGAGGATTAACAGCTGTTGCGTATTGGGTGATATGCTTTAGCTCCAATGTAAACAGGTAGTAACAATACTGCGCTTTGAGTGATCTCTGGAAATGCCCGTAAGGTATTTAAGCCAATTGACCTCTCTTCACTTTGTTTTGAACTCAGCTGAAGGAATGCAGAAGTACATTTTCAGAGCTTATCTGTAACTCGGTAAATCAACAATGCAAATGTTTACCGAGTGAGTGAGTGAGAAGCAGAAGATTAGTACAGTCTTCATTTTAAAGACAGTGTGCTGACACACTCTCAGCACTCCAAAAATCCACTCGCTCTCTCCCTCTGCATACACACACCACACTTCCCTCCACCACCTCTCTCGTTTGAAAAGCACATTGCAGCCAGCTGAATGCTGGGATAGCTGCCCGTAATGCACCACTCCCCTGCCGCTGCAACTGCTGCAAATGTGGCCACGCCAGTGCGATTTTGGCTGTGAGTGTGGACACACTGGAGTGCTTTCCCTGGAGCTGTATCTGAAGGTGGGTATAACCAAAAGCATTATAAAGCTGTAAGTGTAACCATGGCCTTTCTCTCCTATTACAGATGAACTCAGAGATGAGTGACTTGGCCATGGTCTCACAGATATCTGTGGCAGAGACAGAAATTGAAGCTAGATCTTCCAACTCCCAGTCCCATGCATCAAAACAGCAAGACCATTCTAAAAAACACACCAAAAAAGTCAACCAAATTAGCACAGTGACAATGCATTGAAGAAAAGGAACAATCCAAACCTTAATATATTGTCAGAGAGTTTAGAAAATGTTTTTTTATGAAACTGATGTTTGTCAAGAGTTTGGAAAACATTAAGGTTTATTTCTCAGAGTCGTGACTAAACAGAAAGCAAACTGGTTCCTCTGGTGAATTTCTGTATTTATAAATGCTTTACTATCCCAAAAATGAGGGGGGGGGGGAGTTAACCCTTAAACAGGAAAATAACCACCAATAAGATTACAAATACTAATATGATCTATCATTTTTGCAGATATATTGTTGAAAATATACAGTTCTGTGTTGCAAGTACCTAAAAAGTTTTGATATTTCAACTCTCTCAGTAATCCTTAAAAGGCTATGTACACCAATGAAGCACAGAGCCTTTATATGATTCATGTAGAGCCCAAGTTAACAGTGAGAGTGACTGAAAAGTTTAGCTCTGATGGATGTTTGGCACATGTGAAATGAGTTTAGTGGTCCAAGTCCTGTTGTAACTAGAGGCCCTCCTAGACAGACGAGGCACTTAGAGCAAGTATAATGATGTTCGGACTTATTGGGAATTCCAGTAAGGTAAATCTTGGTTTTAATCTAAACCAATTTGAGTTTAGTCATTATGGGATTTAAAATAGCCTTTAAAACAGTCATTTAACTAGGTATTCACTAATTGTTAGAGCTGTAATTGCTGCAAATTAGAGTCAAATTCTTAAAACCACAAAAAGTCAGTGAAGTGTGACTTTGCGGCTGGATTCCTCACATCCCAACGTAAATCAGAAATAGCTCTGTTGAGTTCAATGGGGTTACACTGAAGTTAAACTGGAGAGCGGAGATTCAGGCCCTGCTACTGGTAGACATTTAACAGCCAGCAACATTAGAAAGCCACAACAAAGTAGTAGAAAAATACAGCCTTCAAATAATCAGTTGTTGAAACAGACACATATGTTGGTGCTGAAATTTATTCTTCAGCACAGATCTAAGTGTTGCTGTATTGCTCTTTAAAAAAAATGTAACTGAAAAAAACTGAAGTGACACATGCCGTTTGCCTCACTGAATGTTATTTTAATACTAATTTTGCTTTGTGCACAAACACTTTTCTTTAGTGTGGATAAAAAACTTGAAGATTCTGTATCTATTTCACTGGTGATGACAAGTATGTTAATTGCTTGCAGATAACATCTGTTCTAGTGAACTCAAGATGCAGACTCTAGCTGTATTGCTGGTGCTATATTCTAAGTTGTGTCTACTAGGTCTACTGCTGTTTGCTGAAGTTTTAATGCAGCTGAAGTGCCTCCGAGAATCTTCCAGTGTCTGAAACCAAATCTGCCAGAAGTCCTGGGTCATCGAAATGTCTCTCTTCGAGCACAGGCCTCACCTTTGAAGCTCAGAGACTTTCACTGACCATGACGCCAAAGTGTGCTCTGGCTGAAACAAGTTCAGGGTGATCTGCCAACAGCCCTGCATGAGAGAGCCTCTGATTTCTTTCTGTTTACAATACAGGGTGAAGGGCCTCTCCAGCTAGAAGAGAATGAGCCTGGTAAATATGTCAAATCTAAGGAGCTCTTATCCTCTCTACAGACCGCAGTTACAATTTTACAGCATTTGTGCACAGACCTAGCCCTCAAGTCACTTACCAGATGTGCCTATTGACTCTGCCAATCATGATGCTGAAGACACTTTTATAATTTCCTTTCTTCCCATCATGCTATATTTTTGCATTCATATCCTTTAAATACTTGAAGCTAATTAACTTCAATGTCAGGAATATTTCCTGGCAATCTACTATGGCAGCATATTCCAGGGGGGAGAAAGAAGTAACAGAACCAGAGGAGTTCAAGAGGAATTAGCCTTCTTTTCCACATGGCATTCTTCAGAACACAGGACAATGTAACCTGCTCAAGCAGTGGTCCCCAGACTGTGGGGTATATGGAGGAACAGTGTGGAGGTGCAGAAGGCACAGGCCAGCCCCCACAGGGGGCAGGGAGTGATATCCAGCCCTACTCCTGGCCTCTGCCCGTAACCACTGGCCCCATCTCCTGGCTTGTGGCTCCCTGCCCATAACTACCAGCCTCATCTCCTGGCCTGTGGTTCCTGGCCCCAATCATGGGCCCTGCCTCCTGGCCGCATTGCAGGCCCCAGCCATGGATCATAGGCGGGAGTGGACCAGCTAAGGTGGAGTGAGAAGGAGACACAGAAAAGTTTGAAGACCACTGGGCTAAAGGGAATGTAGCAAGGGCCCAAGGAAGTGATCACATAATTGACTTCTGCAGCAATACAACATAAGCTTCTCTGCTTCACAAATCCCCAACAATGACCATTGCTCCACTGTCTTCTAGCACCTCGCCTTGATTTCATACCATTTTTCTTTTTCTTTTTTTTTGGATCCCTTTTCCCTAGAAGAGGACATTAAGTAGGTTTCCCCATGTGCTCTGTAGCAGAGTGCAGTGAAACCTCTCAGAGCTGGGAGCAAACCAAAGGTTAAAGCACAGCAGTGTGGGGGCTTTCAGGAGGAAGAAGCTATTCTTTAGCTCCCCTAAGCCATGGAGGAGCAGAACTTAGCTGATCAGCATGGCAGTCACTTTCCATTTCTGTGCAGTTTCTAAGCCTTGTTGGAGCTGTGCTTACAGCAGGAAGACACTTGCTATATGGAGCTCCTAAACACAAAAGCCGCCACTTCTGCATTGCTTAGCAGACAAATCCGCTGTTAATCTAAGGGCTCTATCACTGCAATATATAAAGGGTCTGATACAAAGCCTGTTGACATAAATAAGAGTTTTTCCACTGACTTCAGTGGGCTTATTCCCACCTAAAATGGTGCTTCACACAATTCTTTGCTTCAGGCTGCTGCTCCTCCCACCTAACCAGAACCACAAAGGGAGGCTTTTTTGGGGAGCTTGGAACCTTTGTGAACAGCATTCCACTGACAGAGTGCAAATAAATTATATGCATTAGTGATAGTACACTGATGTGATGTTCAGAGTTATTTTGGTCAAATTAAAGGCTACTGAATGATTTTGTAGCCAATTAGTAATCCCAGATTTGCCACAGAACTCAGAAGTGGGGGGAGTAAGAACAACAATTTGCTACATTTTATTCTTTCTACATTTACAATTAGCAGCTTTTTACACAGGCCCTTGTTAATAAACAGAATTCGGTGCAGACCTGATTTTTCAGTTCACTAGCAGTAAATAAATAATTAAGTCTGAATAGTCATTGCACCACTGAGCAAGAGTGTGAATGATTCTATAGCCCAGTGCTTTGGGCCCTCACCTGGGAGATGGGAGACCAAGTTCAAGTCCTCACTCTAATGACTAATTATTTTATACAAACTGTAACAACTTCAGCAAGAATGATTGAGAGAGACTTGTCCCAAAGGTTACGGCACTCTCCTGAGAAACTCAAAGATCAAATCTCTGCTCCACACCAGTTAGAAGAGGGAAATGAACCTCTGTCTTCCATGTGCTGGGGGAGTGCCCTAACCAGTAGGCTAAAGGCTGTAAGGGGGCCACCAGCATTTTCCCCTCCTTTTGTGAATGGCCCTAAAAAGTGTGTGGGGGGGGGGTTTGCAAAAACTATTGGGCAAATTTACATTAAATATGCAAATTGTTTCAGGTGAACAAAAATGGCATTTGAAAATTAAATATTTGTCCAAAAATTTCACCCAACTCTAGTAAGGAAAAATATCATGGCATTTCCTTACCTGTAGAACCGCTCCGCTTGATCAGATTCTGCTGATATTGTCCTAAGCTCTCCCAATGAACAAATGAAAACAAGCAGCCTTATATAAATTGGAACTCAGATACATTTGAAAGAAAGAAAAACCCAGCAAGTTCACTAAGTCCATCAGTGAGAGTTTTCAGGAATTTTTGTTGTACAACAGTAATGACACATTTTACTTCTTGGGGAATTCTGCACCGCTGCACATGTGCAGAATTTATGTCCCTGTAGATTTCTTTGCTTCCCCGCAGAAAAATGTCTTTCTGACAAGGAAACCACAAGAGCAGTCATACGATCCTCCCCAGCAGTACATTTCAGGTGCCCAAGGCAGCCAGCAGAGAGATAAATCACTGTAGGGTAGGGGTGGGACTGGGGAAGACCCAGCTGGTGGCTCTTACCCTGCACCAGGCTCAGCTGCTATTCCTAGCTTGGTGGAGAGGAACAAACTTCCTCTTCCCCTGCACAGCATCCAGGGCTATGTCAGATCCACCCTTCAGATTTCTCCCTCAGCTATAGGAAGCTCTACACACTCCTTCCTCCACTTCCTGCACCCATTGCTCCTCAGCTGCAGGGGGAGGGATCACTATACAAGGAGCTGCTCCCACATCCACTCAAATCCTGTGCATCCAGAGCCCCTCATACCCAGAGCTTCCCACTGAGCCCCTCTCTCTTGGCATCTGGACCTCCCCACACCCAGCCTCCCCTGAAGAGCTCTATCTTCCCCACACACCCAGACCTCCCCCATGCTGAGCCCCAACCACCCCACACCCAGATCCCCCACTGAGCTGCCTGGATGCAGATTGTTCCATACAGAACCCTCTCAACCCACACCTGGATCCCCACACACACACACTTGGATCCTGCATTGCTGAGCTTGCCCGCCCATATCTGTTGCACCTGGCACAGAGGGACAGGCCCACCCCTGGCACTGTGTCAGATTGGGTGCAGCCTCACTGCTGAGTCCATGTCCCAGGCGAGAGCTGCACAGTGATCTCCCACCTCCGTGCAGCCAGTGGCCTGTGCTCCCCAATGCCATTCTGGAGTCTCCACATTTGACAAATGAAATGTGCAGGATTTTAAAATACTGTGTACAGAATTTAATTTTTTGGTGCAGAATGTCCTCCAGATTAACAAATGGGGTATAGTAATAGAGATCATGGTGAATTCAAGAATTTGGCTCCCACAATAAAAAGAAGTCAGTTTCAATCATGTTTTTCTATAGCAGTATGTGTAATTCTGCACATCTGTGGTTAATTTTGGCACACGTAGCTTATTTACAATGATTCTGCAACAACAGTTTCACAGCAGGTGGATATTTACCCATGAGAATGCAGCAAAGGGCTTCATTTTTATTCAGGAAACCTAAGTTCTCAAAAACGAGTACCTAAAGTTACGTTCTAAAATCCTTATTTAAGCATCTGCTTGATTCTCAAAAGTGCTGAGCACACAACAGCCCCTAGTAAGGACAATGGAAGCTGCTGGGTATTCAGCACCTACAGAAATTTGCATGCATTTTCAAGAATGTTGGCCTAAGCATGGATTGACTCATTTATCCAAAGTTTCTGTGTTTATCTTGCCTCAAATATTTTTCAGACACCATAAAGATAGAAACTCAGCTAGACACAATCAGATGTTGAAAATCTTTTTGGTGGTGAATGGCAATTCTTTAGATTAAGGTAGACAAACACACCTCTTGCTAATTATTTGGGTTCTCTGTCCTCTGTATTTTTAAAAGTTAAAAGGGCATAAAGAATTCTGTAACTTGACTGATTTCCCTATATTTAATTCCATTTATTGTACATTTCATTGAATTCTTGGTCTTGGAACAGTTTGAATTTCTTATAACTAATATTCAGTTTGTGTATATTTTTCAGTACCAAGCCAACTGGTCTACCAAAATTCTCCTTTGTATTGAATCCATACTTTATTCTGGTGCAAAAGATTTACACGGCTCTAATTGATGTCAGTTATTTTATATCACTAAGGACAATATCAGTGGCAACAGCAAAAGAAAACTTGGCTCAGGCTGGTCAAAAGAGTGGGAAAAATTTTAATTGTCCCTATTTTTCCATCCAAAAATTGAGGGTTTTGGGGGTCTGCTTCAATTATGCCACAATCTTGACTATGTGAGGTTTGCAGAACTGCCTTCTCTATGGTTCTATTTGTTTTGTATTTTAGTTTCTTCATCCAATTTATACCTGGATCCTACATTGATCTCTGCTTAGTCACCACGGTCTCACTGCACATAGCTTATTGCATGACTTGGGATCTACTCTGCCTCTTGTGGTCATCTTGAAGCTAGCAACGCTACAGTTTACTTTAAAATTTGATTCATTGTTCTGTTTTAGAATTAAATGCTTCTGACAAAAGTGAACTTTAAGTCCCACCTAACTGGAGATTCCTGATAAAAGAATTCTCAATGTAGGCTACAAACAAGTTAATCTGCCTAAGGATTCAGTATGGACAGTTATCCTGTGCTGCTGCTTTCCTCTGTTTTTTGCTACCACTAAACTAACTCTTTGAACAAGTGTTTGCCAACATTTTCTGTTCACACCATGTAGAAAACAAAACTAAATCGAATCAGAGAAAAAAAAAGTTTCACTTAAACAGCCAGGAAAAGTTAATGCCAAGATGAGAAGGAAGGAAGAACATTAAGAATGAATGTGCTGTTGGGTAGAACTTTGCAGGGTTAGGTTTATGAACTGAACCTTGTACCATCAATTCAGAAGATTAGAAGCAAAACCAACCCCTGCAGATGTGCCCTGAGAGTCAACTGGTGTAGAGCCAGAAATCTAGAATGGCAAACAGGATGTACAAACATATTAAAATAAATGCACCATTTTCAATATTTTGGACGTCTGTTTCTACAGGGCCTCACCTTCATGATGGAGTGTAAAGTAGAACTGGGCACAATTTTTCAGAAGAATAGTTTATTTGCCAAAAATGCAATTTCAGGTCAACTGAAATTGTTAATGAATTTATGTCCAGTTTGCTGATTAGTTTTGACTGAGACAAAAAAGTTGAAAAGTTTTGGTAACGTCAAAATGCAATGTTTCAATTCAACCCCAAAAATTGT
This sequence comes from Dermatemys mawii, assembly GCA_007922305.1. Taxonomy (NCBI): domain Eukaryota; kingdom Metazoa; phylum Chordata; order Testudines; family Dermatemydidae; genus Dermatemys; species Dermatemys mawii. The sequence goes on along the minus strand of ML677333.1, from coordinate 67,088,364 downwards.
TTCAATTTCCTGGCAGTTTGACAAAATGCCAAGGAAAGGCAGACTAGATTTAGAAAACAGCTGGAGGAGGAGGACAAGGACTTGCACTCCACTAGCATTACACAAGCCTCTTGTATCATGGCAAGCTCTCTCAGCCAAACAAAACAGTTCAGTTGTTCACATACATCCCAGTTTGCAGCAAGTGGCAAAAGCAACAGGAGGACATTTCCCAAAAGAGTGCAAAGAGAAGAGAATTAACCGGTACCAGCTACATCAGTCCTTCACCCATCCCCCTCACCAATAACAGCAGCTTTCAACACTCATACAAAAAGGAGACAAGATACACCAGAAGGGAGAAAAAGGAAGAGGCTGAAAGAAGAGGAAGAGTGGTGTGGGGTTAAGGAAAGGGCATGCTAGGGATATGAAAAGAGGGAAGTTTAAAGAGGAGACACTGTGAAGGGAAAAAGGTAAGGTCTCTCAAGTAGATGGTGGGGGAGAAGGAAAATGGACCTGCTAACTGCCTCCCAAATACACTAGAGGGACTTAGAAGGCCACTAGGCTTTCCTCCAAAATGGACAACAGGGAGGGGACTCAGGTCTCTGTAGCAGATGGGTGATTGTACAGGGAGAGGCCCAGACCCTTGTGAGTGCATGCACACATACATACATTCACTTAAGCATTAAATCAGTCTGGAGGATCAGTTAGTGAAAAACATTTTGTGATGAATATTTTGCGCACACCTGCTTACCATGTTAGATTTTCAATTAAGACAACTGAAATGTACCCTTTTCCTTCATTCACAGAATTTCACTGAAAAAGCAGTTTTGTGCAAAAACTTCTCACATGAGCAAAAGTTTCAAAGTCAGGCTTGTTTTCTTTATAACACTATCTAGAGGTCATAGCAATATTTCATTAGGAACATACATTGGAACAATTTGATCTCCAGTCACTTCAATGCTGCTACATCAGGGATGAATTTGACCTATCAATAGTTCGCTAAGGCTATGTCTACACAACCCAAGTTAGCCCAGGTCACCGGACTCAGGTTTGTAGGGCTAGGGCTGAAGGGCCATAAAATTGCTGTGCAGGTTTCGTCTGGAGACCAAGCTCTGGGATCCGGAGAGGAGGGAGGCTCCCAAAGCACAGATTCCAGCCCAAGCCCAAACCTCTACACAGCAATCTTTAGCTGCATAGCCAAAGTCTTGTAAACCCAAACCAGCTGACTCAGGTCAGCCACAGATGTAGACATGTCCTAATTATCCAGAATGGCAATTAAAAACTCTTCCTCTTTAACCAATATTATGAATTGTCATGCTCAGCCAGAAGACATGCCTTGATTAAATATGTGGTGGTGCTGCTGCTGTTCTCTTCAGGTTCATCATGGCAATTCAGCACTTCCTAAAAGAAAGTTTTCTATAAAAGACAAAGGCCATCAGAGGAATATTGTTCTCAAGTCTCCCCTTCTTGCTTTTGTAAATCAGAGCATTTTGCAATCATGTATCACGATGGACTTTTTTTTCTCTCTAAAAGGTGTCCTGAGTAGTTGGAGACGACCATAGTTCTGTGCAGCTTTAATGCTTGGGGGACAATTGTGGCTGGTCTTTCCTCCAAGTGTCACAGACGTTATCACAACTCCTAAATTATGTTGGGTTGCACTACGAGATTACTTCAAAGGAAAAAATTAATCATAATGTACTAAATATATTGCTGTGAACAAGTATATACTATGTTTAAGCCCAGTTTGAATAAATTCTTCCCTGACAGCTAGCTGGGACGGGGGAAAGAGAGACTTCCGGAGCAAACTGATGTACATGAACACACATATCTTCTGCTTAAATATCCAGAAGAAAGAATGAGGCAACTCAAAATAATCAACTTTGGCTGGTGTTGGGTTACAAGTCACTTTGGGGCTGAGTGCAGGGATAGTCAGGTGCTGTAGTTGATGTTGTTGGCATTGTTGTGTTGGTGCAGGGAGGCAGAGCTGTGTTTAACCTATCCCAGATGAGGGGATCACCCTAAGCTGAAAGCACCTCATTAAGGCAGGTGCTGAAATGCCAGAGGTCTGTAAAGTAAGAGGGCTGGGGACAGGTGTCCCAGGCAGGAGGTGTGAACCTTCCCCCCAAATGTCCTCCCTGGACTGGTTTAACCTGTTCCATCCCCTCCCACCCACACTCTGTTCAAAGAAAGAGCTAAATAGGCTTCATTTGTACCCTCTGATATTTTAAATCCTCAATTGGAGCAGAAATCACTTGTGGTAGGACTGTTTATACCCAGTCTGCAAAGAGCTGAAAATTACCAAGGTCACAGCAGAGAGGCAAGTGGCAGCAAAAGGTGACTGACAGTTGCCTGGTGAACAAGTGGCTTGTGAGGCAGAGAGGCACAGTGAGTAGCCAGCAGGGCCCCTAGATATTGAACCCTGTTTGCTGCTGGCTCCACCTGGCAGAAGGGTTACATATGTGTTCTTGAAGGTACTATTTTTACCATCCAACCCTTCTTTTGGTCACTCCTAAACAGATGCTTGCAAACCTTCCATTAACATTGTATAGCTGAAGGAAGGAATGAAGCAGAGTCACATTTTGTGGGCTTGCTGCATTAACAATCTGTGTTCTGGGGCCCAGTCTGGGGTCATACTGTGTCTACTTTGTGCCTCAATCTGCACTGTCATAAAATGCCCCTAAACTTTGTGGGTCTGTCCCCTGGAAGATCTTTCATGTATATGGAATACTGGTGGTGGCATAAGAGATTCTGTGAAAGCTTCAATTTCCTCCAACTTCTTAAAGTACCCTGGGATAAGGAGCATGTCCTTGGAAGGAGTTATGGCCATATACTTGAGCAACTTACCATAGCTGTTGGCAACTGGCACAACATTACAACAGGCCTTGATCTGCTCCAGTCTGGAGGCAAGGAACAACCCAAACACAAGAGCCACAGAACAAAAGGTGTGGAAAAGGGTCCATTTGCAGTCCCTCCACATCTGCTTTCAGCACTCCTGAGCCAGAGCTGAAAATCTGGTCCAATATATGCAGTCATCATAACATAATGTCCCAAGTATTTCACAGATGTCTTGAAGGATCACATTTAGTTTTCTGGACATGCAAGCTATAATCTTTTAGCAAACTTTTCCAAGTGCCTTAAAATCTCTTGGTCATTTGTTCCAGCAACTCGGATGTCATCCAGGTAGCATTGTTTCTCTGGCAGACCATGTAGAATTTCTTCCATTGACCTCTGATATATAGCTAAAGCAGATGCAATGCCAACAGGTAAGCAATTATAGCAGTGCAGACCTTTGTGTGTGTATTTATTTTCAGAAGCTGCTTTGATTAGTCTTGCATTAGCATTTGCAATGTACAATCTATTTTATCAAAATGCTTCTCTTCAACCAGGAAGACAAACTAGTCTTGATCCCTTAGTACACAGTACTTCTGGTCAACACATAGAAAGTGATTAATAGCTACTTTAAAGCCTCCATCTTCTTAAACTAGTCACAACTGATGAAGTCCACTTATTTGTGAGAGAGGACTCTACACTGATTTTCTTTACTAGTTCTTCATTCAGTTATTTTGCCCCATGACAATCTTCTTGAGTCAGACTAGATATGTTTAGAGTTGTCTCCCATGCAGTACTGATAGTTGCAGCTGTCTATTTTACACTACAACCAACATTTTCAAACGCAGGTTCCTAAAGTTAGACTTGTAAATCCCTATTTAGATAACGTACTGAGTACACGCCGCTTCCAGTAAAGTTTAGATTTAGGGATAGAAGTTTGACAGTCTTGGCCTAATCAGTTCAGCCAAAGATGAGACAGCCTCTGGCTGAACTGTAAGCAGAAGCCAGATCTCCCAAATCCCAAACCAGTGCTTCAGCCACAAGACCATTCTGCCTTCATATACAATGATAATAGTGAAATCCTGGCCTCATTGAGGTCAGTGGCAAAACTCCTTTAAAGCACCTAGGATGAAATCCTGTCTCCATTACTCTGAGTTGTTTATTCAGTACAGGTGGAAGGAGAGGTATTAAGAGCAAGGCATTAGTGCTATTCAGTAATGTTAGCATATTTCTTCATGTTTCAGCCAGCATAACAGTAGGTAATGGTTTTCTGGAACATACTGCAGTAATAGTTAGGGTTATCAGATGGCAAATGTGAAAAATTGGGACAAGAGGTTGGGTGGGGGTAATAGGAGCCTATATAAGGAAAAAACACAAAAAAATCGGGAGTCAGGACTGTTCCTATAAAAAATAAAATCGGGACATCTGATCACCCTAGTAACAGTAGTTAGAGCAGACACAGTAAGGCATACTTCTAAAATCAGATTTGATTACTGCTACACATCTGACTTGTGCGACAGGTGGTAAGAGTTGGACCTGTCACAATGTTCATTAGCTTTCTCTTATGATTTCCCTATTTCACCAGGGCTAGGAACTCTGTTCTATGTTAGTAGCCTATTAACAGATATAAGCCACTCCAAAATATATGGTAGTTACAATATGGAATGATATGGTTTTCGTACTACAGGAGTATAGAAAATTGGCTTGATAAGAACCATTAAACTTTCCATTCAAACTGCATTTCAGAAGGATCAATTCACCTTTCCATAGCTATATATAGAAGCACTGTGAGAAATCAACCCATTCCATCTTTAGTTATTTGATGCTTGTAGCGTCCATTACTCCCCTTAGCATGCTATAGTAGACTCTCGATTATCCAGGATTGGATTAACCAGGTTGTAGATTAACCAGGATGTCAAAAAAAATACGCGTAACTCACAGGGCCGGCTCTGGCTTTGTTGTCTCCCCAAGCACACACACGCACAAAAACCACCAGGGCGCAGGGCAGCCAATGAACCAACCTCCACCTCCACCCTATTTCCTATGGATGGTGATTATCTGGGATTTTATTAAACAGGATTAATTTTTTCCCTATCATCCTGGATAATCAAGAGTCTACTGTACTCCCTAGTAAGCTTTTCAGTGGAGAATTTTTAATATTCACTAAATATGCTTTTTACTGTATGTAGTGACTACATAGTGGTAGAGATGGCCTAGTATTACAGTAAGTGAGCTGTGACTAGTGAATAAATGAGGTAATTTCCTCTGCTACTATTGGAGGGTTATTACTCCTTTGTAAGTATTAGGATGACTGTAAATTTTATGTTTGAAACTGTTGATGAACCACAAATTTTAGCATGCAGGATTTATCATTTACTCCCTCCTTTTTTTAGAAAAAAAGTATCCATCATCTGCTGCAGAGCATATGTAATATCATGCAACTTAGATGACCAATCACCTGCAACAAATAATGCATGGCAAATAATTATGTACAAATTTCTTCCTGTGGGGTCACTCACATGTACTTTTTAGTGAATACAAATAATGAACACATTCTTAGAAATCAGCATCAGTTCAAGAACATTTTATTAACAGATAAAAAGCCTAAGTTCTTTAGATACTTTGATTCACAACATTTACTTCAAAGACAGTGGTTTAGAACAGCTATTACCATATGATGGAATCCATTGTCAAATCCTCATTCAAGATACACACTATAATTCATAAACAGTTTTTCTTGAAAAACAAAAATACATACCATACGCTGGGAATGTTATTTTGCGTGGTTGATGGAATATGGGTTTGTGATGCAAGCTTCTCAAATACCACTGCGGTTTTGAAATATCTGCACCTTGTGACTAGTGTCCAGATAATGTAAGAAGAGTTCAGAAACATCAAAGACCTATTGTAACCTGCCCCCTTTTGACAGTGTCTACATTGTAAAAATAGGAAGGAAGTAGAGAAGGTTCTACACCAAGGCTTTAATATGAAGCAGAAAGCAAGAGAAAATAGCATACTGTTTTCCTTTATCTCTTAATACAAGTACTTGAACAGTGTTGGAAGAAATGTTTTTTAAACCATTGTCACATGACAGACTTATTTCAACATGACAAAGGCCTAAGCCACTCAACAACCCCCCCTGCCCCCAAACCACATAACCCACAAACACAAAGTCTGCCTCAGAAAAGTTTCTTCTTTCTCACTCACCTGTAGGGTTCTTCCCCACCCCTCAGTCAGGTGTCTAAAAAAAGCAAGATTCAGTCATGGACTTTGACCTTTTCTACACCAAAATTATCACTCAGTCCAATTATTGCATAGTCCCACAGGACTAGAAACAAGTAAATGTATTAGAATCACTATGCTAATAGCCCTGGAAGATCCTGAGAAATTAAAGTTGTTACGTGTTATACGTTTTAGAGGATTTCATGACTCCCAGCAAGCCTTGTATTGCTGTGCTCAACTCAGCTAAGGCATCTGGTTTTAAAGATGGAGGGAAACAAGAGATAGTCCAGTATGATTTCTGAAAACTCCAATAGGCCTAAAGTAGATTCTGTAGCTTGGCACATACAGAATACATGACAGAGTGAGGTGGTAAGATATAGAGTTCTTATTAGCACACATTGCCCAAAAAGTGGTAAAGAAAAAAAAATGATGGTCTTTAAATGCCATGGGATACACTAAGAATGTAATGACAAGGAGTCCTGTGGCACCTTCAAGACTAAAAAATATTGAAGCAGAAGCTTTCGTGGGCTAATACCCACTTTGTCGGATGCATGCAGTGGAAGAATGCAGAGGCAGGAAATATCTGCCTCTGCATACTTCCACTGCATGCATCCAACAAAGTGGGCATTAGCCCATGAAAGCTTCTGCTTCAATACTTTAGTTAGTCTTGAAGGTGCCACAGGACTCTTTGTCGCTTCTGCAGATCCAGACTAACACGGCTACCCCTCTGATTCTTGACACTAAGGGCATGGTTACACTTGCAGGTTTACAGCGGTATTGGTTATAGCTGTCCTCATATACAGCTATAGGGATAGCGCTATAGCGTGGCCACACTGACACCCGCCAGCGCTATAGCATGGCCACATTTGCGGCACTTCAGGCGGCATTGGGAGAAGCGCATTAGGGCAGGTATCCCAGCATTCAGCTGGGTGCAACATGCTTTTCAGATGAGGGGGGATGAGGGAGGACGTGTTGCGTGTATGGGGAGGGAGAGAGCGAGTGGTTTTTCCATCCTTCTGAGAGCCCGTCAGCGTGTGTCCGTTCACAGCAAAGATTAGGAGGCTTTGTTTTCACACAGGCTCCCTCCTTAAACATTTGCATTGCTTATCTGCCGAGTTAAGAGAGAAACACTGAAAAGGTACTTCCGCATTCCTCCAGCCAAGTTCAAAAGAAAGGGAAGAGATGTCAATTGCCTTAAATGGCTCCAGGCATCTGAAAAGATCACTTGTAGTGCAGTGGGTGTCCACATTCTCGCCGTAGTGCTACAGCAGGAGCGCTACAGCCCTTATTCCCCGTGCGGAGGTGGATTACCAGGAGCGCTATAACTCCGAGGTTATAGTGCTCTGCGTGCCTCGCCAGTGTGGACGGGTAGTGAGTTATAGCGCTCCTGACGGCTTTATAGCGCTATAAAGTGCCAGTGTAACCATGGCCTAAGAATGTAAACTCTCTCTAGCCTCATTTTCGTGACACTTCACTTCCAATATAAATAATTTTCAACAATAGAAATGAGGAGTTGGGAAGAGACATCAAATTTGTGTGGAATGTAGATAATTTTGGAAATTCAGTGAAAGTCTGAAAATAAAGGACTTTTCAGAGATTGTTCAGCATAAATAGTCAGCACATATTGTAAGGGACCATTTTAGGTAGAGTGGCCTGTTTCTTTAACCTGTTCATGCTAAAGAAGCACTTCTGGCAAAAGAGGTGACATTTTAAGGCTCCAAGATGCTAGCATGTGCAAATAGATATTAACTTTGAAAATAACAAGCTATTTTTTGAAGGCCAAATCTACACAGAATGAGTTTGAAGACACCTCTTAGATTATCTACCCAGCCATCCATAAGCAGCATTCAGGACCAGCACCAGCCTTTTTGCCGCCCTAGACAGCGAAGCAAAAAAAAATTTCCTTACCTCAGTGAAGCTGCTGCCGAATTGCTGCCGACAGTGGAATTGGCAAGGAGCAGCTGCCGCCAAAATGCTGCCGACAGCGGAAGAGTCATTAAGTTGCCGCCAATATGCCGCCCCCATTCCTGCTGCCCTAAGCGACCACCTAGGTCGCCTAATGGCTAGCACCGGCCCTGGCAACATTAATGAGGCTTCTTTCAGCTGACCTGTTCTCAAGTATCTATAACAATGGCCCTTCCATGACTGACAAGAAAATAAATCCTGTATGAAAACTTTGGAAAGTCCACATCACAAATTTTGAGAATGGATTTAGAGATGCGCTTTCTAACAAAATGTTTGAGATCCACTGTTTAAAGTTAAGATAGTGCCTTTAAGCCCTTCAAATTAGACAGTTGAGATATTCGCATGAGAGAAACTGACAATGCAAAATTTTGTTCAGCCATTTAGACAACAGATTGTAACATATAAATAATTGTTTATTCACATAACGGCTACTGCATACTCTACCTAGAGGAAAGAATTTGTGATAAAAAATACCAATAATTCTTTAAGGTCTGCAATTGTTTCGCTCTTTTTTTACCTTTTCTTTTCTTTTTTTTTTTTTTACACTTTTTCATGTTATTTGACAGTTTCTTACATTTATTGATTGTAGTAGTTGATTGGACGGAGCTATTTTCCTCTGACTTTCACATTTGGCAAAGTATAATATAACAAGCTCCTGTCTCAAACAGCGAGAGAGACATTTATCCTAGTACAGACTGGGGCACAAGGTCCTGGACAACTAAACTAGTCTGTGTCTCCTGATAGATTATTCATTGTAGAATCTTGTGCCAGCATTAATCTTTACAGCCTTTTCAATTTACATTCCTTGTTCAAGAAGAGGCCAAGAACCAGCAAGAAAGCATTTATTAAATTAGACAGAGAGACTTTAAGAAAAAAGGAGAGAGCTGGATGGAGGAGTATTTATCTTCAGAGAGCTCCTGTAAAAAGGTTTGTTCAAGTTACTTAAAATCATTCTGTTTGGGCCTGACTTTTGGTTTCTATGACATTTCTGTTGGCTAAGATCCTCCTATTAAATAGTGTGTGCAAGCACATGTTTGTATGGAGGTAGGGGAAGCATTTTACTCCAAATTGAACCATGGATGTGTTGTATGACACATCTGTTTACCAACTGTAGAGAAGAGTGCACAACAAAAATCAAGTCCATGCAGAAGACTGACAACTAGTACAGCTGAAGATGTTTTAAAGTGATTAAAAGATGCAAAGTGAATAAAGCAAAGTTTGAGCTTGATTGCAATGAAATATATGCTATACTCTAAACTCAGTGAAAGGCTGCTTTTTATGGGCTCTATCTAGCACAAAGTCCAATTTTTGTGAGTTTGGCAGTAGTTGCTCTGTGGGCTTCCATCACTTAACTTTCACTAAGCCTAAGTCTCAATCAAGAGCCAAAAGTTTCTCCACATCTCCCTAGAGGTTCAGACTCCAGGCTCTGGCAACAGTTCTTTACTAGGAGCTAAAAAAAAAAAAAGTGTCATGATCAAAAAAGTACATGTATTTTATATTTATGTATGTACTCCCAAGCTGAACTCCATTTTAATATAGTACATCACCTGGGAATGTAAGGGGTTTTTGGTATGAGATGACATACATAATGCTAAGAGGGAGTTAAGGAAGGAAGTATACATTGGTAATTTAGGTTAAAATAATTACAGGGATGTTGCAATTATTCCATAAACAAATATTATATAAACCTAAAGAATTCAGAACTAAGGTTAAAATTTAAGAAATCCAAACATGTTTATGAATGGGACTGCAGTATAGTTGTAGCCATGTTGGTCCCAGAATATTAAGGGGACAGGCTAAGTGAAGTAATATCTTCATTGAACCAACTTCTATTAGTGAGAGAACTTTCAATCCACACTGAGCTCTTCTTTAGGTCTGGGGAAAGTACTCAGGATGTCACAGCTAAAAATAAGCTGGAGCATTTAACTGTGTATCTTTCCCAGACCCAAAGAAGAGCTCTGTATGGCTGGAAGACTTGTCTCCATCACCAACAGAAGTTGGTCCAATAAAGATATTGCCTCACCCACCTTGTCTCTCTACGAATGTAAATGCGGTAACTCACTTAAACAACCTTAATTCTACTCTGTAGCTTTGTGATTCAGTATACAATCATGACTAATGCATTTTACTTTTTGTGATGCCAATTTTGAAAGAACAGATTTTCAAGTCATTTGTTGTAGTCATTTTTATCTCAGATAAGAAAAATTAAGTACTTCAGTTTCAGGCACAAAATTAAGTTTTTAACTTAAGTAAGTGACAAAGAGTCCTGTGGCACCTTAAAGACTAACTGTAATTTTTTCAGAGCATGAGCTTTCGTGGGCTAATACCCACTTCGTCGGATGCAACCGA
>ML677333.1:67009588-67077623 GCA_007922305.1 Dermatemys mawii | reverse complement strand
TTCTGCAATTCCAGACTAACACGGCTACCCCTCTGATTCTTAACTTAGGTAAGTTTTTAAACTTTAAAATTAAGTTTGTGCACAAAATTAAAGAGCAAAATTAAGTTTCAGGTACAAAATTAAGTACTTCAGTTCTCTGTAAAAGGAGAACAACATTCTTCTACTTCACAGGACACCTGTGAAGATAAAGATTCTACCTGGTAGGAGCAGCTGCAGATGCAGCCAAAGCAGAGACTGCTTCACTGCAAATTGGGTACGTAGGTGCTTTTGAAGGGTGCCACAAATGCCACACCTGCCTGAATTGGGCACCTAAATACCTTTTAAAATATGACCCTAACAGGCTAGTAGCACTAGCTTGAGACAGAAACTTGCACTTCCCCACACTATATCTCCCAACTGGTAGATTTCAAGCCTCTCTCTGCTCAATGAAAACTGAGAATCTTGTGAAATTGCACCAAATTTTCTGATACTTCGATATGCAGAGGTGAGATACCGGGAACTAAAACATTTACGTTTAGTATTAGGTCCCCAATGTAACACTGCCTTGGTCTCCCTCCATCAGTCACAATTCATAAGTCAACCACTTCCATCCACAAATGGAAAGGGAAAACAGGAAGAATCGGAGGATTATATGTAAATACAATTATTTGTGAGGTCATAGAGTTAAGCTTATTCTCTAGTCTAGAGTGGTCCCATTGAAGCGTCACATTATTGCACTTTGCAATTCAAAAATAGTACAATATTTCTCCATATTTATAATGGAAAATAACTGTGGTATCTCACATGCCACCATGAGGTAACTGATTTGGAAAGTGGTGACTGTTCAAATGGTGACCATAGTATTTATTATCTGCTCAGAAGATGGAAACATAAGCTACATGCTACAGCAGTTAAGTAGTCAAGGGGGATTTTATGAGCAGCATGATCCATCCCAACTTGCTCAAAAAGCTCTCCTAGATTTCAGGTTACAGATCTGCCCTTTCCTGATGCAGCCAAAGCCAACAGGCATAGCAACCACTACTCATTGTAGTTTTTCTTACCTACTCAGGCTTCTCAGAGGAGCAGGGTCGGTGAGTTATATGGGCCCGTGGTGCCCATACTCCAGCAATATTCAGGGCACAAGGGCCTGGCTCCGCCAATGTTCGGGGCTGGGTCTCTCCCCCCGCCGCCACCCCTTGCGCCTCCCCCAGAGTTATCCTGCATGCACACTGGGCAACAGGTGGCTACCCTGCCACTCTGCACTGTGCTCCCTTGCCGACCACTGCTGGCTACAAAAGGGGGCAGCACCCTCAGTGGGCTGAGGCGGTGGCTGTGCTGCTGCCTATGGAGCGAGGAGGTGCACATTGGATGGCAGCACCCACCACCAGGGGGGGGGGGGGGCTTCCTGGACCTGAGGAGAGTCCTAGGAGCACATGTGTTGCCAGAGGAAAAGGGGAGCCCCTCCCACAGAGCTCACTGCTGCTGGTGGGTAAAGGGCTGGGGAGCAGGGAGTCCTCCTCTCTGGTCCCACCCCCAGGGCAGCCTGCCTGCACCCCAAACTCATCCCCAGCCCCACCCCACAGCCTGCACCCCAAGCCAGAGCCCTCACCCCACCACACTCCAGCCCTCTGCCACAGCCCTGAGCCCCCTCCTGCACTGTGAGCCCCTCATCCCCGGCTCTACCTCACAGCCCTCTGTCCTAGCCCTGAGCTCCTCCCACCCCTAAACCTTCCTCCTGGGGGCGGGGTAGAGTGGGACTTGGACCCTTTCTGGGCAAAAAGTATACAAACCTGCTGTCCCTGAAGGGGAGCTATTATAGCCCAAGATCTGATAGTACTGTTTCCCAGGCCAATTGCTAATGAAGTGTGTTAACCCATAGAGCTGTTACTAGTTTAGTAATATTCACAAGGAGGTTAATAGTTGCCCCTAAGTTCTTCAGCCAGTTTTCACAGATTGATGCTGAGTGTGGCATGCTCTCTCTTTCCTAAGGCTGTGAGTCTGGAGGGTTGATGCTGATAAGAAAACATTAGGCACACTTACTGTGGTGCCAGGTTATATCATTTCCATCTGTCAATTTTCACCTCAGTGAAAGTTGAGGGAAGGGCTAAGAGGAAGTCAAGAAAAACATTTCCACCTGGCCAGGTGAGAATGTTGGCAGAGATATCTAGGAGCAAACCAAAGGAAGAAGATGACAGGATGAAAGGGTAAAGCTAAAAGGAAGAATGTGTCTTGCATAGGAAAGGGGACAGTTGGGAGGAAAACCCCATTAGACACTTAGCTGTATCCGGAAGCTCCAAAGCTTTCGGGCAAGGACACATATTGGTCCATTGTGGCCCTAGATGTGAGAGTGGAAATACTGGACTCAATTTAGCCATAAGCCAACACTAGTAACACCAAGAGGAAAAACTGTGGACAGTTGTGTCAGTGTTGCAGCAAAATGGATGGGCAGAGAGGCATGGGAAAAGTCAGTTGATTCCAGGAAGTGAGGAGAGTGTTTGGATTGGAGGCCACATATAGAAGTAATGTGTGAGAGGAGAGAGACACAGGATGGGGTATACAATACAGCCATCATTGGAGGAGGGGGAATACTTATAGCTAAAGAAAGGAGAAATTTCAAGGGGGTTTCCAGCCTCATAATAATCATGTTGGGGGAAGAGGTAGGAGATGTTTACTGCAGCTCCTAATTTCAATTTGAGTCTCTCCCAATTTCCACATTTGATATGAGAAAACCAACTACATGACCTTAAATATACTTTCACACTACCACTCTCTCCCAGCCATATTACCAATACAGCAACAGAGGTAACAGAAAGCAGAGCAAGTGAGCGAAGGAAAACTGAACAACGATTGCCCCATTGTAACCCAAATATCATATGCAATGATACAATTAACAGCTAAGTAGGTGGTTTATTATACAACTAATCTCTCCAGTTCTGCAAGAAATGAGAACACCTGGCCAGGTGAGAATTTTGACATAAATGGTAGTATTTAGCCAAAACCTTTGGTAGAATTTAGACTCTAGTTTTGCCATGAGATTCATTTCTTTACAAACCTTTGGAAGTTGGCACGGAATCAACCATAGCATTAACAGTGATTTATGCTTTAGTATATATTGTAACAGTTGTGATATTTCCATTACATTTCTCTGTTCTTACATAGGTGGGTCAGTAGTAGCTACAATCCCCATTACTCTGCTCAGATGAACAGCATGGGAGATATCAGAAATCTGTTTTCATAAAGAGGATAGCAGCAGTTGGCCCAAATAGAACTCTCTGACAAAACTTCTGTTCCAGTGCAATTGGAAACTTTACTGAATATCAAGAGAGAGAAAAAAAAAATCAGAACAGGTTGCTACAGGAACCACTACAGTTGCAGACAACAAGGTATGAGCTCACCACTGGTTCAGCTAATAATTTAATGTTACCAATATCCTGGCAAAAAGAACAAGGAGTACTTGAGGCACCTTAGAGATGCTCAAAGAAATTTGTTAGTCTCTAAGGTGCCGTAAGTGCTACTCATTCCTTGTGCAGATACAGACTAACATGGCAACTACTCTGAAACTTCTTGGCAGATAGTCAATGGTTCTATGAGAAGTGAGCAATTTCAAGGTATCCATGACTAAAATTACAGAGTTGGTTAGTACCTGCTCATCTCTAGTTTTTGCAAAATGATTTCCATATTTTGAAAACTAAAGTGTTCCAGTTCAGCTGTTACTCAAATAAGTGTTGCAGCCATTTAAAAAATATTTTGTTCCACCAGTAGAAAAAATCAAGGTCCGCAAAATCCACCACCACTCTCAAGAATCTTCTTTGCTCTTCTTTTGAGTCTCTAACAAGAGTTGCATTAAAAATAATAGTCATTACTACTCATAGCATAAAAATATGTTCCCATTAAAACTGTGACCTGCTTTTAATAAATCCCAAAGTTATTGTTGGCTCTGAATTTCCTATGTGTAACCAAGTGAATATTTGTGTGCATGCACAAGTCATGGAAAACTTAATATGTTCTGAAAAACTGTTCAAATCCTTCAACAACTCATTTATTTAGTCCACGCAGATGGCAGAAAAGCTGAAGTTGTATTTTAAGCTAGTGTATTTAAGCAATTATATATAGTCATTGGAATAATAGCAACAAAAGAAAGGTTAATAAATAAAGGGTTTTACTGGTAGCATTTCACTTTGGTTGCTGTGGGCAAGAGGAATTGCCTACTGTTCTACTGTAAGGCTAGCCTACTTTAGAACTTTGATGTAGCTGAAAACACAGCCTGTTTTATAACTCATTGTAACAGCACATAGGTAAACATGTGTCCTTTGATTCTGAAAAACACTCTCAGTTGCAGTTTAGTCAGGCAGCTTTTCAGTACCCAGTTCAAAATATAAATTGCAAGTAAGCTTCCTTCAGTGAAATCCTGAGCCCACTGAACAAGGGAAATTTTACCATTGGCTACAATAATGGGGCCAGGATTTCCACACCTTGTGTTTTTAATCAACAAAGGTGGCAGAAAGTTAATTGGCATCTTTCAATCCCATCAATCATTTTCTCTGCCCTTGGACTAAGTTCCAACTAAACGTAGTTTCTACTTTTCCAATTAAAAGGGGCGTTTATAAATTCCATAGTTTCACAATAATATTTCAGTTCATTGAATGAATACCATTAAAAATGGTAAAAATGGTAAAAAATTAAAAATTTAATGGATGTTGCACATGCTCAGCACCTCAGAGCCAGGCCCATACTGTGCTAAATTTAAATTACAGCCTCTGGTGATGAGACTAGAGTTGTAAATTGTCCCCCACTGCTCGCTGTAAATGCAAGCACAGACCAGAGTCAAAACAGGTTTTGGTCAAAGAAAGCACAGGACAAAGGAAAGACTTCAGAAACAGACTTATAATTTCTACTAACCTGACAACAGTGCAAACAGTGGACAATTCTACGAACGGTTACTGCCTTTTGTTCAGGGATCAAAATTTTGAGCACAAAAATGTAAATACTGATTAGGTATAGGCAAAGTTGACCTCTACCTTGCCTTAAAAGTACTATAAAACTTGATAGTCACCAAAACAAGATGGTAACAATGGTTTTATTTGTCAGTCATCATACTAATAATAAAATAATAGTAAAAATAACAGATTAGATCATAACAGCACCTTAACATTTAATTTCACACATAAATCATAGAACCTTACTCAGCATTTTTACATCAAACCTACAATGTCCATTTGACCTATACAAAGATATGACTCTTTCTGCTAGATTAAAAAGACCCTCAAATCTTTCCTCTATAGTACCTGCAAACTGATCAAGTCATATTTTGATCTTTTCTTGAATGATCTAAATAGTTTCAGCTTCTTAAGAGTCTCACTATACATCTTGTTTTCCAGAACTTGATCAGTGTTTTATTTCATTTTTAAACCATTTCCAAGTTGTCAATACCCTTTTGGTTATACACAACCCAGAACTGGACAAAGTATTATACAAATGACCTTACACTAATGCCAGATACAGAGGTAATACATTATCTCCTTCCTAGTTGAAATTACCCTGCCTATGCAGCCAAGGGTCAGGTTCCCTTTCTCAGCTACAGCATCTCACTGGGAGCTTAATTTCAATTTTGTTATCTACCACGACCCTAAAGTCCTTTCAGTGTCACTGCATTCCAATGTTACAAGTATGACATATTCTTTGATGTACAACCTTGCATTTGGTACTAAAAATACATGCTGAAGAAGATATAGGTGAGTTCCCATCATTATCTACCATTTTGACAGACATTTGGGGGTCTGCTAATTTTACCAGCTATCATTTTAAATTTTCTTCCAGATGACTGATAGAGATATTGAATGGTTTTGGGCCAAGAACAGATCCCCAAAGGATCCTACTAGAATACCTCCAATAGCTAATAACAATTCACCACCTATCAGTTAACCAGTTTTTACTCCATTTAACATGTAGCACACTGATTTTATATATTGCTATTTGGGGAAGGGAGGATTAAACAGAAGATCTGAGAAGATTGTTTTTTTCTTTTAAGGGATGTAAAACCCAGGTGCAGAGAAATTAAGTGGTTTACCCAAGGCTGCATAATGAGTCAGTGGCTAGAACACAAGTCTCTTCACTTCCAGTCTTGTATCCTAGTCTAAACTTAAAAAAATAGCTTTTAACAAATATTCAGACACTCACCCATAAATTCACTTCTCAGAAATATTCACACCAAAAAAGCCAGAACATACCAAGTCTTCGTGGAAAATGAAGACTAGTGAATGCAATTAAATCAAAATTTACTTTTGAATGCCATAAATACCAGGGAAAGGTGCCTGCTGCTTAGCCAACTACGAACACCATTATAAGACCTGCTGTATACACACTGACTTGATGTGCTGACTTGGGCAGCACTAGCGTACATCCTATCATGTCAAAGAATCAATTTCAGTATTTGAAGTTACCAGAAGTGGAAATATACACAATTAGTCTACTTTTTATACTGAAGTATCAACCAAAGCTTTAAAATATCTATTATAACCCCTCACCCCCCAATTTATATAACCTGCTTGTCACAGTGCCTATGACAGCACATGCCTCCCCTGTAGCACCCTGGATAGTCTGTTTGGAAGGCACAACCTTCCCTACCCGGCCCTCCATACAGTTTCACACCACAACGTGGCCCTCGGGTCAAAAAGTTTGCCCACCTTGCCCTAAGTGATGTAATGAACAAAACATATCCTTCAATTCCCTACTTAAAACTCACTGAAGTCTTAGGTGACATTTGAAGACATGTTTGAATTGATGGTCACTTTTGCTGTAATTCTTCATAACTGAACATTCCTCCTTCAGCAAAGGACAAAGAATTTTCTACCTCAGTGGATGATGAGCTTTTAAAATGGCGACTGTATTAGCTTTCAGTGGGACTAGCCTAAAAGTTGTGGAATCTCCTTCACTGAAGGTTTTCAAACAGAGGCTGGAGTCTTCTGTCTTGGATGGTTTAGACCCAGCAAAACCTGCATCTTGGCAGGGGGTTAGACTAGATGACACTTGTAGTCCCTTCTAGCCCTAAGGGCCTAGGATTCCATGGCCATAGGCTCCATTCTTATGATCCTCACACTAATCCTCTTGGTCTCTTGACTGCATAGAGGGTCACCATCTTCCCTGTAGTCTCAGTCCCACAGAGAACTAAGGGATGGATACTGTTTTGGAAAAGGGCACCTGTCATAACACATCCTTACCAGGGTGTCCCCATGCAGTGCTGTGCAGTGCAGCAACCACTCAGCCTCAGTTTCTCAGCTACTCTTCCACTGCCCTGCCCAGCCTCCAATGCCTTTTGGGTGGCAGAGATTTAGCCCCCCAGTTAGGTTACCCACAGTTCTGACCCTTCTAGAGGTCAAAGTCCAAAAGAAGTATGAGGCAACAAATTTTTTTCTTTCCTCCAGGAGATCTGCAAGGAACTAGGCTTCCCCCATCCCTGGCCCCAGCCAGCCTTCTCTTTCACAGTAAGAACTCCACATCTGCTCTGTGTACCCCCTCTCCAACTGAGAGGGGCAGGCTCTCCTTTCTAAGCCCCTCCCAAGAAGCCAGTTTCCTACTCCAGGTGTCTCAGTTTGGGCTTAAGTAGCCGATCAACAGCTTCTGACGTTGTGTGGAAGCTTGTCTGCCCCATCACAGAGAGGGTCCAAGAGTCTACAGAAATCTCCTTGAGTTTTCATGTGCTAGCCTCTTCTGATAAACTTTCAGTTATGAAAATCAAAAAGTTAAACGAAATGTTTAGGATTAAAGTTCAAGAAGGATCTGTGCACTCGATCAACACAGCAGACAGGGCAACAAGAATCTGAGATGTGTGCATGGGGGGGTGCGTGGAAGGGTGCAGAAGGGAGAAGGAATACAGGTTATGTGCACACACATGAACGTGAAGAACAGACAGGAGTGGTAAAATGGAATGTACATTTCAGCTGTTTTTGTGCTGTTCTGGCAATGCACAGTAGCCATAAACCCATATTAAGTGGCCAGTGCACTCTGGCTGCTGCGCACTCCAGAGCAGCATAAAGCAACTGGAGTGTACCGGTGAATCTGGCCCTAAAAGTTAAAATAAAGATTTAAGTTTAACAACAAATATTTTCAAACCATTAGAAAAACCACACCACAACATTCTCATAGGGTTTCCTGTTCAGTGATCATATATAAAAATGTAATAAAAATATCCTCGACAAAAAGTTCTGTTGAAGTGGAGCTAAGGCTATGAACTCTTTCTGTAATTTAGGGCAAAATGCATTGCAGGGATATAATTATCTGCAGAACAAACCTTTTAACCCAAGGAATTCATAGTAAAAGGTTAAAATTAAAATCCAGCCATGTTAAAGTATGAAACTGCACACTGAAGGCACACAAACATTAACTTTGCCCTACAGTGGCATCATGAGGGGGAAATATTATATTTTATGTGTCTTTAGAAGTCAGTTTAATCTAATCTGGGACTACAAACAATAAAATGCCTTAAATATAGTTATGACACTGGGTCACTTCTGGGCAGAATCAGAGTTATTTGGTTGCTCTAACTCTATTTTTGTACATTAACATGTCTGTATTCCCCCCGCCCCAAGTCTAATGACTAGACTTTCTAAGTTTATGCTGCTTATTTTAGGGTTAATTACAACATCCTGTGATGAGGCAGACCAGCCCTGCACTGGGATAAAGGGGGTTAACCACTCCCTCTTAGCAGAGGAAGCCCCACCTCAGAAGTCCTACTGGGCACGCTCCCGCTGACAGAGCAGTATAAAAGCTTGCCAGATTGCCCAGTCTGGGCTGACTGCCAGAGGGGAAGGATGCACACTGCCAGCTCCTATGGTGGTACAGCCTGGCAGGGACGTGGCCTGAAGCACAGCCAGATGTTGGCCTGGAGGGGGAATGCTGCAGGAGACCCCTGGATGCTGAAAGCCCAGCAGTGTGGGTAGGAAGGGGCCCAGGGGCTATTTAAAGGGACATGCATGCATGCTCAGTGTGTTGTGGGTGGATCCCTGCTGAGCTAGAGGCAGGGAAGCCCCACCAACAGGTGAGCCCTGGGTTGGGACCTGGTGGAGTGGGTGGGCCTGGGTCCCCCTACCCCTGCAGCCACTGGGCTGCATTACCCCTGAGAGAGGGGAGCTCCATTGACTCTGGCCATTGGGCCATGCTACCCCTGAGAGAGGGGAACCTCTAACTCTGGCCACTGAGCCATGCTACCCCAGAAGGAGACAAGTGGAGGTGTAGAAGAGGTGAGGACCCCTTGCCCACTCCCCTTTGGACCTCCAAAAGGGGCTGATGAGGTATGAGCCCTGCCACAATCCCTATGATGTGTTTTTGCTAAATCACTACTGGTACATACACTCAAACTTTATTCTCAGATGAAAACTGAGACTATATAGGTGTACTTACTCATTTCATATACAGGCATCTAAATATGTATTTAGGAGCTTCACTTTTAGCATCCAAGTTAAACCAGTCTCTGCCACTAGAAATATAAGATCCCTATCCTGGAAAAAGAATGACATAAGCCATCCCTTGTGCCCACATGAAGCCAGCAGGATTCCATGCAAGCACTGATAGCCATCTGCCTAGTTCTCTTTGCAGGTTTGATCCCTTAACAGACAGCACAATTTCTGAGGTGATGCAAGCTACACAACTTTAAAAAATAAATAAAAATCACACCTTTCCTGTTTACTAGTTTTAGTTTAATTATTGGAGGCTAGTCCATATGAATTTTATATTTTTCTTTTCAAATACTTAATGCATTTGAAAATATTGCCTTTTTCTCATTTAATCATAGTCCTGGCCTATTTTCTCTCTCTTTTTAAGTATATAGTTTACTGTAACAAGCTCCCTGCCGAAAACTAAAATAAAACTTTCTTGGTTGATTTCTGTACTGTTATAATAAATCTCTCACTCACGGTATCATATCTCAATGACCAGAATGAGCACCAACCAACTTGAAAAACGTGCAACGAGGCAAAGATATGCATTTGTATAATTTCAAGTCTCTGCAAAATACTTTACACATACACAGATGTAGCTCCTAGAAGTTCCTGAAACAGTGCATGGATGAGCCATTATTTATTTCCAAATAATCTATCATGCTCTTAGGCCATGCAACTAAAGAGTGGTGGAGATCGATACAATTTTGCAGTTGTAGGCTGGGAGTAGTAGTCCCCACAGGACATCCATCCATATTAAAGAAGAGCAATTACAATCTGCTCTATTTTATGCTCAGCTTTTTGAAAGTTGCCAACACATCAGTTAGCCAAAGTTTGAGTGATTCTTCTTTAACCTTTTTGGCCTATTTGCATATTATATTTACTCTGCTCACATTTGGTTATGCAGAATTCATTTTTTGGAAGTGCAAAATATTGTAAGCTTA
Organism: Dermatemys mawii; assembly: GCA_007922305.1. Taxonomy (NCBI): domain Eukaryota; kingdom Metazoa; phylum Chordata; order Testudines; family Dermatemydidae; genus Dermatemys; species Dermatemys mawii. The sequence continues at coordinate 67,067,269 of ML677333.1, read as the reverse complement.
ACTACACTGTCTCATGCAACTTCCTGATCGGTCTTCAAACAGCCTGCAAATGACAGATTATTAGATATTTATGATTTTCATGTTTGTAGTAGAGTTTTAGTTCACCCGTGTGCTATTGCTTTTCCATTTCTATCCAGAAAAATAAAAGCAACAAAGGATTGGACATTGACTATCTGAGCTGTTCATTTTGGTGGATAGTAAAGAAAAAATCATCATCCATTTGGATAGTCTATCAAGACAGCTTTTCAACCACACACATATAGCTACAAATCATCTTTAATTCAGAAGAACTGAAGTTTGGATGTGGTTTCAATTAAGGATACTTGGTTCATTTCAATATCTGAACCATGGCAAACTCTAGAGCTAAGGTTGTAAGACTCATTTATAACCCTCCTATTTTCATTTCTTTATTTAAAAAAAAAAACTTCCCAGAAGTATTTAGCTGCTTTGCACACAGATCTCAGAAAACAGCAGATTTAAGTTTTCTAACTTTGCATATAACTAATGGACAGACAGTCACTGTCAGCTTGAAAAAATATTTTGAATTATAAATGTATATCCAATTGAAAATGTGTTTTGGACATGGGCAGTCAAACTCCCACTGACCTCAGTGAAATGTCTTAGATGAAGAAAGTTAAGCACATGCTTTAGCATTTGTAGGACTGGAACCTTCACTTTTAAAGATGTCAATTTCCTACAGCCTTATGGAATTATGCAATTTTTTTTGCACAACTATATTGTTATAGCTAATAATTTTAATTATCCTCAGTTAATAATTAACTGAGGATAATTATCCCCAGTGTGAAAGTTGTGTGAACTAATTGAACTCCTTAGAGTGGCAACGAAAGCTTTTCTCCCCACCATCTACAAAAAAAAGGAAATTAATGCAAAAAAAATCTTGTTATTGCAATATGAAGTCTACCCATTTAGCTATCATCAGGAAAAAATTAAACTTTTCATTGCAGCATTAACTCACCCACATTGCACATTTACATAATTTATGGCATGCCATCATTGTGTTCAGCCTTGTATCAACCAGACTTTTTGAGCCTGACCCAAAACCCACTGATTTCTTTGGCGTCAGGCCCAAAGAGTTGGAAGAGAAGTAGGAGACCTAAAGAACATCTGCAGTATATTTTTGATAACTTTAATATGCATACAGTGGGCTAGTCTTTGCATTTGTATGATGTCAGCTTTGAGCACGTATTTTAATAATGTGGACCCACTTCTTAATAGAAAGAATGTCATGAACTGCCTGCCTTCCCACCTTCAATTGCATAGGCCATCTCCCAGTGAATAACTCAAAGATAATTGTACAAAATCCTTTTGGCAATTATAATAACTGTTCAGTAGCAAGGATGGCCCTTCTTCATTGCCAGGCACTTCCATGGGCATTCAGACTCTTTCTGTAATGAAGAGCTTGAATGCTTGTAGGGATATCCAGGGACCATATGATTTTTAAAGTCACTGGGGTTTGCCTAAAATCAGATGAGAATAGAATTTGACCAAGTACACCCACTAAGTGTGCATTAGCACTGAAAGGAAAACCGTGACTTTACAACTTTTGGATTAACTTTTCTTTCACATTGAGCATGAGTGCACACTAGTATGAAAACTGAAGCCCTGAAGATACTTTCAGAAAAGCCCAGAGAAGGATTTGCCTTGTAACATCCTTCCCCACTTTTGGGAGAGGCCAGTTTCTTGAGTCTTACTCCGTGCTAAATCACAGCACCCTCTCCTCCTCCTTTCTTCAAGTGGCCAAGATACTCCTTCAGTCAACGGGGTCATCCATAGGTCAAGAAGCAGCCTGAGCTGCCTCCAAGAGGGAGCATTAGAAGAAAAACAGCCCTCCATTTGCAAAACACAGCCAGACAGCAAGTACCCCAGCAAAGCGAACACCTCATAGCATTTAGCATGCAATTGCTACATATTCCCTAGCCTTTGGAGTCTTTGCTTCCAAATAAACCAGCAGGAATGGATTCACCACCACTCTTGTACATAGACCCTGAAGTATTTTTTGTACCTTATTAGTGACTCTATAATCTAAAAAGTCTCCCTGCATAGCACTGACTTTTTTGTTTTTTCTGGTGGGTGCTTTCGAAGGTGTGTGTGTTGCGGAAGGGAGAAAAGGAGGGACGCTCTGCCAGGAGGCTATTTTCAGCATATTTATACGTGTCTTTCATATTTTAGTTATTGAATGTGTCTATCATCGGTATCTTTACTATTTTAATAATGATTAAATTAACAACTATATAATTGCATTATCATGAATTACAATATTAAAATCACTGCAATCACCTACAAGCTGTCTTCGCTACCATTCCAGTTTAAAGACATTATGTCTCACTGTAGCTTCCGCTATGACAGACAGGATTTGCCATTTTTACCTGAATTTCATGTACAACTTTGTTGCCAAGTCACCCAGTTTTGTAAGATTTCTTTGTAACTTAGTTAAGTCCAAAGCAGACTGCAATCTTGAGTAATTTTGTATCTGCAAATTTTGCCACCTCACTGTTTACCCCTTTTTGTAGATAATTTATGAATATGCTGAACAGCACTGATCCCAGTTTAAGCCATTTTTTAATCATGATTAATTTGTTTGAGTTAATTGTGTGAGTTACTGTGATAAATCAACAGTCCTAGTCTTAACTAAAAAGGTAAATTGTGACATAATACTAACAAGGGTGAAGGAACTGCAACCAAAATAGAGACAGAACAGGATAAAGAATGTTTAGATAAGTTAGATATATGCAAGTCTTATAGGCTCTGATGAAATGCGCCCTAAGGAACTTAAGTAGCCAGCTGAAACAATCTTTGAGAACTCAAGGAGGATGGATGAGATCCCAGAAGACTGAAGAAGGGCAAACAGAATACCTAGATTCCCCTTTTAACATAAAGGACCCAGGATATTATAGATCAGTCAGCTTAGCTTCAACACCTGGAAAGATTCATATTCAATATTTAATCATTTGTTCCAATAAGCAACTAGAGCAATGGTGGGCAACCTGCAGCCCATCAGGGTAATCCAATTGCAGGCCGAGAGACATTTTGCTGACATTGACTGTCCGCGCCGGCATGGCCCCAGAGCTCCCCATGGCTGCGGTTAGCCGTTCCCAGATAATGGAAGCTGTGGGAAGCAGAGGGCCACAGGTTGCCCATCAATGAAGTAGAACATAATAGGGTTATAAGTAATAGTCAGCATGGAATGGTCAAGAACAAATCATGCTAAACCAACTTAATTTCCCTCTAACAGTTATGGACCCAGTGGATAGAAGGCGAAGAAGTAGACATATCTTGATTTTAAAAACGCTTTTGACATAGTCCTCACATGATATTCTCATAAGCAAGCTAGGGAAATGTGGTCTACGCAAAATTACTATAAGGTGGTTAACAAAACTGGTTGAAAGACCTTACTCGAAGAGTAGTTATCGATGGTTTTCTGGCACGGGAGAGCGGCCAGGATGCAGAAGCACCTTGTGAATGGGTTCATGGAGTGAGAGCGAGGCAGCTACTAAGTCTGGTGCTCTGTGCTCTCCCATCCCTCCATAGTAGCTGGCACATTGTGCATCCCCTTTCCTCCCACCCAGGTGTTGGTGCTCTGTCCCATCCTCCACTTTACCATGACAGCTAGTGCACATGCGCCTGCTCCTACCCCGTGTATGGATGGGTAAGGTCTGCGTGCAGGAGGGGATCTGATAATCTTAAAACATGAAGGAACTGTAATAAAGATGACAGCAATCAATTGTTCTCCATGTCTACTGAAAGTAGGACAAGTAGTAATTGGCTTAAGCTGCAGCAAAGGAGGAGATATAGGTTAGAGATTAAGAAAAACTATAAAGATAGTGAAGCTCTGGAATAGACTTCCAAGTGAGGTTGTAGAATGCCCATCATTGCAGGCTTTAAAGAATAGGTTGGACAAATACCTGGGATGAACTAGATTTTCTTGGCTCCTGCCTCAGAATCCGGCCTCTCAAAGTCCCTTTCAGCCCTACATTTCCATGACACTAGAGCTGGGTGAAATTTTTCAATTGAATGTGACTTATTTATTTTACCAAAACAATGTGTATTTTTTTATTTGAAACAACTTTGTTTTGAGATTACATCACTTATTTAAATGTTAAAAACACTCAATAAATGGAATGTTTAATTCTGGGTCCAATGAAACATTTCATTTGATCCAAAGTTGTTTTTTTTTTTGGTTTGACAAATAATTTGAAAAAAAGTTTTGGGTCAACACAAAAATGAAAATTTATTTAACTTTACAGCTCAGCCCATGAACCAAAACATGATATTAGAACCGTGTTAATTAATATTACTGATAAATTATTCCTTTACAAATACAATATAAACTCTAGTACTAGAATCATTCCTTTCTGTGATTCACCTAAAATAAAAGAAAGTAATCAGAAGTTATAGGAATCTAATAAATTCACAGTACAGGATCGCTATATGTTTTTCCTACATCAACGTCTTAAAACAGAATATTCTATCAATCCACTCCTCAGACAATTAATATGTTAACTAAATTTGCTGACAGGCATCTTGTGTGAGATTTATAATCTCCTCTTAGTCCAAGTGAAATATTTGTCTTTCTGCAGTGTTTTCCAAGTATATATATGTGTTTAAGAGCTCTACTGTCCTATTCAATAACTCCATCCAAAATTAAGGTTAAAATTCACCTTCTAACCCAGCTCTCATGAAGCTTCAAACAAACTGGCAGAGAAGGACGGGAGATTATAAGGGTGGCATTATAAGAGACCTACGTGGCACGATTATATTTAAGGTTCTGTCAGTTTCTACATTGTACACTCTGTTTGAGGTGTTTGTAACTTGACTGTAAAAAATGTTTTCTGGGTGTAACTTGGCATACCAAGTCTTAACTTGACAGCAAATATATTTTTAAAACAAATCTGCAAAAAAAAAAAAAGGAAATCTGTCTAATATTCAAACATGGTTTATTATGCATGGTCAAACTTGGTTTATTTTTTGAACTCCAATACATTAAAAGATATTTTTAAAAGTAATTTTAGAGCTCAGATCCTCTATTCACATAACAGCAATAACAGTTTCCTTTTATAGTGTTTTTCACCCAAGGCTATTAAGACATGCAGAGGCTTAATTAATTAATGCCTGTAAAGTTCTCCCTGTGAGGTAGATTGTAACACATTACCCATAAACAGACGTTAAGTGACTTGAGCCTGTCAAAGCCAAAACAGTAGTCAGGAGTCCTGACTTGGTTACCTATTCTAACCATTAGACAACCATAATTATAGCCAGAAGCAATGCCCATTTCAACAGCTTTCCAAGGAAAACGTGTATTTCATTTGAGCTGGTCAGTGGTTGGTATATTTAGATTTGTATCTTATAGGCCTTTAACTTGTGTACTACATTTTCAGGGCTCAGTTGTGCCTGGAAGGCTTGTGAAAATGTCACTGAAATCTGTGTAATCACTTTCAGTGGGCATTGGATCAGATCCAATAGGCAATACTAGAGACTGTATAGAGCCAGAGCCCAAAGCACAAGCTCTCTGGGAGATATTAGGTGTACAGGGGGAATAAGCCCCACTATTTTAATCTGCTTATTTCCTGGAGCAAGTCACATATTGGTTATTTGTGTTAAAAAGAACCTATAGGTGCCATCTGAAATCAGGACCCCAGCCTCATTAAGACACTGTAAAAGCCTGATTGTTGCTATCTTGGGGAGGCCAATGATATATTGACCAATGGGTTATATACACACATAGTAAGACACAGCCCCTGCCCTGAAGAGTTTGAAGTTTAAATAGACAAGGGGTGTGAAGGAAACAAGGCCAGGGAGATCAACTCCCTTCACCAAAAGCCACTCAGAATATCTGTGGAAAAAAAATCAGGAGAAAAAATCCATCCCTTTAGTGCAGTCCAGTGCTCAAGCCACCAGATCAGTCTGCCTCTGTCACTTGTGTTTTCCCACCCCATATGTCTGAGGGTACCCAAGGGGAAGATGTGCAATGTGCAACTGAACCAACTGCACCAACTGCTCTGGTGCCCGTGTAGAGAAGTCCTAAGTCAAAGTTTCACTGCTAAATACAAGGATTGAACTGATTGTTTAGCATAACTAGTTAGCACGTGTTTCAAGGGACCATTCAAGGTGAAGTGGCCCCTTATCCCCTCTCCAGTCACAGGGAGAAAGGGGGGATGGGAAGCAAAAGGGAGGTTGGTAGTAGGTTACAGATTGTTGTACTAAATCATAAAGCCAGTGGCTACTCAGTCTGTGATACTTAGTGTCTAGCAAAGCTATGAGTTAAGCTCCCAGGCTCATCTTTTGAAAGTGTTGTGAAGGTTTCCTTTGAGCTGAGCACGAGGTCTCAGATCAGTTTAGAGTGATCACTTGTGTAGACGATTCTACACTGTGCAACTTACAGCAGACAGCTGTGCAGCTACAGTAGTGCTGCTGTAAAGTACTCAGTGCAGGCTCCCTGTGTCAGCAGGAGAGAGTAAAATAAAACCACCCCCAAGAAGGGACAGTAGCTGAAAGGAGAGCATCTCCTGCCAGCAAAGTGCTGTCCACACTAACTCTTTACTTTGGTAAAACTTTTGTCAGTTTTGTTTTGTCAGTAGGGTTGTGCAGTGTAGACTGCATTTCTAACATTGCAGATTTATAGCAGTGTAACTACTTCACTCAGGGGTGTGAAAAATCCACACCCTCTGGGCAACATAGTTATACCAACATAACCCGCCACATAGACAGTGCTAGGTCAACAAGAGTTTCTCCTTTCAACATAGCTACTGCCTCTCAGGGAGGTGCATTAACTATGCTGATGGGAGGAGAAGTTCACCATTGGCATCAGACTGTCTTTCACTTAAGCACTACAGCAGTGCAGTTGTGCCAATGGAGTGTTAAGTGTAGACCCAACTTTAGTTTCCCAGACCTGAAGAAGAGTTCTGTGTGGCTCAAGATCTTCTCTCTTTCCAACAGAAGTTGGACTAAAAAAAAGATTACCTCACCTACCTTGTCTCCCTAAATTTCAAACAGGTAAGGCATAAACAAAGGTAATGTTTTTTAAATGAACCTGAATCAAGAGCCAAGAGTTTGAATAACTTTCTCCCCTTTGTTTTTCATTTCTATGCACTGCAATTCTTCCACTTCTGTGATTTGAGAGAGACAAAAGGCTGTTGATGCTGTCAAAAGTCGGGCATAACTCCATGGAACTACTCACCTGCATAAAGTTATGAACATTTGTTTTTCAGAAACTAGACCTAAACAAATGCATATGAAGTTCTGGGAAAACATCTGAATTTTGAATTTCAAAATCTCATCAACTTTTGAAGATTTAGGTTCACCCATCTCCAATCAAGAACCAGTTCCCAACGCTTAAGCATTATATTGATATGCCTGTCTGTTGATTTGAGTAGATCTTCACGTTCTTTTAACTAAGGAACAATGGACTTTCTGCATCTTTAATTTATTGGTGTAACAAGAGCCATTAGGCTTAATCAAGTACTCTTCATGAACAAAGAGCAGTACAATATGTGGGTGAAAACTGCAAATTCTGTGTGTCATAGTGGAAGACTCATTGATGTTAAAAAATTGAGTTGACTTAAATGTTTAAAAACTATGGTAAAAATTAGTGTTTCACAGGAGAAAGGAGGAGGGGAAAAAAAAAGAATCCACAGAGGAAAACCTAATCCTTACCTAAGGTATTTCATAGATATCATTTTGGGAGGTGAACAGTACTAACAATAGTGGGGCTAAACATTCAACTTTCAATACTAAAAAATAAAATTGGCTACTATTCCCCAGTAAACCAATTATTTCAATTCTCTGTTAGATTAACATTCATTGTGCTCAGTCAACTCTAATAGTCATTATATCTTACTCATGATGTACAACAAAAACTTAACAATTAGAATCCTATAGGATTGTTTGTCTACATTTTAGTGAAACTATAGAAGTAAATGTTGCTGAACATAGTCTGTTTCTGTTTCACAGCAGTTCTTTAAGGGCTCTATCATTAACATCTTGGTGAGTTTAATGGTAAAATTTAACTGGGGTGAACTGGAGTGGATGTATTTACATTCATTCTGACTCTATTTTAGGCCCTTATCCTACCATTTGATCAGCTAGTTTGGATACTTGCACGAGCATGGAGTTTTACTGACATCAACAGCAGTGGAGGATCAGGACTCTAAAATGTACCAGGAAACCTTTTTGAATTACAGGGGTGTAATTCAAAGCATCCAAACAGCAATCACCAATTGTATCCCTTCTAATTCCTAAGCATCATTTTTGCTCCACCACAAGGAAGGACAGTAGAGTCCAAGGGTAAGATTTCAAAATAAATGGTGTAAAAAATAATTTAACTACCACCGTAATAGGTTGGACCCCCTTTCCGGGATGCCACCTGATGTGCTGGGGTCCCACTGAGTCTGTCCATTCCACCAGCCGGGGTTCCCTCGCCCTGTCTGGTTTTCTCTCTCCCTCACATACACAGGTAGGGATGCACCCTGCTGTAGAATCAGAGTCTGCAATCAGCTGTGTGTAGGAAGACTCAGCTCGGGGAATTGCCCAACACTCTGATGCACACACCCTCTGGAGTGTAAACCCAAAATTATATTGTCTTGCACAGTGTAGAGATTTATACTGCATAAGCTCATTAAATTTTCCCCCTCCCTCTATGTGCAGGAAGATATGCACAGCTTTGTCTCCCCTTCCCTGTTATGAATTGCACCAACTGGTTATAGAATAAACAAAAGCCAAACTTATTAACAACAAAACAGATTTTACAAGATTATAAAGAATAGTAAGCAGATTAAAGCAGATTACTGAGCAAGTAAAACAAACATGCAAACTAGGCTTAATACATTAAAGAAATCAGCTACAAGTAGTAAATTTCTCACCTTAAATGTTTTATGCAAGTTGCAGAGCTCCTTGAAGGTAAACTGCACAGCTTGCAGTTTAAATCTCCAGGTATATCCTTCACAGGCTGACCTCTCTCACCTGTACTCAGTTCTTGCCTCCCTCTCCCGCTTCTGCAGCTTAGTTCCTTTGTTTCTTCAGGTGTTTTCAGCAGTCTTCCTTCTTGGGAAGGGAGGTGGTGAAGAGCAAAGATTAACTCACTTCCCAGCATTCAATAGGATTTGCATATGGTGGGGATCCTTTGTTTCCTAGTTTGATCCACCACCCCCTTCTAGTGGAAAAATACCAGCTCAAGATGGTATCCTGTACCAGGTGACAAGATCACATGACCTTGCAGTGTCAAGGCAGCATCCCAGGAAACTTCTCAAGAAGGTGGGATATAAGTATCCTCAAAGTCCTATTGTCCTTCTGAAGGACCCATCCAGGCTGTTTGCATACTGCCAGCTGGACATTCCTCAGGTTAAAACACAGTTGTAATGATTACATAATCAATATTGACTAACTTCAGATACAAAAATGAGACATGTATACCAATAGGATAATCATAGTCCGTAGATGATAACCTTTCCAATGGATACCTCACATATGCATCTTGCATAAAACATCTTAGCTATGTCATTCATATCAAAACATTTCTATGAAGAATATGGGCTGTGATAGCACAATCATCACCACCTACAGCCTTTGTATTTACTGAGCTGAATTTGAAACTCCCAGATTTGGTGAAATGGTTTTTCTCCTTTCCTTTTCATATGTCTCTTTTCAGGGCTAAAGCTGTTACAAATTCTGCTATAATTTCTCAGTAATCTGAGACAATAGCCGCAAATGCAGTTTTGTGATTGCCAGTAGCAGGAATTGTTGGCAATCAGTCTTGTTAAGAATATTGCCACAAGTTTATCACAAATAGTAAATCTGTGGCATACTCCAGAATTTGCATACAATTGCCAGTAGCTTACCAAAGTGATCTTTTTTGTTAATAATAGTTCTCTAAAAGTGTTTTTACGCTGGATTTCAACCAAGCTAGTATAACACTCTGAAAAGCACTTTCATATGAAACTTTTTTAATATAGAAGGCATTAATCGAATTCAGGATCATTCCCACTAACTGTATACTTACTTTTTTGTACTTGCTTTTCCCCACAAAAACATTGGAAGCATTTTAAAGACAACATTTAAGGACAAGCTATTTTAACGTTATTAAAATGCATATTCAGCAAATTGATTTGGCTGCATTATCTTGTACAGTCACACAGCTATCGAGTCCTCATATTAAAATATTACTAGTAGTTCCTATGAAAATCTGCACCAAAGCAACCCACTTTGTATGAACACCTTGTAGGATGCTTAAAGGCAGGGCCGGCTCTACGTTCTGTGCCACCCCAAGCAGCTCAAGAGGGAAGATGCTTTTGGCGGCATGCCTGTGGCAGCTCTAGTAAAGATGGAAAATTGTCGAGCTGCCACAGGCGTGCTGCTGAAAGTTGCTTTTCTCTCCTCAGCAGAGCACTTGTGGCAACTTAACTCTTTCCTCTTCGGCGGAGCTACCGCAGCCATGCCACTGAAAGCTGCCTGAGTGCCGCCACCCCCTCCCCCGTGCCATTTGTGCCCCTGGCACCTCTTTGCTACGCTGGTGCCTAGAGCTGGCCCTGCTTAAAGGTTTCATGTTCAAAAAAAGTATCCTATTTACTTGTGCTGTATGTGGATATATTCACTTTATTTTATAGGAAACAAAGATTTATATCTAGACAGTAAACAAAGTCTAGAACCAGGAAAAACCTTTGTGAACACCATTCAATTTCATGTGAAAAAACTTACTTCATTTCAGATTTTAATTACAAGGCTAAAATTCAGCCAGGATTCACTTGGCTGATTAACTTGGGCTGAGTTGAGAAGGATGTGACTATCATGATAGAGCACGGAAGCAGACTTGGTGAGTTCCCACCCACTCACCCCTTCCCTAATGCTCTGCAACATTTTCAGCAGAGCCCTCCAATTAGATCCTATCCCTCTGATTACATGTGGCAGAGAGGGTCAGCTAAGAGGGCAGGAGACAGGTGAGAGAACAATAGAAGGGCAGGGGCAGAGAAGATCAGGGCAGGTTGAGGATTTTTCCTCCCCTCCATACCTCACCAGAGCAACACTGTCAGTGATGCTGAAGGTGAGCAGCCCATCTGTCTCACTGCTGGGGTATACATAGAGAAAGGCAATGACTTTTCTTTCTCTCACATACACCCCCACTTCCCCTCTTTCCTGAATCAACTGAAAACCTGGTGGCTGGAAACAAAATGCAAATTGAGCCTTTTTTCCTCCAGAGCTGATCACAGATGTTTGTCAATTCAGCCATTTTCCTGCATATATGCATTTTCCTGCATGTATGGAATCTGGGGGACTTTTTAGAATATTATGAATACCAATATTATAAAATTGCTGTGTTATTCCAGATGTGTCATGTAAGGTATTCGCAAAAATTTTATAATTTGCCAGATATGATAATCTCATTGTGTTTATATCACCTTTGTATTGTCGGTTATAGATAAGTGTGTATGTCTGTATTTCAAAGCTTATGCTATGCTTCTGCCCTGCCGCCCACCCCTCACCCCGACATGTTGGCATCAGTACAGCCTAGCCTGCTTGATGCTCCTTTAAGGAGCATCAGCTATACAATTAACCCATTGAGAGAAGGCAAGGGATATACCTTATGACTCAGCAAGGCATGTAGGGAAGTGCCTATGGACAGAACTCTAAGGCTGCCAAGCCATGTGCTGGTCAGCTTGAGTTTGGGACAAAAAGCACAAGCCGCAAGACAAAGAAGACTATAAAAGGCAGTTGCCTCTTCTGCTGTTTGTTTGAGTCCTGCTTCTTACCTTTGGAGTAACCTTTCTACAGACGAAGCTCTGAACAAAGGACTGAATGACCCATCCAAGCTGTGGATGTGTTCCAGAGGGACTTTCAAGCCAGCAAACTCACCAACTCATGAACTTGAATCTTTGTATGTATGGAACTACTTTAACACCTTCTTGTTCTCTTTCTTTATAATGAACCTTTAGTTTTAGATGTTAAAGGATTGGCTGGCAGCGTGGTATTTTGGGTAAGAGCCAAACCTATACTGACCTGGTAATGTTGCCAACTCTTTGGAGTCAGAAAAAAGTTTTGTATATATGAGCAGAGTTTTTTAAATAACTTCACTCTACTGGACCTATGTGCTGAGCAGAAACCAGAGAACTGGAATGCAATAAAGGGGGCCGTGTGATTTCTTTTTTGCTTCTTGCTAGTGTGAGGGATGAGAAGTACAGTATTTGACTGGTTGGAGAGTTTAACTTCAGTCTTACACACCAGTCTTGGGAGTATCTGCTCTCCCTTTTGCAGCCTGCCCTGACATTCTTACATACTTTTACCTAACATCATCAGGCTTATGAAGATGGATCAAAGAAGTTTTTCCTGATTCATGAGGCTATTACTAGATATCAGGTAATCTTCTGTATCAAGAAAATAAATCTTCAGCCAGATCTACCTTTTTTGTGTGTGTTTCCTTCTCACCGCAGTGCAAGCTCTACAATGCTTAGACCACATGTTGCCTTACTCAGCTTTCTTATAATATTCTGTTTGTCCATGCTGATAACTGGATGTCAAAAAAACAGTAGTAAGAACATATTGGCTTTAGTATTGTGCTCATTGTTAAATTTCACTCAAGACTGATTACAATGCTTTCACTTTTGACAAGCATAATAGAGATCTATGTTTTTCCTCAGAACACTATAGGTATAACTAAAACATTGTTTGACAGAGTTATGACATGACTTCTATGTTACAACACAGTTGGACCACAAGCAGGTTTAAACATTGTTATTTTTGTAATATGCCATGGATACAGCTTTAATGATTCCATTAAGCCCTAATGTGTTCCAGGTTCCAAAAAAATGTTAAAACCCCAGTTCAGGCCATTACCTTACAGATGCAACAATAGGTGACTGAATATCCCAATTTTATAGGGCCAGTCATGATTTTCAGATCTTTTTCTTATATAGACACCTATTACCCTCTGTGACAAGCAGGGAGGAAGGTGGACATGACTCTGAGGGGAAGCTGCTCTGATCAAGATACCTGGAGCTGTAACCTGAGAAGAGGGAGGGGAGTTGACACCTAGGGCCCAGGAAGTGAACAAAGGAAGAGAGTAGAAGCTGGCTGGGGAAGAGGAGGGAGCCTGGATTTGGGGTCTTATCTCCTGGCCCCCCAGAAGGGCCTGACTAAGGGGTCCTGTTTGTACTGACAAGCTCTGAGTTGGATTGTGTTCCTGGCATCTCAAATAAACCTTCTGATCCACTGGCTGGCTAAGAATCACTAGGAATTCCAGGAAGTGGGGGGTGTGGGAACAGGACTCCCCCACCCCCTGTGACATCCTTCCACCCCCATCCCAATTGTTCACATTTGCTGTCTGGTCACCCTACACAACAATAGCCAAATTGATATAAGAGGTCTGTTTCAACAGATCTCCCCTCAGCCTTGCCTCTAAACTACCCCAGTAATATGGACATTCCCCAAGTCCTGCTGGAGCTGTGAAAGACAGGGCTCTGAATGCAAGAATTACATCCCCTTTTAGTACACCCCATTGTACACCTTTATGATGAAATCATAACAATGTCACTGCAGCATGAAATTAGAGGGATAGGTATTTGGTCAGCCATTCCATACTTGTGAAACAATATGATCTGCTGCAAGGCATACTGCACACTTTTTTTTCCAGCAAATATGATCCTCTTGGTAAGGAAAAAAGTGAACATGGACTTATTTTTTCTAGTTTAGCAAAGTCTGCATGTTGTTTCATATTGTTCTTAAGTATATAAAGGTAAGTGCAAAGTCAGTGTCCTCACTTTGATCTCAGTTGCACAAATGTGAGTCAGGAAAAATTCTGAGAGTTACTTAAGTTATTACACTGGTGAAATAAACCAGTCCAATTAACCATGCAACATTTCTCTAGACCTCCTTACATTTCTCTGCTGAAGATCTGTTTCTAGCTTTATCAAGTTTTGCCTTCAAATATCAATGCTTATGTTTATTTTAGAAACTCCAAATCTTGGCTGTACAGGGCACTTCATTGTACTCCAATATCTCCCACACAAAAGCACGTATGAGCTCAAATCAAGTCCATGTAATGAAAAACACATCAGAGGCATAAGCTTTGTGGAGTGTTATGTTATACTATAGTGTTCATTCCCTCATTTTATATTCCCTGAGTCACAAGACTAAATTTACAGTGATGCATTTTCATAAAGGTGCTTACAAGGATGTTTCAGAAACTGTACACAGCATTTGTGTCCCACTCAGCATTTATCCCACTGGAGCTCTGCCCATTCAAGGGCAATTTCAGCTCTACGTAAATGTTTGAAGTCTATCAGTCACAAGGAAACATGCAACTTGCTGCTGCTCATGAAATTTACACAAAATTGCTAGAATATTTGTTGTCTGTCTCAAATGTGTATGGTAGGCAGTTTGAGTGAGAGAAGAGGAAGAATAAGGATAACAATGGTGCAATAAAGAATATAATCTGAGAAGTCTGCAAGTTAGAGCAGTCTATGATGAGTTCTCTACATTACCAATATTTATTATTATTGTGGCAGAAAACCCAATCTAATTTCCAGTCTCACCAGCATTACTTTAATATTAGTCTCCCTAGTACTCAGAATAATGCCTCAAGTGGAATACTTCAGTCACTGGATGTCACTAGTCAGCTTTAAAGAAAGGTTAGATATACGTTTACAGAAGGTACAGCTTCTATATAAATCCTTGTCTATTTGAATCAGGAAGCTGGACTAACAACCCAAGTGGGTTTTTTTTCAGCCTTGTTAATCATGACATACCATATTATGCTTTCCCTCAGCATTAGGCATGCATCTCCTTTATTCCATTTCTTCCAGGGTTCCTGTGTTTCCTCACACAGTACCTGCTCAAAAGATTCTCTATAAGACATTTTGCCAAAGCAATACTTCCCATGACTTTCTCTCTCAGAACTCAAGTACAAGAGTGTGACTAACAGGGCCTGCATTCACACCCAACATAAGTAGATGGAACTCAGTTTCATCAGGTCTGAACTGATCCTCATGCCTAGAGAGGTTTTGTACTTATCTTTGTCTTCAGTTAGTTTTTTTTGTCCATGTAGCGGTGCGACGACTCACCCCTGCAGCACCTCCCGCTGGTTGTCCCGGGAATTAGCTCTTTCAGCATGGAGCACCCTCTGCAGGCCAGTATCCCACTGACCGCTGGCCCCAGGTCCCTCCCTGGACCCCGGTGCCCTTTACCTGGGTTGCTACCGCCAAACTGTCTCTGAGCCTCCCCTCTCTGGGGAACCCCCAACTGAGCCCCACTTTGCCTCCACCTGGGCTACTGCCAGTCATCACCAAGCCTCCACTCCCCGGGGCAGACAGCAGTGTAAGAGCCAGTCATCACAGGCAAGGGTTTTTTGGACCAGCTGCCTTCCTCTACCACTCAATACCTCTATGGGCCTTGAACTAGGCCCTGCAGCCTTGGGAGTTGCCAACCTGGAGCTCCCATGCTTCTCTGTCCTTTTCCTAGTCCTGCCTCACTCTCAGTACCCTTTCTCACTGGCAGCCAGGCCCTGCTCCCTCCAAGGCTAGAGAAAGCTTCCTGAGTGCCTGGCCACAGCCCTCTTTAAGGGCCAGCTGTGGCTTGATTGGGGCGTGGCCCAGCTGTGGCTGCTTCCCCAATCAGCCCAGCTTAGCAGCTCTCAGCCCCAGCCTTCTCCTAGGGCTGACTTTAACCCCTTCTCTGTGGGAGTGGGGCAGCTGCCCCACTACAGTCCAACTATAATATGAAGGGATCCAGAGTAAGGTCTTTCCTTGATCACCCAACAGAACCACTACCACCATCAGGTTAAAAGTTAAACAGCTTTTAGAATTAGCAGCAGAGTGACCATCAGCATGATCAGACTGCACTCACTTCTTGTAAGCAAAGACACCAAGCTATCACTGTCCATTAATGCATACACAGAGGTTGCTTCATTATAGATAACCACAATACAAGACAAATGATCCATGCTCATTCTTGTATCTTTACTTAATGGTTAAAGAAGTGGGATTTCTCTGCATTTATTTGACACACATTCAGGCTCAAGTAAATGATCATTCAAATCCCACACAACTGCTAGCAAGTAACTCTATATATGATGTCTTCTTAATGACCACCATCTAAAAACTACAACTAGCATGTTTATAAATCACATGGCAAACATATTGACTGTGTAAATCAAACATTGATGATGCCAGTGACAACACTTCAAACTTATTCAGCTTTTTTTTTTAAAATGCCAGATTTAAAAGATCTTTTATAAAGGCAGGTAAGCATTATTATTCTCGGTTAGGAAAACATTGGCCCAGAGATGTCAAGGTCAAAATTTCCAATCTTGAACATTTAGGCATCTATTACACACAAGTGGCCTGATTTTCCCAATAGTATTGAGCATTCACAGCTGTTACTGACTTTAAAAGGAGATGCAGACATTGAGCACCTTTGCAAAAACCACCACCACAAAAATCAGATCATTATTTAAAAACTTAAATTTAGGCCTCCACGTTTGAAGATGACCGATGACCCAAGTGATAGCTGTATGACTTTAGGCTACTCAGTGACAGAGCCAAGAATAGAACCTATGGCTCAATTGCCAGTTCAGCATTTTAACTAGGCCACTATCATGCCAAATGATGGCTGACCACACCTATGGAATCTGTACCAGAGCTCCCAGACTTTGGGACACCAAGTGCAATGACTCAAACAGTCGCATTTCTAATTGCATTACTTGGCGGGAAAAACTACAATAAATCCAGTCTGCTTTTCAATATTGACTTTAGCCATCAAGTCATTTCTGATCAAAATGAATGTTTTTCATCTTACGTTATTCATATTACTTCCT
Source organism: Dermatemys mawii (assembly GCA_007922305.1). NCBI lineage: Eukaryota > Metazoa > Chordata > Testudines > Dermatemydidae > Dermatemys > Dermatemys mawii. The sequence goes on along the minus strand of ML677333.1, from coordinate 67,050,456 downwards.
GAAAAGCAAGGTATTTTGATTGTACACTGTCACTTTAACACTTGCATAGGCTGTACAATTTGTAAGGGAAAATAGACAAGACAGATGTGTGTAGACAAAATTTCTGGGCTCGGTAGGGTCGCACTTTGGGCACCTGTAGTATATATATCTGAGCAATCGAGTCAGAACATTGGTTCAGATTGCTATTTTTCATGGTCTATTTTATGGTAATTTGCATATTTTGTGTTGCATTTCTAGATTGTCTGCGGTTTTTGAATAAGGTACACACAATTTTTACAATAGTTAAAACAATAAAAATCTACAAAGTATTTGGTAAAACACATGGGTAACCTAAGAACGCAGCCAGTCTATTTTATCCTAAATAGGTTTTGGTCCCAGCAAGTTTGCACCTAAAGAATAATATTACTGATAGTCTGTGAACAACGGGTTATGATTAATTGCTAGTGCTCCTAGACCTATTCTTTGCAGTTTACCTTTCAGAAATTGAAAGGTTTGTCACACTTTTGTTTTTACAACCTAACATACCCCACCACCCCATTAATCTCTTTACTCTTGTTATCCATATACACGGGCCTGTCACCTCCTTCAGACAGGGACTGCAGCACAACCTTCACCCCTAGGACTCTCTCTCTCTATGTACGCTTTTTCCTCGGGGCACTGAAGCATCCAACCGAGCATGTTTTCTCCTTAACTTAGAGCCTGATCCTTTTCTCACTGAAGTCAGTGAGGGCTTTTCCATCCAGTTCAACAGAAGCTGGATTGGGCCTTAGGACCTCTCTAATTACCTAGCAACACAATTGTTCTTCTGCTTGCAGGAAACTCAAATGACATAGTAAGTCAAGATTCCTCAATTTTGTAGAGACTTTCAGTGTTCTTAACCTCAGAGGATCTGATAATCCTCAAATTTTGTTGGCTTTTTGCACTGTTGCCTGGTAATGAAAACAGATAAATGCTTCCAGCAATGAGCCATCACCCTACAGCACTTAAGGGAAAACACACACACGCACACACACACACACGCACGCACACACGCACGCACGCACGCACGCACGCACGCACGCACGCACGCAGTGTTATGACTCAGGATTCAGCAGAGGCCACAAGTGGCATATGCAAAGTTTTGTCCTGGTCAAAGTAAAATATACCTCACATCTTAAGTCTTTTTTCCTTTTTGAAAATAATTATCTTGCTACCTCAGTGAACCACATTTTGTCCAAGGTCTTGTACATTTGAAAAATTAAATCATTAAGCCAGGCATTTAATAATCATTAATCTATAGTTAACCCAGCCTGCTGTATTATGCAATACTATGAGGAACAGCTGGGGCCCACCAACCAGAAAGCACTTTTATGGTTTCTTTTAAGGGCCATTAAATCAATGTGATGAGAGCACAGCTGGAATTGATCTGATCCCACACAATATACGAAGGGAGCACTTGCAGAGTCAGCACCAGCCCTCTTAGTTAAAGCTGCAGGTGGAGTAATGTTTTTACAGCAATGCTCACACAGAGCCCTGAAAAAAAAAATTGCTCTCTACCTTTTCCCTCCCTCCATGGAGTTTTCCGTCTGGACATCACTAACTCATAAAATTGCTAGGAGTCCCTGGTGGCTGAGTTCATTGCAATCCCAAGGACACTTTCCATTGCAATTGCCAGGCTGCCACTTTAAGCCTTTCTATGCGGAACAACTTGTATTGATGTTAATGCATGACAAAGGGACAGTGCCATCTCCAGGTATCAAAGCACATATTGGAGCATTGACAGTGATCAGGAAATCCTGGCCTGGCCTACTTCATATTTTAGAAGAGAATATAGACAAAATACATTATTCTGGAAAGTCCATGTGCTTTGGGGATGATAAAGTATTACATCATGTGCAAAAGGCAGCCTAACCAGCTAAAGAATATTATCACAATCTGATTCATTTCCCATGCAGTTCATCTTTTTTGACAAAGCAGAGTAGATCAGGAAGTAAAAGTCACATTAATCAGAATAAGAAAAAACAACCAAATTGCTGTACTTCTTCTGTAGCTACCTAGAGCACTTCAGGCTCCAGAACTATTGGTTCAGTATCTTTCATATGCACTAAGGGCCTGCTCCAAAGCCCTGTGAAGTCAGCTGAAGACTCCTATGAACTTTGGATCATAAGTCCCTTAAATAAAAATGCAGTAGGAAAAAGAGACTGGGACATATGTACTAACGTGAAGTCCAGAGCCCACAAGGCGGAAGCAAAAGAAAGAGTGAGTATACAGTAGAGAGTAGTATTAAAGAAAGAGGTAGGAAAACCATTTGTTATAGGATTTAAATAAGTGATCAATTCAATATATTTGTATAGTGACAACGAATAGTGTCCTAGCCTTAGGAGCTATCACATGAAAAGTAACATTCATAATAATCACCAGGCATGTGTGGTGATAAGTACATGCTGGTGATCCAAATGATACTTTGGAAAAAGCTTCATGGCCAAAACAAAATGTAAACGAAAAGGGGCTTGATCTTGCACAAAATGACACCCAAATACATGCAAGGTGATTTATAGTTAGATAGTAGAGAGGTTCCTAGAGGGGAACTTACTCCTGCCAAAACAGCAGGAATGAGAACAAAGAGGGATACACACAGCTCAGAACAGCAATAACATTCTGAGGTTCACATTTTTGCTCATATCATCGCAGACACATGCACACCCATTCCCATCTGTGTTCCACCCATAGCTAATTTTGTGTCCTTCCATAAGCCATGCACACAGTAGCTTAGAGTGGAGAAAGTGAAGAAACTGATTATTTCTAGCCATTTCCCCCTGGCATGACAAAGACAAGTGCCCAGATTAGAATTTAGCTAAGCACTGCAGTTAACAGTCCTACTCTTGCAAATACTATGATTTTAAAACATCACATTCAGGAGGATTGTACAGGACTATCAATTAAAGAACAGCCTAGTGTCCCTAACATCACACTGAGGCTTTGGTACAACACAGACACATAGGAAAGAGCACCACCTACTGGATCACCTATTCAAGAACTGGCCAGTCTGGCTCTTCTGTACCTCGCTCAGGAGAGCTGATGAAATCACCACCAGAAGAGGAATCAAGGCCTTATCCTGAATCATTGAAGTCAGTGGGAGCTTTGCCACTGACTTCAATGAGCACAGAATCAAGTCCTTATTCCAGACCTTTTTAGTGTGTAATGGTACTGAAAATGAAGACCCAGACTGTTCTGTGTGGAGGCCCGTGCAGACAGAAAGGACCTCTGCATTTGCAGAAGTGAGTCTGGGGGAAGGCAGCGACCTATCAGCACTCTTCCCTGACCCCTCCCTGGAACCTGTGAAGAGCATTTGTGGGATCATGGATCAGGATGAACTGAGACAGGAGGAAGAACAAGGATGAGGGATGATAAAACAGGTGGGCTGCACAGTACACATCTGCCCTGTCAACCAGCAGGGAATCTGCTGAAAAAGGAAATTCTGCCGCAGGCCGTACTACCTTTTCCACATTGCACTCGAAGGTCTTACACTGGAACCCCTGTTTAGTTGTAATTCCAGAGCTGAGGCCAATATGGAGAAGCTCCTTTAGACCCCGGGTGACAGGGGGCAAGGGGAAAGTCACAGGGGACTCAGGAGGCAGAATGGCTGTAGAGAACCATCACATGGATGGCCCTGACATATAGTGACCACATCCACCTCCTCCTCCTCCTCCTCCTCCATCCCGGCTTTTTAGAGAATTCTCAGTTATTGGACTGTGAGGCCTCCTGCCTGTTCCATTAAGGGCCAGGAACCCCTGTCTCCTCTGACCAAATGATCAGTTAGAAACACCACAAGGGGACTATTCTGTGATGTCCTCCCTCACAGTCCCCTCAACAGGTTTTTCTGAGGGAAACAGTGATCCGGCCCTAAGTTTCTAAGGCCATTTAACACAAATAATGCTACAAAAAACAACTTGCATTCCTAGAGAAGAAATTTCAGCGGTCACATTTTTCCAGAAAGACTGTACACTGTGCATGAGCCAGAAGCAGCACCTGTATCTCATTGCAACCACATCCTGTATATATGGTGGTAAGACTATAGTTGGTTTCTAACTTTTCTGCCACAAACTAAAAACAAACAAACCAACCAACCTTAAATCATAAGTTTTTTTCTTGTAATTCTGTCCTAAAGGCATCTGAAATCCAGTGAATGGAATTTTCTTGTCATTAAATCAAAAATAGTTTTAGACAGAACTTTTGTGGAAAATGGAGATATGTCTGATTTGCATGTCACACTTCATGCTCGTGCCCTTAAGAGAAGAGATGCTAAACTCTCTCCAGGACTCCATTTGTGTTTATACAGCCTCCAGCACAATGCTTCTACCTCCTTGATTCTGAATGGGTGCTACCTGACTAACACCAGCACTCTGAAAATTTGTTTATTTGTCCAAAATAAAAACAGATACAGTATAATGAGTGTTAACGAGAGGGGTCCATATGAATCTACATGAACAATCAGCAGCAGCTGATGATATCTACCCTGGACATGCTGCTTTTCAGATAAGACTGCACCAGCTGCTGATAGTTAAATTGACTGACCTGCAGTTCAAATAGGCTTTGAAGACTTGAAGCTCAGCAATTGTTTGGACTGACTAATCAAAGAAGTATTGAGCATAACCAAAAAATTTCTTTTACCATGGTAAATCTTCATATTTAAAAGGCTGATTTATTTAATGCAGAATGGGTAGAATCTATCCCAGGAAAAATTAAAAGAATTGAACAAGTTTTTTAAATTAGTGCTATTAATTTTTAACATTTATAGGTGACCCATCATTGTGGTATGTTGGTGATATACCTGAAGAAGAAGCTCATCTATGGTTTACCATTTTATTTTTGGCTGTGGGAGTCTATGAGAGTATGGAAGGACTCAATTTATAAAGGCATAGAAAGACTAATCTGAGGTGTACCAACGAGGGGAGGAGGATATTCTAATTTCAAGTGTGCTAAACTGGATGAGGAGGAGGGAAGATCTGTTTTCTTTCAAAACAAAAGTAAAAAATTAACAGATCTAGAGAAGAGACAGTTTAGAGGTGGAGCATTACTAACCAATGATGCAAATGAAGAGTAAACCCACTCAGCCCATTAGAATACTGTACCTTCAAATTTTTTAAAAGTCAGGAAAAAAACCCAAACATTCTCCAAAGCTTAGAAAAAGTAAATGAAGTACTAGAGAGGATCAGTGCTGGTTTGTGGAACACTTTTCTATTATCAGATAATGAAAATGCAGCACTCCTTTACCTATCTTAAATGTAACTTTATCAAGCATGTCAAAAATTTCAACAATACAATTTTCTAATGCTAAAGATCATCCATTTTCTATTGATGCCACTGACCACATAAACAGCTATTCAGAGCCTATTAATGATTTCTTACCAATAAGTGCCAGAGCAGCTACTGACCATCCTGTTACTTCAAATTCCAAAGCATTCTCTTCACGTGTGGAGACCTGTTCATTCTTTTTAATTTTTTTTTTTTTTAAACAAAGACAGGAAATCTGGATCCAAGTTTTGCAAGCCTCAATATGGAAGGCAGTATATAAATGTGGAGGTTCAAGAAAATTGAAAAAATAAACAGCACAAGTTATTTGCTGTAGCAGGAATATACTACAGAGGGACAGTCATCACAGAAGTTAAAAACTTATTAGGTCAATATAAATTTGTATAGTCTCTGCTAGGGACCATAATTTGATGACTGAAGTCACCAGTGATTTCATTTCAGGTCTACTTCATACTATCTTTCCTTTCCACACCAGCCCACTGCTGCAAACCTTCAACTAGCTCCACCTCCTGGACTCCATCCTGTAAGCAGCGGAGCACCCTACCTCTGATCCACAAAAGTACGTGCTCAAAGCATGTATGGCTCTTCACCAGTCCCACTCAAGATGGCAACAAAGTTGGTCAGAAATAGAACTCAGTGGTAGCTCTCCACTGGCAGTCCAAAACAAACACAAAGTCTTTACAGCAGTTTTAAAGTGAGCCCAGCATTGTCAGGCTTTACTTGGCTGGAGCTCAGCTTTCCTCAGCCCTCTAGCTGCCAGGCTCCCAAATCCATCTCCAAGTCAGGGCCTCTAGCAAGAGCTGGGCCTGGTATTCATAGGTTTACCTGGCTGGAGCTCAGCTTTTTTCAGCCCTCTAGCTTCCAGGCCTAAACCATCTCCCAATCAGGGTCTCTAGCAGGAGCCACCTACTCATTGCAACTCTTCTCTACCACAACTAATTCCTTATTGCAGCTATCTGTTGCTCTTCAGGAGGAAATTACCTGACCTCTCTCAGGTTCATTCAGTACTCAGGCTAGGTTAGCTTTGGGATCTCCAGTGCTTAAAGTCACCCTGTTATGCTCCTCCATAAGAACTCAGTAACAGTTTACTCATATACTTTCTCTTTGGGTTTTCTTAAAAATATTTCCTCAACAAGACCTAGTGAAATTTCACCCAAAAGATTTTTTGAGCAGGTCTATTTCAACCCGTTCAACTTCTGTCACCTCAAAAATCTCTCCCATAAATGAAGATGAATTCATCTTGAAAGCAACCAATATCTTCTTTTCTCTCACTGCTTTCTTGATTTAGAGAAACCACCTCCCTGTTAGATATGAGCAACTTTCCTTTTAAAAACAAACTTGATTCAGGATTGCTGGGTATTACTGTTCTCATGTCCATCCCCAGTGTCTTTCTACTCAGGAAATAAAGGAAACCTAATGAGCTGTAAGGTCAAATTTCAGAGATATTGTTTTAAAATTCTGTAAATATCTAGTTGCTGAAGGTTTCATTGGACAATTTTTAAAAGCTGTAAATCTCCAGACATGGACCCAAAGTTAAGCTATAGCATTTGCCTTGTATTTATAGGGCAAGAGAACCTATCTGAATATAATAAGTGGCTTGATTCAAACGGAACCTAAATAACTGTTGAGGTTACTGATCAAAAGTTAGCAAACTTTCTTTTTCAGTATGTTTTCTCATAAGACAGGAAATGGAAATACTAAGATAACATGAAAGAGGTTGTCCTTTTCTGGCAGAAACCAGGGATTAATAGAAATCTCACAAGATAGACTGCATTTGAACTCTAAACTAGAGAGATTCACAGCAGCTCTCCACAAGCAATAGAGCATTTCCTCTAAATCTGATGACCTGCTGTACTAGGTAGTAGATTACAGTAGGAGTTCCTCATAAAAGAGTAAAAAGTAAAAGCTATCTGAAATAAAAAGGGCTTGTTTGATGGTAACAAAAATTTGCTGTCAAGCTGCAGACATTCTTAGCCACACAAGTCTCATGCAACACTTCACTGTTTATTTATTTAGGGGAGAAAGGGGGATTTTGCCTTCATGGAACAAAAGTGTATGTGCCAGGAAAGCTAACTTTCTCTAAAACAATCCTGACACAATGTTTATGAAAGGGATATTTTCATAACATTTAGTACAAGGTAGCAAATTTATCCCTAAGTGGAAGAGTGCTTATTTATTGTTAGTGATTTGTACTGCACAATATCTGACTTCTCCTTCAATGAAAGGAGTATGGATTACAGCTCATTAAAGGCTTACCACTTTGAAAGTCCTTTACTTTAACTAGCATTAGAGAAGAAGCACATGGAAGTGCATGAACTACTGGACAAGTAAAGCTAAGTGAACAATTGCAGCAAACAGTTCAGCTTCTTTTTCTGAACTGTGAACAGATCACAGTTCCCTCAAAGTTACTCACCAAGTCATTTTTCATATTGCTTACTCTATGGAGCAATCACAAATATTCTAAATTCGAGCAGTCATAGCTTTGCAGTTTCTTTGGTCTCAGCTGAATTATTCATGTGATGGCCTTGGATTATTAAAAGAAATATCAGGTGGGCATGCAAAAGTGCACATGTGTAAATGCAAATGTTTACATGTGTAAATAAGCCATTTCTATATCTCCTTCCAGCAGCAGCTCAATCACTTCATGGAAAGTGGCATTGTCTGTGATTCAGGGGGTTGTTCCTAGAACTTTCACAATTCTAGAAACAAGAACTACTGAAAGAAACTTACAAAAAATGGCCTCTAAATTTTCATGTCTAGAATTAATCATTCATGTTTTTAGATGTCTAAATTGTATATCCCCAAACATGGATTTGACACTGTCTACCTTAATGTGCACAAATTCAGTAGGTAGGTATCATCCCAGCTGGCATGTGAACATGCTATTTGTGAGTGCAAATCTAAGTTCTTGGATGTGCAACAATTTAGTTGCCCAAAACTAAAACTGGAGACAAAAGAACTTTGCTTCATAACTTTGGAATCCCTTGAGCGACTGCCCAGACACAGGTGTCCACTCCATATGGATCAGATTGCAGGCTCTCAGCCTTGGATACTAGGGATAAATCCTGACCACATTCAAGTTAATATGAGTTTTGCCATTGACTTCAGTTTTGCTAGGATTTCCCTGTAGGTTGAAGCCACTTTTAAAATTTTCCCTATCTGTCCCACTACTCCTGAAGAATTATTCCTTATGCTATACTGTTAGCATGCAATGGAAGATATCTCCAACTGCATCCTTAGCATCCTATCCCACTGTTGGGAAGAAACTGTACAAGCTACAAGTCTGACTGATGTATGAAATACTATCCAAAGTTACAACCCTCCCAAGCGGTATTGATTATGCATCATATCCTTTTGAAGTGTTTCTGTTTTAAAGACATGTACCTGTGATATATTTCTGTCTGAAAACACATTAATACAGTACACATACAGCAGGGGAAAATTCTGATCTTATTTAAATCATGAATATCACCACTGAGGGCAATAGAGGTGTGGATTTACACTCATGTAAAATAAAACTCAGCATATAATCTATTGTTTAGCTATTGTTGGAATGAACTTTGCTGTCCATTAACTTAGAAAATTATGTTAACTTTTTATATCTTGAATTTAGCTCTTTATTATTTAACATTCTTTTGAATATACTTTAAATCTTTCTTCATACTCCTTCGCTTTCACGGCCTCTAACCCCCTGCTCTGTCTTGCATATTCTGAACAAACTTTGCCACTGTCTAAGGTATGGAAGTCTTGGAAAAAGTGGAAAGTTGGCTCAGTCCTCAATATTTTATGTTTGCCATTAAACATCCCAGGCAAAAAAAAAATCTGACTTTTTTCCCCTCAATTCTTCTCAATCCCACACATGCTTGGAAACAAAATAAAAATCAAACCACCCACATTAGACACTGTCCTTAAATATAGGGAAGGACTTATACCAAAAAACAAAACCTTCTGGGGGAGAATTTTTTTCTTGAAGAGGAAAATCAGCACTTGTATTCAGAAAATTCCTAACTTTTATCTTATACCATATGTGTTTTATTTTCTATAGCCATCTAATTTCTGGGCTAAGGCTAAAATAATTTCCTCACACTGACAAGATTGACAAAAATTGTTATTTTCAAGTTATTTGTATGTAATGAATACCTAGCTCAATGCAATCAAAACAGGTAGTGAGGTGAGTAACCACACGTCTCTAGCCACAAGGCCAGCACTGGAGACAGTTGCCAATTGAGACAGGTATAGTAGTGCCTAACATGTCACTACCCACATGCCTGTAATGTCTATGGTTGTGTATGCAAATTGAGATAGATACACCATGTAGCCCAGTGCTACTACATATTGTCCTAAATACAATCGGATACATACAATGGGCATCTGAAGCAGAAGATTAAGTAGAATACTGAAAAGCCTGAGATGCTATCATTTTCTCATGTTACACTTTTTTGGGTACATGTCTAAAAATCAGGCCTTATACACTTATTCTGTGCTTATGGCAAGTTTTTTAGATTACTGATGAGGGAGAAGTCATAAAGGCCTGAACCAAAACCCATGAAAGTTAATGGAAAGACTACCAATGATTTTAATGGTATTTGGATCGGGCCTTACAGAGGACAGATAATATTCAGTATAGATCCATTGATAAGCATAATAATGAATAATAATAATAATCAGGGACACCTTCAGAGGCACAAAGGGGAGTTAGTTACCTAATGCCCAACTGTGCCTTTGAAAGTCTCTCCTCACTAATCATCTCTTTTATAGCTTTTCAGAACCAGATGGTTCACAGACCAGAGTGAGGTCAAAAACAAACTAGGAGTGGAGAGTCTCTCACTTTACAGGCAGTAGGGAAGTCTGTCTGGACTGCTGAGAAATTTTTATGATAATGTAGAATAAATGCATACGCCAACTGAGAATTGTCATAGACAGGAAACTGTGAGCCCTCCTGATACTTGATACATCTTTCCCATAACAAAAAGAGACCTGGTTCTGCAAATTGTAAATGAGTTCATCCTAACTAGCTTCAGATACATAACTTTAGAGCATTTCTTAACTTGTGAGTGCCTGACTTTGCAACCGTAATGTTGTTTTAACATTGTTTGTGTATTTATAAGTTTATATAAAATTGCTGTAGTATTAGTGGTAGCAAACAACCCTCATCCACTCAATTTATCAGCCTTCAGTGTATGCTTTAAGACCTCCCATACCTCTAAGTTGGGTAGAGCTAGCTAAGGTAGTATGAGACCCTGGGAATTGTGTGAGAGAGGTCAATTAATTTCTATTATATTTGTGTTTTCATGAGTTGATTTAAGATAGGGGAACTGATAAGTCTATTTAGCGTAACGTTTTCCAAAGCACTTGAGTAACTTAAAAGTCAAAGGTCCACTTTTTTGAAGTGACTAGGAGTCTAAGTCTCATTAAAGGTAGCTCCTTTTCCAACTAAACTACTGTTTAGTAAACAGTAGAACTGGTCAAACATTGCAAAAGTTATCCATGGATATCTAAGTTTACCAAAAAAAATCATGCCCCTTCTAGCACTCAGCTGACATGAATAATCTAATTAATGAGTTTACTGATATGAGTGTTTGCAGAAACATTACATTTTAAGGTAATGTTGGAGAAAATTCGCAAGCAGTGTTTGATTTCACAAATGAATGTATTTGTATCACAAATCTAATTGATAGAGATTGTCTTCATCCAATCAGGAAGTAGAAACATGCCATACTATTCATGTGACCAATTAAAACTATCCAGCACTGCTTACATTTCAAATTTCAGATACAGAATACTAATAAATAATCTATAGGTGAAGAATTAATCACAGAAATTGTCTGGAAAATTTCAAACAAAGCTGGCAAAGCCATGATCTGCTCACAGATCATTTCTGAACAGAGAGAGGTAAAGTTGATTGCATATCATATTAGTTACAAACTTAGCTAGATCTATAAAACCATAAATATCATTACACAGCCTTGGGAATGACTAAACCTATGTAGAGATTTATAAGGTATATTTACACTTTTTTATACATCATATTTATCAGGGTGACAAATGTTAAGACAGGAAGTAAGACGGAAACACTGTTCAAGTCAACTGGAAATTACAATGAAAATCTGAAGAACTGAATGAAAAACTGGTTTAATCTTTAAAGGCATAGCCTCTACGGTACCATGTGGGTTTCCCCCACTTTAGATTTCCAAGTGGCACTTTGAGCTGTCTCTGGTTGTCACACCTCCTTTTCCCAGGCTATCCATCAAGTAACAGCTGCCATCAATCTTGGGCATTCATTTGGAAGGAAGGAATCCTTGTTTGTTTTTAAAGCTTTGTGTAAATAAATTGTTTAGACAGGACTAAGAGGTGTTAAAACAGGAAAAACAGCCAGTGTCCTAATCTGCTGGTGTCAGTTACATGAAGCTATACACTTAGGGTGGGGCACAGAGAAATCAGACCGTCAAAGGTACCTCCTCCCTAAAGCCCGCTCTATACACAAATGAAATCATACTAGCACTGTTCTAATCTATTTACCCCGGAAAGGGGGTGGGTGGAGAAGGGAGAGGGATTTTTGCAAGAGGGCTATACAAGCCAGACCATGTTACAGACAACCCCTACAGGTAGCCTTTATAATATGGTGTTGTAACAATTGGCAGGAAGATTATGCTAGCAGCCATCAGTGAAACTAGTTTGAACACAGTCGTGTGGCTGTTAGCAGTACAGTTTCAATGTAGCATGAACAGGGCCTAATATAGACAGTCATTTTCAAAAGATTCATAGGAGTTGTCCTGTCCAGAGGCCTAATCCTGTTCCACTGATGTGAATGGCAGTTCAAGGGAACAGGATCTGGTCCCAGATGAGCATCAAAATGTCTATTGCTCACTTGCATCTCACTGATCTAATCATCATCTAGCTGGAAATATCACAAAAAACAGGCTCAGAAAACTTTTAGTACTGGCTAGGATGGAAATAGTGAAAAATGACTTTTTTTTTTTTTTTTTTTGCTTTGAACCAAAACAGAACTTTCCTGAAATTTACAAAAAAAGATTCAAGCTTTTTTTTAAATCTAAACTGTTTCACCACTGCACTCTCTAGATCCTCCTAATCTTTTCTCCTTTAACTAAGCATTTGAAGATTTCTATCATGAAAAAGAAAAATGGATTTCTCTAACAAAAGTAAAACAAATTACTTCACAGATGTATAGATGGGGCATAGATAAGATTATGTTTTACAGAAAAACAGTGTCTTGCTGACTAGAAAGCTGTGAAATACAGTACTGCAATACTTAGAGATGGCCCAAACTAGAACAGCTTTTCTGAACTCTCCTCAAACATTTGGTAGGCGACTGGGGCAAGTGTGGGATCCAATCTCAGGTGCACATATTGTGATTAGGGCCTCTTTCTATAATGGGAAAAACCAGGAGCTTAAACCTGAACCTCCTAATATGAGGAGGATATAGTTAGTCGTGAAGCTGAATCTGAGAATTCCATGGTACTGACTAGAACTGTTTGGAAGAGCTTTGAGTAAAAATATTCTGTGAAATGATGTTAATTTTACTGCCTTTTTGTTTAAGAAACAAAGGAATGAAAAAAGTGCTAACATCAAAATCGGATGTTTTGACATTTTTGGAACAAAAGGTTTTGATTACTCCTTTCAAAAGGACTGTTTCAAAAAAATTATTATATAATTTATGTCAACAAAATTTTACAAAATCAAAATCAAAACAAAATGTTTCAATACTTAGAAATGATTTTTTTGGCATTTTCCTCCTGAGAATTTCAAAATGTAGGGGTTTCATTCTAAATTACACTGAAAACAGATTTCAAAATCTGAAAATCCTTTGCAAAACTGAAGTTCTGTTCCCCACACAATTCTAGTTCCAAACCATATCTCCTTATAATACTTAAGGTCTGGTCTACAGTACGTGATTGTGTTAAATTTAGCACTTTCAACTCAGATGATGCACTAGCCAGGTAGTCAGGAAAAGCCCCGGGAACTTATGAATTTAATTTATTGCAGTCCCAGAATCGCAAAAGAGCTCCAGTATGGACTGAACGGGAGATACAGGATCTGATTGCTGCATGGGGAGAAGAATCTGTGCAGGCAGAACTCTGTTCAAAAAAATGGAATGCCAATGGGCCTAGGAGACTGCGGGATAGCGACCCACAGTGCAATGCTCTGAGAGTCAATTCTAGCCATGGTACTGTGGATGCACTCCGCTCACTTAACACGGTTAGTGGGGACACACACAATCGACTGTATAAAATCTCTTCCGAAAAATTAACTTCTATAAATTCAACCTAATTTCGTATTGTAGACATACCCATAGGTACTTGAATTAATGTTATCTTACAGTCAAGATTCCTAAACCTCTTCTCAGGTCCAGAGATTTATGTGTGGGGAAGCATCTCCACACAAACTTCATAGAATATTATTCACAAGTTAATACAACTACATGCTATCGAACTCTGCTGTTTATAGGAGAGGGAATAGTTTGTCCAGAGGAGCAATTGTAACCAGGTGGAGACCTCCTTTTAATACGCTCAAATCTGAGACTTAGGGCAGTACTCTTTCCTTCTTTCACAGTGGCACAAGAGAATTCCTCACTCCCACAAAAAAACAATACATAGAAACTCTGAAAGAAGACATTCAGAGTTTTTCTTCCCCGATGGCAAGGCATGATCTGGGCCATAAATATATGTGTTGTCCAAGGGAGAGTAGGGAAGCAAGTATGAGCAGAGTTGGACAGCTCTATTCTAATCTATTGTATTTATCTGTGTTAATCAGTAATTTATTATTATTTATTTGTATCACCATAGTACCTATGTCACGGACCAGAATCCCATTGTGATAGGCACTGTACAAACTCAGAACAAAAAGGCTGTCCCTGCCCCCACGAGTTACAGTCTAGGTCAAAAACAAGAGACAACTGAGGATATAGGCAGATTAGGGGAGTACAAGGAAACAATGACACAATATTGGTCAACATTATAGGCAGTGGTCTCAGTACACCAGCAGCCTAACTGTTATCAAGTTTTTTGTAGGCATGACAGCAAAGGAGAGCTTTGAGGAAGGACTGAAAGGTGGATCATGGAAGTAGCTTTGCAGATGTTTATGGGGAGCTCTTCCCAAGCATGTAGGGCAGCATGGGAGAAAACCCAAAGTTACAGATTTTACTTGGTATGTTAATTTTGTGTGCAGTTGTGGCTACAGTTGGCAAAAACACTTTTGTCCATCTGGATTTGGCAAATAGGCTCTACCCCTTGCTGTCAGACAATGTCCTGGACACAGCGACACAGGCCTTTGTGATTTTCAGGCTGGATTATTCCAACTCTTTGCATGGGAGAATGAGTTCATTGACCTTAGTAAAACTCCAGCTGGTTTACAGCACAGCAGCCTGTCCTCTAAGCAATATTGGCCACAGAGATTACATCACTCCAGTACTCCGCTCCCTATGCTGAATCATAGAATCATAGAATATCAGGGTTGGAAGGGACCTCAGGAGATCATCTAGTCCAACCCTCTGCTCAAAGCAGGACCAATCCCCAACTAAATCATCCCAGCCAGGGCTTTGTCAAGCCTGACCTTAAACCTGAATCCCCATAGGATACCGGGTAAAATGCAAGATATTGGTCTTCATCATGAGAGCTGTGGTGGTAATGCCAACAAGAAGCACTTACACAGTATCTTTCAGATGAAGATCTTGAAGTGCTTTACAGCACTAATTAGTCCTCCAGAAAAAGCCTCTAAGGTAGCCATCATTATTATACCTAAAACAGGCACAGGAAAGTTAAGTGACCTGTCAAAGATTGCACTGTGAGACAATGGTAGTCAAGAACAGAAACCCAGTAGTTTGGACAGCCCATTTCCTGTTTTAATCCCCACTGCAGAGATGCTTTTGGAAGACTAATGGCTACATAGGTTGAATTGAAACAGCCATGTTACTCTGAGCTCCATTATTTATAACTTGAAAACAATTTGGCAAAGAATTTGGGACACATCTTTCTTCTCTCCATATGGCTGGGATATAAAACCTCTGAATACAATGGTCTATAATGGGAAAAAGTAATTCATCCCAAATCAGTTTGAGAGACATGAATTAGGACAGAGTCCAGAACTTTTCTCATCTCTTGTTACTTTAGTGATGAATTCGGGTGGAGATGGAGGGCTTGGCTAGAATTCAGAATGGGTATGCGAACCAGGAACAAATGTTTTTACACCCCAGAGTGAGAAAATGCTCCAGGTATCTCCACTAACTTTATCAGGGTAATCTTTAAAGAGGAGAAAGTCTTTCGGGCTCCTGCTGCAACAAGATCAATCTTCCTACTTAGCATTAAGTTACTCCATTTTGCAGAAATATTAACTAACTCAAGCCCTAGCAGTTTTAGTTTCCAACATTTTGAATTAACCATGCAGTTAGTAAGAGATGAGGCGAATATCTTTAACAACTTTTAAATATTGTGGTTTTTTTATAAGGATAATATGTAATCACTGGCAGAACAACTCATTTTAAAGTGCCCAAAGGGAAACATTCTTCTTACTATCCAATATCTTTCCATTCAATGCTATGTATTGTGCAAAGATCAGTTGAAATTAACAGGACAAGTGTCCTATATTCCTTAATATAGGACTTGGGCAAATAAAATCAGTTGTAAATACAAGTAGTAAGACTGGTGCCAAAAGTGATCACAGAAAGAAGTTTCTAAAAAACTTTATTCCCTTCTGTAACACCTTCCCCTGAATTTTGCAGCACTGCAAGATATTAGTAAGTTTAGTCTTGCATTGCAACTGTGCAACAAAACAAATACAACACAACATCCTAATTTACAGAGAGAGCCATAAAAACACCAAGGAATTCATTCACAAGGTACTAAAACACATGCTTACTTTTAAGCACACTAATTAATCCAGTTGAACTCAATGGGACTTCTTCTGTGCTTACATTTAAATATATGCTTCAGTACCTTGCTGAAATGGGACCCAAGTAACTCTCTCAAGGTCTCACAGCAAAGTCCGAACCCTGGACTAATATTGCAGTGTAGACATACCCTGAATTCATAATCTCCAGTGAAGGTGCATAGGAAAGACAACAACAGTTGCATCCATTGTTTCAGATATAGATTCTCCATTTGGTCTGCAGGGCTGGCTGGTCATGCAGGCGGGCTTTCCTCCTCACTTCCTGCTGCTACATTGCATTAAATGACAGAGCAGATTTTCCTAAAATCACATCTCCCTGAGAGCATTTGCTGCAGTTGCCACAGGGATGTTATGTGATGGCAACTGGGAAAGGACTTCAAGCAAGTCACTCCTATTCAGAACAAACACATATTTATTCCCCACCTCTCCTGTTAGGTTAAGCCAGCATAGTATATGATATACGACATTAGGCAGCTTTTCTGCATGGCAAGTTATTCAAGTCTTTCATGCAGCTTGTCTTCTGATCCCATGCCCCTACATCCTGGTGCAGGCTCCCTCCATCTTACCTGTGCTACTGATCACATGGGCAAGGTTGTGCCTCTGCTAACAGGTCACAGCAAGTCCTATTTACTCTTTGGCCTCCCCTGTGCTCCCTGATCCTACTACTGTAACACACAAGCATCATTTTTTCTTTATCAAGGGAAATGCATTTTTCACTAAAACACCGTTCCTTTCTGGCAACAAAACTAAAAAAAAAAAAAAAGGAAAAGTCAAGTGAAACTGACCCTTCGGAAAGTGCTTTTTTGCTGTTTGATGACACAGGCACAAAGCCAAAAAGTTTACCCATTGTTCTTCATGTGCAAAACTTCTTCACACTGCTCTAAATTGCTGACTGCCCTTTAGCTATAGCCACGCTACTGGGAACTATTATAATAGTTCACTATACCGCTGTTACGTGTCAATGTCTATGATTTGTATATCACAGCTGGAAGACTCACCAGTCTGTTGACTGCCTCTAAATCATTTTTTTGGAAAAGACTTAAAGCACTAAGATTGCCACTAGAATTACTATTGTTCAGCTGGCTACATCCAATCTTTTTTCATTAAAAACCAAAAGAGTTTGTAGAGTCTTCAAGCTCATGTGTGACCAAGCACAGGAAAATGCTTATTTTTCATAGGGGAATACATGCAATACCCTTAGCTATATATAACCCCACAGGGCTTTTTTATTGGTGAAGAGCTGAATTTTTATTGCTACAGAATAAAGTGGTCTTGACATAAGTATTTGACCTCTGACACTAGCAAGATTCCCTCTTGGTGGCCATTAGAATATAAATCCTCCTTCATGTCTTCTTACTTTGTATGATGCATGATCTATTAAATTTTTAGTGGGAATAGAGTCAGAGAAACAAAATAAGTAAATGTCTCACAGCTGGCCATTGGCCAAAAAGAGTTGAAGTAGGTGTCAGATATCCCTAAATCTGAGAGCATTCAGACTCTTCGGTAGGGCAACCTGCCTCAGTCTAAATCAAATGCCATAACTGTCATCACTCCTGGGAGTACTGGACTGAGAAGCGGGGAGGAACCATTATACCCTCTCTGGCTGCTTGTGAGCCATCTCCTGTACCAAGAAGTAGCAAAACAAAAGACAAACTAATGGTGAAAGCAGAACAGGAGCAGCAGCAGCCCCTCATTATTTTCAATGGTCTGTAGTTGCTTAGTTCACTTCTATGATACCCTTACCTGAGAAGACTAATATAATTACCTTTGTAGGTGATGCCAGTTTGTTGTGCAATTTTTGGGAACGTTGGCTACATATACAAATTTATACAAAACTTTTTCTGCACACTCATACTTCTCCCTCTTTTTCCCCTCAAAGAAATTAGATGATCCTTTCCCACTAACTTCTTCAGCCTGAACTTGATCAAAACAGTTAATCGCCCCCATCAACCTTCTCTAATATCAAAATGTGATAGATAAAACAGGGAGGAAGGAGGGAAGAAAGCTAGAGTGCCACTGGCAACAATTGTTAACATACTACAGCACAAGCAATTCTTACAACTCTGTGCCTTGGATCTCACTTCTCTACCACAGCAGTCACATCCCACTGAATTATTCTGATCATAAATCGCTTTGCCAACCTCAGTTCTGGAATGCAGCACCATTCACTGCAAGACCAGCAGCCTACATCATAGATGGTCTCTCTGGATATCAGAAGTCCTACACCAAGCCTTGACTCAATAATTTTACTCCCTCTCTCTCAAAATTCAGTCTAATCTTGGTGCTAAAGTACTAACAGAAACCCTGAAGGAAACCCAAGTCAATACTTCTGACTTTGAACCCTGTCTTTCCTGGTTCATGAAAGATAGTCAGGAGAACCCAAGGTCCCAGCTAACAACTTTTCTTCTGAGGAAAAAACTCCAGCAACCATCAAACCTCCTTATACCCTGCCCTGTATTTATAAAATGTATTATTATAACTGACCTTGCAAACTACTTCTGCATATCTAATCTCCAATTTCTGAGCAAACTAGAGGAGAAGGTAATGAAGAACCACCTTCAGCTACATTATATGTCCTCTGTCAGTGTCCTGAATTCCTTCTAGTCTGGTTTAGGCCAGGACAGAGACAAAAGATCGAAATGATCACACTATGACCACGCCTATGAGTTTTTCATAGAAGAATAGCTTCTCTGCCTCTACCCGTGGCATACTACATTGATCAGTCCTCCCCACTGACCTATTCAACATCTATAGGAGACCACAGGAAATTGTAGGATAACATGGACTCATATGCCAGAGATAAACCCCAGCCTGATGCCACCTTTACGTCAAACACAAATGGTACCATCTTCCAGTTATCCAAGTGCCTTAGAGGCATCAGCACTTGAATGAGCATTTGAACTCATTGCTACTGAAGTGTACTACCAATGGAAAATGTCTGACTGCCAATAGTTCATTGTCATCAGCTACACTGCATACTGCACAAACTGGCTACAGCCATAACATCATACAGAACTTGTCTCCAGATGACTTTAGTTGTATGGAATGTAGTTCATCATTACACTAGGACTCATGCTGGTTAAAGTAAATAAAATAAATAAAAACAAATGTAATGCCAAATGAAAGTATTTTATTTGTTGACAGTATGTTGTTGACTGTCCCCACAAATTCAGGACAGATTATTTTATAATCAGTCTAATGACAACTAGCCTCTTACGATAGAATACAGAACCCAGAGAAGGCTCTGTAAGTCAGTCCCTTTCTACCCAGCTCCAGAGAAACAGCCTTTTTCAGGGAGTCTGACTTTAAGTGAGGCCACTGCAGGCCTCTGAATAGCTGCAGGGATGCATACAAAGAACAATACAGCATGTCATGGCTGGCTGGTGAGAACAAGACAGAGGAGCCCTTGCAACAGAGTGAGCAATGAAGATGAATTGTTTGAACTGATGTTAAATTTGGTTTATTACGGGGCTGTAGTTGACAATGCTGTGAGCTGCACACCTCCCAGAGAGATAGGCATGTGGGCCATTCTTTGATTTCATAAATCATCCAAGAACATACCCAGAGCATTGACCTTTCACAGGGAGTGAGCTTAGGGCATGCAGATAATTTAACACCAGCAAGTCGGATGGTGTCCAGCACAGTTTAACACTCCTTAACCTCTGCCTCATTAGACATCTGTCCTGTCATTTATCTTGCTGTTTATTTTTCAAGTGATATATTATTGGATATTAAGGAATAGGCACTGATGTTACATCATGGAGCTGCCACCAGTCAACATGTAGCCAGGCAAGAGTTGCTGCAAAGCAACACGTAAAAGATTTCAGATACTTTCCTCTCGGAGCAATTTCTTCAGGGCATGTGTACATAGTACCCCTCTTATATGATCTTTTATTTATTTTTAACGTTCCTATGTCAATTAGCCAGGATTTCACAGTCTTTTTATACTAGCAGTTACTAGGGTTGGTTGAAATACCTGGAGCTCATTCTTTTTTCAGTAGAAATTTCATCCTGCCCCTGGTGACTACAGCTAAGGAAGAGGCCAGTGGAGAAGTGGTCAGTCTTCAATTAAAACCACACACACCCCAAACAACAAAAGATCTTTGCTTTCACCCAGGTTGTTGCCATAACTGCAGAAAAATTTTGTCTAAATAAAAATACTGTATCACAGCTATAGTTGATTTAATGTTGGTGGTTTCAGTTCTTATGCTTTGCTTTATCAGGTAGGAACTAACTATATAACTAAATCCTTGAATGCATTACCTTAGGGCAGTGGTTCCCAAACTTAGGTTCGGGAACCCCTGGGGGTTCACGAAATGTTACAGGGGGGGGTTTCGGAAAAAATTCCCTAATGGTGACAGAGTTGTCCCCAGGGACTGGAGGCAGCATGGGCCAGCAGGAAGTCCCTGGACTTCCAAGAGCTAAGCAGATCAAAGCAAGCATATCTATCATCCTGAGGAGATTTAAACTTCAAGACTCCTAAGAAATGGAAAGGGAGGTGGATATTTGTTGCTGTTTTTAAAATTAAATAGGCAGCTAATATTGTTTGTAAAATGATTATGAAGAACAAGTCAAAGCTTTGTTGTAATGTGCATTGTTTGCCCGGACTGCTCAAGACCTGAATGCTTGTGTAGGAGGAACTCTTTGAGTTTGCTCCTTAAATACCTTCATGCTGTTTCATATCTGATATTCCTTGATGAAACATAGGAGCCTTGTTTTATAACAGGCTTATTTAAAATGATACAAGCTTGGAAGAGTGTTGTGATTTCATAATCTAATAAAAATACTGTAATGATAAATTATAATTAATAATAAATAAGGTGTAATAAACATGTCATAAAAACAATTTTTATATTTCCAAGATCACTGCTTTTATAATTTATACTCAGGTAAAGGAGAAAATCCCTGGAAATATTCATTTTTAGGAGGGGGTTCGCGAGACTTGACATTTTAGTGAAAAAGGTTCACAGGTTGTTAAAGTTTGGGAACCACTGCCTTACAGGTCAAAAAAAGAAATGTTCCCACTTTTTCTACAGTGTGCAACATATGTATGTATTGTATTACTGGATGTGAAGTAAATACCTGCTAAAGTTATTTTGTAAGATGTACAATACATCCTGTACTGAGCATGCATTTTGATTTTTATCTGAATAATGGGGAAAGAGAAGTAATTTGAAAGTCCAGAAGCAGCCATAAGTGGGAGGAAGGCATCCAGTGGTTGTTTATATTGTGACTATTTCCATGAATGCTCTATAATGATTGTAATAACTTGAAAACATTTAACCATGTTCTATTTAAGTCAATAGCAACATTTTGCTTTTAAATCCATCATCACATGCAATGTAATGAAATTTTGAGCAGTAACACCACTGTAGTAATAGCATTATTATTACTGAGAAACAGATTGAAACAGTTAGGAATCTGCTGGCTTTCCTGATATGTTCTCCATAAGAAACAAATCCAGACTACTATTCAAGATGACTTGAAATGTTATGATAAACAGCAGCATGCAGGTAGCCTGAGCAGCAGAGCAGAAGAGAAGACCAACATGGGTTGATGAGCTACGTTGACAGTGATTTCTGCCTTCCCTATCACCACTTTGGAGAATCTGATTATAATTCAAAATGATCTGGAAAAACTGGAGAAATGGTCTGAAGTAAATAGGATGAAATTCAATAAGGACAAATGCAAAGTACTCCACTTGTACACATACAAAATAGGAAATGACTGTCTAGGAAGGAGTACTGCAGAAAGGAATTTGCGGGGGTCATAGTGGGCCATAGGCTAAATATGAGTAAACAGTGTAACGCTGTTGCAAAAAAAGTGAATATCATTCTGGGATGTATTAGCAAGAGTGTTGTAAGCAAGACAGAAGAAGTAATTATTCTGCTCTTCTCTGCCCTTATTAGGCCTCAAATGAAGTATTGTATCCAGTTCTGGGAGCCACGTTTCAGGAGAAATGTGGACAAATTGGAGAAAGTCCAGAGAAGAGCAACAAAAATGATTAAAGGTGTAGAAAACATGACTTATGAAGGAAGAGTGAAAAAATTGGGTTTGCTTAGTCTGGAAACGAGAAGACCGAGAGGGGACATAAAAGGTTGTTACAAGGAGGAGGGAGAAAATTTTTTTTTTTTTAACATCTGAGGACAAGAAGCAATGGACTTAAATTGAAGCAAGGATGGTTTAGGTTGGACATTAGGAAAAACTTCCTAATTGTCAGTGTGGTTAAGCACTGGAATAAATTGCCTTGGGAAGCTGTAGAATCTCCATCATTGGAGATTTTTAAGAGTAGGTCAGACAAACACCCATCAGGGATGGTCTAGATAATACTTAGTCCTGCCATGAGTGCAGGGAACTAGATTAGATAGTCTCTTGAGGTCCTTTCCAGTCGTATGATTCTATGATTTTTAATCCTTATGCTCACTATAAATGCATCTGAACTAATTGTTGCTAATACATATGGCCTATCCCTGATGATCCTGAAATCTTTTAGTTTTTTGGGCTAACTTATATGGAGAACCTACTGTGGTGGCTGGAGATTTTAATGAGGTGCTTGACCCTTTTGTGGACAAAGCTCAGCCTCAGAGTCATAAACCAATCAAACTAGAATAGCTCTAGAATTGCAAATTAAAGATCTGAGATTATGTGATATCTAGCAATTATGTGATATCTTATATACCAATTGGTCAAGGACTATATATACTTACTCTAGTAGATAGGTTCTGTGCCAGCATAGATTTCTTTTTGATGTCCAGGGACTTGGTAAATTCTGTAATTGACTTCTCTACGAACATAATTGCTGTCTCTGATCATGCCCCTATAACTCATCAAATAGCACCAGACCCAGAGGAGAAACAGCCAAGCAGACAGACATTTAGTACTTCACTTTTATTAGATCCCCATTT
Organism: Dermatemys mawii; assembly: GCA_007922305.1. Classification (NCBI taxonomy): domain Eukaryota; kingdom Metazoa; phylum Chordata; order Testudines; family Dermatemydidae; genus Dermatemys; species Dermatemys mawii. Next base: position 67,027,357 of record ML677333.1, on the reverse strand, counting down.
CAAAAAATTTACTGAAAAAGAAATTGGCCTGTTGCTGCCCACCAATATCTTCTCAGAATAGCCTGCTAGAAACACTCAAGTCCTTGCTGAGGAGTTGAATTGTAAGTTGTGTGTGCACCAAAAAGCGGAAATGTGGAGAAAATATGACAGCCCCATATCCAGATTTTCTGTGATCCCTGAATAACTGTAGATGAACTCAGTAAGCTGTACTTGGTACAGGATGAATTTGCTCTATTTCAACTCAGGCAGAACTTTTGGGAATCAGGTGAACAAGCTGGCAAGTGATTGGCATACCACCTAAAAACAAAAGACTTCTCATGGAGAATCATGGCCATTTGTGATAAACATAGTAAATTATGTTCATTATCTCAAGATAGAGATTTTAATTTTATACAGTTTCCTCTAGCTATCCAAGGCATACAATTTGTTTCCATAGAGTATTAATTGATGTTAGAAGCAGACAGTGCCCTTTTGTTAATATCTAAACCAGAAACCACAATTTCAGCTGTCCTATCCCTAATACAAAAATTTGGAACAATATCTGGTTACACAGTAAACTGCAACAAATCGAAATATTGGAAATCTCCCAGTGGCCATGTAGTGGGGCTTTTTCCTCAATGGAATTTCCATAGGCAAACTGATGCAATAATGTACCTAGCTAGAAAAGTACCAGGAAACATTACAAAACTAGTGAAGATTAAATTGAATATATCAGTTTGGTCCAGATGCCCTAAAATGCCAGAGGCCCAAAAGCTATTGGGAACCTTGGAAATGCTTCATGAACTCGAAGACACATGTCCACTGCGGATGCTTTACCAACGAAGACAGAACTCCAAACCAATGGAGTTTTTCTGAAAATGTGAGAAGGGGGTTATCACAGCCCTTAAAACAAGCCCAGTGGCAAAGCATATTAGGGAATGTTAAAAATGCTTCTGTGAATTTCAGACTATGACTGATGCAGCAAAAGAATGTATTAGACACCACATAAGTTGTGCAAGATGGGGGCCTTGTCCTCTGATGTTTGTTGGCACTGTAATAAAGAGAAAGGAACCCTGAGGCATATGTTATGGGACTGTCCAACAATCAGGCAGCTGTGGAAAGAGGTGGACAAAAGAGTGAAAACAATGGTTGGCTTCAGCAACCAAACCTCATTTGAAAGTTTTATACTAGTTATGTACCTAGTACACTAGGTCGAACTCCACCACAAACATTTCAGTTCTTGAGGGCGGCACTGATTACAAAGGAGGAGGAATATGCTTATGCCCAGAACTGAACAGCAGTATTTGGACCTGTCTGAGTTAGCAATGAAAAATAGAGTTTTTCAATGTAGAGAGCAATTATATTAATTTGAAGAAATTTGGACCCCATTTCTTGATACATTTGGATACAGAATATTGAGCTAGCTCAAATAACGCCAGACTTCCATTCCACCTGAGCTCTCTGCTTTTTTCTTTTCCATTAATCAGTCCCCCTCCTTCTCTTTTCTCCTATTTGTGTACATCTTTTATTATTATTACTCCCACCCTAACATGTTATGTCTGTGTAATACCGTCTGATTTTTGTTCTGTCTGATCTTGTGGTTTTGACAAAAGTTGCATAATTTTATTGCAGATCCTGTGAAAAGTATAGTGTTTGGTAACATATATATGTGGTAAGTCATTTACCCTTTTGTATGTTTTGTTTCTTTATGAAAATTATTAAAAATGAATCAAATATATGGCTTCATTTGTTAGAAAGTTCATGGAGAGTACAGGAAGTGGACTACTCTATTGCTTACATTGGGAAAAAGTCTATGTCCTCAGTCCCGTCTGAAATAACTGTATTCTCTGGAACAAACAAAAATAAAACAGATATTTCAAATACTAATTGGAATTTGCTATATAAACACATTGCAGTTGAAAAAGCCTTCATCATTAGCATTCAGACATTAAAAGAATCTATGTTCATTATTAAAAGAATAACTTGGCAATCTACCATGATGACAGAGTGGGATATATCTGTGTCAGGTTATGAACCCTATGTTGCAATGTGAGTGAAAACAAGCCTGGACATGCCCAAACAATCTATTGTACTGCATTCAGACAGCTGCCCTGCCTAGAAATAGTGTTTGACTAAGGCCACAATGTGGAGCCATTAGTTTTGGTCAACTCCCAACCCTCATGAAACAATGGTTTTTCTACACAGGGGCCTGCAGGGGCCAGAATGACAAACTGGTTAAAAGGTTCTGCTGGGTGCAGGAAGTTGACCATCACCAAATGACTGTAAGAAGCACTTGTAGGACACAGAGGGCAGGATGGACTCTGCCCAGCCTGAAAGGGGGCGAGATGAGATTAGGTGAGGTTGCATCTCAAAACCTTCGTTATTTTCCAAGAGCTGTAACTCTTGAATACTTTATGTTTCTGTCGTTAAATTCTTTTGCCAAGTCTTTGCTTTTTGCTCTCCTCCCACATTTTCCTCAAAACCTAGGGTGTCCACAACAACCTACTTGGAGCACATGTAAGCAATTGGCTGGACTCAGGAGGTGTCTCATATACAAGAGTTTCAGGGTCTGAGATGGCAGAACTATTTCTACTTATGACTAGACTCTACCTAGATCCAGTTGGCTTAGAATATAGAATATCAGGATTGGAAGGGACCTCAGGAGGTCATCTAGCCCAACACTCTGCTCAAAGCAGGACCAACCCCAACTAAATCATCCCAGACAAGGCTTTGTCAAGCCTGACCTTAAAAACCTCTAAGGAAGGAGATTCTACCACCTCCCTAGGTAACCCATTCCAGTGCTTTACCACCCTCCTAGTGAAAAAGTTTTTCCTAATATCCAACCTAAACCTCCCCCACTGCAACTTGAGACCATTACTCCTTGTTCTGTCATCTGGTACCACTCAGAACAGTCTAGATCCATCCTTTTTGGAACCCCCTTTCATGTACTTGAAAGCAGATATCAAATTCCCCCTCACTCTTCTCTTCTGTAGACTAAATAATCCCAGTTCACTCAGCTTCTCCTCCTAAGTCTTGTGCTCCAGCCCCCAATCGTTTCTGTTGCCCTCCTCTGGAATCTTTCCAATTTGTCCACATCCTTTCTCTAGTGGGTGGCCCAAAACTGGACACAGTACTCCAGATAAGGCCTCACCAATGTTGAATAGAGGGGAATGATCACATCCCTCGATCTGCTGGCAGTGCCCCTACTTATGCAGCCCAAAATGCCGTTAGCCTTCTTGGCAGCAAGGGCACACTGTTGACTCATATCCAGCTTCTCATCCACTCTAACCCCTAGATCCTTCTCTGCAGAACTGCTGCCTAGCCATTCGGTCCCTAGTCTGTAGCAGTGCATGGGATTCTTCCGTCCTAAGTGCAGGACTTTGCACTTGCCCTTGTTGAACCTCATCAGATTTCTTTTGGCCCAATTCTCTAATTTGTCTAGGTCCCTCTGTATCCTATCCCTACTCTCCAGCGTATCTACCACTCCTCCCAGTTTAGTGTCATCTGCAGACTTGCTGAGGGTGCACTCCATGCCATCTTCCAGATCAGTGATAAAGATATTGAATAAAACCGGCCCCAGGATCAACCCTTGGGGCACTCCACTTGATACCAGCTACCAACTAGACGTGGAGCCATTGATCACTACCCGTTGAGCCCGATGATCCAGCCAGCTTTCTATCCACCTTATGGTCCATTCATCCAGCCCATACTTCTTTAACTTGCTGGCAAGAATACTGTGGGAGCCCGTATCTAAAGCCTTGCTAAAGTCAAGGAATAGCACATCCATTGCTTTCCCCTCATCCACAGAGCCAGTTATCTCATCATAGAAGGCAATTAGGTTAGTCAGGCATGACTTGCCCTTAGTGAATCCATACTGACTGTTCCTGATCACTTTCCTCTCCTCTAAGTGCTTCAGAATTGATTCCTTGAGGACCTGCTCCATGATTTTTCCAGGGACTGAGTTGAGTCTGACTGGCCTGTAGTTCCCCAGATCTTCCTTCTTTCCTTTTTTAAAGATGGCAATGCAGAGGCAATTCTTTTTTTTTTTTTTTTTTTTTTTTTTGCCTCTGTCTTCACGAACAAGGTCAGTTCCCAGATTACTGCACTGGGCAGCACAGCATGGGGAGGAGGTGATCAGCCCTCTGTGGAGAAATAAGTGGTTCAAGACTATTTAGAAAACCTGGATGACCACAAGTCCCTGGGACTGGATACACTGCATCTGAGGGTGCTAAAGGGAGTTGGTGGATGTGATTGCAGAGCCATTGGCCATTATCTTTGAAAAATCATGGTGGTCGGGGGAGGTCCTGGATGATTGGAAAAAGGCTAATGTAGTGCCCATCTTAAAAAAAAAAGGCTTGGTAGCACATGGAACCAAGGAACTGGATTCCCTTGTACTGAACTGATGACCTTGCAGAGGAGTGGTGGGCCAGGTTGTAACTTCATTTTTAAATTTTATGTATTTATTTAGTAAAGCATGTCCTTCTCTGATCAATGCCTGCCCTTTGTCAGCATCTGAAGATGCTCAGTGCCTGCACATAACTGTACCATACAAATCACTTTTATGTTGCCTGGATCTAAGTTAACTATAATACAAAATTTTAAACTATAATACAAAACTCTTCCCTGTTTTCTTCTAACACAAAATTCTGATAAAATTGACACAATTTCATTAAGTGTTTTGCTTTCAATTGAATATGGTTCTGCTAAGGTTTCTCTGAGCAATTCTACTCCTATTATTTACACATTGTCAAAATGCAAAAACAGAAATGCATCTACTGAAATTAAAAGGCAACAGGTTTATCAGTAATAAAAGGAAAATACTGCCACAAGATATCGCTGAGGCCAAGGTCTTCACATGATTAGAAGGAGATGAGATATTTATATGGATAACTTCAAGAGTAACATTAGTATAAAAACATTTAGAAGGACAGATTGTCACGGACTCACAGGACTCGTGCTCTCTTGGCTCTGTACGATCCCTGGGAGGAACCCCCTTCAGTGTAACAGCCCTTTTGGGAGTCCACTCTCTCTCAGGGGTTAAGCCATAGGCCTCTTCACCTCCTGGAACTGCACCTCTGAGCCTTTAGCATGCTTGTCTCTTACTGTGGGCTCCTTCAAGGGAGTCCACTTGCTCTGGATACCTCCGGGGTCTCCATTCCCAGAGGGAATAAAGCAATCCTGATCTCCAGACCAGAGTGACTCTCAGCCAGCATTAAACAGGAGGGTTTATTAAGCATTTGAACACAGCACAGGAAACTCTCAGGGCCTCAGGCCTAGCAACCCTCAGCACAATACATCTAGGTGTCTCCAGCCTCAAGGTGGGCTCTGGCTGTTCTCTCCTCCCAGCCCAGAGACCATCTCCTTCTATCCGAGTCATCCTATATCACCCACTCCAACAGTTCCTCCCTTGTCCTTTGTCTTCCATCCCAGATAAACAGGTCACTGGGGCCCTTTCTCTTCCATCCTTTATTCCCCTCTGGCTGGAACTGGTTGGTCAGGAAACCAGGGTCGTCTCTCCTCAGCTCTTTGTCCTCCCACTGGCCAGAACCATCTGGCTGCCAAACTAGGCTGGGCCTCTTATTCACCAGGTCACCAGTTGTTAGGGTTTCCCATCCCCAGGCCATCGTCCAGGGGTCCCAGCTGCTAGGCGAGGTCACACCTTGGTCCTCTGCAACAACAAATCCTCTCCCACCACCTTGTTAAACATGCAGCACACAGGGAAACTCAGGAGCACACACACTATTCATGTAAAACACTACAAAAATCCCCAGCTTCGTCAGACAGATGTCTTTGTGCTCCACTGCATAAGTCAACCACTGGCTGATAGGGTTAGGAAGAAGCTACCCTTAAGGACTGTAATTCCCTAATTATCCACTGGACTGGATACAACATTTGTCTGGCACTTTCCATATTCCTATGCCTCCAGAAAGGGATTGGGGAAGAAGTCTGCACTGCCACAGCGTTCCCTTTTTTTGGTGAGCTTGCCCTGGTTCATGCCGCTAACAGTTCACAACCGGTCCAAACTGGGCGCACAGTTCAATATTCACCCAGAGCCGTAAACTGAGTGCACCTCTTTGTGTCAGTTTTGCCTACTCACTTTCCTAGGTCACCAGTTTCCTCTGTTTATATAAGTCTACCCCTTTCTTTGCACTTTGCGTTTACATACTCAGATTACTTTTATGTCATGTCTTACAAGGCTGCTTATTCCTCAGTGTTTCCTCTTCTTGTTTAAAAACTGTTGAGTGCCTTCTTGTATTTATGAGTGAACACATCCACGGTTCAAGCAGAACAGCAGAGTTTATTGCATGCCCTATTTATTACATGCCCTGGAGAATTTTATTTAACAGAATATTTGGAATTTGGGCATACTACTATTTAGGAATTGGAGGACAGTAAACTTACGCACAAAAGTCCAATTCTTACAATGATTCAGACAGAGAGTTATCAGTTTCCCTAGAGCTACCTCACTGACTGAAAGCCACTCATTCAGCTGCAAAAATTATCAGCCATGAGGTCATGACTAAAGCTGGTCAGTTTCAGCAGTCACTTTTAAGAGGCTAGTGTTTGCTGATAAAGCTAAAGGGTAGAAGATACTTTTGTTTTTTATAAGTAGCTGAGTTGCAGTTTAAAGGATTTTGATGATGCTTTCTTTGAAATTTCTGGTCCAGTTTTTCAGTCAACTCTTTCCATAAAGCTGACCTGAGGAGCCAAGGCCTGTGACCATGTTCCAGCCAAAGAACAAGTAAGAATTTAGATTTATAGTATAGCTGGTATGGCTTAACTTGGAGAAAACCTTCCAGGCAAGCAGGCTCTTTTCTTAAGACGAAAGCTCTTAAAACTTTTGAGTTACAGAGAGTTTAATTAACATCAGTAAAAAGTTCTAGTAAGTATTAAGCCAGTAAGAAATGACAAATGTATCACATCTTGAAAAACATTCCATTTTCTCTGTTTTATGGAAGTTCATACACCAGACCCATCATCACAGTATTTGAGTGCCTATTTGAATGGGGGGGGGTGTCAATTAATGGGAGCACCACACATAAAGTGAGATATGCCAATTTAGCTGACCTCTAAAAGCAAAGGCCAATATTTTTAAATGCAAGTGCTAAAATCCCTAAATAAAAGTGGCCTGATTTCCAGAAGTATTGAATATCCAAAAATGCCACTGATTATAGTGCAAGTTGCAGGCTTTCATCCATATTTAAGCAGTCTGATGACCTGCAACACCCTCCAAAATCAAAGGGAGTTTATGCAGGGATGCAGGAGGCTGTCTGCTCCATACTCTTTCCTCCTTCTTCCCCCATCCCCTCCCCAACACATACAGTTTCACACTCACACAGTACCAGACAATCTGTCTATGTATGTAGAGAAGAATTCAAAATCCTGGATCCACACACCCATGTGCTATGGGAAAATTTAGATCTGGACCCAAAGTTTACAAGTCAGGGTCATGTTTGTTATAAGCCAGGCAAGAAGAAAGGTATATGAGTAAAGCACACAGCTGATTAGTTTCAAATCAGCTGTCTAATTCAGGGGCCCCAGAATACATGCATCTTTTCTCAAAAATGAAGTGAAAGACTTTTCTGCCATTTTAGTTACACTCTGAAGTTCCAAAGTATAGGCTTATTCAGAAGCAAGGTATTAGTCTGGCCTCATCTGTTCATTTAATGTTCCTCCTTTGCAAGAGTTTTACGATGTTTCCTCTCTGAGTGAGAATTTTACGAATCTCATGTACTGTATCAATGGCTTTTTCTTTCCTGTTTTTAGCTCTTATGAAACCAGTAACAGAACTAGACTACTCCAAATACTGCTCCACATGAAAAAAAAAAAAAAGTAATACTTTAAAGTGTTATTTATTGCAAAACATTCGAAGTGACAGAAAAAAGGGGAAAAACTATAAAAAGTTGCTGGAGAAATCTGCTTTAGCATTTTTATAATTTGATTATATTATCCCAATTGTTGCTGAGCTAAAATACCATTTTATTTTTTCAAATGACAAAATTACTCTCATCTGTGTGCACGAATCTGGGTCATTAATCTGGGTCTCAATTGTTCCCTTCAGTTAAACCCCAAATCCACAAGGCTTCATGTCACAGGGATCTTTCCTCTGTTTAAGAAGCACTGATAGGACACTTTGAAATACATTAACACATTTCAGAGTAGTCACTGCAGAGTGGCACAAATGAACCTTCTTCTCACCATCAGAACTCTCTACAGTGACAGTTTTTAAACTGTGGCCTGTTTGGGGACTAACAGTGACCCTCAGAACCTTTCTTGGTGGGCTACAGAATGAATCATACTAGGAACAGTGTAGCTGGAGACTGGAAATGGGTCCATGTGGGGATCTCTTATGAATTGGTCTGCAGAAGCTAAAACGACTGTGCTATAGCATTCTCAGCTGTTGCCAGTGCAGAAGGCAAACTCAAATCTCTCACATGGCAATGAAGACTTCTAACATGACAGCCGCCTAACAGAAGCCTTTTGGCAACCAGTTTGGACTTTTAGACTATAGAACCACTGAAGTGTCTTCTCCCTCTACTTTACAAATGTGTGTAGCCAGACAAATTGTACAAACAAAGCATTTTACTGGGATTAAAGTAGCCTGAATCCCATGACCACTTCCTCAGAAACCCAATGTTATAACTTCTCCCCTTTTCTCTCCTTCCCCTCCAAATTCTTTGGAGTTCACTGCAGGCCAATTGGTCTGCCTTCTGAACAATCCATTGTTGCACTGTAAAGATGAAGGAAGGGCTTGATATAAAACTGATGCTGGGATTGCCTGCAAATGCATGACTTGATTGGCATATTTGTGGCACACATTGCAGGGGCTTGGCTTGGTTCACAGCTCTCACCAGGTTTTATGTTCAGACATATAATCTCATGAGGTGAAAATGGAAAGCAGCCTCAGAACATTTGGCTATTGCTGGGAAAGAATGCAAATTAAATATTTGAAAGAGAGAGTACGGTGTGGGGGAGTGTGTCATGGAGGCTCAGAGTTCCATCAGGTGTCTAGCCAGCTTGCGCAGCCTTTGTGTCCACATTGTCTGCCTGTTGGATGGAGCTAAAAGACAGAAGAATGACAGTCTGGGGTAAAGAAAGAAAGACAGTAATTATGGGACGTATGTGATTAGCATGGTAGCCAGAGAAATTAAACCACTAGTCCCAGGAATCTTCCCTTCTGTAAGATACCTGTGGTGGAAGAGAAAAGCCCCTCACTACAGAGTTCAGTTGGAATCCACTCCCTGCTAGTTTAGTTTGATTGCTTTTTTGGATACCTACTGTGGGAGTTCAGCTCCTTGACCTTCCTTTCTATAGAACTATATTGTCCTACCACGAAGAAAGGCAGATTAGGAATTTGCAGGGATCCTTCCATCACTAGACTCTGACAGGAGTGCTGGGGGAGTTAATTTTTCATGGCTTAAATTGCCTCAGGCCAAGATTCTTATCAAAATGGTTTGGTTTAATGTAAAGTACAGACTTATTTTATTTTAGTTCAATAAAACCTTCTTCCCTCTCCGCCCTCGCCACCCTGCACAATCTTCCCTTTGAACTGTAAGTTCTTGAGCTGCTGTCCTTTGAGTAAGGTACACATTTGGGTTCAGGTTTATTGTTTCTGAGTAAATCACTTCAGTTAAGAAGCTTATAATTATTTTCAGAGAGGGAAAATGGTTTATAACAGCTTAAAAGTCTGAAAAATTCCTAACAATAATTAATTGGACCATGTATTCATTGTTTGACTTGTGCACCACTTTTATAGCTGGAGGCTTACGGAATAGTTTCCAAAAACTCTGTCCTTACGGTGATCATATAGATCTTGTCAGGATAGGAATTTAAAGGAATTAAACACTGTATAGGTTTTAACTGACATTTGTATGATCCATTTGGGAGTAAGGTATTCTCTGTGCTTCTCAGGACAGCACTGCTTTCCCCCTTTAATGCTCAGATATTCTAAAGTTCTCACCTTATGGAAATCACTCTTCTGCTGAGTCTCTCATTTTAGGCATCAACAGAAGTCACTATGCAGTGGCACAAGCAAGTCCTCCTTCCCTTATCCTCAGGAGTAGAAGGGTCCCTCCCTAAAGCTCAATCTTGCAAATGAAACACTAGGATCTGGAATCATGATCTTTTGATGTATAGAAGTGACCACTGGGTCATTAGACCAGGCCAATCTCTACATTTTAGATAGAGTTACCTCAGTATCTGCACTATTCCCTTGAACCTGCCTGTAACGGGGAGGCACAATACTTGAATACTATTACTTGTTTCCTGCAAATACTTAGTTATATAAGAGGAAATTAGTAAATTTTAAGAGCTATCTTCATTCACAAAATGTCTACCAGCCCGTCACTCTCTTCAATATTTCCCATCCCTCAAAAACAGTTTTTTTAAAAACCACCTCCCCAAACCACTTGTTAATAGAACTTTAAAAAATGTTTAAAAATGTCTTAATGTTTTCTTTCACAGAGTTATAGAAACTAGGGACCCTGAGACATCATCTAGTCCAGCACCTGCATAGAGGTAGGACCAAGGAAAACTAGACCAATCCTCACAGGTGTTGTCTAACTTGTTTGTAAAAACCTCCTATTCCAATAACAGGGATTGCACAACTTCCCTTGGTAACCTGTTCCAGTTATGTGTTGGTAGCTAACCAAATGCTGTGTACTAACAATGTGCCAGCATTCCCTCAATGTTAAAATAGTTGAGGCAACATATTTGATGCATTTATTTAGGGATTTTGTATGCATATGGAAGTCATTTGTGTCTCTTCCGCAAAAAGTGTTTGATTGTCCAGTATCAACATTAAGTAGACAAAGTAGCTACAATTCTCCCAGTTGTGTAGAGCACAGCTAAACCAAACACAATCTGAAAGGAGGTTCAACATATCCTATGTCCATTAGAAGAATGAATGAGGGGGCGGGGAATTAACTGATGACAGGCATCTGGATTTCTCTAACAACATTCTAGTGCAAACTATATTTGAACAGTTAAATACATTCCTATTCTGTCAGTCTGTACAGAGATAAGCCCCAAGAGATTGAAACTTCCTTTTATAAATGTGGATTTGTGCCTGAATATTAGCAAATTAAGGCCAAAAGTTCCATTGCAAAGTTAGTCACATAATATCTTTCCAAAGAGCTCAAGCATCTTATACATCTTCCATTGGTTAGAGCAGAGCAAGCATGTAGCACTAATAATTCCTAGCTGTTATATAGCACGTCATCAATAGATTTCAAAGCATTTTACCAAGGAGATCAGTATAATTAGTCCTATTTTACAGAGGGGGAAATTGAGGCACTGAGCGATGATGTGACTTGCGCAAGATCACTTAACAAACCAATGGCAGAGCCCAGACAAGAACCCAGATCTCAAGTCCCAGTCAAGTGCTTTATCCGCTGGGCAACACTGCCTCCCAAGATGTAAATTTATTCACTGAATTTATTTTTTATGTTCATAGAATGCCAGTGACTAGCTTGCAACTTTCTAGATTCCTAATGTGAGTTCACAGAAATCACATTTCTAATTCATTGTCCTATTTTATGTTTAAGCTTAAAATTAATTTTTCTCAAAATGTATTTTTATCAGTAAAAATCAAAAGCAAATTTCTTTAAATAGTCAAACTAATATTCATAGAGAGCCTTTTGCACCATTTGCTCAGTTTAAAACTCTTTATTTTAAACTGCTGTTTCCTTTACTAGAATCATAGCTGATTAAATATAATCAGCATCTCTCATATTTCCTAAAGCTTCTCTCCTGATATTTCACTTGAAACAATTTGGCTACTTCAGATTGACTACCATAAGTACATAATCCGAAATATTTGAAAGTGCCTGCCTTATGAAATTCCAAACTAATTTTGCAAACACAAGAGCATGGATAAGGTTTGAACAAACGGTTGACTTTAAAGCATTTAGCCAACTAGCCAAACCAAGCCTTTTGAAGTTTGGGCATCATGAACACCTAGAAATAAGAAAAAGAGAAATTTTTCAGATTGCTGTTCACCTTGTCACTGAAAAACCAGGGATGGGTGAGAGCAGAATTTCAATTTGCAAATAATAAGCATGAATGTTTTGACTATCACTTACTAAATTAAGGGCTACAAAACAGATTCTATCTTGGGACAAAATTAAGTTTGCTGCAGGATTTGCTCAGGGTATTGAAAAATTAATAACCAAAGCCATACAAATGAATAACTTTTTTGGAAAAATATACTGTCAGAGAAAGTTATATTTATACAAGATTAGATTGTGCTTTACAGATACCACCCTACAGGAGGGAAAGGAGAATTTTGATGCATGGGAGAAATGTAGTTGCTGCATCTTGCAAGTATAACAATGGCTCTGCCTTTATTGTGCCCTCTCCCCCAGCCCACTCATGCACTCATTTTGCAGTAACTAGCACTACTATCCTCTTACAGAGGTTTAATTAGGTAAGTGTAAAGGCCACATTTATGCTCAATCCTACTGCCATCAGGGGTTGACACAGCATCCTGCTGCTACAAGCCTTGTTAACCTGAAAATACTGGCAGTGTATTTTGGAGGAGGATTTACATTTTCCTCACAGAAAAACTGTAAAGTTACCTTTCAGGGTCTATGCAGGAGACCAGTGAGAGCTGTTGACATTTCCACACTTTGAGCTTGAGTGGGTGATGGTGGTGTTCAAATTTGTATACAGTAACCTTTTACTTATCTATTAAAGCATTTTGTCCTGGAGAAAAGACATGTAGCAGTATGGCTGGAGCTAGAATTTCCTGAAGAGGAGGAGTGAGTGACTAACCATCTGCTCTGCCATTATATTGGAACATTTCAGAGGGGGAGTCTGAGGAAAGTTTTCCAGAGTAGGAGCCCAGCATTCATTCTTGATGGGGATAGGGCTTTGAGAAAAAATCATGGGAAACTTGGGTGGGGTTAGTGGCCAAGTTTAGCTATGTGGCTACATCTGAGGGAGCAGAGCTTCTTGGGTTTAGTTCTCTCATTCTGGGAGTGTAGAATAAGGCTGCCAATGCATGAGAGTCTCAGCAAAGGTACAGGGCTGTTTGCTACTCACTGTCCCCTGTTGCTGGAAGTGCTTCATAAGGTCTAAGAGTTCTGTGTTGCTAACTAAATTGAATGGAAAACTGGAGCCCACTACTGAGTCTGGAGGCCTTGCTCTGTTAGCACCACCTTCAACAGAGAATATCAGGGCTTCTTCCCTGACCTCTTCCACTCTCTCCTATTTGGCAGGATACAGCTACTCATCTGACTTCTTAATACAAACACCCACCAGCCGTGTATGCATAATTGGTTCCATCTTTTTCTTCATGAAAGGACATTTACCCATCCCCATCTAGTACAGAAGTCCTGGACAAATGTGAGACACAAAAGAATCATAGGCCTTGCAAGTGAGGGTCTCTCCAGAGTTGCTGGAATTGACACTTCTGAGGTGAGTTTTTGAATAGATTTGTAATTAATGCCCCTGTGTCTTGTTTTAACTCTCTCACCTATGCTTGACTGGTATTAAATAGTCACCTTGAACTTAAGAACGGGGGTCTGAATCTTTCATTTCCTCCTAACCTGGAGCATCTTCACTGCTATACATGGCCTTGCCAAAGTATACACTGCTACTTTATGTGCCCTCAAATTTTTCAATAGTACTAAACTTGGGAAAACACAGCAACAATAAAACAATATACTTCTACAAATAATAAACATAATACCTGCCTCGACAGTAACTTCAGCAATAGTCCTTTAATTCAACTCCTCACCCGCTTGTGTGAACATCCAATAGACCAGCATCCTCTCAGCAGTCCCTTTCTCCCTCCCCCTTCCACTACACCCCACTCACCATTCCTGGTCAGTTCTTAGCAAAGTTGAGTCCAGGAGTACACTCAGACAGTTCTATCTCCTACACCTACAGGAAGTGCTGCCTGGTCTGGCCCTGAAGCTCTGCCATCTAACCCAGCTAGAGCTATTTCAGTTTGGTTGGTGCTGGCTGGGGGTGGGAACAAGAGAGGAAGCTTCACCAGAGTTCAGTCAGCTCTACTGCTACCTTCTGAAGCTTCAATAAACAGCCACCTTGCTGGTACTGTACCACTTTATAAAGTCTTCAGTGGCTAGGGACTAATAGCATAGAGGGTTCTTGAGCAGAGTGCCTACTACCCGGGATAAACTCCTTACCAGAAAGTCAGAGTCTCTTTTTCTTTTGTGGCAAGGTTCCTCTATCGAGCAGCGCAGGACCAAAGTTTGCTTATGGTGACCCCTCACCCACAACATATAAGTAGCAGAGGGGTAGCCATCTTAGTCTGGAATTGCAGAAGTGACAAAGAGTCCTGTGGCACCTTAAAGACTAACTAAAGTATTAGAGCATAAGCTTTCGTGGGCTAATACCTACTTTGTCGGATGCATGCCTAACATATTAAGTGCAGTTCTTTTGCCTTTAAGTCACACAATAAAGATAATAACATTCTGTTGCCCCTACACAGAAAACAATGACTTTTAGCCAAATGGCCCAAATGTTCACACTGAAATAGAGGTAACAATGCAAGTAAAGCCTGGCTCATTCTATCTCCTCCCCTGCCCACCAATGGATGGCAGCAGAGAGATCCTTCTCCTGTGGCGCTTCTGTCTTTTTAGAATTCATAAGCTGCCCTGGGCTGCTCTTTCTCTTGTTCACGAATGGGAATGGTGAACTCACTTCCCTCTAGAGCAGAGGTGGGCAACCTTTGGGCCCAAGGGCCACATTGGGTTCAAAATTGTGCAGAGGGCTAGGTAGGGAAGGCTGTGTCTCCCCAAACAGCCTGGCCCTGCCCCCTATCTGACCCTCACCCACTTCCCGCCCCCTGACTGCCCCCCTCAGAATACCTGACCCATCCAATCCCCCCTTTCTTGTCCCTGATCGCCCCCTCTGGAGACCCCCACTCTAACTGCCCCCCAACCCCTAAGCCCTCCTTCTCTTTGTTCTCTTACTGCCCTCTCCCGAGACTCACACACCCTAACCACCCCCCCAGGACCCCACCCTCTATCTAAGACCTCCTACTCTTTGTTCCCTGACTGTCCCCTCCCACCCTAACCACCACCCCCCGGAACCCCACCACCTACCCTGCCTCCCTCCCCCATTCCTGCTTACTGTGCTCAGCCGGGCACAGGGCTGCACGGCTCCTCGCGCTCAGCCTGGCTCCTGGGCAGGGAGCGTAGGGCCCTGCGGCACCCTGCGCGCAGCCCGGCCCCAGGTGGGGAACCTAGGGCCCCACAGTTCGCAGCGCTCAGCCTGGCCCTCGGCCCAGGAGCATGGGGCCACTGGCTCCTCTCCCCCAGCCCAAGCTCCGGGGCCAGATAAAAATGACTGGTGGGCCGCATATGGCCCGCAGGCCATAGTTTGCCCACCCCTGCTCTAGAGCATCAAGGCTACAGTGTTTACATAATAATACTTTGTTCTTTGATAGTATGTCCTAAGAATCTCTAAGGACTGCAAAAACGCTAGTGAATTTGGCCTCACACCACTCCTGTGAGGAAGGTGAATATTATTATCCCTAAAGATCAGAAAACTGAGGCACTGGATGTTAACACACAAATTTTACAAAATGTCCATTAATTTGGGGTTCCCTGAATTGAGGCACCTTGAATTGTGTTTTCAGAAAAGCTAAGTACCCACAAGTACAACTGAAGTCAATAGGAGTTGCAATTCCTGAGCACTTGGTCTTATTTTTGTATTTCTCAAGATGGGCACCTACAAATGGAGGCCCACATACTTAGTGAGTACTTCAAAATCTGGGCCTATCTGGTTAGTCCAAGAGTGTGACAGCTGGTAATAGAACTCATATTTCCTGACTTCCAGGCCAGTGCCTCCCCCATCCCCCTTTTCAAAGAAAAACTTGAAAGCAGAGGAGCATTCTACCTTTTCTTTGCAAATAAATACTACAGTGATTTTTAAAAAGATGTGATTAGGCTTTATTAAAATTAGTACTTGAATGTGATAAAGTGTCTATCTAATCTAGCAAAAGTGCCAGCTGGGGCACCTCTCTCACCCACAATCTACATGTACAGTGGAAGGCAAATGGTGGTCATAAGAAAACTGCCTGATTGTCCAAGACATTTCCAACTATGTATTAAGGGGCTGTGTAACTTAAGAGAAAACATCAGTACATTTTCCTATGTGGTTGTTTCTAAAATGGGTTTGTTGGGTGGGTGGTAAACAGTGGAGCCTGGGAGATGCCCTACAAATTATAGTGTTTTCATGTAACATGATGAAGATTATATGGCATAGAAGGAAAACATGTGAGGGACTGAATGGACAAATATAACCCATTTGGTTCATGCCAGGATATGGATTCTCCCCCCATCCCCCTTTCTTTGTGTTAAATCTGGAATTTGTATCACATAGTGTCCCATACTGCTTAGAGGAGAAAATAGTCATTCTGCCCCCACCCAAGCCTTCAGGTCCTGTGAGAATTCCATAAGTACCATATACCTGAGGTTTAATATAGACGATGAATGTACAGTGCTGAAAAGACACAAAGACCAGTACTAGGGAAAGCTGTAAAGTGGTACAGTCAGCTACTCAGACTCCTCTAATCAGCATAAAGTAGTTTAAAGATTGTCCCAACTACAGTAGCAGCAGTGAGTGGTTAAAGAAGACATTGTACAGAGCAGACTGCCCTTCTGTTCTTACATTTTCCAGCTGAGATTACTTCCAAAGCTATTTGGAGTGAAAGGGAAATTTTGTCATGCACCATATGTACGTGTGCCACTAGTACATAATTGTGTCATAATTGTGTCTTTCTAGCTTCACAGAAAATATGTGCGTAGGCAAGACAGAAAATATCTCTTTCCTGTCTGCATGAGTTCAGAGAAGCGTGTATTTGTTTGAAGTCAACCAATTATTTGTATAAAGTTTGACTACTTCTGAGAAGGAAAACAGAAGAAATCTCATAAGGTGCTGGTGTTTAATTTGAACTCCTCTTATTCCAGCTATAAAGCTGGACATAAGTCAGACAGGACCTTATGATTCCTCACACATACGTACAGCTTATGTTGTTCTGAAATTATTTGATGGTGGCAACAGACAACTAGTAATGTGGTAAGTGCTCTCCCTAGACACAGTTCCTGACCTGAAGAACTCATAATCAAAGAACAACAATGCAGGGTGGGGGAGAGGTATAAAAACATACATTCAATTAATATTCTGCATTAACGTTGTTCTATAAATATAAACTACTGGAATCCCTAGCTGCCCCTCAGTGTAGCCACTAATCATTGGCTAGTTTCTTGTAGGTATCATGGGAGAGAACATAAGGCGGCTATTCAGCGAGGGCATTCCATCCATACAAGGATATGTGGGAGAGTTGGACTAGTAGTAGTGGTTGGCATTGTTAGCTATGGGGCTGGATACAGCAACATGGCAAACTAGCCCCTGATTCCTGCAAAGACTTACACAAGTGCTTAATTTTACACAATGGGAGTTGTTCCATTGTAAGTCTTTGCAGGACTGGGGCCTTAGTAGAATTTGTGGTGCTGTTTTGATTTAATTATGAACTCATTTCTTTATTTTTATTTGTCATACCATAGCATCTAGGAGCCGTTGTCATGGACCTGAACCCCATTGTGCTAGGTTTTGTGCTAACACAGAACAAGAAGATGGTCTCTACGTTTAAGAGGGATTTGAATGAAGAAAATGCCCAGGAAGCTTGGGAAATTAGGATGGAAAATTATGAAAAACACTGTCACTCACAGTCTCACTTTAATCTATCAGAAAAAAGCATAACAAACACGACCAGCTGGAAGCTAAAGTCAGACAAATTTGAATCAGCAATAAGTA
>ML677333.1:66945992-67009188 GCA_007922305.1 Dermatemys mawii | reverse complement strand
CTCTGTCCCCACAGGTGGGGGCCTCAGCTTCTCTCCCCTGCTGGACAGAGAAGAGAGAAGCTGCAGCCCCAACCTGCAGTCCTGAGTTCTCTGTCCCTGGCAGGGGAGGCTGCGGCTTCTTTCCTCACTGCCCAGCAGGGGAGAGAAGCCCCGGCCCCTGCACCTGCTGGGGACAGAGAACTCAGAACTTGGGAGCCACGGTATAACCGTGCTATAACCGAACTCGCGTTATAGCGGGGCTCCACTGTATTGTCCTCCCGAAATTCAGGCTTCTTTTTCTCCGGCTTACAGCAAACACTTATATAGTAACAAAGCAAACACTTAAATAGTATCTTATAACATGAGTTACAGATATTATAAGTGAGATTAATGCATGCAGTAACTCACAAGCATTTCATGAAATCTAAACACAGCTCTAGAAATCTAATAGCTATTTTATCAATATTAATGCACAGGTGAGCCAGACTGCTACACATTTGTTAGTCTTCAATGAGGTCTAGGGGCCTTGGCATGAGCTAGCACCTGGTCTGCCAGCATCACATGTCTACACAGCAGTCTAAGCCTGGAGTTAATGGGACTCAAGTCATCTGATCTGTGTCAGAGAATCCTGGACTTAAGCATCTACTTTGCTAGGTTAAGAATTTTCTGATCCATGCTCAAATCTAGGGCTTTGGCATCCCACACTGCAGTTCATTGATCCGGGTCAAAGTAAGCATATCCCAGAGTGCCTAGCGTTCTTCCCCTCCCCCCTCACAATGTGCTGCTCTAGCCCTAGGAATGTGATGCGCCCTAGGAAATTTCTACTGCCCACCCTGCACATTACAGAAAGTTTGAACTGCCCACCAGCACAGCCTGCTGAGCAGTGATTTGGTCTGTACTCTCCCAGCTACCAAAGCTAGCCACATGGAAGAGGCACTTTTTTTGCTTGCACTTTCACTCCAGTGTCAGGAAAGTGGCAGAGCATCTGCCAGGCACTGGTGGTTATTTAAGCAGCATTTCCTGTCCCACCAAACATGCCTGATGGATTTTCTCATGGATCTGCAGGAGGAGGAGGCAGAGGAAGAGGAGTACCCTAGCATGGCAGATTGTCACTGGCAGAGGCTGCTGAGTATAATCTGCATAAACTTTGATTCCCCCTACATAGACTGCCGCTTCTGGTGCAGAACCACAAGCACAGGCTGGTGGGACCACGTCATCACGCAGACCCAGAATGAGCAACAGGGGCCCGAACTTTTGCATGAACAAAGCAACATTTTTGAAGTTTTGTGAGCAGCTTGCCCCGATCCTTCGAGTAAAGAGACACGCCCAAGTCAGTCCAGAAACAGGTTGCTCTGACTATCTGTAGACTGGCTATCCCAGACTGCTACAGGTCCATTGCCAACCAATTTGGAGCTGGAAAGTCAATGGTGGGTAAAGTGGTGGGGAAGGTCACCAAGACAACCAGGTGTGTGGTTTACTCCAAGGTGGAGGGCATTAAAGATATCCCAGAGGTGATTGCTGGCTTTGAAAGAATGGGGTTTCCTTACTGTGGCAGTGCTATAGATGGGACTCATGTGCCCATAGTCTGCCCTCCTCAAGGAGCACATGAGTACATAAACTGTGCAGAGGGCTATGCCATTGTTTTGCAGGCACTAGTGGACCACAGAGGCAGATTTCTGAATGTCAGTGTGTTGGCTGTACATGAAAAGTTCACGATGCCAGAGGTTTTTTTCTACTTGGGAGGCTACATTCCTGGACAGGCCAGGACACGATTCCCCCCAAATGATATTGACATAAATGGTGTTGCTGTCCCTACTGTTATTCTTGGGGACCCCATGTATACTCGGTTGCCTGAGCTTACAAAACAGTCCCCTGATTTTAGAGGCCTTGGCAAAAATTGCACTCTCAACATGTGTAGGATGATTGTTGAATATGCTTCTGGCAGATTAAAATCATGCTCAAAGTGTTTACAAACCCATTTGGACGCCAGTGTAATTAACACATTACTGTGGCTTGCTTCACTCTCCACAGCTTTTGCAAAGCCTGAAGGGAGCCATTTCCTCATGGATGGATCTATGACAACAAGGGGAGACTGGAACGGTTTCCTCAGCCAGAAAGTGCAGCTACCACTTTGGGAAATGGTTGCACTTGGGCAACAGGAGTCAGGGATGTTTTGTGTGCTCTCATTACGGACTTACATGGTCCAGTGGAAGAGGGGGAATAGGCAGGTGCTTGTGGCGTTTTGTGGGGTGCAGTGCTTGGGAGGGGCATGGTCTTGATTGCCATGCAATGTAAGTCAGAATGACATGATGAAAAATGGATTTGTTTGTAGTGGAAGAGGGAGAGATGGGGGGCACAATGGCTGTAGAGATGGAATTTATTGAAAGTTGAGTTGTTGTCCCTAGATAAGTAGAGGAATACTGTTTGCTCTGCGATGCTTAATTACTCCTTACCAGGTTTTTAATTTTATTATCTCAAGTTATTGTATGATGTGATGCACTGACAGCAATAAATGGTCTTGAAAACATAACATGTTTTATGTGTAAACAGGCCTTAAAACAGTAAACCACCCACACAGACTCGGGCAGGCCAGCTGCCATTACAAAACTACACCCCCCCAAAAGCAAGAGCAGGATATAGTACCCACCACAGTCCCCCTATCACTGCATATCCCCTAACCTTAAGCTCTTTCTTCCCTTCTTTACATGCTTAGCCCTCACTTTGCAGCAGGAAGAGGGATGGGGGTTTCTACTGGAGCGGGGTGGAAGAAAGAAGGCTGCACAGGGTTTAGTTGCCCTGCTGAGCCACTCATGAGTCCTGAACACATATGCCGTCCTGACATGGAGTTATTCAAGCTACTGCTGGGCTGGTGTTGCTGGGTCATCATGCCATAATATAGGAGAGATAGCAAGGGCCGGTGCTCTTGCAGCCATTATAGACAGGAGTTGCTGGAACAGTACTCTCTATTGAGCTCTGTCCTCCTCCCTTAGCCACCATTCCTGTTCCAGGAACTGCTTTGCAAGTGTTAGCTCCCTTGCTGAAATACTCTCCTACACCCGGCAGCGAGCCTCAGCCTCTCCACCCGCCTGTCAGCATGCCATTGTTCCAGTCTTTCATCCCTCTTTCTCTGGTACTGGACCTGCTGATCTACCCGCTCAAGAACATCACCATAACCTCAGCATGGAAATGCTTCCTTTTGGAACAGTCCATGATGTACACTGAGCCAAGGATCGAGTGCCTGAAGAACAGCAGGCAGTGTGAGGGTCCCCCACATAGCTACTTAATAAACAGTAACCCTCTGTTTCCTGTCCTATTTCAGGACCCTCAACCAATACTGCCAGCTGTTCTTCAGGATGGGAAAATATTGGGGGAGGAGTGTGTGGGTGTGAATAGCACCCTCATTGCAAAGGCTTTTTTCTGTCATTTCAGGCCCTTTGTATTTTGGAAGACATAACAGTTCTTATGGTGTTGGAGATGTTATTCCAAGCTGCTGGATGGAAACCTGCCGTACACACAGCAGAAGTATTCAAAGGAATAGTGACCTAAGAGCACATTTGTAAGTGGAGTGGATTAGTCAGCTATCCAGGGGGAGGGCTGTAAAATACTTTGCAGGGAAGAGAGTGACAAACTATCTGGAGTTCCTGCTTCAGGAAATGGCTGCAGCTAGCAGCAGTCAGGACTGGGTCAGAATCCACGAGGGAACTGACATGATGCTGCGTTAGCTCACGTACGGCTCTCCCTGTTACTGCTGCCTGCAAAACTCTGAAATCTGCAACTTTACTCCGCTCCTGGATGGATTATCTCTACCTGAAACGAACGAGATATGGAAATATAAAATACTGTTTCCCACACACACATGCTCAGTTCACTCTTTACAGGCAACTGCATAGACCCAGGAGGAGTGATTGCAAAGTGGCAAATTTCTACTTATTGCAAGGAAAAAAAAAACGACTGTAGCATAATTCGGTGACTTAACAGTTAAAATAACTTTTACAGCTATGTATGAAAATTTGAAGTTCTAAGTCTCAGTTTTGAACTATACCCCAGGGGCAGGGAGGACACTTAGACGCTGTGATACGATCTGCCATTAGTGGCCAAATGCTGGTAGCCAAGGCTTACCATTTTTGCATTGCTTCTTAAAGCTGAAATGCCTCCCATTACTGCAATAATAAACTTTTACATTTTACACTGGGCTCTAGGGCACCTTCGGTCGCCACTGGGTTCTCAGCAGTTTCAGCAGCAGGCTGTTCCTTGCGGGTCGGGGGGACCCAAACAGCTCTTCTAAGTAGGGACCAAGAATCTGCTGTTCATCCTGATCAACAACCTGCTCTGGGACTGGGTACATTAAAAGAGTCGCTTCATGGCTCTGGCTGGGAGCCTGCTGCTGGCTGCGATCTGTCCCCATGCTGGATTCAGGGCCCAGCAGTTTCCCATCGTAGCTCACCAGGTCATCATGAAGCCTAGGCAAAGTCATAAAATGGGCTGTTAGTGAGTTGCCTGAGGTGTGATGTTTATCCCATCATGTATTCGCTCTTTAGCTGCTTACTTCGCTCCCTGCAATGATCACCTGTTCAGAAAATCTGCAGAGCTGCCATCTTTTTAGCTATTTCCTGGTACGTGTGGGCATTGCTGGTGCTTTTACTGAAGTCCACAATTTTCCTGGCCTCACACCACAGATTCACCAAATCCGGCTGTGCTTGCCTGATCAGGAAGCATCTCACTTTGCAAAAGGCTTGATAGGATCAGTCTCCATTGCAAACCCTGGAGGCTATCTAACAGTGTGCTTGCAGAGTGGTAATCAGAAGACAATGGGTTAATGCTGACCTGAGTTTCTGCCATCCACAAAGAGGGGCTGGGTTTCATTTGAAATAGAGTGCATTGCAGATTGCTGGCAGAAAAAGGATTAAGAAAGTTGCCTCAAGGAACTCTGGGGTACAATTGGCTGACTTCCAGGACCCAAGTCAAGCTGGGGCCTTGACTACAATGCAAAGCAATAAGGATTGGACCCTTGGTTCCACCTTCACCTGAGCTCACGCCCTCCAACCCTGCAGGTCCTGAGACCCTGAGTTCAAGCCATGGGTTAGCATACTTGCAATGTGGACACAAAGGGGGGTTTGCCTTGAGCCCGGCTCATGCTCAAGCTGATATTGCAGTTCAGACATACCCGCAGTCTCCTTCACGTACTCCAGATTCTGGGCCTGATTCTCTTTGTCTTGCATTGTGTCACAACTTATAGCAGTTCATAGTGGATGTAAAATGCCACCATACCAATCTAATAGCATTTTACACCCTCTTTTCATATGTGTGAAAGGTGACGCAAATGGCAAGGCAGTGGAAAAATCAGGCCTCTAATTTAATTTTAGCACCAAGGAATCGAGTGAAATATATTACAGTAATAAAAATATTTGGTAAAAAATTTGATCTCCTGGCTTGTAAATGCACATATGAAATCCAATGAATTAAAGATATTTATAAGGTAGATTCCCTTGCTCTAATATGTAATATAAAGCACAATCCTCTGTCTCTGTATCCAGATAAGATTTCCATTGATTTTAGTGGGATTTTTGCATATGAAAGGACTGTAAGATTGGATCTATAAACATATGTCAGCTGGTTAATCCATCATCTGGTTTTCCAATCACTGACACCTTGAAGCCTGCCAAAATTTAAACCTATTGCATAAATTACAGCAACACCCGCTAATGCTATTAAATTTAAGGGATTGTCATTTTCATTATAAATCCTTATTTTAAAGTTTTAGGTTGCAGATTAAACTTGGCATAAAAGCTTTCAACCTGGAAACAATTTTTACTTTTGCAAATTTTCAAAGGGATGAATTTGGCTCCTTTTAAGTTACAGGAATGCAAAAAAAGAAGTTTGCCATATACTAAGATTTTGTTATTATTGTGCTCATATAACTTGTATGTGAATGAAAATATCTTTTTAAAATATATCTTTATTTTTAAATGGTTTGAGATCCCTAATCATCACATGTGCATATTTATAGATGATATTTATACATAATCAAAGACTGAATCTGTATTCAGTCATCCCTAAAGTTCAAAGGTTTAGGTCAGGGGGTTTGGTTTGGGCCCATTTCTAATAATGGGCATTTTAAAGGTGCAAGGGTTTTTCTGCTACCCAGACTGGAGTTCAGGTCCTCAGAGGTCTCTGGTTCTCCTGCAACTGAAGACAACATCATTAACACCTATAGCTAACCAAAATGGTTAGCTTGGGCAGATCCCTGCACCAGCACAAGAGTTCCATTAAAGTCAATAATGCTCTGCAGCACAAAGGCCCACTTGCACATAGCATACAGGATTTGGGTCTAAGTACAGTACTGTATTGTGCACACTTGCTTTAGTGTATCATGCTCATAGAGATGCCACTATAGGGCAAGATCTTTGGCATTAGTGTTGTCATCACTTATGGCTGGGGATACATATGACCTTAAGGCCATTTGTTTGTATGTTTAAGGACCTTGATTAAGTTCTTGATACAAAACTCCTAGGTTACCATCAAACACTGATTCTTTTTTTCACATTTTTGAAGGCTCCTCAAATGGAGAAAACACTTTGCATGCCAATTTTTAATATGTTCTCTCCAAGCAGGTTTAAAACAGCTGAGATACAGCCTGAACTTTAGAGTTGCAGCTAACTGTAGTGGGCTGATCCTTGTTCTGCAGTCTGGGCCTATACTAGAAGAGTGGACAGACACTAGGCAAGCCAAGAGAATGAATGGGCAGGTCAGGGCCGGGCAAAGGGGCTACACATCTTCATATTGATAAATTAGTGCTAATCTACTGGATTAATTCCCTCCTACCCTTGGGTTTCCCCCACAGTAATTTATGGCATTGCACCTCCCTAGAAATTGAACAATTAAGTTTGTGTTTTCCCCTTGATTTTTCATTGGGTTTTTTTTTCCTCTTGGAGATCTTTTTTCCCTCAGTCTTTCTTTAGCCAAATGGAAACCCAGTGAGGTTTGAATTTGAGCTGAACTTTTCAAGCCCACAATTCTTGAGTGGCTACAGAGGTAAGCAAGGTGGGTTTGCCCATTGTTGTTGTCAGTTAGAGACTGGATGGGCAGAATGCACAATCTCAGATATTTTTCCATGTTAAAGTTTCTGCATGAATTTCCATGAGAAACACTTGCGTTTCACAATGACAAAATACCTGATTTCACAAAAAGTTCTTCTGTTATTGCTGAATTCCAGATGGTGCTGTTTTATTATTTTTCACCCTGGTGGATAAGAAATCCATCATTTTTATATGATGCTGCACACTCAATAGTATTGCTGTCCTAGAGGAATAAGAAATATATTTCATTGATGCAGAAAATAGTTCACGGAATGCTGAACATTTTAAGGATATGTTATTTTGTCACAATAGGCAAGATATAATCAAAACCAGTGTATTGTTAGCAAATATATCAAACCCTCCAAAAACAACCACTATCACAAGCAATATTTTAATATACTTGCAAAATAAATTACATTAGGAAGGTAAATTCACATGTAGGTTTGATTGGTGTTTGCCTTTTATTTAAAAAACAGGAGGAATGTAATGCAACATGTTACAGTCTGTGCTACAGCTGACTAGCTTGTATTGAATACTAGCTTTGTTAAGTTAAAAGGATTTCTGGTTTGTTTCAACTTGAAAGTGATTTAATACAAGGCCCACAGAGAAAAATCTGTCTCAGTAATCAAATTATAACAAGTAAGGATTAAAA
This sequence comes from Dermatemys mawii, assembly GCA_007922305.1. Taxonomy (NCBI): domain Eukaryota; kingdom Metazoa; phylum Chordata; order Testudines; family Dermatemydidae; genus Dermatemys; species Dermatemys mawii. Next base: position 67,001,481 of record ML677333.1, on the reverse strand, counting down.
GTATTAAGAAGTTTAAGCAATCTTTTAGCTGCCCTGTGTTCTTGAGGTCATTTGAAGCTGGCTGTGGGAAGAAGTAAAATAAAACAAGAAGAGGAAAAAAACCCAAAATATTACAGAAGGGAATCAAAGAGTGGTCTTCAGGATTAGATTATTGTACAAGAAAGGGACTGAAACATTTTCCAGGATGATTATAATTGATTTTCATTTGGGGAATAGAAGTTTAAAAGCTCTGCGGGTATTTTAATAACAATCTCTTCTTTTTCGTCCCTAAATTGTAAGTCTGGCTGCAGCAACTCTTAAAAGCTAATATTTTTATATAAAGTATTTATTAAATGCTGATATTATCCCATTGGGTCAGATACTAATTATAAGACCATCGTGTTGCCCATATGGAAAGCCTGGAATGGAACTTTTTTTAAGCCTGGCTTTCTGTGAGTGGGAAATGCAGGCCACAGTCTCTCCGAAACCACACCAGGATCTGGGTAGAGGCATCCATGGTTAAATTCTCTGTCTGGATACAGACACGGTGGAGGAGACAGGAGAAGTGTTGGCACTGGAGATGCAGCCTTCCTAACCATAGTGATTTTATTTATGTCTCCCTTCCACACACTCCCCTTGGTCACTTACGCTCTGGCTTTAAGGCCTTCCCTGCTAGGTCAGCCTTACCCCATCCTGAATTACACAGAGGAAGGTGATTACAAGACTGAGTGAGGCTGATCAAGAATGATCAAGAGAATAAAGGTGCAAATAGTCCCCAAACACACAATCCCAATTGACCCAATTGACCCTGTAACTTAAATAACCTGAAAGAAAAAGAAAAACTTGAACATCCAGACAAACTCATTGTTTGTTGTCCCAGCACTCCATGGGCTTCTGGATTTCTTTAGCAAAATTTTTCAATTGCCCTTATTTCCTGTTCACGCCGCTATCTCTGTGTGAAGGGATGGATCCCACACTGCTCTCCTATGCTCTGATAACTGTCATGAAGACATTGCGGATGGCAGTGCAGTTAATCACAAAGTTCCTAACTGAAAAAGACTCCCAGTCACCGGACATAAGGTGTGTTATGGATAGAAGCAACTTTAGATTGCATTTGTCATTCACAGTATGACATCATATTCCATATTCCTTATGAAAATATGCTTATAATATAAATCTGTGACAAAGCTCTGTCCTTGTCTCTGTGGATCCTGTGTTTCCTGGTGGATTTCACTAGCCTCAGAGACTTACTGTGACCCTCCACGGAGCCCTTCTCTCTCTAGAGACCAGGGTCACAGCCTATTGAGCCATTTTCAACACAAGGCAGCGAGGGAGGTGAGGAGAAGCTGTCCTTCCTTGCACAGTCTCTGTTGTCTCCTAATCTCAGTGATTAATTAGGGGAGGCAGAAAGGGGGGAGCCCAGGCCCACCCTCTACTCCAGGCTCCAGCCCAGGGACCCTAATAGTATCAGCTATGATGGCTGACCTTTTAGCAACAGAACACATACAATTCCCTGGGCTACTTCCCCACAGCAGTCCTTGCTTCCTTAAGCTCCACTTCACCCTTACCTCAAGGCATCCTTCCTTGCATATGATATGGTGTCTACCACTCAGTCTCACCAACAGTACAACTTCCTCCCACAACTCCTGATGTGTCCCCACGCCACTCCCCACTAACTGGGAGAGTTTTTATAACTGATTTCAGCCAGCTCATGATTGGCTTCAGGTGTCCCAATCAGGCTAGCTATTTCTACTGCTTTCTAGGAGGTTCTTAATTGGCCCCAGGTGTCTTGATTAACCTGGAACAACTGCCATTTGGTTCCAATGGTACCAGAGATTAGTTTAGCCTGGGACTAACATATCTGTTCCTTATCACTTTCCTATAGCCATCTGGCCTTGCCCCATCACAGACATAACTGAGCTAGACTTTATGCAACATGGCTCATGTGAGATGTCATTGGAAAGGTTATGATTTACTGAATAGGATTATCCAATTTGCATGTGTGCATCATTTCTGTTTCTGAAGTTAGGGATATTAACTAATTATCTATATTTCAAATGTGTTATTTTGGGTGTCAACCCCAACCAGCCCTTCAGGTACAACAGTGGAAAAGCCAGACAGGGCTAATGGGCCATTAGCAGAAACAATGGACTTTGAAAGATCTTAGTCTTCCTGTGGACACTGGAGACAGCCTCCAAGCAATGGCTGCCACAGCCATATAGAGGTGTCCCAAGTCACCAGGAGCTGGATACCCTCCTTCCCCTTTGGAATACCAGTGGTTTTCCACTAGAACCAAAGGTCTCCTGCCTTACACAAGAGCTATACAAGGTAAAAGAGTGACATCAGAGTTCTTCTCTGTCTCACCACTTAAAGAGACACTGAAAAGGACCTGGAAGGAAAAAAAAAACTGAACTGAGGGGAGAAGGGTTAAACCCAGGCTGGAAGGGCATCTAGCTTGTGAGTAATAATACCTGAGATCTCAAGAGGGAGACCATGGCAGCAGCTTTCCAAGCCTTTCTGTAATCTGCATGCAACAATACCTAGGATAAAAAATACTATTTGTAACCATTTTTTTTTAGTGAATCTAACTTAGTTTGCATGTTTGGTTTAATTTGCTTCGTAATCTGCTTTGTTCTGTTTGCTACCCCTTTTACCACCTAAAATCAGCCTTTTGTAGATAATAAAATTTGTTTTGTTTATAATATAACCCAGTTTCTGTAACTTTTAACAGGATGTAGTGGAGGAGAGAGGGTGAGAAGTTGTGCATATCTTCCTCCACATTGAGGGAGGAGGTGAATTTCATAACATACTTTTCGGTCTGCACTCCAAGGCAGGTGGACACCTGAGTGCTGAAGCAAGTTCCATAAGATGGGTCTTCCCAGAGCTGATCTGCAGCTGGATGTGGCTTTAGCTTTATATATATATATATATATATATATATATATATATATCTATATATATATATATGTATATATATATATATATATATAAGAGGAGGCTTTAGTAGCCTGGCTCAGCAAGACAGGTTAAAGCGGGGCCCATGCTGGCAGAACAGGTAGACTAAGAGGTATATCAGCACATCAGGTGGCTTCCTAAAGGGCATAATTCATCACACACAGAACAGCTGCAGACAGAGGATCACCACTTTTGGGCTTGGGAAAACAAGCCCTGAATGGTGGGCTTGTATCATCATCAGACGTGGGATGATGAGCAGTGGCTACAGAACTTTTGGCTGCAGAAATCCACCTTCCTGGAACTGCCTGTGACGCTTGCCCCAGCACAAGGATACCAGAATGAGAGCTGCGCTATCAGTGGAGAAGCATATGGAAATCACTGTACAGAAGCTGGCAACTCCAGACCGCTACCAGTCAGTCGCAATCAATAGAGTCAGAAAGTCGACCATTGGGGCTGCATTAATGCAAGTGTTCAGGGCAATTAATTGCATTCTACTACAAAGGACTGTGATTCTGGGAAACATGCATGAAATAGTGGATGGTTTTGCAGGAATGAATTTCCCTAATGAGGGAGGGGCAATAGATGACACACATGTTCCAATTTTGGCACCAGACCACCTTGCAATGGAGTACATCAATAGGAAAGGGTACTTGTTCATGGTGTTGCAGATACTTGTGGATCACCATGGGCATTTCACTGACACCAACACAGGGTGGTCCGGAAAGGTACCTGACACATGCATCTTCAGGAACACTGGCCTGTATAGAAAGCCACAAGCAGAGACTTTTTTCCCAGATCAGAAGATAACAGTGAGGGGATGTTGAAATTCCCCTAGTGATCCTGGGAGACTCAGTGTACTCCTTATGGTCATGGCTGATGAAACCATACATGGGAAACCTGAACACCAGTAAGGAGCAGTTCAACAACAGGCTGAATTGGTGCCAGATAATGGAATGTGCCTTCGGCAGATTAAAGCCACACTGGCGATGCCTTTATGCAAGTTAGACCTCAATGAGGATAATTTTCCCATGGCCATACATAGCCACATGTTGTACATTGCATAATCTTTGTGAAGCTAAGCGTGAAAGGTTTGCTCAGTAGTAGAGTGTTGAGACAGCCTGCTTAGCCACTGATTTCGAGCAGCCAGATACCAGGGCTATCAGAAGGGCTCAGAGGTGGGCGATTTGAGTTAGGGAGGATTTGAGGCAACACTTTGAAAATGAGAACCAGTAATGTATATCTCTGTGATTGGTGTGGCAATGTTACATTAGATGCACTTTTCCTAGAAAGCAATGGTGAAATTTGGGGCCTGACATTCAAGTAAGCAAATGACTAAACAGCCTGCATATGTATTGGAAGTGCCTGCTATCTCAATTTGTAGAAAACAAATAAAGATAAGTTACTCTTCAAAAACTTTGTTTTTATTGTCCAAGAAACAACACAAAGACACTTGGTGGGAAAGAAGGTACAAGGAAAGGGCAGATGTTCAGAACTATGTGCAGGTCCACCTGTCATTATGAAAGTTGTCCAAGGGGGTTGAGTGAAGGGGAAACTGAGAAGTACCAAAAAGCAGAAATGACTGTGCGGGTGGAGTTTGGGGGTGGGCATAGAAGAGTTCTGAATGTGCTGCAGGGGAGAGTAGGCACGGATCTGCTCAGTCTGCTGCATTTTTAAGGATTTCAGCAGCTGTGTTTGCTCTTCCATTACTTTAATCATCCACTCAGTAGCATCCTTAAACTCCTGATTTTCTTTACTGTCCTGCCATTCGACTTTCCACCACTCTTTGCGTTCCCTTTTCTCTGCACTGGAGGAGTGCAGGACCTCCTGGAACGTGTCTTCTTTACTCAATCTTGGGCGCTTTCTTATCTGGTGGAGACACTTGGCCGGTGTGCATGGGGTTTTTCTCAAGGCTCTATCTCAGGGCTGGGCAAACTTTTTGGCCCCAGGGCCACAGCAGGTTTACAAAATTATATCGAGGGCTGGGTAGGGAAGGCCCCGATCCCAATCCAGCCCCCTCCCACTTCCCACTCCTGACTGCCCCCTGAGAATCCCTGACCCATCCATCACCCCCACCACCTTGTCCCCTGACTCCCCCTGCCACAGACCCCTAACCACCGCCCAGGACCCCACCCCCTACCCAATTCCCCTCCTCCCTGTTCCCTGATTGCCCCAACCCCGATCCACTTTCCCAACCCCTAACCACCACTCCAGAACCCCACCCCCATCCAACCCACCCTGCTCCCTGACTGCCTGCCCCCTCCACTGCCCCAACCACCCTGGAACCCCCCCATCCCCCCTCTTACCATAGCTGCTGTGGGGGGAAGCATGCAGCCCCCGCCCCCAGAGCTCTGCCTGTGCAGGGTGGCTCTGGGGGAGGGGTGAGCGCACAGCCCCGGCCCTCAGAGCGCTCCCCACTCGGCTCCGGGGAAGAGGCCAGCGCGCGGCCCCGGCCCCTGTGGCGCTCCCCGCATGGCTCCGGGGGAGGGGCCAGCGCACAGCCCCGGCCCCCAGAGCACTCTCCGCATGGAGCAGCCCCGGACCCCAGAGCTCCCCGCACGGAGTGGCTCCTGGGAAGCATGCAGCCCCAACCCCCAGAACGCTGCCTGCACAGCTCCGGGGGAGGGGAGGGTGCGCAGTCCTGGCTCCGCAGCGGTGCCCGCGCTGCACAGCTCCAGGGGAGGGGCCAGGGGCAGCCTCCGCAGGCCAGATGGGATGGTCTCATGGGCCGGATGTGGCCCGCGGGCTGTAGTTTGCCCACCCCTGCTATATCTACTGAAGCACAAGGAACAATGCACAGGAGCATGAGTGTTATGTTACCAGAGGTATATTTTACTGAAATATTTCAATGTTGTGTGTGAACTTAACAAGCACTTTCTCACTGACCCTTAGCAAGCACACATCTCAGCAAACACCCTGCACATGGTGAGTGTTGGCTGGGGAGTGGCAGGGCACACTACATGGGGGGGAAAAAAACACTCTGCAAGGGTTCTGTTACAGCCAGCTAGGAAAAAATTCTCCGACACTTCTCCACAGATGGGGATCATTGTAGCAGACATCTCATTGCTAAGGGTAAGCAGGGAAGTAAGGGCACATCTACTACACGCTTGTGGCTTCTGCCCTGGTCCTGTGCTGCTCATCTAGATGCCACTTTGCTCCCCGCACAAGTGACTGGTGAATGGCAGAGGAAAGTTTCCTACCATGGGAGAAGGAACAAAGCTGCTTTGCCACAGAACCTTCCGCAGGGGACTGCCAAGGTACATCCAGGAAACTTTCCTGGAGATCTCTCTGGAGGATTCCCGTGAGATCGCAGCATGTGCATCAACACCCTGTTCCACTGGACTGATTAGCTACACAGGGGAATGTCCAGCACATAGAAACACAGACGGCCTTCTACATTTCTATACCCTAACCCCACCTTCGCACCACACAAACCACAGCCACTTACCAGGCGTCTCCTCTCCTGCTTCTTGCTTGTCAGAGAGAAACTCCTGAGACTGGCTGACACCTCTGGAGTGGTGAATAGTTCCTGGCTGCCTGCCCCATTGAGTGACCACAGGGGAGCTCCACATCGTCATCTAACTCCACCTCTTCATCAATGAATTCATCCTCTGGGTTAGGTCCTATTTCTGCCACCTCCAGGCCCACAGAAGTATCCACGGGGCTCTTGGCGGTAGAGGTGGGGTCAGGTGCAGCATCCAGCTCCTCACAGAACCAGCAGGTCTTAGGTGCAGCACAGGTGTGACAGTTTGCACCCTCGCCTTATGGTACACCTGCCTCAGCTTCCTTATCTTCGCTCTACACTGCAGCGTGTCCCAATCACAGCCATTTGCACACAAACCTCAAGAAATCTGCCCGTAGGTATCAAAATTCCTTCAGCTCAGCAGAGCTGGGACTGCACAGCCTCTTCTCTCCATATGCTGAGCAGCTCCAGCAGCTCTGCAGTGGTCCAAGCGGGAGAGTATTTACTGCAGTAACCCACCATGGTCACCTGGGGAGATGCAATGAGACCTCTCCATGCTGAGTCAACAGGAAATGGAATTTCAAAGTTTTCCAGGGCTTCTAAGTGGGAGGGGTGAATGGTTGTTTACCTGAAGAGCAGTGGAGTTCAAACTGCTGACCAGAGCGGTCAGAATGGGCATTGTGGGACACATCATGGAGGCCAATTAAAGTGATAAAATTAAGCATGGTGTCTACACAGACACTTTGTTGACAAAATTTTTGCATAAAAAGCCTTGTCTCTCTCATCAGGGTGGTTTTATTTTGTTGCCAAAACAGGGCATTTTTGCCTCCCAAAGTTGCATTACAGTGTGTATGTGACAAAAGCTGCCTTTTGTTGACAAAACTCTGTAATGAGGACAATGCCTAGATCTTCACCCTTATGCAAGGGTTGCCAATTTTCTAACAGCACAATACCAAACACCCATGCCTTGCCCCTTCCCCAAGGCCCTGTTCCTACCCCACCCCTTCTCAGAAGCCCCTCCCCCAACACTCACTCTCCTCACCCTCACTCACTTTCACTGGGCTGAGGCAGGGCATTGGGGTGCAAGTGCAGTGCAGGCTCCAGCAGGGAGTTTGGGTGCTGGAGGGGACTCTGAGCTGGGGCAGCGGTGTGGGAAGAGGGGCGAGGGGTCCTGGCAGTGCTTACTCTGGCTCCCAGGAAGTGGCTGCCAGGTTCCTGAGGCCTCTAGGTGCATGGGCAGCCAGATAGGCTCCACGCACTGCTCCCACACCCACACTGCCTCCACAGTTCCCATTGGTCACTGCTCCCAGCCAATGGGAGCTGCAGAGCCTCCCTGGCCTCCCAAGAGCCAATGTTGACACCTGACAACCCTACCTTATACAATCGGGGGTGGGAGGGAGGGTGTGAGAGAGACCAATCAGCAGAGTGACAGCACTCTGGTGCCCTCTGGAATTGGCAGCCAGGTCAGCCACCATGCTTGCATATCCCTACAACGAGCTCTGGAGAACACAGCAGCCCCATGGGAAATACACAGCTCTTGGAGTCACACTAGGCCTTCCAGTCAGCAACAGGCATAGCACAACAACATGCTCCCCTTTGCTTGGCTTGATAGCAAAGCCATAATTACCCCATTAGGAAGTAAAGTGCTACTCAACATGAGTAAGGGTGGAAGACTTTGGCCCACAGAGAAGGACCCCATATCTGGCCCTTTGTTAAGATGTATAAATTAAAAATCACAGATAAGTGTCCCCACAGTCAATTTGCCCCCATTTGCCTTGTGTCTTCAGTCATAATGACACTCAATACACGTCAGCTAATTGTGAACTACTGAATTCTCTTCTTTTAACAATCACTTTCTCTATGAACGTCGTTTTAAATCAACTTCTCTCAGAGAAATTTACCATGGCATATAGTTGTGACATGCAGCAATAAAATAAGATTAGAACAATCTGAAGTGATTTTAAAAAAGTTAGTTTCAGCTTTTTCAGAGCCAGTGGTTGTCATGGTAACCACTTGTACTGCTTTTTTTTTCTTGGAAACACTGAGTAAACACTTATTAGAAGTGGCCTCAGTGATACAGTAAATACATAAATTTATTGCTATTTGCAGACAGAGCTGGGTGAAGAAATCCAGGAGACTCACTGTATTTCAGAATTTGTTTTTCTGCTCAAACTGAGGCTCCAGTGTAAAAGTCGTTCAAGCAACCAAGGAGCCAGAGATGCATGTTTATTGTCTATTAGCCCATCAGATGGGGCCCTGGACAGCAGCAAAGTTGGTGGCCAACTAACTTCAGCTGGGTCAAACTCAAAGAATGGATAGTGTTGATAGAACACATTAGATTACATGATGTACAGCTAGGATGGAAAATTTTATTTAAAAAACAGTTGTAGACTAGCCTTTTTTTCTGTACCAATCACTTTTTTCTTTTGTAGATAAGCTTCATGAGTTAAAATATAGCACCCAGTGGAAAGAATAAGGCATAATAAAAGCTGTGCTTCTCTTCAGGCGTAAAACCAGCATCCCATTAAACAAGCAATATATTCAAGGTAATATTAAAGTTTATACATAAAACATTCAAAGCCAATTGATTTTGGTTGCTAGCCCATACACTCAAAATGCGCTGGAAGACACACAAGACCTGATATTTCAACAGAGTAGGTATGTAGGGTGACAAAATAAATGCATGTGCATTTGCAGACTCAATTTGTTCAAGGTTTACACTGAGCATCTGTGCAAACAGTGTACTTGTGAACATGTGGAAACATGGCAATTTTAAAATCATTCTTATCAGAATCCCAATTTTAGTTAGCTTGATTTTTGTTTGCTGTTTTTGAGAAAGGCTATTGTTTTAAGACAAACAAATTAACCCGTTTTTAAACAGGAAGATTGTATTCAGAACTAATTCACTTGCAGCATGTACTTGATCTAGAACACAAAGTACAGGAGTGTTCTTTCATCTCCTAAAGGTACGTATAGAATGTGTCAAACCAGATGCAATCAGGTCTGAAAAATTGACAGATTTTACCCAGAATTCAGAGAATAAAATTTAACATAGAGTTATATAATTAAATGTTACATAAGATGCAAAAGTCCATGAAAGAGACATTCCTTTTAAAACAGATGATTGGTTTTGTTAAAAAATGACCTACTAAACTGTTAGGTAAATTTGAGATCTGAAAACAATAAGAATCATTGCCATGGAGGGGGGTCTTAGCCTGTGAGATGCTGTGCAGCTCCTCTGTTGTACTTAAAACCCTCAATCCCCTCCCTGACTTCAGCGGGAGTTGAGGGTGTTGAGCACTTCCCTGAAACCAGCTCTAACTGCCGATCTCTTGGTTCTCACATTTTCCAGAGCTATGATTTGGCAAGCTGAGCTTTGGCAAGCCTAACCTTGGTATCAAGCAAATTCACTTTCCAAACATGTTGGATAGCCCCTGCCATAATTCTCGATGTGCTGAAATCCAAATGCGAATTTCTTGGAACGCATTCGGGGACATGCAGTCAACAGATTTGTGAAAGGCATCCCAGTGCTTTGCCTCACTTCCTCAAGCACTCTCCTATCTTGGGCTAGAATCTGTTAAAGTCCATTTCAGAGGGATTCAGAAAGAAAACACTGCAACCCAGAAGACTTCATTAGCAACTGATTTCAAAGAAATAACTCTACCCCAATGTAAACTCAAATGAGCAAAAGACAATGGAGAGCCTATCATTGAATAATCTAGTATACCGTGTGCATTCATTTCAAATAGAATTGAGATTAGGGATGGATGAATTGATTTAGTATCAGAACAGATCATAAGAAGCCAAAACTTTACCCCAAACTTGAATTCCAGCACAGTGCTTTTTGGCATTTGGAAAAATTTAGTCACCCTCTTTTTCTAATTGTTTTTCATTTTTCACATTTCTGAGCATTGCTAGGAACAGCTGGGCCCAGGAACAATTACCAAGTTACTGAAACAGAAGTACTCTTACGGTACATGATTTCTAGGCTGCCTAGAAAAGGGAGACCAAGATCAATGAGACATTTACCTGAATGAAGACAGCCGGATTTAGTCCACAGTGTATTGAGGATCCCATACAAAATCCTGTTCTTGTGAACTTTCCAAATCAACTATGCAGAATAAAATGGTTCAAATGAGATTGAGCTAAGTCAAACCATTTAAATCTCTGGAGCGATGCCATTTTACGCCCCCTGAGGATCCAGCTATTGACATTTAGCCTTTATTAGCTGAGTTATGAAGCCAAATTTTTACCTCAGACACAAATTCAACTCCATCTGCGTATATGTATGAGAGAAAATTTGGTCCAGTGTCCAATAAAGAAAACAGAGACAACTCTAATAAGAGATATATAGGCCTAGTTCTGAACTCGCAGTGTAAATCAGGAACAAACCCAGTGAGGTCAATAGTTACCACTGGTCTAAACCTATCACAAGTGAAATCAGAATGTGGTCTATAAGAAATACCATAAAGACTGCAGAGTATAACGGCTATACAGATTGATTTACCCCCCTACGTCCACCTACACACACTATAGCTCTGCTATTTGTTTTTCCTTGGACAGAGATGAGAGACAGCCATCTCCAACCTTCAACCTTCCCTCTAAGAGCCAAGGGGGATGGACATGGCTGTTTCCAAAAACCACCAGCTCTGCACAACTCAGCCACAGGAGTCATTGCAGGTAACACAAGGCAACTCATAACTCTTCTGGGGGCTGGAAACACTCCATTGTAATCAATCTGTGGCCATCAATAGCCACATTTTCTCCAACAGCACAAATAGAAAACTGGTGACTAGAATTCCAGGACCGAATTGCTAGTTCTGTCACCAATTCATGACATGCACTTGGGCAACTCATTTAATGGGTCAAATTTTAAGGAGGAAGGGACTCCTACTAAAATCAGTGGGAATTGCAGCACCTCTGAAAATCGGGCTTCATTTATCCATTGCCTGAATATGGATTTAGGCACCTACATTTGAAAACTATGGCCTTGATTCCTAGTACAACGAATACCTTCAGTATCATCAAATGAACACTCTCATTCTAGCATTGTTTTATATACAGTGTAGCCTCTCTCTTCCAGAGCAATCTGCTTTGCAAAACTGAACAGTCAGCAGAAATAAGCAGCTTCTCTGCAACACAAAATACAATATAAACATGTCTGGAGAAAAGCCAGAATTTGTCATGCTGTGCAAATATGGTTACCCGGTTGGTTTGTGACTCAGCCTTTACTTACCGTTCACGCTATCTTTTTAATAGCTTTCAAAGCAAAAAGAGGAAACGCTTGTGTTGAACTTGATCCTGCAACAGGATCTGCTAACAGGGAGTCCCACTAATGTCAATGGGATTCCAAATAGGCACAGACGTCTGAGTGCTGAAATCCTAATAAAGGCTCGGGGCCATAGAAATACAGGATAGTCAGTAGAGTGCATGTGTTGTAAATAGATATTGCTCAACTTTTTTAAAATGTAGCTTAAGTAAAATACACTGAATTAATTCTTCATTCTGGGGCATCAGGGCAGGGAGCATTCTAGTAGGAGAGAGAGCAGTTCACATCTGTAACAACTTCCTTGGTCAACTGAGTATTGGTGTTGATGAGTTCCAGTCCCTTTCTTCAGGGGTTGGACTACTGCATTGCAGCTGCATTCCCCACCCCCCCATCAACAGACCCACTTCTCTGACTGTCTTCAGCCTTAGTAACTCCACAGGATAATTGCCTTTCAAGACCGCACAGCATCCAAGCTGCTGCTTTCCTTCCCTTCCTCATGTTCTGAGAGTTTGGTTCACTGCAAGTTGTATGTTGGATGGGAACTCCACGGTGCCACTGAATTTTAAAGTAGGAAGAAAAATGACCCAAGTAGGAGTGGGTCCTGCTGCTTTGAACTATGGGAATACAAGAAGATCCTACACTGGAGGTGGAAAGTGGACTACCCCAAAGACGGTCCACCAACGCCAAAGAGAGCAACATGGCAGGTTGAAAAGAGTTGAATTGTGCTAGGAGGAAAGGATCAACATGGAAGGGAGAAAGCTTGGAACAGCAGACTGCTCCCAAAAGTTTATATAACAAATCTTCTGAAGTTTTTGAAGTTTGTACCTCCTGAATTCCCACGAGGGTTGCCAGTTTTGGACAGATGTATTCCTGGAGGAGGTATCACTTGACATAACCTTTAATTCAAGATTAATCTTTAATTCCTGGAGACTCCGGGACAATCCTGGAGAATTGGCAACCCTAATTCCCATCATCCACTGCTGAGTACAGCAGTGACCATGTGGCTTCTGGCAGTCAAGGGATAAGTACAGCATGTGTCTGGGCACTGTGCTACTTCACATATAAAAAACACTATCATAATAAAAATACCTGTTAGTTTTCATCCGTAGTTCATAAAGCCTTTCCCAAGGCATTTTTACAGCTGAAGAAACTGAGCTTGGAAACTTGGCCAGGGTCATACAACAATAAGTCAGTGGCAGAACCTGGAAAAAGAGCCCAGCTATTTTAACCCCTAGTTCTGTGCCTATAGTACTAGACCATGGTAAAATTATTTTAAAAGTGATTCCTATTCCCAGAGTACAATAGGCCAGATTCTTTGCTGGTACCCAGCAGAGCAAAGAAGGAAGAAGTCATTGGGGATCTGGTTATAGCACCGTGAATCTCTGCTAGCCTTGGCTCCAGCCCCAATATAGGTTAGAGCAGCTCCAGGTTGTTCTAACCTACACCAGCTGACAGTGGTCTCAAAGAACTGGAGCACCATAGCAATCCCATCATGCATCATTTCATCTCTGGTACCACTCCCTGTACTGGAACTGATAGGAAGGTGGCATAGGATCTTGCTATACCAGTTTTGTGTCTGATGTGAACTCCTCCATACTGAGGGAAATTTCACTTGGCTAGACACACAGCAGCACGAAGGGGCCAGAACAGGGAAGAGAGTCTGTCCCAATTTGTTTTCAGCATATCGTTCTTATTAACTCATTATTCAAGAAAATCTCATCATTTTTAAAGCTCCCCACTGCAGTGTCATGCTGTTGCAATCCCACAATGTTATGTTATGTTGTGTGATATAACTCAATGTCACTCACACATCCCAAAGTGAGAGGTCACATCAAGGAGCGCATCAGCCAAGAAATCTGACAAGAAACAGCTTTCCTTGTACTAATGGAGCCAAGATTTACAGAAAAGGCTGTTGCTTAAGACTAATAAGATAGTAACCTCACCAGTGATAACCAACTATTACACAATAACTGCTGTGGTTACAGAAAATCCTACTCAAAAGAATATGTGACAGAAGAACAGTTATTTGAAGAGGTATATTTTCTGTAAATCAAAATACAACTATATAGAAGATACAGTGAAGCTCTTTCACATTAGTAGTACCTTTAAACAAAGGAACACACTTGTTAGAATAATAAATGTCCAGTGAAAAAAAGAAAAAAACAACCTTCTATTATGTGTAAATAGATGGCCATCTGAAGTCAATGAAATTATGCTAGCAAGAATTCAGGCTCTCATTTTTATTGGGAGGACAATTACTGTGGAGGTTACTGAGGTTATCCTCCACCTTTTTCATAGTATGCCAGAAAAGACAATGCCATGTAGAGGTGCTAGCAGGGGACTGGAATCTCTGCTAGCCTTGGCTCCAGCCCCAATATAAGTTAGACAATGATGGTCAGTATTCCAGGGTTCTTTTCCTGCTTCTGGTGCCTTGCTGTGTGACCATCCTTGAACAAGTCACTTAATTTGTATGTTCTCTAATTTACCCATGTAGAAAACAAGCCATTTTTTTAGCTAGATGGAGACAAGGAAAGGTTAGGCAAAAGTCAGTTCAGGATAATTTTTAAATGACCTGGAGCTCAAACTTTACCAAAGCATTTGGCTTTGCTTTCAGAGTAAATATGGCAATTATCGGGCAAAACCATTTTCCCAAGCCAAAATTCTAGGGGAATCATGAAAGGGCTTTAAAATGGAAGATGGTTGCAATTTTAGCTATGAAGAGGTTACTTCTAAAATATTAGTTAAAGAGGTGTGGTAAGAATTAAATACTGATTGTTTGTAAAATGTTCAGGGATCTTTTGGGATTAAATGGGTCAAAGAAGAAATTTAAATTCTACCAGAGAAAAGTAGAATGGACTTGCTTGTAATGTCTCCTATGAAAGATGTTAGCTCCCAAGCAGGGGTGTGAGTTTCAGTTGGACTACAACTGATAACCTGCTGGTTTGTTGACAAGGGCGAATTGCAAAGTTAACCACTAAAAGATTAGCGAAGAGTGACCCTAATGAAATCATTGTTCATTTTCTGTCTTCCAACCCTGATGAACTCATCTCCTCTGTGGATGTCATCACAAAATGACAGAAGCCCAAGCTAACCTGCACTCTGGGAAAGGATTATGGCTCAGCTATCAGAAAAAGGGTGACAATACAGGGAAATAGTTGGATTTTTCCTTCTGTGGGAAGGTTTCTTGAAGTCTTCTTGTCTGACCATTTTCAAGGCTGTCAGCCCTCTTTTAATTAGAATAATCATAATCATCTCTTGCATAGCACTTTTCAGAGTTTTTTTACAAAAGGAGGATAAGTATCATTATTCCCATTCTACAGCTGGGGAAACCAAGGCACAGAGAAGTGAAGTGATTTGTCCAAGCTCACACAGCAGGTCAGTGGCAGCGGCAGGAAGAGAATCCAGATTTCCTAGCTCCCAGTTCAGTGTCATATCCATCATATGGTGCTGCTGCCTCCTGTTGCTACCTACATTTATTTCTTGGTGAACAAGCTGTTCCTGGCAGCAGTTGTCATACAAGGACAATTACATCACGATATGGGTGTTTCAAGTTCATCATATGTAACAGCCAGAACCTGAATTTATTTGGATAAGCTCCCAGAGCATGGAGTGACCTGCTGCTGAACATGCCAGACCTGAATGCACAATTTTCACATTAAAGAAAGTGTGTTCAGATGATCTTGAGGCTTTTCTAAATCACTCACCCTGCCCTAAAAATCCCATCTAAAGAATTGGTCTCATTCCTACCAAGTGTGTGTCCATATTTAAAAAAAGAACACCGTAACTGGTACTTGTTCACACTCTGGCAGTCACAGCAAAGAGGACAGACTACATCAAAATGACCTACTCACTGACCCACTGGTGTTGGAGAGGCATTAGGCAAAGCTTGCACCTCTGTTGCCCTAGTTTGTGTGTTCCAGAGGAAGACTGAAGACCTTCGTGTTCAAGGCTGTCTGCCACCTTTCAAAAGCAGCAAATTAACATTTAAAAATAACAAAACCCCTCCTTTAACTTGAACTATATAGACAATTTATAATGCTATTTATATTATAAAAGTAACATTTTATATTAGGTGTGCAGTGTTGTTGTAGCCATGTAGATATTAGAGATACAAGGTGGGAGAGCTAATATCTTTTATTGGACCAGTTTGAAATAAATCTTTCCTAAACGCTTCTCTTTTCTGGCAATGAGTTCCAGAGGTTGACTGCGTATTGTGTGAAAGAGTACTTCCTTTTGTTTGTTTGAAACCTGCTGCCTATTAATTTCATTGAGTGACCCCTTGTCATGTGTTAAGAGATGCTGTATAAAACACTTTCCTATTCAACCAGAACTGCATGCAGCAAAGTGTGATCATACCATGGATTTATATAGCTGAATTATATTTCACTTTCTGCAATCACCTCCCTCATTCACTGTACACCTTCCACCTTCTGCAGCTAATAGAGCAGGGATCCTACAGACAACAGTCTCTTTCACTACCCAGCCCTGATTCATTCCAAGAGCATGGTCCATCCTGTGCATTGAATGAATCAAGGGTGCTGTTGAAAAAAAAAAAGTATGTTGTTGTGTTACTGAAGACTGTATCATAATGCATATGCACTAAGGCACTTAATTTAAAGTTCCACAGGCAACTTTCATTTTGGCATTTCCTACATTTTGAGTGTTTGACTTTTCAACCTTAATTAAAAATTTGCTGTTTTAACAGTTTTTTGTCCATATTCTTTTAGGTTTTTTTAAAAAACTGAAAACACAGAAATTCCATCATACTGACACTTTTACAGATCATCAACAGGGTTGGTCCTTTTAGAACCACAGCACATCCTGTGCCACTTAATGAAGTAACTGATAGTAGTAGCAGGTTGTCATCCTCTATATGAACCAGCCCTAGAGAAGGACGGAATACACGCTTTGCCAGTGGGTTTCACAGATATTTGCTGACATCAAAGGAATGTGGAGACTAAGAAAACTTGCTTTCAATTCCAAGTTCTGGAGGTATTATGCTCTTGTGGACACAGACCCTTCAGCTTGATTCCTCCCAAGACTTACCCTTATGCCAATGCTCCTTCCGGCCTGTACCTGTGCCAGTCCTGTCTCTCCCACACTCAGGTGCATACTGAGAGTTTCAGTACTGCAGAAGATAAGGTATGAGGGGAAAAAAACAGCTAAGGCACTAAATAATGCTGTTACAGAGGATGTAAGAAAGATCACCATGATGGTTTAGTCATGTGCCAAGAGTGGATGCAAAAATGATGCCATATATTGCAACTGTCATGACCAGAGTATGGACAGTCTGACCTAGTGGTCAGAGCAGGAATCAGGCCAGTGCACATACCAGGAGATCAGAATCAGAGACAAGCCACAGGGCAAAACCTAGAGACAGGGGGTCAGGTTACCAGGAAATCCAAGTATGAGACTGGCCAGAGGACAGACCGAAGGTCAGATGTCAGGAGACAGGTAGGGTTAGGTTACCAGAAGATCTAGCAGAAAGCAGTAGGAGCTCATATTAGACAAAAAACAGCACTAAACAGGGAGAAACCAGTTGCATACACAACTTCCTGTGTTTGTGCTTGGGTTAACTAGAGCCTGGGGACAAATCAGATCCCAGGGCTGGAGTCCTCTGTCAGAATTCAGCTACTATTCTGGTAGCTGCTAGCAGGTCACTGGATGGTAGGTCAGGACTGCCCAGTTTTTGCAAGTACTGCAGACCAAGCTTCAAGACCTGCAGTCACTGACATCAAGGAGCTAAAAACATAATACAGTAGACTCTTGATTATCCAGGATTGGGTTAACCAGGTTGTGGATTAACCAGGATGTAAAAAAAAAAAATATATGTGTAACTCTCAGGGCTGGCTCTGGCTTTGTTGCTGCCCCAAGCACACACCCCGCCCCCCGCCCCACCAGGGCGCAGGGCAGCCAGTGAACCAACACCCTCATCCCCTCCACCCCCGGCTCAGGGTGGCTGGTGAACCAACCCTCCTACTCCCATATTTCCTATGGATGGTGATTATCCAGGATTTTATTAACCAGGATTAATTTTTTCCCTATAATCCTGGATAAAATCGAGAGTCTACTGTATTGCAAGCACTGTGGACCAAGGTTCAAGACCTGCAGTCACTAACATCAAGGAGCCAAAAATAGAACCACCAGGTTTAAAAATGGATGAAGCTGGAACTGGGAAGAAAGACTTCCTTGGGCCTGTTGTCACTGATGGCTGGGTACTGAAGAAGAAGGTGGCACTATTATACTGGTGTAACTGCATCCATGCTACGGTTGTAGTGGTATTATTTGAGTAAAATAATTATACCTCAAACCAACATAGTTATACAGATACAATATTCAGTAATTTACCACTGGATCATTTTAAAAAGGGTCATGGTAGAGTCTCACTCAGTGACCATTTTTAAATCAGTTTGGATTTTTTTCCCCTAAAAAATATGCTCTGGGAATTATTTTGGAGAAGTTCTATGGCTCGTGTTCTACAGGAGGTCAGATGAGATGATCACAATGGTCCCTTTTGGCCTTGGAATCTATGAATCTCTGTATGCAGACCAACTCTTGGAGCAAATGGGAGTCCAAACTAAAGTGTGTCTCTCTGTTTCAGAAACTGAATTCTCAAGCTTGCTGTAAGACAAGAGAGAAATCAAAACACTTTCCATTAGCTTTTAATGTTTTTATTGGAGATGCCAAATGATCCCCATGATTTATATCCTGCTCTGATTAAATGAAGCAGAGAGAATTTCAAAGCTTATACTTTGTAAAAGTCTTTAGTTGTAATTTGAACATAACATTGAGATTAAATACAGTACTGTGTGGTACTTTGAAAAGCCAGGTCTCTCATGAGGGGTAGTTATGGTTGGTTGCTTGTCATCTCAAAAAAATGAGAAAAGAGCTAGCTTTGTCATAGCAAAAAAATGAAAGTCATAGAGCTTGTCTACATTAATGCACAGGCCAGATTGTCAATCTACAGCGCATAACGTCAAAATGTACCACGGAACTTTTAGTGTGCAGCAGCAAGGTCCACAGATCCAGCTAGTGCACAGCAGGCTACTGCACTGTACATCACATCCCATCTTATAAGTTAAGATAAAGAGGAAAAGCCATGGCACACAAGGTCTTAATTAATAAAAAGTTATTTGTCTCGGGAAATTATTAGAAAAGTCAATATCCTTTTTCTGCCACAACATGCTTTAACACCTTTTAATACTATTTAAGTATTAGTTAAAACTTTTTAAAATTCTCTACCCCACTACACTGGAGATACAGGGAGTCCAATCTGTGAAAATTCAGAGACATCTTTCTCAATAGTGGGTTGTCTGGAGCGACAAATATCATTACTTTTTATTTTAAAAGATTCTGAAAATTGTGTGTTTTTTTTTAAAAAAGGTATCATGCCCAAAGAGAAGCACATAACTTGAAGGAGAATTTACTCATTCACTTTAGTGATAGCACTTTCTAGGTTGACTGAAATACACTAACTGTGGCCAGAATGGTCTCCATGTACATCACAAAAATGGCAATCATTTAGAAAGTAAACACCACACAAGTGTGTGAGACACATAGAAAGATAGTTTTAGTTTATTACTCTAAATCAAGTTAAAAGGTGTGAAGGGATTTAAGGAAAGGAGACGCATAGATACATGAAGGTAGAAGATAAAACCATTATGTGCCCACTACCTTTTAGGGCTTTGAGGAAAATCCTTGAGGTTTTTCCAGAATGGTAGCCAAGACTCAGGGCCAGATCCTGGGGCACATCTGAGCAAAACCCAGGGGAAAGGGGCAGAGATAGTGTTAGCTATCTTAGGAGGTTTTTTTAAGGTTTTGTGCTGCTGCTCATTACTGCAGTGTCTGAGAAATTTCCCTGCAAGTTATTATTCTATCATTACACTTCCTGAGAGTAGCTAGAGACCAATTTGGACCCCAGAGAAAGTTAAAAGAACCTCAGTTTTTCTTAAGATTTTTGTCCAAATAAACTAATTTAATAAGAAATAGTGATTATTATTTATAATGTTTAGTGGTATCAGTTTGCTAATATGAAGCATTTAATATTTCTTCTAAGGAATAAAGTGAGATCATATCTTTGGGGCAGTTTTCAAAAAAGGTTAAGCTCTGTCTTTAGCACAATCATTGCTATGAATCATCCTAATATCACATACATTCATGGAGATAGCCTCCCTTGTTTTATGACAAAAACAAGAGGTTTGCCATCATGCATTTTACGGTGCACAAGTCTCTTACTCATAAAACAAGTGAGGCTAACTCACCGAAGTAACCACATTTTCTTTATAGCCTTCAGCCCTGGAAAGAAAAATAGGATTTTACTGGGCAAAGGAGACAAACAGGCATTCAAATGAGTCCATTTATCAATTATAATTTTAATTCTTCTTCAAATAATTCTTTTAGTGGTTTTTAATTGCACACATTTTTCCTGGAGTATAAATTTCTTTGAAAGGCTTTCCTTTTCCAGCTAAGGCAATGATTTATTAACACCCAGTTGGTGCTCTTCCCTTCCTCCTCTTCCTGGCTATTCTCTTTTGCTTATAGCAATGGTGTTGCATCTTTTTATCTTTTTAACAATTTGTTTTATGTTCTGTGAAAAAGTTTTTATAGAATCATAGAAATTAGGTATGGAAAAAAGCTATTAAATAATCTTTTCCATCTCCCTGGCCAAAGTTGGCTTGTTCTTTACAAAGTCTTCAGAGCTTTGTCCAGTCCATGTTCCAACATCCCAAGGGATGGGTATTCAATCCCTTCGCTTGGAAAATTATACTACACCTTAACAAACCTCATCATTAGCAAAAAGTTCCTGATCTTTAGACTAAGTTTTCCGCTACTTAATTTCCTTCTCTTATTTTTAGTTATGGCCTCCATGACCACCCTAAACAATTCTGCTGCCTCCTTTATTTTTATACCCTTCAGAATCCTTGTATTGGTTAAGTCATATTAAAGTCACTAGACGCCGGCAGCCCATTATGAGCAAATTCAAAGTGGTGGTTTATGAAATATTTACAATGTTGATTGTGTGTGATGTGTGTAAACTTATATAAAAGATGACCATATGTGCTGAGCTATGCTGTAAAAACTCAGTTAATTAGCTTGATATGTGCTTCTCCTATCTCCTGTAAGGATTGTCTCAGTGGAAGGACAGAGCATAAAATGAACATACTTATATATGGGAACACCTGAAAAATCCATGCAGGTATAAGAGGAGAGCCAAGAAGAGTTTGGGTTTTTTGAATTATGTGGCAGAAAAAAGATCTTTATGTATGTGATGTTGCACCCATAATGCTTTATGGAAATATGCTTCTGAGCGTAAATGTAATATAACTGGAATATGTTTTATCCTGATATGCCATGTAACATATCTTTGCAAAGGTTATGTTCAACTGAATGTATTCATCCTACTCATATGCATGTATCATTTTTGTATCTGAAGTTATGAGCATTGGCTCTATGGTTGCATTTAAAGTGCTTGCTGTGGGAAGCACATAAGGCAGATTTGGTCAACATAGTCTGAAGGGGTTATTCAAGTAATTGGGAGTGCTTAGCTAACAATGGACCTTGGAAGATGCCAATCCACATCTAAACTTTCCTGGGAATATTCAAACTAACATGTAAACAATGGTGTTAGCCTGCTAGAAGTTGAATCATTCATAGACATGTGACTTGCCCAGGGGACTGCAAAAATCCATCCTGTTGAGGGGATTTTACATAAGAGAAGAGAACGGTTTCCACCCACAAGAGTAAGCCCCTGGGAACCCCTCCATTTTGTCTTCAGCTGGCTCAAGAGATAGCCCCTCCACCCCAAAGAGATGCCTGAAAGAATCTGGAACAAAGGACAGTAACTACAGAGGTGTGCGTGATTGCTGGACCCAGACCAGGAAGGAGTCTAGTCTGTCAAAGAAGCTTGTTGGAACATCTCCGAGGGTGAGATTTACGTGCATTTAGTTTCCTACAGTACTAGGCCTAGACTTGCATTTTTTTATTTTATTTGATAATTTACTATGTTCTGTCTGTTATTTCTTGGAACCACTCAAATACTACTTTTTATGTTTAATAAAATCATTTTTACTCATTAATTAACCCAGAGTAAACAGCTGTGCATATCTCTCTATAAGTGTTATAGACAGAGATGAAAGTAAGCTGGTACGCCCTGGTACAGCGTACTGGCAAGAGCCCGTGTGCCGTACCTGGGCACCTGGCTTTCCCAGGCTGCAATTTAAAGGGCTTGGAGCTTCCAGCCTTGGCTGGAGCCCCAGGCCGTTTAAATTGCTGCCAGAGCCCCACTGCTGGAGCCCTGAAGCAGCAGCAGTGGGGCTCTGGGGGCTATTAAAAGGGTCTGGGCTCCCACTGCCTCTGCTGCCCCATCCTTTAAATAGCCACAGGAGCACTCTGGCTCTGGCAGCTATTTAAAGGGGCAGTAGAGGCAGGGGAGACCCGGACCCCTTAAATAGCCCCCAGAGTCCAGGGAGGGGGCTCTGCAGGCTATTTAAAGGGCCAGGGCTCCCCTGCCTTTGCCGCCTCGGTTCTTTAAATAGTCACAGCTTTCTGAAGCCCCCAGGGACACTAGATTCAGCATCTCCTAGGCCTACACACCAACTAGACACCTACCACTGGCCCATGGCAGCTGACTCATGCTCACAGAATTCAGGCTGTGGGGCAGTTTCATTGCTGTGTAGACTTCTGGGATTAGGCTGGAGCCTGGGCTCTCAGACCCTGAAAGATGGGAGGATCTCAGAGCTCAGGCTCAAGACCAAGCCTGGAAATCTATACAGCAGATCATTGAGCAAACACAGTCATTGTGTTGTCAATAAGTATAGTTTAGAAAGTCTCATGATTATACTGCATAGAACACTATTCCATATTCATATGCTGGGACTCTACCCAACACAGATCCTGATGGTTTTCCTATAAATCTCCAAATCCTCATGTGTGGATGATGACTATATACATAGAGCATTTGTGTGGAAAAACTGAACAAGGAGGGATTATAGTAATCTGGAAACATTTCCTCATTGTGCTGTTTCTTCCAATATTGCTACTTGTCCACAATACTGTATGGACAAGTTAATAGATTCTAATAACTATGTGGCTTAACATGTTATTTAAAAACATGTAGCTATCCAGGATTACAACATTACAGTACAACCTCAGTTATCTGAATGCAATAAGGGACATGAAATTTTTATTTGGCTAATCATGCTTTTGGCTAAATGTTTTTTGCTGGGACTGCAAATATTCAGTTTATAAACCCAGCAAAAGAGGGGCTGCAGAGTTTGTAAAGCATTCCTTCTGTGGAGATTATGTACTCTTCAGGTTTAAACACTTACTTGAGGTGAAATCCTTGCCCCATTGAAGACAAAGGCAAAACTCCAATTGACTTCACTGAAGTTAGGGTTTCACTCCAAGTCTTAATTTTCAAATGTTAATGCAGTCATAGAAAATAAATTAAAGAAAGATAAATGAAGATGCTCTCTGCGGGAGAGGGGGCGGGGAGAAGCACATTATTGTTCACAACATTTTGAATCAAATTTTCTGTCAGACATTTCTGTGGAAGATCTATTGACAGCACCAGGAGTTGTATGTATTAACATTTGGGATGAAGAATTAAGGAATGCAGTCATGTTACATATTCCTGCATTCCTATTTCACTTACCTTCACAACATGCAAGTTAAACATTCAGTAGACCCCTCAGGAATATTTGTAAAACTATGGAAGATACCAGACCAAAAAAAAAAATCCAGAAAATACAGTAAAAATTGAGAGTACATTTCACAAACCAAAGAGGAAACATCCCTTACAAGGACAATGCAGTTATTTTTTAAAAAAAACATTTAAATGAAATGCAAAGTTAGGGTTCAACTAAGAAACATGGTTAAATTACCCAAATTATCTAACTTTGTTACTGTGGAGTTACCTTATCTTCCTTTCAATAGTGGATTTATATATATTGTGACAAAGCTCTGTCCTTATCTTCATGGATCCTGCATTTCCTGGCGGATTTTCACTAGCCTCAGCAGCTCACTGTGACCCTCCACGGAGCCCTTCTCTCTCTAGAGACAAAGTCACAGCCTATTGAACCATTTTCATCACAAGCCAGTGAGGAGAAGCTATCCTTCCTGGCACAGTCTCTATTGTCTCCCAATCTAAGAGACTAATTAGGGGAGGCAGAAAGGGGGGAGCACAGGCCCACCCTCTACTCTGGGCTCCAGCCCAGGGACCTTAATAGTATCAGCTAAGATGGCTGACCTTTTATCCACAAAACACAATACAATTCCCTGGGCTACTTCCCCACAGCAATCCCCACTTCTTCAAACTCCACTTCACCCTTACCTCAGGGCCTCCTTCCTTCTGGATGATCTGTTGTCCACCACTCAGTCTCACCAACAGCACCACTTCCTTCCACAGCTCCTAACACCCACAGCCCACCTGACTAACTGGGAGGTTTTTATCTGGTTTCAGCCAGTCCCTGATTGGCTTCAGGTGTCCCAATTAGGCTAGCTGTTTCTACTCCTTTCTAGAAGGTTCTTAATTGGCCCCAGGTGTCTTGATTGGCCTGGAGTAGCCTTTGTTTGGCTATCCAGGGAACAGGGACCTGCACACCTTGAGACTAATGTACCTGCCTTCCAGCACTCTCCTATATCCTTCTGGTCTGACTCTGTCACAATATATATTTACCGTAGAACACTGGTACAGTAATTAGTTTATTCACATATAGCCTTGATACAAAGAGTGGTGTATTAGCACCACACTTACTTCTGCTTTTTTAATGTAAATGCTGTAGTGTCATAATGCGGACGTGGAAGGTTTGGGCATGCAATAGACACACTGCCCCCATATCTGTTTACAATGGAAAATTGGCTTTCACAGGGAATCAGAAGACCTAGTACTAAAAGGGGTTGACTACCTCCTACAAGAGGTTGAGAAAGCTCCTCTCTTCCGAGGAGCAGACTTTTAAATGAAGAGTAGTTTGTTTATAAGGACATTGTAAAGTACTTTTTTTTGCTGTGAACAGTAGGTGACCATACAGGCCACAGGCTGTTAATCTGCTCTGTGATTAAGATTAAGGAATGCTAATTTTGGGGTCACATATTAACTGTTTCTTAAATATGAATAAAGCTATCTGAACTGATTTTTTTCAGTGCCTCACACCTTTAGGACTAGTGTATGTGTTTGTGTGTGTGTGTAAGTGTGTGTAATCATCAGTAGACAGCTAAACAAAGGAAAAAATCATGAGTCCTTCAAGTTGTAAGTGATATTTAATTTTTAAAACCAAGTTTCTCCTATGAATTCACAAAGTCCTTAACAGGCAGAATTTCTCTGATGTTTTCTGGTTGAAATAATATTCACCAGCTCATCCTTCACTGCACAGTAAATTGAACTTGATTTAGATCAGTTTGTTTCCTGTTGTCAAGGAAAGCTCTCATTTTACTTGTCCAAAGAAAGTTATGATTGGGTGAGTAAAATGTGTGCGGAGGAAAAGCCACTTATTTTTGTCAACAGGCTGGTATTTATCAGGCTGAAATTATGAGGTCTCATTGAATAGGTGTGCACCAAGCCACTAGGACTCTTGCCATTCCCTTACATTGACCTCATATTGTTATGCCTGCTAATCAGCATGATCCTTCTGTAATGCTGATTTTGCATGGACAGTTGTATTTTTGCAATCAGTTGAAATGCTTCTTTTGAAAATGTGGTTATTCAATGCAGGATTTTGAATACAGATTTCCTTTTAGGAGCTGTACTGTGTAGTGTCCCTAAGGTTAAGCTCACTCCAGATGAAAAACATCATCTGGTTTAAAATGATTAATGCTGAATGTTTTCTTGATTCAGACTGAGCTAAACATAAAAAAGGAGACAAAATATTCCCCCCCACCCGTTTACACAAGGTGCAGTCCCACAATCCTTACCCAGGTCTTGCTTCAATGGGTCACATTTTCTCTGAGAAAGGACTGAGTGTGAATTTCAGGACTGTGTCCATAAATTTTAAGTCACGAAAGGTGAAAATTAGTAAATGGTGAACATGAAAAAATGTTTGGAGGTTCTTTCAACATATGCTTTCCAAAATGTGGAAACTTATTCAGACCTTACTGATTTTAATAAATCTTGTTTTAAGGAATGGTACTGTTGTGACGGCATTTCAAGCTATTTGGCCAATACGGGGAAAAAACATGCGATCTCTCTAGGAGAGGTGCTAAAGGGTCAGAGAGTTTATGGAATCTAAAACACCCGCTCAATTTTGGCCAAAGGGCATAGGCAGACTAGTCCTCTCTCAATGAAGTGCATTGCAAAAGGCTACACATCTTGCCTAGGGTAAAAAAACTAGGGAGACACCAATGGGACTAAAGAGATCTGAGTTAAATGGTGATTGGGTCACAACCTCTGAGCTGCTTTTGACACTGTCAGTTATCCTGTCTTTCTTGACCTCTTATTCTCACTCAGTTATGAGACCATCCTTTCCTGATTACCCTCCTACTTCCTTTTAGCATCTCTTTCAGTGGCTCCTCCTCTCCTCTCCCACTCTCTGTGCGAGTTTCTTAGGACTTGGAGCCTTGGCCGTCTGCTTTTACTTTACATCCCATCTCTGGAAACCTCAAACACTCACGTGGTTTCAGCTTTCTTTTTTGTGTTGGTGGCTTATAACACTCTCTCCCCCATCTCCCTCCCCTCGGCTCATTACAGTATCTCTTTCAATCCAGTTCTATATTTTACAGTTTCTCTCTCTGAAATCCTCTCAAATTTCTTTTCAACATCTTTAACTGAAGGGGGCCAAAACAGAACTCCCTACTTCCTTCCTAAACCTTCTCCACTGATCTATCACTGTCCACCACCACCACCACCATCCTTCCCATCATTCAGGACTGCAATCCCTGGGTTATTTTTTACTCTCTTTCTCCCTTGCCATCCAGACCAAGCTCTTGGCTCCTTTCTTCTCAGTTTCTAACATCCATCTGCATAGGAGTGGCAATCCTATCAAGGCTGCTTTCCTACTTCTGTTGTAACCAGCAACGTGGGTCACTGACCCAGGGAAGTAGGGGGCATTGAGAGCTAGCCATAATCTCACCCTAAAGCCTCTGGCAATCAAAACAAAGTATAGTGGTTGTGTTATTTTTAAATAATAATTTGATTCCAGAAGTTTTATCTAATTAAAAAGAATCAGTTTAATCAGTGAGTTAATTTAGTGAAGGTGTTACATACCAAACACTAATACAGTTTTGTTTTGTTGGTTTTCATTTGTATGTTTACACTAAGCATATTAAAGTCATTGACATTGCACTGGTACACAGGAGAGTAGAATTTGGCTCAATTTTTTTTCTTGCACTTGTCTGGTATGTGCAAATAGTATTATATCAGAGAGACATTGCTGTCTAACCCGCAAGCTATTGCAATTGATTTATGTGGACTTTTAAATTGCTAGAATGTTAAAAGAATTGTCATCATCACCTACATTTGCATGACCAGAGTTCCCGTGTCATAGTTTTCCGTAATTCTTACAAGATACTGGGGATAAAAATCATATGTGGATAAAAAGTCTACAACGATAGCAAAATTTTTCATACTTCATGATTTTCAGATGCCCACTGGATAGTAATGTAGACATCATATTTCTAAAGAAAGAACACTACAGCATTTTCTATTTGCTTCCAACAACTTTTTAAATGCAGCTGTTCGTGCTGTATCTAATATGTTTAGTTACAATAGCCATGAAAACCTCAGAAGGGATGTAGGATTTTGCAGCTTCAGCAAATTATAATTTCAGCAGCCTCTGGGAATGATGAGATATAACTACGCCAACTACTTAATCTTTATGATAGTACACATAGCTGCTGGAGTCTAAGACTGGAAAATGTTTATGCTCGGTGAAATCTTTAGATTTTATTGATATTTTTAAAGCCAGAGAAACTGAATAGAATATCACAATTTTGGTACTATCTTAAGCATAATAGATGATTGTTTTACTTTACTCAAATATCTGTGATTAAAATCTAATTTTCTAATGAGAATTTTGCGTAAACAAACTATATGAGATTGGGTCCAGGAATTATATTTCTTTCTTTGTATTAATAAAATCCAACATCCCCTAGAGGTCAAGGCATATGTACAAAATTTAATAAATGCACAGAAATGCAAGTAACATGCCTTCACAGAAGATTATCAGACAAAATGATACTCTACAAATATCCCTTACCATCTCAAACACATTTCTGATCAAAGAGAGGGGTTTAAGATCAGAATCTTAAAATATCAGTAAACATGGGCTCTACAGACAAGGTGAGTTGAGCAAGTTCTAAACTCAAGTCCCATCACCAGCCCCAAGAACATCTTGCTACTACCCCTCATACTTAGAGAATATTAGCTAAAGTGCCTCATCGGATCATAATTGCCATGGCAGATCCTAGCAGAGGAGACAGCTTCTCAGTTCCAGAACTCAAGCATATACAGACTTACTTGTGTCATGCACAGCTTCCAAAAAGAACTGCACCACAACTCACAAAACAGCATTTCTTCCAAGACTGAGCTGCCTATACATTCAGTGAAACAGAGGATTATGTGTAGTTTGTCCTCTGATAATTCCCAATAATAATGCAAGATGGCCTTAAAATGGACATGTGTCTTTTTTCACATTTTCTTAAGCATTGCCCATGAAGTATCTTGTTTGGCAGATATCTTTTACCTCCATCCAACAAAAAACGGTCATAAAATGGAAAGTAAACAGCATGAAATCCCAAGTATCTTATATGCCTTTATAGCACTCTAATAAACAAAAAATAATAAATAAATAATTAATAAAATAATAATAAAAGACCTTCTTCACAAAAATCCAACTGCATTGTAAAGGCTGAAGATGAAAACAAAGAGGCCATCAGCCCTGCCTGAGTGAAGCTGAATTCATTTGAAAGGCAATTAAGTCAGTGCAGTCTGTAAATGGCTCTTTTTCTGATTCTCTGTGCATTGCAACAACCTATAGCAGGTTGCGAGAGTGTCCAGTGCCATATGTTTGACATCGCATAAACAGCACCTGATTTTTTAAAAGATGTTTTCAATATTTTTTAAAGTAAAATAGAACAGTCATTCACTTGATTCTCTTGCTTATATTTTAAATCCTGTCTGAGTTCATTCATCATAAGCAATACCACAAAGTCTCACTAACTTCATTCAGTACCATGAAGTCTCATGAACTTTGTACATGCCAAGTTTTACAGGGATGTGTTAAAAAAGGATCAGGACAATAATGGAGACATGAAGTAGTAAGTAGTTCTTACTCAATCTATGGCACCATGGACATAAACATCTTTGTAATATTGTGGATACTTTCATTATTCACACAAACATAGGAAAAACATTTGAAGGTTTTCTGTACAAGTCCCTGAAAAAATATAAACCAGTACTTAAAAGAATGATTTTTAGTAACTTTTACAAATGACATGCAAGTCTGTTAATGAAACAGAACCATGACATGTAGTTGTGGTATACCAGTGTACAATTGAGACTAAGGAGTAGCTGTGTCACCTCTGCGGTCTAACCTGAGGTGTCCTTTACAATGCTTTGCTGCTGTAGCGTCCAGTCTGGGCTGTTCACAAACAGCCTCCAACATGCAAGTCACTCTCAGCTATGTCTCTACATGTCCTGCAGCCAGCCAGCCAGACCTTGGTTCTCACCAGCTTCGGTTATGCTGAAGGGTGACCCCAACACACTCCCACTCTTAGATTCCCCCCATCCCATTCCCCAGAAATGCATTTCTGGGCTGCCCAGCCCTTTCTTGGGCAATACAAGTTTATATAGCACCTGTTATTTCTTTAATAGAAATAATATGCACACAACTTGCACTCCAAAAGGAGTTTTTTAGGCACAAATTTTAATACACTGGATTAGATAAAATAAGAAAACAAGTTTATTAACTACAAAGAGAGATTTCAAGTGAGTACAAATAGTGAGGCATAAAAGTCAGAAATGGTTACAAGAAAATAAAGTTAAAATGTTATTGCTGCCTAACAAACTATATCAGATTCAAGCAAAGTTTCTCACGACATGTGTTCAGCAGTCTTCACAGGTCAGGACCCCTTCTCTCAGAACCCAACAAATGCTTCCTTTGTCACTTCAGGTGCAACATGATGGGCAGGGAGAGTGAGGGGGAGCATGGGGTGTTTGTCCCTCCTTTCTATAGTTTCCGTCCCCCTCTTGAAAAACATTTCCATCTGGCTACCAGCAGAGTCTATGGGATAAGGACACTTCCCTGCCATTTTTCTCACCTGTTGACTGTCCTTTGCCACCACTTTCTGCTAGATTTCTCTATTTACTGCTTAAATAAATGCAAATTAAGCAGAGCACATGTTCCTTTGTTTAGGACAGACCTGTTTGCCAACTTCTGCTTGGGTAGGGTTATGGTTTGGAACATGTGTTAATTCCATAGAGTGGAATCATATGGCTTCACATACAACATTGCTGCACACATTTTATCAGGACAATAATTGACCAATAAATTATGAGTTCTCAAATGATACCCTGCTTAATTTGTGCCAGGTCTGAGTACCATCACTTCAAGGCTTGGCACTTCATGGCCCTGGCACCTCTGGGATTGCTGCATCTGTTATAAAAGTAAAAAAAAACCTCTATATTTTGCTCTGAAATGCATTTTTCTTAAAATTCTCAGCACAGTTGTATCCATCAGGGCTGTAACGAGGGTGGGACAAGCGGGCAGCTTCCCAGGGCACAAAGTAAGGGAGAGGCAGAAAAATGAGTCAAATAAAAAAATGGTAGAAGGTAGAGTCTTGCAGGAAGAATGGGATGATGCAGAGGACACAGAGGAGCTGATGACACAAGAATCAAAGAGACAACACGAGGATAGCCAAGTAAATGTGGCTATTGTATGGCTCCAGTACCACCACTCCCAAGCACTGCAGGATTAGGGTAAGCAAAAACCTTAATCTTGCTTTTTTAAGCTTGGTTACGTTTGTTCAGTACATACTAAAATACAATTTGTGAGTCTATTAACAATGTTCCTTAATAATATAGAAAACACAGGCATAGTCAACTACTTTTATTGATTTATTTAGAAGTTGTTATTGCAATGTACCATAGCTGGTTGGTAATTTCAATTGAACAAAGAATGATTGTGGAGAATGTCTATTTGTTGGAGGAGGGCATTACAAGAGGTCAGGGAATGAGGGAGACATGAGAATAATATTCGGTAATAATAGCAGAGAGAAAGCCAGAGCAAAGGTGGATAGGGCTATAGCTAGAGCACATATACAGACTTTTTTTTCTGCAATTGCTATTTTTCTGCACAAGCTACTACTTTGTACACAATATAGAATATGTGGTTGTAAGCATCTAACACTAGCACATGCAGTAGGATATACTTTCAAATAGTGGTAATGATAGTAATGCCACCGCACAAAGTCATAAGTACTTTGTACAAAGAGTATTACAATAGTGGGTAGAGTGTGGACATGGGTACATTGTACATGAATAACGCTGTGACAGTGTGGAAGTGCTTTTAAAAAAACACCAAAGGGACAACTTTCAGTGAAACATCTTTGTGAAACCAAATTGTTTTTTCCTCTTCTTAACTTCAGAGGACCAACTATATGTCCTTACAGTTAAAAGGAATTATTGGACTCACTTGTAAGAGTTTTGAATAGAAGCAATCATATTCCCCATAAGAAGGATCAGAGGCAGTTTCCAGAATCTCTTCTGAGCGTCATGCTTTAAGTGTGGTCTGACTCAAAAGCTTTTCAGAATAATGCTTGTGGGCAGCATGAATCCATGTATCTTGCCAAAATGAAGATGATTTACTCACTAAGAAAAACTGTAAAACCCTCAGGCATCTAACTAGTGTCCTAGAAAATATTATAAGATCAGCATGTAAGAGGCTGGAAGAACAGAGGTAAATCTAGTCATCCTTTCCATAGTGGATTTTAAAGTTTTTGAGGTTTAATCATTTCATTTCCCCCTACCAATGTGAAATAGAACATTATTTCCCTGTTAAAGGCCAGCTATCAAATTCTGAAGTTAAAAAAAAAATCAGAATGCCCCAATAAAACCTGCCCAGATTCTCTGTTGTACATAGTCTTTGTTGACTATATCTGATGGGATGAGGAGGGGGAAGAGCTGCAATGAAGGAATTCATCGTGGGTCCCTGACGCTCAGTTCAGCTGTATGCTGACCCCAGCTCTAGTGTAGCTTAGAACAGACTTGGATCTGCTGTAAAGAACCCTAGATGGTAATGACCCCCAAGGAGCTGTTCATGAGCTGAGAATAGCCAGTGCTATTGTGCTCCAGTCATGCTTCCTTCCACCAAACCATGCCCCATGTGCCAGGTCATTGATGTAGGGGAGAAACAACAAAGGAGCTGGCTATGCCACATGAGCAGAATTCTGAGCTTCTGAAAGCCAGCTAGTTTTTGGCTCCTTTGTGCCACTGCAGCAGTGCAAAAGGACCAGAGGGGGCTAGAGAATCAGGTCCAACATTTTTAAATTGGCATCTGTATCTGAGTCTTGTTCACAGAATGCAAGAATCTACATCCAAATTCCACTTATTTTTGAAAAGCACCATAAAAGGAGGATCTTTCAAGTGCTCTTATTCAAGTGTTATGTAAAGGGACAAACTCTGAGTCTACAGTTTGGAGGCACAAGAATAAGAACCCGGATTAAAGGTTTTTCCCCAGTCTGAAACATGAAGGATTGGTTGGGAAAAATCCAGTAAAAAGGTTGAGTATCATTTCTGCCTGAATCAGGGTTGAGGTAACTGACAGGACTCACAGCCACAGTGGTGTTGGCTGTCATTATGGCTGTACCCAATGTGGACTTTATACAATGGGAAAGTATCTCTGGTTATTTTTAGTTGTTCTGGTACTCTTTCCTCTTTTGAAGAAATTCTTATAAAAACATTATCTAGTCATCATGTGTAAACTATGTTGTATATTTTCAGTATTATGGGGTGATGTTCACCCCACCAAGGGTAATATATCAAGACTCCTGCAGCTGTTCTGCACAGTATTTTACTCTGAAGATACTCCAAAGTTCTGGTTGACTTCAATTTGGAATGAGGATTTTGCTATTATATGCTTTGTGAGGGAAGGACTGGTAAATGTCTGGACTTTGGAACTGACTTTGTGATGTTTGGATAGTACTCACACTCCATGGGGTGAATTAGCATGTGGTGTTCTTATGCAAACAATAAAAACAAAACAAAGAATGAATTAAAAGTTCATTTAAGAAAAAGAGCTTTAGTATATGACTAAAACAATGCCATAACAGCAACAATTTTTTAGCAGAGGTACACACTTGCCAAAAATATCTACCACGGTGTAGAAGCCTAGTGCTCAAAATCATCAATTTAACAGTACTCCAGATGCTGTTACTTAGTTCAACATCTTTTATTGTGGACAGCTTAAATGCAGTCTTCAGACTACAGTTAGAATGCTTAGGGGACGACACACAGTCGACTAAAGACATTGTGGACCCAATTCTAGTCTCAGTTATAGTACTGAGAATCAATGGTGTTACTTTCTATTTACACTAGTGTAAATGAGAGCAGAATTTGGTCCAGTATGTACTTAAAGGTGAAAAAAAATAAGTTTTTTAAAATTAAAACTGAAGTATCCTGTGAAAAACTCACCCAAACAGATCTACTACATCCAATTGATATTTTGGCTCTGGCAATCGCAGGGCATTGGCGCGTTCCGTTATCAGGCTGACTTATAACAGTCTGATATATATGGCCCTTCAAGATAGTGAAAAAGAGTACTTCATATTACTGGAGACAAGTACTTACCTACTGTAAGGAGCATGACCATACACTAAGTCCTAAATGCTGGTCCATCAGTATTAAGAATTTTCCATTTACTTCAGTTAAACCAAGATTTGGCTCTAACTGCAAAACAGATGACAGATACGCAGATAGAAACAGTGGCTTAGGATGTCATGAAACTAAACAATATAGAGAACACAACATGGCAAGGAAATTATTTGTTTGCAAATGTTTACTACTTGGCTTTCTTCAACATTTAAAGGCATTAACACTTCGGGCCTTTTAAATGGAACTTACATCTGCTCTGTATGGACTTTGCCTTATGTGCTTGGTCAAATTGCCTCTCTATGTGCTGTGCTGAACACTTTGTGCCAATATGATGTTATTCTTCTCCAACCAAGAAACAGCTCAATTTCAGTAATGTTGTATTATATATTACAGTTGTAAAGTGCTTCAAGACTAGTATAAATTGAATACTGTAAAAAACTTTCCACAAATATTCAAATGTTTAAATAAGTTTGTTTCAGCTTAAGCTTCTCCCCAGATATTATAGTGAAAAGTGTATTGTCAGGAACATGGAAACAAGAACTTTAAGTGAATACTGAGAGCAAGGTTTACATCTACATTCTGCAAGAGTTGTCTTGAAAACCTTATTGTAAGAGTTACTATATTCATTCCATAATGGAAACTAACTATAAGATACTCTGGTCACTTCAGTTGTGTTTAGAATATTGAAGACTTTGAGGAACTATTTGACTGTAAGATACAGAATTATCCATATCTGTTAAGTACTTATCACTGACTGAAACTTATATACGTACTGTTGTAGCAATAAAATGAAATTTGATGCCATGCCATAATAGCTACTCTTACATATCAACAAAATAGTTACTTTACAGAATGATTAGCGAAAGAAAGCAGGTAAGAAAACCGGATTTATGAAAAAGAAACAAGGATAAAAATTATTTTTATTCTTAAAGTAGAAATCTTCTAATAATGTCTTGTTTTACCACTCAAGGGACATTCTTACATGATCCGAAAGCATCTAGTGCACCTATTTGAACAACAGATTAGTGCTTCTCAATAAAGGCAATTATGCAGTTTCATACTGACCACTTTCTGTAGCTTAATAGCAATCAAGTCTCATTTCTGAACAGTTTCTTTGCCTTAACAACAGGAGCCCTTGCAAAAGATATGAATAAATGATATAATGTAAACGGGAAAAATTAAAATTTGAATTTATTTTATTTGTGAAATTAACATTTTAATGATAACATATTTACAGCAATGCTGAAAATATAGTATTGGTTGAATTGTCCCTAGAAAGCTAGTATCTATTTTGTTTGGAACTTACTAAAATTTTGGTACAACATTTTCCATCAATGCTTCAAGTAATCTATATCCCTGAAATTGTACTAGAAATAGAGACTTATGCAAAATGTACTCAGATTACTGTGTACTCATCTCTATAAAGATAATAAAAATCTATAATACATACAATAATATATTGCTGTGATATTATTCTATATAGATTTTTAATACCCTTATCACCATAGTATGAGTGCCTTCCAGTAGTGTTTTAAGTGATGTAATATCTGTCCTTTACAGTTAGTTCTCTCTCTAAACCTCTTCCTAAGGGAGAATTGTGAACCCTGAAGTGTTTTATTTTGATAGGGGTTTTTTTTTCGGGAATAATTGTGTTGTTTTTAAATGCAAGACTGCTCTGTGTTTATGTTAGAGAAGGTAGGTTGAAGAAATGCAGCTTGCACTTTTTGCGGAAGATGGTGAGGTCCTTAGGGCCTGTGGGAGTTCATTCCACAGTCTCAGATGAGCCCCTGAAAAGTTCTGTCTCTTGTACAGATGAGCCTTATCTTTATGATAGAAAGTTCCTCTAAGCTGTCAATCATGGTCTTTAACCTGGAGCTTTAGGCAATTTTTTAAGTTATGCTGGGCCCAAGGCATTGAGCAACATAAAGATAAGAATCAAGACCTTAAACTTGACTCTATATAGTCTATGGGAAGTCAGTGCAGAGACTAGGGTACAGGTTTGATACACTCATGGCAGCCAACATAGCTAAGAAAACACACATTGGTGTTCTGAACTAGGAGTTTGCTAAGGGCTACACTCATATATTGTAGTGTTGTACTCCAGACAGAAGGGGACAAAGGCCTGGTCACTGTCCATTATGACATGACACAGACTTCTGGCCAGCTGGAGGTGGTATTACATGTTATTTGTGGATGCACTTATGAGAGAGCTTAGCATCAGTAAGGAGTCCAGCATCACTCCTAGACTATGGGCTGATTTTGACCAATTGTAGACATATACGTTCAACCAAAGAAGAGCACATTCTGGCTTCAAATTCTTTGAAGTGCTTTCTTCTACACATCAGTATAACCTCTGTCTTGCTGAGGTACACTTTCAAACCACTGTTTTTCATTCACGAACTAATATGATTAAAGGACCGGGCAATCTTTGTAGTAGTGGTATGGTTGTATATGAAGGATAGAAAGAGCTGTGTGTCATCTGCAATATTACTGGCACTTGAGTCCATGCTATCTGACCAGTTCACCTAGTGGTTGCATGAATAGGATAGAGAGAGAACTGATTTCTGTAGGATTTCACAGAGAGTGTCTAGTGGTGGAGATGCAGTTTCACATCTGAAGATGAATGATGGGTCCTTCCAGGAAGGATTCAGACCATTTTAGTGCATTTCCCTGAACCTCTACCACTTTTCTCAGGCAAGACAGTAGAGGAGTTGAGGAAGATGAGAATGGAGATCTACCCTTTATTCATTGACAGATCATCCATCAGTGCCATTCTGTCCCATGTCCTGGCATGAATCCAGATTGTGCCAGGTCTGGGATTAGATGAGCTTGTAGGTAGCCTTTGGCTAACTTCTCTATGAGTTTTCTCTCAAATGGAAGGTTTGACACTGGGTTGTAGTTGAGGGCTAGAACCAATGTATTCAGGGTGGGTTTCCTCAATGTCAAGTCATACATTGCATGTTTGAAGGAGGAAGCAGTGAGGCATTAGTTATTGTGGTCATGAATGGCACCAGTTGCTCATGACTCTCTTTCACCAGCCAGAAAGGGCTTGTGTCAGATTCACAGGCTTTGGTTAAAGCTCCTCTAGGATGTTCAGTATGTCTTGAGGAGTGAATTTACTAAAACTCTGGGAATGCAAACAGGTTGTTTGGTGGCTGACAGAAGGGGAGTCATTCCATGCTGTTTGAGAAGGCTTCCTGAATGTGCAAGATCTTTTCATAGAAAAGGATGATAGTTCTGCACAACATTTGGTGAGGACTTCTGTTGTGGTCTGTTGGCACTCAGGATTGATAAAAGAGTTTGCCACACTGACCACCTCCTTAATTAATTTAGGGATTTAGCAACTTCAAAGGAGGATAGGAGGAGCATTCTCTTAGCTCATAATACAGCCTCAAGCATAAGCTTTGAGAAGTCCTTTAAGTTCAGTTTCAAACTTCATTTTCTACCATAGATGCTCAAGTCTCCTTCTCTCTGTCCCTGTCTGGTTCAGAAAACTAAGGAGATCTGTGTAGGCATTAGGGAAGAAGGTGGACAGTGTAATGATGGTGCAGCCTAGCATATATTGATCATGATTCACCACACCCTCAACTCCTTTTCCTGTGAGTGCAGTCCTGCTGTCCTTTAGCATGTTTGGAATTGGATGGCATTCAAGTTTTTGTGGTTTAATCAGAGCTAGGTGTCTGTCTTGTTGCCAAGAGCAGGTAGAACTCTGACCACTTCCTTAAAGAGGCAATGGTATGGTAAAGACAATGGTTGGATTGTAATGGCCTCTATATTGATATTTAATGAAAAGACAAAAATGTAATTAGCTGTGTGGGTAGGATTACAAAGGACACATGAAAGACCTAGGAAGTAAGTGAGAAGAGTTTTGTGGCTTTTGCATCCTCAACCATGGATGATGAAATGTTCAGAATAACAAGTCTGGGGTATTTCACCACCATCATTGACTCTATACCAATTAGCTCCTTTGGAGAACTTTAGTTTTTGCTGGCCTATACGTCCGCACAAAATGTGTTAGCTTTTGCTTGGTTTCTATTGGTAGATGAATCAATTCAAAGGAACTTGTCTTATTTTAGGCATCTCTTTTGGATTTAAAACCAAACCCTTACCTACTGCTGAATACTTAAAATATTTTTATAAGCATAGGATTTCTTTTTTTCAGCTCACTAGTTGGGAAAAATGCATTTTTATCCTTGTTCTAATCTTAGAAGCTACAGTGTTCAAAGCCAAGATTTTTTTTTTTTAAATCAGGACTCCTAACTTCAGAATTAAGCAATGTGTGTCATGCCCCTACCCCTCCAAAAATACACTTCTCTCATCTCAGAAAAAAGTTGATCTAAAAGCTGTGCCTGCCAGAACTCCTACTGCAATGCTTGTAAACTGAAGAGCACTTTAAAAGATTTAAAAATAAGTATAAGAAATACTGCACCATCTCTCTATTTGCTTAAGCAATTTTTCTCAAATTAATTTTTGTTTTGGCCTAGCAAGTTACTTTTTCTGGCATCAAGACATTAGCTTCCCACTGAAGTCAACAGAAGTTTGGGGGCAAAACTTGTATGCACAGCCCCATAGATGTTTAATGCTAGATATATTTAGAGTATTTCACAGAAATCAATTGAGTCAGTGCTCCATCTTTGGGCTGATAAAGTGCTACTTTCATTCTAGTTATTCTGCTCTTGAAAGATGAGATTTTTTTCTTCCAATCTTTAAAGATTTTTAGGTAAAATGAGCGTTCAGAGCAATCAAAAATTAATTTTTTAAAAAAAATTACTTCTCTTAATTAGGTGTCCCTTACTTGATTTCTGTGATGTCTCAACCATATTGATTTTACAGTTGTCTTTAGAGTCTTCCAAGATACACAGGGTAGACAAAAATCTTGTTTTCTAATGTAAAACAGAATGCCATGGCAAAACAAATCATTCAAGCCTTATTTCCATAAAAAGCAGGATTTGTCCCTTTCCCCTTAAAGTTCTAGAAACTTCATTTCTTAATATAAAATAGTTGGGGCAGGGGCCAGAGCAATGGAAAAAAAGTGTGACATAGGGAAAAGCATAAATCCAAGGATGCTGATGTGCCTGATTCCTTAGCATTTCAGTAGACAGACTGAACAAGGAAAAAAAAACCCAAGTGTGTTTTGACATATTGCTTTATATCCTCAAGAGTGCAGCACTCCAATAGCTCACTTGTCTCTGGTGCTCATTAGCTATGGACCTTCATGCTGATGAGGTAATTCCCTTAACACATTGTAAACCCTAGGATATCCTCCTCTCTCTGTTTCAGGTTTTGACATTGGAAAAGGTCAGGAACATGTTTCATAGGGTGCAAGGCACAGCGTAAAAAAAAGTGGGGGGGAGAAGAGGAGAAATCAGAAAAAGTAGACCCAAATAACCTTTTATATAGGTTTCCTGGTATAATTAAGAAACTTAAACAAAAAAGCATTACAACAGAAATAAATGTAGTCCATCATAATAGCGTCCACACAAATTGATAGCAGCTTCTAAGATTTAGTTTCAATAAAATGCTGAGTAAATAGCTGACAATATGGATCTAATCCTCACGGGAACTTTGCTTGCGTAAGTTCAGGGCGCACAACAGTTACAAACATAACAATAATTTATTTTGAATGTTAAAAACTACTGCTCGACACACATGACTTTTATTAAAAGTATACCTCCTGCGTAATAGAGGCGTGTAAAAATTAAATTAAGTCAGAAATAAAGGCATTTTGTTAAACAACGTATGCCTCAAACATGGTCTACATTTCTTTAAGAGGAACTCAGACAAGAATTAAAATTAATCAGTCTGCAAATATTACACATGATCATTTCAATAAATGCAATTTTATACATAATTTGCAAAAAGAACATTAAATAATTTCCTAATTTGTGTGTTTTTGTTTTGTGTAGTAACATTTTCATGTCAATGCATTTATTCAACACAAATTGCAACTGTTACAACTGGGACTTTGTAAATTTCATGTCAGTTATTTAATCCTTTATTTTGTAATAGAAAAGGGAAAATTGCTTCAGTGGAACACATATGCCTCAGCCAAAAATATGATGGTGGGAAGCATTTTGAGATCATTTTTGAAATGTATTAATTTCTTTTAAAAAAATGAATGGAGTTTGGAATCTATCCTGTTTTAGGTTAAAACAGAGGCTAATTTTCTTCTCTCTTAACAAGAGGACAGATCAACTTTTTTTTTTTTTTTTGGAGAAATATGCAGCAAGCAACTAGAAAGGCAAAAAAACTAACAAAGTTCACCTTCAGAGTTCCTGGCAAATTGTCCCCTCAATGCGGGGTGGGGGGAGAGAAAGGACCAGAGGGAGAGAAGTGTCTATGGATCATGGAACGGGGATCGGACAAGTTCTCTGGCCCACATGGATTCATTGTGGGGAGTGGGGAGTGACGACATCCAGGTCTACTGAACCACATGGATGGTTCCTGTCATCTCTGCTCTGCTGTCTCATGTCTCCCCAAGCAGCATGGCTCCTGCTGAAGCTTTGCTTCTGTCTAGGTCCCACAGCAGCTGTTCAAGAGCAGACATGGTGGGGATGATTCAGGCCAAGACTAGCACATTTGTTATGGATAATTTCAAAGTAATTAAATGTCCACTATACCCCAATAAAGCCTTGGAATAATAGGCTCTTTTCCCGTTCCAGGAAAAGCTCACAAAAGGATCTATTTTAATACCATGGTCACAAAAATAATACACTAAATGTGAAACTATTTTGCATGCATTTGTTCTATGCATTTAATCTTTCTTATACCCTAGGATTCTTGGATACAACTTCATTGCCAATAACTTGTTAAAGGAATAAGAACTGTGCAGCATAAGTCACAATAGGGAGTAAATTACAGTATATTAATAATTCAGAACTAGTGTGTTTTTAGGCACAAGACTCAAGTCATAGTGCCATCGACTCTTAATTAGGCCAATAATACACTATAAATAGTTCTCCCATATCTTACTGAGACATTTTTATTAAATATAGCCAGAGCTCCAGTTAAGCTTTTAAAATACTTTTTGCCATTTTATGTTATGCCAGTTTATGTTATCCTAACTTGTTTATACTATATAGATAGATATAGATATATACACACACACACACACACACATGATATACACATCCATACAAATATAAAATGTACCACTACAATGCAGCAAAAACCTTTGGAATAGTCACCTTTTGGGCTGAAACGTTCTATGCTCAGTGTCTACCTGAAAGCAAAGTACAAGCGTACTCTCTTTAGTCACTTTTAAATAAGGGAGAGCAAAACTGGAATGGATAAAATATTGTATATTACAGTATTGCCAACTCTCACGATTTTTTCATGTGTGATGGGATTTCAGAAGGACTGGAGCTCATCTAACAATGATGCAAGACACCTCCAGCTCCCTCAAAGTTCAGTCCTGCTAGAAGCCAGCAGAGTTTCTGCCCTTTACTTACCATTCTTATGAGAAGAGAGGGAACAAAGAACCCGGCAGCCCACCCCTGCTCCTTACTCTTCCCTCCCCTCCTGAGCGCGCTAAGGAAGACTGGTGAGTCTGGCTCCTTCCCCATGCAGCATCCAGCCGGGGAAATTAGTTAGTATCCTTTACACTTCTGGCCTGCTGGTTTGAAATATGGAGCTGCAAAACACCAGTGAAATAGACTTTTCTCCCAAACAAGTCCATCTTTTTCGCTT
Organism: Dermatemys mawii; assembly: GCA_007922305.1. Taxonomy (NCBI): domain Eukaryota; kingdom Metazoa; phylum Chordata; order Testudines; family Dermatemydidae; genus Dermatemys; species Dermatemys mawii. The sequence goes on along the minus strand of ML677333.1, from coordinate 66,960,330 downwards.
CCTGATTTTTAGGGGAGGGTCCCTGAAACTCCTAATGCCTCATTTGGTTTGCAGCATCCACCACCAAAGAGTTGGGCGGAGGGTGACAATAGAAATGCTCATATCCCCTTCGGGGGATGAAATAGCATGTCTCATTTCTCTTCACTGTTGGGGGCAAAGAGGCCAGCATCTGCCACAAAGTTTTTGTGGTCTCAGTTATAGATTTGATGAGTGGCAGCACAATGCACAAGGGCCTAGAGAGAGCGAGGATGTCCACCATGGGATCTGCATCCTCTACAGCGCCTCTGCCTGTATCCCCAGATTCTGGGGCACCCTGTGCAACGACTGTTGCACGATCCTGCTATCCTCCAAGGCGGGGCCAATTGAGGTGCCCACGATGGCCTCATCTAGGGAGGAGGTGGAAGAGAGCACCAGCACATGGTCTTAAATCACTTACCTTGGCCCCAAGAGGGTTACATTGTTTGCTGGGCTGCTTTAACACCAGTGCCAGGATGGTCACCGGCATGGAGGCCTGAGCAACAGACGCAGGTATCAGCATCATTTCCTGTGCCAGCTGCTGCTGGGGGTGGGGGGGGGAGAGGGGAGGGAGAAGGAAGGGGAGGAAAGGATGCTGGCACAGCTCATGCCAACTTGGATCTAGATGTCTGGCTCTGACCCCAGGAGTCCAAAAGGGCCACTGAGCTGGTGGTTGCCATTGAGGTGGCCATGGCACCGGAGGTCACCAAGATCTAGACCTGCTGCTGCTGGACCTATCTGACTGATAGGACCCAGCCTCAGACTCTGAAAACAAAGACTATGGAGGAGCGGTACTGGGTGGTGCTGATGAGCGGTGCCGGGCCTCTGGGGATTGGTGCAGTCCCCCCATGTGGGTGGCCAGCACCGGGAAGTGATACCACAGAGATGGAGGGCAGCTTGCCCGTAGATGGGATAGGTGGCCAGGTTATCACCAGTGCCTTGTCCCTTGGAGAAGGCAGTACCCTCAGGCGAATAAGGTCCTGTGCCCCATCAAAAGTCTCCAGAGCGAAAGAGAGTTGAATACCCCAGCAACGATGGTCTGGAGAACGGTAGTGGGACAGAATTGACTAGACCCCTTGCTGGGCAGGAGTCGAGGAGCCCGTAGGAGGTGCCGGGCCCAATGTAGGCTGGATGGGCTGAGGCCTCCCTGTCACTGGCTCCTTAGGCTTAGGAGGGGGAAAGCTCCCGCTCTCCTGCTTTTTTGTTTTCCCCCCAAGGGCACCGGGGATGAAGACTGGTGCCTACCAGAAGTCGTATTCTCAGCACCATGTTGGTGCCGGGAGTCCTTAGCCTCCTTCCTTGCTGCCAGCTCACACACCATCGGCACCGGTGTGTTGTGCACAGAAGAGGCAGTTGACACGGGCTCCACCGAGCCGAGGTTGGACTGCAGGCCCAGAGGGCTGACTCCATGAGGAGAATTCTGAGTCTCTGCTTGCGATTTTTAAGGATCCTTGGACAAAATCCTTTGCAAATGCAGCACTTGTCCTTTTGTTGACTCTTGCTGAGGCACTTCAAACAAGAAATTGGCATCAATTTACCACAGACGTGTCACGGTTTGAACCTCAGCACCTGAGGCATGCCCCAGTGTTGGGAGACAAAATGGGGGGCAGAGGAGGAACCCCCGCAACAGAAATTTAAACTATTAAGAATCTATATACAAATGACAATGGGACACTACTTGAGGCGCTTGCAGAAACAAGTGCAAGGGAAGTTCCAGCTAGCTGTCACCAGCGGTAAGAAGGAACTGAGGGGTGGGAGGTCAGGTCAGCAGGGCCACGAAGGTGAGAGTCCAGGGCACTCAGGCCGACCCTACATATACTGCTTGGGGAAAAGTCTTCTGGCTGTCATGCACACAGCTCACGCACACCTCATTGGAACTGACATGAACAAGGACTTGAAGAAAAACTCCTGGATATCTGCCCAAAGCAGAGGGAAGCACACAGTGCAGAGCAGCTGCTCCTTAGCTCCTGTCTCTTCCCTGCACGCACACCCTAGCTACAGAGCACAGACCACACATCTGTAGGGCCTGTTGCATCCTATCCTGAACATGAGATTGAAATGAAGGCTTTTTCAAAAGCTCTTCCTCAGTCCCACTTTATGTAGCAGAAGGTAGCCTGGGTACCAGTTTGTAAGCTACTTTTGGATCATTTGTAATAAAGGTACTATGTAAACCTAAGGCATTAGCAATAGAACTAGAGTGTGGTTTTTCCATTTGGAATCCTCCTAAGTCAATCACTCACTTTCTCCTTTCAATTTTATAATCTACAGTTTAAAAAAAGACCACCACACAAAATGCTTCACCTAACTGCTAAGAGGTTGTTTGAAGCTTTTTCCATAAATTCTCATTGAGCTACATATACATTTCAAAACCAACAGACTGCTGAAGGATTCCTTAACTGACTACAGTGCCTATCCATCAAACTTTGGTGCTATCTTCAAGCTATCCATCTTTGCTAACTTGTGTTTCAAATACATAAATAAATAAATAAAAAGTATACCAGCCGTAGTGGTGATTCTCATGTTGAGTTTCTGCAGAAAATATAAACAGGCACTTCATAAACTATGGTATAGAACTATGCCTGATAAACCTGTTTGTCATTAATATTAATGAATAAACATCTGGATAAATAAAATATTTGTTTTATCTCTATTCTCCAACTTCATGCAATGAATATGAAGATGCCTTTGGAGGAAATTAACATTTATTCATTTATTGGTAGTAGGTTTTTGTTTTGGTTGTTTTATCGGTTGTTACTGACATACAGTAAAAGTGCATTACATTTTTCAGTTGTACAGTCATATCAGGAAGAAGAAATCATTGTGCAGTACTAAGTATCAGATCAAAAATTTTGAAATAAAATTGATATACCCTGCTCTGTATTTTCCAGACATGAATAAAATTAGTTCAAAGTTTCCAGAAACTTCCTCTTCATTGGTCTAAGCATTTTAGTCCACTTCAGATAGAAACTTAAGTGGCATTTTGACATTGAATTTGTGGAGAAAGACCTCTTCAGAATGAGCATGTCAGAGGAAAAATGTTGTCTCAATGAGTGTTCAGTGTGGAACTCTGACAACATTTTAGGAAGGAATCCAGGACCAAACACCCCACCCACTTCCTCTCCCCTTAGTTAAGTTAAAGTTAAGGCTGAGCACACAGCACTAAACAGCTTTGGAAGAACATTGCTGTTAAAACCAAACCAAACAAAAAAACAAACCCTAAGCCTTGGAAACCCTGGAAACCCACAATTAAGTTTCCATTTGAAAAACAAATCACCACTTGGTAAGTACAGGAATACACAGTTAAGGCCAGCCAGACAATCATAACTAAGCACTGGCATCCATCTCTTTCACCGTTCCTTAATACCATTCCTGTAATTTATGTGGTCTTTTAGATTAAAAGTTTTTCCTTAATTCATTTTTAAGTATATTTTAACAATCCTACAAGATTTAACAAGTCTATAAGGTATAAATAATACATTTTGGGAAAAGGGCTTGTACTTACAAGTCTTGCCTTTGGAGTTTAGAAATATGCACAAACAGAAAACTGACTTCATGAAACTCTGTATGAGCCATTACCATTAGAGCTGGGTGAACAACAGATTTTCAGTTCCCTGATAATTTTCAAAAGTTGAAGAACAACTGTTTTGGGTTGAAGCAAAACAAAATTTGTCAAAATTCTTGGTGAGCAAAAAAAAAAAATATTACATAGATGTGGGTCAAACAGCTGACTCAAAATGTAATGTCTTGTTCTGATTTACCATTTAAAAAAAGTAAATGAAGTTTTGAAAAAGTCATTTCAAATCAAATGTTTCGTTTTGAAAATGTCAAAACCACCTTTCAATTTTTTCAGATTTTTTTCTGTCTCCCTCATTCTCCGGAAGAACAATTCTGCAAAATTGATACAAATTCATGAAATGTATTGGTGTCACCATATGCGCATTTATTACCAAAAAAGTCACTTAACGCTAGTCACCATGGTCCTATTTTGTGGCTTTACCCAAGCAGTACCTTGAAGATCTAGGACTACAGACTAAGTTATATGGATGTAACTGTTCTAATATAAACAAGTCATCTTAAAATTGGTCTAGTTACTCCTCTACTTAAATTGGTTCTTGATTTGTAAGGGCTGCTCTACACACAACTCTTGCACTTGTTTAACTAAAACTGATTTAGTTAAACCATCCAAATTGTATCTGAGGACCAGCATTTATCAAATTAAACTAAACTGGATTAGTTAAGCAATGCTACATGTAGGGTGTCCACATTATGAATTTGCAAATGTAACTAAATCAAACTTAAAATTGATCTAGTTTACACCGTGCAACTTTTCTAATATAGCTTTCTAATATACTTTTCTAATATAGTTTCTAATACAGACCCAACCTAGGAGCTTGGATCCACAGATATTGTTTTTCTGTTTTTAATTACACTTGTAATTATATCTTTCTGGAATATTGCCTATCAGATATTCTGTTGAGATCCAGAAAGGGTTGAAATGGTATATCATCTTTCTGTGGCCTCTGTGTGGATATAAAAGAAGGCAAGAACTGTATAAATTTAATAAAAGACAAATGCAGTGTTGTTTAAGTGATACCATAGTTAGGGCATTAGCAGATTCATAGCCACGAAAAACACGCCATGGACCATGAAATCTTGTGTGCGCTTTTACCCTATACCAATTTCATGGGGGAGACCAGAGTTTCTCAAATTGACTGAGGACCCAGCTCTGCAGGCAGCAGTGCAGAGGGGTGGCAATACCATACCATGCCATTCTTACTTCTGTACTGCTGCTGGCAGTGGCACTGCCTTCAGAACTGGGCTTCTGGCCAGCAGCCACTGCTCTCTGGCTACCCAGTTCTGAAGCAGCACCCCACCTGCAGCAACACAGAAGTAAGGATAGCAGTACTATAACTCCCTACAGTAAGCTTGTGACCTCCCGGCCCTCTTCCTTTTTGGGTCAGGACCCCTACAATTACAACACCACGAAATTGACCAAAATGGACTGTGAATTTGACAGGGCCCTAACCATACCTACAATCTCCATAAAATTAAGATCAAGATATTCCTGTAAGAAGTTCTTGATTGCAGCAGTTAAGCAAAACTAAGTTATTGACAAACATGATTGTGTCTACATTTGTTTGATAAACCAGAGGCAATGTTAAAACAGTTTGGCTTACCTTCACACTTGGGTTTCCATAATTTACTTAGGTTCTCTGTGAGCTGAAACCATTCCCACTAAGAAAATCACTTTCCTTGTTAGAAACATGAGCTTACAGGTATCAAATGACTCAAAAATATCTTTCAGCAGATTAGTCAGAACCACATTAATATTCCACAACACAGGAGAATGTTATATATCAAACCCAACATGTATCTGATGAATATGGACCAAAGAGAAACAGATGCATCTTCAACATATTCATGAAATAGTAACTAAGGAACTCTGATGGAATTCATCTGTAAACTCGGGCTCTGTTAGGTGAAGAAAGCTAGCAAGCATTTTTGGGTGGGCAAGATTTTGGTTCTTTTGACTATGTCTTCCCTCTTTGCGTCCCTACATTGACGTACCCCCCTTTCCCATTTCTATACATCAATCATAAGTTTCTTGTATTCACTTTTGAGGGTCTTCACAGTCAATCCCCACCCTATTATCTCTCAAGTGCTATTCATACTTGCTTCACCACGACAGTCTCCATCAGCCATTTGTTAAATTTTGAAAAAGCACCTGCATGCTACCTACCATTCTGGCCCTTATACTTAGGAGGATCTCCGCATAAGCATCCACAAAGTTATCCTATCATCCACTTTCAAATCCTTCCTCAAAACTCTCTTCTGCCTTGATGCCTATATAAATCTCAACAACAGTTAGGCTATTGGTGTGCTGAGGCTACTGCCTGTCACGTTAACCAGTACTGTTTCATAGCACTTCCCTGTCTTTCTGTATTCATACCTTGTTTCTTGTTTTATGCCTAGATTGTAAGCTTCCTGGGGCAGAGGCTGTCTTTGTACAGCACCTCCTGCATGCATTCCCATGATTAGGGTTACTAGGCACTATGGTAATACAAATAATAAAGTTTTTATGTAGCAAAGTGCAAATGTCAATTTAAGCAGTAAAATTATTTTTCTGGTCAGCTTCTTCTGAGTAGTGAAGCTTGACACAATCGCTTAGACCTACTAGCAAGAAATTTGTTGCAATCTAGTTTCTTCTCATTAGCACTTAGGCCAACTACAGCTCCACCATACATTAAAGAGCAGGCCACATTCCAATTATATTACTAAAAAACTGTTATATATCTTGTTTAAACATTCTGAATAAATTAGAAGTCTGAAATACCAATTAAGATTCTGGAATATTGAGCTTTTTGTTTTACTACTATCAACGTTTCAGTGTTAAATACCAATTATAAACAAACCCTCAATAAAAACTTTTGTCCACATTCACAACAAACCCAAAGAACTTTGTTATGAAGCTTTCCATGCGGGGGGAAGCTAACTCTTATTTACATATCTTACTGAAAGAAAATTCTGAATACAATATTAAAGAGAAATGAAGCCTTATTCTGACAAGAGATTATGTTTGTTTCAATATTTACTTCAGTTTCTAGTTGCATAGTTAATCATCATATGGGAAACATGCACAAACACATCCAGGTTCATGCTACACACAACTACACCGAATATTCCTAAAGGTGATTATGTTGTCCAAATAGCCAACCAAGTGCTGAATAATTCAGAATACCACAGGATCTACCCCAGTATACTGAAAAAGGTAACATCATCAAGACACTGTCAAAGCATAGCACATTTAGCTTTTTCCTCTTCTATCCTATGAACAAAGCTCTCCCATTTTTTGATGTGAACAAGGAATTTTTTTAAGTCACTTTAATTGCCCTACATCTGTCAGCAATCCAAACTTGGTAAGCTTCAAAACTCAAAGTGTCACAGTATACATGATTCTAGTAAGAACAAACAGATTATTTTCTTATAATAGGAGGCTACTTAAGGCAAACAAAGACAGTATACTATTTTCACTCTATCCCCACCTTATGATTAGAAAAGGAACTTCCATTCATGCTGAAAAATGAGTTTCGCTGTCTGTGCATTTCTGAAATATATTTCCATATATTAGTAATTCCATACATACTCTCACTATGGAATACAGGTCATCAGAAGGAGACAATATTCATGCTAGAATTTGAAATTTAAGATTTCATTCTTGCAAACAGTTACGTATGTAACTTTATGCACAAGCAGTGTCATTGAGTTCAGTGGGAGAAAGTGTGTCAAGTTAAGCATGTGTGTTTCTTGGATCACTGCCTGAAGCCTAAATGTAAACAGATACAAGTTTGGACTAGAATGGAAAGGTAATCAGTAAAGTATGAGATCATTAATATACTATTCATACACTTAGTGGTATTTAGAACTACCTGAAATTCTATTAAAAAAGTGTTAGAGAATATTACTGGATATTTAGCAAGAAATGCTAAAATTAACTTTACACATACAATACCATTTTTTCCCCCCAAAGTACCTGCAATGTCTTATTTTAAACTTATAAAAATTTAATAATCCAATACAGCATTCCCCAAGCAAAATGACTGTTAATTGAAGATAGGCAGAGTACTCTGCCCCAGCCCCTAGGCTTAGTTCAGTGCACTTGTACAGCTCAGTAATAATTGCTTATGCTCTGAAGCACTAAATTGGTCATTTATGCCCTTTCTTACTCCTCATTGCAATCGGGAAGAGGAGTACACACAGACCAGATCAATACAGTAGACTCTCGATTATCAATACAGTAGACTCTCGGGATGATCGGGAAAAACTTAATCCCAGTTAATAAAATCCCGGATAATTAAGTCTACTGTGGTGGTAGTGCCAGGCTGCCCTGCACCCTGGGGGGTGGGGTGAGCCGATAGCATTGCATGCTGGGGGGGAGGGGAGGGAGAGGGGGTGGTGCACCAGGCACCCTGTGCGAGGGACGGGGGGTGCGCCGGCTGCTTTGTGTGAGGGGTCCGCACCGCCTGCCCCAGTCAGCTCCCGCTGCTAGCCTGGTGTAGGAAGCCCAGGCTGACAGCGGGAGCTGAGACCCCCACTGAAACCCTAAAGTGGCAGGGGGATGAGTGCTCAGCCTGCTGCCGCTTTGGGGTTTCCCTCCAGGGTCCTGCCAGCGGGGGTGTCAGTCCGCTGCCAGCCTGGGCTTCCTAAACCCAGGCTGGCAGCGGACTGAGACCCTAGCTAGCAAGGGGCCAGTGGGGGAAACCCCAAAGAGGCGGCAGGCTGAGCACTCAGCCAGCTGCCTCTTTGGGGTTTCCCCCGCTGGTCCCTTGCCAGCTGGGGTCCTGCCGCCTGCCCCACTCAGCTCCCACTGCCAGCCTGGGTTACCTACACCCAGGCTGAGACCCCAGCAGGGGGAACCCAAAGCAGCAGCAGGCTGAGCGCTCAGCCTGCAGCCGCTTTGGGGCTTCCGCTGCCAACCCCTGCTTTAGACGTCCCGGTTAATCCGCAGCCCAGATAACTGGGATTCTACTGTAGCTGTTTATAGGATCCTTAGAATCTGATGCCTGAGCCTTTGTGCTGCAAGCTCCAGGAAAATTCTTCCAGGGAAAAAAATCTTGTTGCTTGCTGAGTATTCCTATATTTCTGTACATTTCTCAAGATACTTACGTGCCATGATTGAAAAACTCCATGCAGAGTTTTAGTTAAATATTTTCCCTTATTTAAAGATCTTTTCTTCCTTGCAGACATTGTTTCACAGGATTCTTGCACAACCATACACCTCTGAGTGTTTGCAGGGATGTTTTGAGGGCACCATGTATTTTGTTTCTTTTGTAATATATTTTGGTACTCATTTAAAAAATGCACCTTATTTTTATTGGCTTTTTCTGGGATCTCTTTGGGTCTGTGGGAAGGTTTTGGGTGTTGAGGTGGGAATGTGGGACATTGACCAGTGCTTCAAGAGGGTATAAAAATTATAAGAGTTTTGCCATGTTTCCCTGGCAGAGAAGCTACTAATCTTTGTAAGAGTGGCTTCTTCCTATGTCCTCCCTAGTATGCCTGAGACAGAACCTACGCATGTTCAGTCAGATAGTGGTTCATGGAAATTCTATATAAATCTGAAACCAGCAATATTTGCAAGCCAGCATTGTTTCAAAAGCTGGACTCTAGAGAATGAAACAGATTTAGCTTTTACAAAACTGACATTCCATACACAAAAGTATTTTAAGAGAATGTAAAGAGTTGTACAACTAAGCATTCAAAAAGTAGAACATGCCATTGTTAAAGTTATTCCTTAACCACAACTCTTGCTTGTGCATATTTATTACAGTAACTTAATTATACATTCATATTTCTCAAACACCACAAAATAAAGTACTTTTTCTATATTATATATGAATATAGCCTCTTGCAATACTTCATATCATTTTTGCCAGACAATCCTTGGAAACATAAAAACTGCACAATTGACTCTAAACCACCTAACTACAACAGAATATCAAAATTTGCTAGTATATAGGGTTTAGCTAGAGATTCAAGTGCACTAGTTTTGCAAATAACTATCATCTTCTGAACTTCACCCAGGGAAAGGTGTCCTGATGGTAGGCAAAAGATACATGCCGACTGACAAAATACTAGAAAAACTTAGTTTTGACTTAGATCTTTTCTATGACAATCTTTCTAAGGCATACTAGATCAATATTCCTCCACTTCCTTCATGACTTACTGTCTCCTCAGCATTCCCTCTCCTACACAACCTCCCCCTCACTTTCATTGTGGGTGTGAATATAAAAGAGGAAAAAGAGAGACAAATGAGTCCAAGTATTAGAGCACCTTCACTTCCCACACACCAGTTAGTGGTACTGAAAGTGAGTAAGGCAAGGAGTCCTTCAGCATCTTCCCTCTTCCTGTCTCCATCTTCTCTGCTCTGGTACCACCAGCTGAAGAGTCTCTCTTTACTCATCCCAGTGGTACAGGAAGTTAAATGGTAGAGGGAGAACCATTGAGCATCTCTCCCGTCTTCTTCACCATTCACAAGCTAATGGTATTCAACAGCAAGAACACAAAAGGAAATAACTGAACCCCAGAGAATTCATCTCCCCTCTCTGTATACTGTTATGGATAAAACTTTTAAACACCCTTGAAGAGCAATTTAGATATTTTGCCATTAGAATACACCAAATTGTACTAGAATGCAGATTTAAAATATAGAAAAAGGCATGCTATTTGTACAGTATATGTATTTGGATTTAAATTTTACTACAATTTGCTTAAGTAGATCTGAATATTTTCATTTCTGTAACTCCTATTCAATTTATCTTTGCATACTTTGAGTCCTGTTAACATACTAACAGTATAAGACAATTCAACATGACCATATTGTACAAAAAGCCTTTATTTTTTTCCTGTTCAATGAAAAATAATTGACATTCACACATGAAGCACTGTTTACTAATGTTACATAAATCACAAAGCAAGACAAAAGAACAAAGTGTTATTGAACAAAAGAATAAGATACAAGTCTACATTTGTAAAAGTAGAGTTTCATAAGGATTCCAGACACTTGAAATTGAAGCACTACATATGTAAAAATATATACAACATATCCACACACCACAGACTCAACCCACAGAAAAGAAGGGTGTAGAGAACAGCATAGTATCCATGCCTAGCTGATACTTGATGCCTCTTCTAGGTCAAACTTCAAGCACAGAAATTAATGTCAATTGTAGTGGTTGTTTTTATGAAGTGTACCTGTTCACAAGGACCTGAATTAAGACCATCATCTCATTTGACATAAACCATGAGATAGTCAATGGAGCAATTTTTGGAGAAATTAGGGCACCATCTAAAAATAAAGGTTGTGTATCCCATTACCAGTCCCAAAAAATATAGAAGGTTTATTCAAGCAACTTGTGCTGTTCTTTAAAATTATTTCAAGAATTAAGGCTGTGAAACGAGACATTTATAAACTATCTAAAACTAAGATATTTGATGCAACATTGTCAGACTGTCAGTCTTCTTTAAGAAGCCAACATTTTGTCTGTATAACAAGAACTAAACTGACATTCAGCGTACACTCCCCATTAATAAGTCTCTCTTAGAATGATTAATATAAAAGGAAACACTTCCTAATTCGGAATACAACTACAGTAAACACATGGAAGGGAAATGTTATAGGCTTTTCCCAGTATTTTAGTTGAAGATGCAACAGAAAACTTACATTATAAAAAAAATTATTTTCACCAAAAAGTGTTTGATTTGGTAAGAGACCCATGTATAAAGGAATGCATCTCACATATAAACATGGATGTTTCTTAAGAACATAAGCCCAATTCCTCAAAGGTAAAGCAGTGTAGCTCTACTGACTTCAATGAAATTTTGCTTATGTATACCAGCTGAGGATCTTAGCCATGATACTTAAGAATTAATAAAAATACAGTGGGTAAAGCAAGCAGGATTAGAGTACTTCTTGATTTCCTAGCCTCTGCTCTTCTTTAAGATAACCTGTGAAAATGAAGGAAAGTATAATCATTACTTACATGCCCACTGTGATTCAAACAAAATCAGTCATATTGAAATTCATATTACAGAATGTAAGTTAAACAAAATGCAACTTCAAAAGCAAAAATTTCTAACACAAATGTTTTGTAGAGACCAGCCAGAAGCATCAATAGATCTTCAAAGCTCTCACCACATCCCTTATGCTCTGACCCCGTTATATCTAGGTAACACAAGAGATTAGAAAATGTGATTTTACTGCTGTTATGGGTTGATTTTTGTTTGTCATGCTTCATATTGTTTTGGGTTATTTTTTTAATTTATGCAAAGGGCACCAAAACTTTTGGATGGGCATTTTTTGGTTTAGAGTTTAAATTGAGAAATTCACTTCTCAGCCCAACAGATCATTTAAGTGTTAACGTTATTAAAACAAGGCAATTTCTTCTTTCTCCATTTTTTCACTTAAAAAAAGAGCAAAGATTTAAATAACGTTAAGATTGCACAGTTAAAAGGTTAGAAATGCACAAGATTCTACCTGCAATATTTAACATTGCCACACAGCACATCTTCTATATTTTGTATTAAATATATTAGCATAAATGTATCCAGCAAATATTTTACAAGAAAAAAAGGACTAGAAAATTTAGTAAGCATGTGGTGCTGGGCCTCCAATATGTTAAAGCTGACTGGCATCATTCTTCCATTTTGTTCAGTCCTACTAAGGTAGATGCAAAGATGACTCAGCATTTGAAAGAGACTGAGTTTTGGATGAGGCCTTACCCTTCCAAGTGTTCCTCTCGCACACTTCACTCAGTGATTCCCTTGCCTAAATGAAACAGGGCAGTGTCCAGGGAGAGAGAGAGAGAAACAAGTGGGGGTCTAGGGCTGGAAGGAGCATCAGATGTCCTCTGCTGATTGCATGAAACAACAAAAAGCAGCTTAAGACAAAATCTACTTCGAAGCGCTCTCGAGCGCATGCTTAGCCAGAGCTCAAGATGATATTCCTCACCTCCCCACTGGCAACAGACCTACATGTATTGTTGGAGTTAAGATCAGCAGAGCCACTCAACCTACAGCTCCCTTGATACAACAGCATTCTCCAGAAACACCTCTCCACTATGGAACTTGATCCTATCCTTGGTCTGGAAGAGTCCAGATTTTCCTCACTCCCCACAGCCCAGAGACTGAAGAGCAGAGAAATTGTGGTCTTCATTTTGGAAAGTTTTTAAATTTGGGGTTATGGGAAAAGATGGGAAGTATGTTGATGTGTGGGCAGTCTACTTTATGTTGCTGTAGTGTATTTTACAACATTGTGATTTTTTATTACTGTTAAGGTACCCAGAGAATTAAGATATTTTGAGGTGGGTTTTTTAAAATGTTTTGTTTATACATTAAAAAACATAGCAAAGATAGCGTTGCTCTAGGAATCTTTACTGTTGTATATCCGGCTTTTGTATAGTAACCAAGCGACCTTATCCATAAACTTTTAATATTACGTGTTTAAGCAAAAAAGGAGAGAGAAATTACAACTTTAATTTTATTACCTTTGCTGCTGCCACGGTATGTTCAGATTTAATTGTTTTACTCTTGTTCTCGAAAGCATTTGCCCTGGCTTCTTCTGCTAGTCGGTGCAGAAACAGTAAGAAGTTCAAATGCACCTTTGAAGAAAAGAACATCAGTGCAGTCAAATAGGTTTCCAACAAAATGCTTAAAGAGTTAATCATTTATACGGATTTAGCAAATGCTTTTCTAAATATAAAGTATGAATCCTTTAACTCAAAAGATGCCGCAAAATATTTCTGAATTCCTGTGAAGGATTTTCAGGAAAACCCTATTACTCAGCTAAAGTTTAATTTCTAGCCCTGACCATTTCTTGCCCCAAATGTTTCCTGAACACACAGCTTCAATTTAGTCAAATTTTTAAAGTGTCTGTACCAAAAAAAAGCCACACCTCCCGCAAGCATAATATTTGCTACTACATAAATATATTTTGGTGTCTCCCCAACACTTTCCTAAAAAAATCTTGTCCATGACTAGGAGTTACACCTTTCCGTTCAAACCACGTACTCATTTAGTTTGTCGGTAACTAAAAAAACCTGGATTTACTTTAGATTTTATGAATCACCCTTGAGCCCTCTCACTTTGTGCTGAATATTTACCTACAATTATTTTCAGAGACAGCTTTTCTGTATCTGACCATTCTTTAGTAGTTGTGGGGGGAAAAGCAGCAATTAGTACCATATGACCAATTAACTCTTCCCTGCCATCATCAAGTATAGTCCACAAACTAGTTTGGGAAATTCTTCCTCTGTGTTAGTCCAAGACTCATTTCCAATCCTGCAGTGCAAAGCAGCAGCAACTATCTCCTGGGTCAAATGAAATGATCCCTCACACTCTGTCCATATTGCAGATGACATTAATGAAGGGGCAGTGCTTTGCTTCATCAATATTCAACCCTCAGGCTATGACTATACTAGTGAGCTTACAGCACCGCAGCTGGACTAACGCAGCTGCACTGCTGTAAACTCTCCAGTGTACCTCTTCTAAATTGAGGTGACAGAGCTCTCCCATAGGCTTAATTACTCTAGCCAGCACAAGCAGCGGTAGCTATGTCGGTGGGAAAAGTTCTTCTACTGACATAGTGCTGTCCACACCAGCACTCACATCAGTCTAACTTATGTGACAAAGAGTTCTGTGGCACCTTAAAGACTAACTAAAGTTTTAGAGCATAAGCTTTCGTGGGCTAATACCCACTTTGTCGGATGCATGCAGTGGAAGTATCCAGGGGCAGGTATAAATAGGTAGGCAAGAACCAGGTGGGAGATAA
>ML677333.1:66909648-66935992 GCA_007922305.1 Dermatemys mawii | reverse complement strand
CCCTGACACCTATCCACAACCCCTGCCCCCTGATAGATCCCTGAGACATCCATGCCCTATGCAACCTGCCTTTTCCCCATCCCTGACCCCCGCCTCCCCAGAGCCTCCAGCCCATTCAACCGCCCCCTGCTCCCTGTCCCCCTGACTTCCCCCCAGGACTCCCTGCTCCTTATCTAGACCCCCAGCCCTGGCCCCCTTACCATGCTGCTCAGAGCAGTGTGTCTGGCAGCTGCCCAGCCCTGAGCCCTGCATGGGCACACAACCCCAACCCCCAGAGCACTGCCCACGTAGCACGCTGAGGCCCTAGAGAGACAGCAGCAGAGAGGGGTGAGGCTAGCCTCCCCGGCGAGCTCAAGAGCCGAGCAGGATGGTCCTACGGGCTGTAGTTTGCCCACCCCGTCCTATGCTATCATCCCATCTCTACAGCCAGAGCAAGTAGTGTAGCTAAAGCATCCATCTATCCCAGCCTCAGCATAACTCTGTTGACCCTCATTTTCTGAAAATTCAGCTGTAGATGTCTCACTTCTACCCAGTTGTTTGACTCCGCCTAGTATTTCCAAATGTACTTGTTCTACACAGAGAACAACAGAACACATGAAATTCTGGCACCTACCTCACTGTAGCACCATCAGCCACCAGTGCTCCAGGCAGTGCGGTAAGGGGGCAGTGACCAGGGGAGGGTTGATAAAGGGCAGGGGAGTTCAGAGGGGTGGTCGGGGACAGAGGTGTGGATAGAGGTCAGGGCAGTCAGAGAGCAAGGAACAGTGGAGTTGAATGGGGGCAAGGGTATTGGGGAGTAGTCAGAAATTGGGTAGGGGGGCTGGATAGTGCAGCAGGGGGCAGTCAGAGGTTCTGGGGACTGTCAGGGAACTGGGAGAAGGGGTGATTGGATGGGCAAAGGGTCCAGTCAGAAAGGAGAGGAGGGATGGATAGGGTGGCAGGGGGACAGTCATGGGACAGGGGGGCATGGATGGGGCACACCTGGGGGGGGCATCAGAGGATGAAGGGTAGATGGGGCAGGAGTCCCTGGCGGGGCATCAAGGTTTAGATAGGGGTTGGGGTGGATGGGGCAGGAGTCTAGGAGCAGGGGGTGCATCAGGGGTTGGATGGGGGTTGAGCAACACCTGGCTCTTTGAGAAGGCACAGTCTCCCCTAACTGGCCCACCATACAATTTTGGAAACCTGATGTGACCCTCAGGCCAAAAAGTTCTCTCATCAATGTGAAGATAGGAGCATCTTCACAAGCACTACAGCAGCGCAGCTGTAGCCAGTGCAGCATTTTAAGTGTAGAACTGCCCTGAGTTTTAAAAGAGTAAAGTATTTTAGCCATTAAAACACAACTTATCACATTAAAACCATGTGAAGTAAATATCCTTAAATCAGATAAAATAGTCAAACAGCATTTTTCTTACTTTGCCCATCTGCAAATATCCATTATGATTGACAGTCATATTTGTCATGGGATTCTGTGTGCTACAGTGAAATCAACCATTTACCGATACAATCTAATCTTCTCAAGCCTAAATATTAACAATAGGCTGGTCAGTCTGGTGTCTCTGATGACCGTGTAGCACCTTATAATGCACCTCTACGGAGCTCATGCCCCAGTGCCCAAAAGCTACCGAGACCCTCCCACACAAGCGGGCAGGGACAGCTCAGCTCTTCAGCGAGCCAAAATTGCAGATCAGGGACCAGTCACATACCCTGGGGGTGGGGAGGGAACCACACCCCCAAGGGCGGCGCAGCCCCACATCCCTTCGCACTAGGGTGACCTACCCTCAGCGTGCCCCTCCCCCCGCCCGGGGGCGGCTGGTTCCTTATCCCCGGCGCGGCCGGAGATTTAGAAGCTGCAGAGCCGCTGTCGCTGGGGGAGGGGAGCTCGCCCCGATCCGCGGCTGGGCAGATCCCTCGGCCCCCTCCCACTCTCCTCACCAGCAGGTCGGCGTTGGCCGCCAGACGAAGCTGGGGCTTGTGTCTCTTTATCAGGTTCCGCAGGGTGCTGCGAGGCGCCGCTCGCTTCATCCTTCCCACCGCCGTGCAGCCGACAGTCCCCGGGGAACCGGGAGCGCAGCGCGCGGGGGCGGTAATTCACGCGCCGGTCCAACCGCCCTTTCCGGTCCCCGCCAGCCTCGGGACCGTTCGAACCAACCGCCGCGCAGCCGCATCAAGACGCCTGCTGACGCGCCCGCCCGTATCAGTGAATGCGAAGGCTCCGCCCCTTTTCCTCTAAATATTAGGGCTAAGCGCGCCCGGGCGCGCGCCGCTGCGCTGCGGGAAATAATGCGCGCGCCACCCCAGAATTCTTCCCCCCCCCCCCCCCCCCCCCCCCCCCAGTATAGATTCTAGTTCTCGCCGCCTTAGCCAAGGCGCTGTGTGGTGGGGGGAGGGGGCGACTGCACTTGCTCTGTCACTGGGGCAACAGAGTCCTTCTCCCCGGCTGCCCAACTTTCAATCGCAGCACTTCAAATAAAGTCAATCTGACAACTTCTTCATGCACCAGAGCCACACGCCCAGCAGCGCCAGGGCCTGCACTGCCCAGCTCTGCCTGTCAGTTATGAGTGACTTGCTACAGCCAGGAGCTCACCTAGCCCAGTGGCTCTCAACCTTTCCCAGTTACTGTACTGCTTTCAGGTGTCTGATTTGTCTTCTGTATCCCAAGTTTCAGCTCAGTGAAGAACCAGTTGCTTACAAAAATCAAATAGAATACAAAAGTGTCACAGCACACCATTACTGAAACATTGCTTACTTACTTTCTCATTTTTATCATAAAATTGTAAAATAAATCAATTTGAATATAAATATTGTACTTACATGTCAGTGTATAGTATATAGAGCGGTATAAACAAATCATTGTATGACATATATCAAGAGTACTGTAGTACAATCTCAATCGTGAAAGTGTAACTTATAGATGTAAAAAAAAATTGTTACATAAAACAAAGTGTAAATTTTGTTACACTCAAAAACAAAGCAATTTAAAACTTTAGAGCCTACAAGTCCACTCAGTTCTACTTCTTGTTCAGCCTATTGATAAGACAAACAAGTTTGTTTACATTTATGGGAGATAATGCTGCCTGATTCTTATTTACGTCACCTGAAACTGAGAACAGGCATTTGCATGGCACTTTTGTAGCTAGCATTGCAAGATCTTTACATGCCCGATATGCTAAACATTCGTATGTCCCTTCATGTGTCAGTCACAATTCTGGAGGACATGCTTCCATGCTGCTGATGTTAAAAAAAAAATGTGTTAATTAAATTTGTGACTGAACGCCATGGGGGATAATTGTATGTCCCCTGCTGTTTTACCCGCATTCTGACATATATTTCATGTTATAGCAGTCTCAGATGATGACCCAGCACATGTTGTTTGATTTATGAACACTGTCACTGCAGATTTGACAAAATGCAAAGAATGTACCCATGTGAAATTTCTAAAAATGCTACTGGACTCAAGGTGTAAGAATCCAAAGAGCCTTCCAAAATCTGAGAGGGATGAGGTGTGGAACATGCTTTTATAAATCTTAAAAGAGCAACACTTAGATGCGAAACTACAGAACCCAAACAACCAAAAATGAAAATCAACCTTCTGCTGGTGGCATCTGATTCAGATAATGAAAATGAACATGCATCAGTCCGCTCTGCTTTGGATCATTATCGAGGAGAACTCGTCATCAGCACGGACGCATGTCCTCTGGAATGGGTTGAAGCATGAAGGAACATATGAATCTTGAGCGCATTTGGCATGTAAATATCTTGCGATACCGGTTATAACAGTGCCATGCAAATGCCTATTCTCACTTTCAGGTGACATTGTAAACAAGAAGTGGGCAGCATTATCTCCTGCAAATGTAACCAAACTTGTTTGTCTGAATGATTGGCTGAACAAGAAGTAGTACTAAGTGGACTTGTAGGTTCTAAAGTTTTACATCGTTTTATTTTTGAATGCAGTTATTTTTTTGTGTGTATAATTCTACATTTGTAAGTTAAACTTTCATGATAAAGAGATTGCACTACAGTACTTATATCAGGTGAACTGAAAATACTATTTCTTTTGTATTTTACGGTTTATATATTTGTAATAAAAAATAAAGTGAGCACTGTACACTTTGTATTCTGTGTTGTAATTTAAATAAATATATTTGAAAATGAAGAAAACATCCAAAAATAGTGAAATGAATGAATTCTGTTATTAACAGTGCAATTAATCACATGGTTAGTCGTGATTAATTTTTTTTATTGCTTGACAGCCCTAATTAGAACCTAAAGGCAATATCAGATTGAAAGTGTTAGAATCAACAGGCTGCTTCCTTCACTATACTTGAGTCACTCAGAAAATATTCCACCAGCTAGATAAACCAGCATTAGGGCTACTTTGCATGGCCAGAGCACAGCTAGGGCCATGGCATGTGATTCTGAAGTTGACACTCATTTCACTGTACAGCAAAAGAGAGAGCACAGTGTAGCTCACTGTTAATCTTTTTAGGTTGTTGACCCCTTTTTATTTGCTGTAAGAGCAAAAGGAGTAGCAGTGATAAGTTTATATAATTTATGTGTATGTGTGTGTGTACTGAGAGGATGACAGAATACTTGTCTTTGAACAGTAAGAGTGAGGAGAACAAGGTAGTGGGAGACAGTTGCCTGCATGAACACAAATGGGATGGAGTTACTACAACTGCATTTGTTTCAACTCCCTCACAAACTTTGAGGCTTTGGTCATCCCACAGTTCTTCTGGATTTTTTTTTATGTAGAATTATAATATCATTTTCAACACCTCACAACCCTCTGCTGCCTTTCATGACTCTCCTCAGGGTGGTGACTCACCAACCATGAGAAATAAAAGAGTGCAGAATTGAGAGCCTGGGTTGTAATCCCAGCTCTACCACTGCTTTGCAGTACAACTAAAATCATGTCATTCAATCTCTCTTTGACTCAGTTTTTCCATCTGTAAAATGGGCATAAGAATATTTATCTGCTTTACAAAGATGTTGTGTGGAATAATTAATAAAAGTGAGTGTGTTCCTTTGAAAATATTATATGAATGACAGTATATTAAGAGTCTGTTCTACTCAAGTAAACATTTATTCTAAATAGGTAGCTGAGTAAGGACTAGCAGCCTAAACTGAAGTTTAAGGTGACACTATATTATTTTATTTTAGTATTATTTCTTATATTTTAAACACTGTGCTCAGTGACATAAATGGCAAAATGAAGACAGGTTCTGCACTGAAAGCATTTAATCTAGAGACCAGATTGAGGAACCCTTATGTTAATAAACACTTAAACAAGTAGTCTATTTAAATGTATAGGACTGTTTGATGAGTTAAGTGTTCACTAATGTGAGTAAGGTTTCCACAACCAGACTTGAAACAAAAATAAACACCTTAGAGACAGAAAGCACTGGGAAACCCAGAGAAAGGAGTAAATTTAGGAGTGTGCGTGTGCAGGGCAGGCAGGGAAAGGAGGATTGATTGTTTGTTTTAAAAACATGAGGGACAAGTTCCTCACAAGATGTAAATTTATGTAGCTCTTGATTCCAGGAAGTTATGCTGAGGATCAATAGCCAAATATTATAATTTCAGTCAGTAGTTAAACTTTTAGACAAAGAAAAACATTGTTTTCTTACGTATTAATAAAGAACAATTACCACAATTCCAGAGTATGTTTGTGCAATTTTTGCTCTTTTTTCAATTTTAATAAAACCTAGAGGCATATTGTACATTTGTCATGCTTCTTCACAAATGTCCCATTAGGAGAGTGTGCCTGATTCTCCACTTCTTTACATTTTGTGTAGTTTTTTACACCTGTCTAAAGTAGATGTAAGAGAGGGGATATAGATTTCTGGTATGGTAGGTTTTTGCACATACTTTGCACAGGTGTAAATGACTATACACAGCAAAGAACCAGGCCAAATGAAAACATGCCCTTGCTTAATGACTTCTAGATCTATTTCTTTAAACAAGCCAATGTAAAAAGTGGCATACTCCACCAGTACTGAAAGTCAAACCAATGTCAAGGGTGTGGGTCAAACCAGAAAATGCTTGTTTACAAACTGCAACACTATTCTTGCATTCAGATGCTATGGTTAATGGGGCCACATAAGTACTTAGATAAATAGATTCTAACTACCAGCATAGATCAGTATCATGAGCTTATTTTAATATTAGTCGATTCTCTTTTCACATATTGAAAAATTCTACTGGGTCCTCTTACAAGATACTGGGATATGCATCAGTTGTATTAAAATATGTCTAAATGTCTCAGTGTTTCAGCTTATTTTCAACATATGCAGTGTTCTGAATTGAAGAGGCAGAGCGAACTTGTGATTTGCCAGCTTTGCATGCTTTGTCTGGTATTTGAAAATCAGACTCTCTTTTTTCAGCCTTGATGATCATTCCTTAACAGTCATCATCAATGATGTAGATCCTGGAATCAGCGTTTAACAGATTATTTTGTTGATGATGCATGAAGTAGGATAAAACATAGCTTACTTTTCTGCAGTCCAGTAGTTGCAATTACTGGTTCAGGAGTGCTGACAGTAATAAACATTTGCTTTTGTGGCTATGAAACAGAAGGCACTTAGGGTCTGTACCACAATCTGCACAGACAAACTCCCACTGGCATCAACAGTACTTCAGCATGCCAACTGGGGGTTCAGATTCACAGCTGGCATAAATCAACATAGCTCCAGTCAGCTGTATCAATTTACACCAGTTGAGAATTTAGCTCTAAAAGTAGTATATGGCCCATAGGAAGCAGACACAAGTTAAAAAAAAACACTTTTCTGATTACAATTACATATTTCAAATTCTGCAATGACCTGTATAAATGACCAGTAATGAAATAATGAAAACAATGATTGTGTGGTTAAACAGGCTCTTTGTTACAGACACATCCAGATGGGCAATGTTAATGTAATATAAAAATTGAAATGAATGCTATATATTTTCCTTTGCCTAATTAATTTATGATATTTTAATGGATGTGTTTTTTATTTTAATTATAGGACATATATTATTATATATCTGACTCCAGGCCAAATCATTCTCCTCAATTGAAAAACTTGGAGCTGATTGGTATACTTCAAGAAGGAGTTGAAAATTAAGTAGATATAATAGCTTAAGTTTTTTAACGTCATAGATTCTGTTCTAGTGAAGA
Source organism: Dermatemys mawii (assembly GCA_007922305.1). NCBI lineage: Eukaryota > Metazoa > Chordata > Testudines > Dermatemydidae > Dermatemys > Dermatemys mawii. Next base: position 66,928,833 of record ML677333.1, on the reverse strand, counting down.
AATTTGTACATGGATTTCAACAGTTAAAACTTGCCCATGTGTTTCTCTGTCAATAAAGGTTCTGGTAATTTAAATATGTTCCTTTCTTGAGTGAGAATTTTAATATATTTCATCTGAAAACTGATGTCTTGGTATAAAAGTAGGTAATGTAAAAAGAAGTGATATTTGTGTTTGTCTTAGATTTTGAATATGTCCAGTATGGTATCATTGTTTTGTCACTTATAATATTGATCTCTTCCAAACTGATTAATACAATTCTGTGACTGAAAGGAAATATGGTCAGGTGCTAATATTCATGTATTGCAAACCAGAAACATTTTTTTATTTTCATCCTATTTTGAAAAGGGGATGAATTTAAAAACCGAATTACCCACTTGTCTAACAAATTGGAGGCTGAAATAAACTGTAATGGTAGGAAAGCAAGTTTGTAAAAACACTGACCTGAGTAACAAGGGTCCCTTTCTGTTCAGTGCCTCTTTAAAAAAGTCATGCCTGTCTCAAACTATTCAACTCATTTTCCTACCCTGCCCTATGTATTTGTTAACCTGTTTCCTGTGGTTATGGCTTCTGCATACGCCAACACTGGTGTTTTGGTTCTTTCATTATTTTGACCTTTATCAACTCATTACTTTAAAGAAAACCTTACTGCAGAAAAGCTGAAAAAATTCATCTTATATTCATGGTATTTTTAATTAATATTCACATTTCACAGATTCTTGCTCAGCCAAGTGTGTATCTACACTTTTTTTTTTTTTTTTTTTGGTCAGATGATGAATGTTAGATAGTTACTGGTGCTAATCCAGTTTCAAGTGTTGATAAAAGACTTTGAAACTATCCTGGATATGAATGCCAAAGTCTTAAGGCTTTTGATGTTTTATCAGTGATGAAAAGATATCTCTAAAACAGAACATAACAATTCAGCAAAAGTAAACTCTGCTATGATAGATGATAGGTTTGATCATAATGGTTATAAGTAATCAGCATAGCTCTCCACCTCTAGCATCTATATTTCTTTCTGCAGTGACTTGTATGCAGGGTAATGTGTAGCTGGGAATCTTATCTAGAGCAGGAGAAAAACAAACAAAAAACCCCAAACAACCAAGAGAAAGTTAGACATTGTTCATACATCCTTGGACCTAAAACTAATCTGATGCATTAAAGAGAGAAAAAAGGCTATTGTGACAGGCAAGATGAATGGTGCAAGTACATTCCCTGAAGCTGCCCCCAGTTCTAATGAAGCAGATGCTAGAAGCCCCAGTGGAGGGGTGATTGTCATCATATCCTGTCACTTCATGAAGAAGGAAAGGAAGAATTTAGAACCAACTAGCTATGAGTAGTGGCTTTTTTTTACCTTCAAAACATTCACACTGTCTGTTTGCAGGCCCCCAAAATAGGCAATGCACCAATGAAAAGGGGAAGGGGAGTTGAGAAGCATGTGATATTTTCTAGTTTGCAAGGGTTATAACTTAGGGTCTAGTCCTGCAAGCTTCTATAGACAGCTGGATCTCAGGCGCTGCACAGAGCCCCTTTAAAAGACAATGAGGCTCTACCCAAGCAGGGAGTCCAGCTGCGTGTTCCTACTTGCAGGCTCAGACTGTAAGAAAGCAAGGGATATTGAAATGCAAGTTGGAGTTCAATGCTCACTTCTCTTTAGAGATGTTCCCCATGCCCTGTGAGTGGCTATTGATAAAATGTGTAGTGTGAAGTACTGAATCACTTGTTTGCACTATTCTTGAAGTAATTTGATGAAAGGCCACATTGTAACTTGGATTCATTGCTCTATTTCTATTTAAATCCATAAGGGAGCACTAATTATGTGAGGTGTCAGTTGAGTGTAAGTCACTGGAACTGAGCAAATAATGTCAGTGTTCATGAATATTTGCTTACATTTTTAATTAATTTGCTTTGGCCATGTTCACATTACTTTTGTGTTCACTTTCTGAGATTATTTGAGTGAGTTTTACTGGCACAAATGGTCACAAGGATCTGACACCCACTTTCCCCCAGCCACATCCCCTACACCAAGTTCCAGAAGGAGGTAGCAATGAAGCCAGCAGGTTATTATGCCACTTGAGGATTCCCATATGCCAGGAAGGTCTTCTGGCACTTGGTTAAACTGGCTTTACAGCACAGCAGCGCAAAAGCAGCCAGAGAAGGAGCCATTATTTTCTCCCATATGTCTTTGGTGAACAGTCACGCAGCTCATATTTTGAATGTTAGCTATAAGATATTAGCACCAATACTCATAGGAGACTTTGAAAGAATATATGAGCTAATTTAATATATTTACATGCACCGAGCCAAACACATCCAGGAATACAGTTAGACCATTTTAAATGAACACAGTAGAATCCATGATATATCCATCTAAGTGGGATGATTGCCTGTGAATTTACCCTAATCCTTTTTTATGCTCTAGCTGATGGATTATGGCACACTGAATTCAAAGGAGTCCTACAAACTGACAAACTTGGTTAGGCTTCAGATGGAATTTTGCAAGAATGAACTGATTGTTGATTACTTAAATCCCATCCTACAGGATAAAAGTTGAGTTCCACTATTGTCTTTGTGTGTGAACATGATGGAAGAAACAAGGATGCCAACTGTGGAGCAGCAAGATTCTGATTATCTGATATCATAACTTCCAAATGCACAGAAGACAGCTAAAATATAATGAAAGTACCCTTTAATGTCATGGCTACACATCATATAGTCTGTGCATGAAACAAGAATACTTTTATTGAGGTTATATGGAGCACAACCTATAGGAAACATTAGGAAAACACAGCAACAATGAATCAACAGTATGTGAATAATAAGTAAAACCCCCACCTACCTCTCCCTCTGCCCTCTGCCTTCCCTCTCCCCCGCCCGCCACCATAATATCTCTGGCAGTTGCCCTTCACTTCAGTTTCCCCACTTGCACAAGGGAAAGTCCAGTCAAGATATTTATATGCCAGATGCGCTAAAGATTCATATGTCCCTTCATGCTTCGACTGCCATACCAGAGGACATATACCCATGCTGATGACAGGTTCTGCTCGATAACAATCCAAAGTAGTGTGGACCAACCCATGTTCATTTTCATCATCTGAGTCAGATGCCACCAGCAGAAGGTTGACTTTCTTTTTTGGTGGTTTGGGTTCTATAGTTTCTGCAGCAGAGTGTTGTTCATTTAAGACCTCTGAAAGCATGTTCCACACCTCATCCCTCTCAGATTTTGGAATCTTCAGATTCTTAAACCTTGGGTCAAGTGCTGTAGCTATCTTTAGCAATCTCACACTGGTACCTTCTTTATGTTCTGTCAAACCTGCAGCAAAAGTGTTCTTAAAAAGAACAACGTGCTGAGTCATCATGCAAGACTACTATAACATGAAATATATAGCAGCATATGGGTAAAACAATGCAGGGCACATACAATTCTCCCCCAAGGAGTTCAATCACAAATTTAATTAATGCATTTTTTTTTAATGAGCATCATCAGCATGGAAGCATGTCCTCTGGAATGGTGGCTAACACATGAAGGGGCATAGGAATGTTTAGCATATCTGGCATGTAAATACCTTGCAGTGCTGGCTACAAAAGTCCCATGTGAAAACCAGTTCTCACTTTCTGGTGACATTGTAAATAAGAAGTGGGCACCATTATCGCCCATAAATATAAACAAATTTGTTTGTCTTAGCAATAGACTGAACGAGAAGCAGGACTGAATGGACTTGTAGGGTCTAAAATTATGCATTGTTTTGTTTGAGTGCAGTTATGTAACAAAAAAAAATCTACATTTGTAAGTTGCACTTTCACGATAGGGAGATTGCACTACAGTGCTTGTATGAGGTGAATTGAAAATTCTATTTCTTTTGTTTTCATTTTCACAGTGCAAATATTTTTAATCAAAAATAATACAAAGTGAGTAGTGTACACTTTTTATTCTGTGCTGTAGCTGAAATTAATATATCTGAAATGTAGAAAAACATCCAAAAATATTTTAAAATTTCAATTGGTATTCTATTATTTAACAATGCGATTAAAACTGTGATAAATCACAATTCATTTTTTTAATCACGATTAATTGTTTTGAATTAATCACATGAGTTATCTGCAATTAATTGACAGCCCTAATTTAAACATGTATCCATTTACCTTTCATAACATGCCAACTTTTAGCAGAAGTATTTTGCTTCAGCAAGGACTTTGCTTCCTTCTAGAACATCTTCCTCTCTTTTATTTGATCTTGCAGTGACATAACTGGGCTTAATTTTGATTTGCTTGGGCTCTGTTACTCTGAGTATACAACTGAAAAGCCCCATCAGTACAAAAAGACTGTTGTTACATAGTGGAAAAAATCAGGCCCACAGACTGATATTTCTTTTAAATAAATGTACTGAGGTCTAAGGACCAGATTCATTCAGCTCAGCTCCTTTGCTTTGCTAAAGAAGTGTAAAGAAGATGTAAAGCAAGCTTAACTCTCCAGTTAAACTGAATTTATGACATCTTTATGTTACGAGAGCAACATAAAGCAGCTGGTGAGTATCAGTGATTCTGCCCTAAAAGTCCCCTTTTAGAGCTTTATTCAGCATTCCTCATCCAGGCAGAATTTTGTCAGTGTTGCTCAAAATCCTTAAACATTAAACATTAGTAGCACATTTCCTGAATGTATAAAATTCTTGAGATAAATATTACTTTGCAAGGTTATTTGATCAGATGAATCCAATTTGGACACTAAGTGAAATCCTGGCCCCACTAAAATCGATGGCAAAACTCTCACTGATTTCAGTGGGGCTAGGATTTCACCCTAAGTTATTTTTCTTTACAATATTTTTCTACATTGACTTGATTTTTGGCATATGAAACAAAAACAATCACTACAAGATGTTACAGTAATTCATTCATGTGTTCCATGTATGGATAAAAATATGAATAGATTCCAAGGCCAGAAGGGACCACGCTGATCATCTAGTCTGACCTCCAGTAAGACGGGCCATAGAACTCTCACCAAATAATTCCTAGAGCAGATCTTTTAGCATACAGTATTTGTCCTTTCCTTTAATCTAGAAAAGTGCTATCCTATAGCACTACAATATTTTGTGCTTATAATTAGAAACCACTTTCAGATTGAATACATTAATTCTCAGTGTACAGTTCACAACTTTATCACTTGTTTTTATGAGTCTTAGCTACAGAGAAAGAATTAATCTGACATAGTTTGTTTTTGTCCAGTCTTTATTTATGCACCATCCCTTAGTAGTCCCTATCAGCAGAAACTGCTTACTTATTAAGAAGAGTAAGACTATTTTGTTTTATCTCAAAGAGGTACATTATGGTTACCTAGAAACAAAAGAGTTTTCATAGATGGCTACACAACTGCAGATATTTTATTGTACCTCCAACTCCACTGAGGGGGTCCAAGCAAATGAGAAACAGTTCAGATGAAAGGAGAAAGAGAATTGCAGTAATACACAGATATGATTTCAAAGTAAAATGTGAACTGCCATGGCTTCTTTTCCTTCTTTTTCCTCTCTTATCCTAACAATGGAGGAGAAAATATGAGTTTACTGATAAATATGTTTTCTGGGGATTTTAGGTGATCTTATTTTAGGAACAGATATACTTGAAATAATCACCAGTCGGCAAAATTTACACCAGTGCAAGTCAGGAATGAATTCCATTGACTTCAGGGAAATTGTGGCAGTATACCTGGAATCATAATCTCGTCTGATGAAGTTACAATGGGTTTAAAGCACTGTGAGGGGAGAATTTTCTCTAGTGCCATGTTGCAGTTTAGTTTAATGTTATTTAAAGCAAAAACACATCTGGTAATTAAGTTAATTATTTTGACTGAACCATTTGAAACACAAGATAGTGACCCATCCAACCAAGTAGAAAATTAAAGCATTTTCAAAACCGGTTTAACTCAGAGCTGAAATGGCATAACTGTGTTAATTAAACCATTTTCATAACTGTGTAAATGTGTCTACAATAAGCTCTGGGGCTATGCACAACAATAAAGTTAAGCATGTGCACATGTATTTCCAGAATCGGATCCTAAGGCATAGACTCATGGGAGAAGGTAGTGTGGTAGCATTAACATATGATTATTGTGCCTGCCATCGCATTATGGGAATGATCCTGAGAGGTATTTAAAAGTATATTAAACAAGTATGTACACCTGCATTAGCTGAAGAGCTATATACAAAAATATTCATAAGTAGATATCTGAATTTGAATTTCTCCAAAGTTCAAGAGTGTTTGGATCCAGTTTTCTGATTTGGGTTCCTAGTTTAATGGAGGCACTGATTGCAGCTTCATAGTTCAGATTGAATTGAATTTGGCATTTGAAGCAGGAATCCATCCTGTGTTGTGTATGAATACTGATGGAACCAAACCAAAAAAATCTGGATCTGGAATCTTTTCATCGATTGAAGAGGTTTAGTTCTGGGTTTTTTGTTCTAGCCCACTTCTAATACATGGGTGTCTACAATATATATACTGATATTCCAGATGTACAGTTGAATGAACTCAAAATGAATTTGAAATCATACATGTGTAACTGGATTATACACGTATTTAGATGCATACATGACTTCATTTATTTTAATTAACTTATTGCAAAACCAGTTGTGTAAACATAAGTGTGAATACCAGGAGTATTGCACTTCTTACATCAGTGGGCCATTGCCTCCTCAGCTGACAACTGAACAGCTCTAGAATGCAAGAGCAGCTCCAGCTCAATATAAAGAAGCTGCTTTAAGCAACTTGAACACGTATAGCCTTTTACAGGTTTCCAGCTCTAAATGCAGGTTTAATAATACTCCATCGTATTCTGCCTGCAGGTCTGGCACTGTAATCTCTGCTAACTCTTCTAAGAGAGTAAAATAAATAAATGCAAACAGTAAAACAAAGGTGAAATGTGTTGCTGATCCAATGTGGAAGGAAAAAAACTTGGACACGTTGCTGCAAAAAAAGCTACAAGAAGTCATTACTAATAAGTGATGTTTCTGTTTTTCAGGATTTATTGTTTCATTTTTCAGGGTTTATTTTGATCAATTTTTTAGTTTTATGTAGATGTCCAAAAATCAGGGTTTGGGAGAACTCTCTCTTTGTAATTAGTAATATTATACAAATTACTCATTAAAGTAATATATGCTGTAAGGAGTAATCTCTTCGTAATGTCCCCCTAATGTGTTTTAATGTTGTATTGTGCAAACAACACTATATTAAAGCCTACTAGGGAACCTTTAGAGTGTGCCAGCAGAGTCTACATGGACCAATTAAGGTGCAACAGCTACAACAAAATATTAAAAATTCTGCACACAATATTTTAAAATTCTGAAAATTCTGCATATTTTGTTTGTCAAAATAATACAATATAATCACTCCAGTTTCAATTATTTTGGAAATTTATTTCAAAATACCTGTCAACAAGTATGTCAATAATGCAGACAGCATCCAGAAAGATTCCTTCAGGAATAGAGAGTTAAAGCAACCCCAACAACAACCCAGTTCCAGTTGGGGGCTGCTGAAGGACGCTGTGGGGGCCCCCAGAGTGCAGACACCTGCACTCCCATCCCCCCCAGAACCCAGCCATGGGGAACCACTCAGCCCAGACACCCACACCTCTTCCCCTACAAAGCCCATCCCGGGGGTACCCCCCAGGCACCAGCACCCTCTCCCCACAGAGCCCAGCCATGGCGCAGCCCCTGGCCCAGACACCAGCACCCCCTTTCCCCACAGAGACCAGCTGTGGGGTACTCCTCAGACATCAGTCCGCCTCTCCCCACAGAGCGCAGCCATGGGGCAGACAGCAGCACCCCAAATCTTTGCTCCCCGCAAGTTCTTTACTGTCTCCCCAGGGGACATGGTGTGGTGCAGCCCTACCCTTCCTCGCCCTTTGCCAGAGCTGGCTGGGTCCCCGGGAGAATGAGGATCAAAGAGCGAGCAGCAGCCTTCAGTCCCACCTGGCTGAGTTCACTGCAAGATGGCTTCTCCAGAGCCCACCAGCCGCCAGAAATTCTGCAGGGGAAACAGGGAATTCTGCATTGTGTAGTGGAACAGAATTCCCCCAGGAGTAAAGATCTTAGTTCTCCTTGGGGCTCTGTCTACTCTGCAGTGTAAGCCCATGCTTGAGCCAACTACACTGCAATTGCACCAACCCAGGCTTGGGCCCAGGGTCCCAGGGCAGACCCTATAGGGCTAGAAGGTCCAAGCTCGAATCAAGCCGGCATCCAGGGTCCAAACCTTATTGCTTTGCAATGTAGCCACAGCCCTGCCTACGGTGACCAGACAGCAAATGTGAAAAATCAGGACATGGGGTGGGGGGTAATAGGAGCCTATATAAGAAAAAGACTGTCCCTATAAAGTTGGGACATCTGGTCACCCTAGCCCTGCCTGACTCAGGTCCTGGGAGTCATCTGGAATTATCCCACAACTCCATGGGACAAGTTCCTTAGTCTATCCCAATAATCTGCAATCCACTCTATTAAAAATGGAAGCCACCTCCCTGCTTGCAAACAGCAGCAGCTCAGGTCAGCATTAACTCATTTTCTTCTGATCACTGATCTGCAAGCACACTGCTAGAAAGCTTCCTGGGTTTGCAACGGAGAGCAACCTGATCAAGCTTTTTGCAAAGCAGGCTTCTTCCTGGTAATGTGCAGAGTGGGAAGTGAAGTTTTCTCAGAGTGCACCACGTTCCTAGAGCTATAGTGGCTACATTTTGAGACTCTAGTCTAGGGACTCTAAGGGTATGGCTACACTACCTGCCAGATCAGCGGGTAGCTCTCAGTGTATTGGGGATTGCAGGGGCGAGACCAGCTTTTTCGCTGCCCTACATGGCCTTCAGTGGCACGCCTGCAGGAGGTCCACCAGTCCCGCAGTTTCGGCAGCATTTCTGCAGGAGGGCCATCGGTCCCACGGCTTCGGCTACCTGCCGCCAAAATGCCACCGAAGCCGCGGGACAGGTGGATCTCCTGCAGAAACGCCATCAGAGGACTCCTGACTGCTGCACTGATGAATGCCGCCTGGGCTGCCCCTCCATGATTCACCAGAAGAGCTGCTGCCAAAATGCCACTCAGGGCAGCAAAAAGCCGCCATGCAAACCCTGCCACCTTAGGTGACTACCTATGTCACCTATTGCTTGCACCAGCCCTGGGGGATTGATTTATCGTGTCTCATCTAGATGCAAAAAATCAATCCCTGAACAGGCTCCCCGTCGACTCCAGAACTCTATCTCGGCAAGAGGACTAAGCAGAGTCGGCAGCGGAGCAGCCACAGTCGACTCGCCACCATGGGGGTGGTCAGATAAGTCGACCTAAGATACTGCGACTTCAGCTACGCTATTGGTGTAGCTGAAGTGATGTATCTTAGGTTGACCCCCTAACCCTAGTATAGCCTAACCCTAGGACTTTTTGAGACTCTAGGACATGGTTATTTAGATTTGGGTCTGTGCACTGCAGTGTGGACGCCAGAGCCCTAGGTTCAAGCATGGGTCACACAATTCTTTACCTAGGGTTTAATGCAGTGTAAATGCTCAAGCCCAGAGTTCCCTAACATGGATCAGCTGATTCAAGAAGTCCCACTAACCCTGGGCTTACACTGCAACAGTATACACATATCCTTAGAAATCACATCATCCATTGTTCTCCATTTAAACAAGCCTTTAGGTATAAGAAGCTTTTACAGTGTTTATTGGAAACATATTTTTTAATTTTATTATTTAAAATTTGAGGTGTTTTATTGGTTTTTATCAGTTAAACCCACAATCAGAAGCCCTACAAATAAATGGCATATGGAACGTTTTCCATTTTATCTCTGCAGATACTGTACATCTCAGGTTAGTTTCTGAACTGTATTTGTAATAAAATGGATAGAACCCCTTTCGGAAGAATCTGCAAGCAGAACACCACAGCCTGCCAGTCAGATAAAACTAGTGATACGACTGAACAACAGCATCATTATCCACGAGTATGCTGAAATCCAGGCAGTCTTCATGACATGTTATTATAGTATGTGAATTCAGGAAATACCACTTTTAAAATGCAGGATGTCTATGAGTGATCAAAGCAGCCAATCAGCAATGATCAGTGCTGGGATATAGTCAGAGACAAAAACTATCTTAAGAGGGAGTTAAGGTTGAGGGTAACTCCATATCAGTAGTTTAGGGTAAAATACATTTGAAAGAGCATTTGAAGTTCTCACAGTTAAGTGTTATAAAAATTCAGAGTTAAGTTTAAACTACAAAAAAAAGTACAAACATGTTAAGATATAGAAATACACAACTGCAGCACCCAAACAATCTTAACTCCACCCTTGACTGAAATAATGCAATAAGTATATTATTATGATTAAGACACTTTAATATTTGTGGTTCCAGATAAGACTAAACTGATTTTTAAGACACATTACAGTTTTTCTTTCTCCTCCACCCTTCAAAAAAGGTGTCACTACAGGACAGAGTTAAGGATGTTTTGGTGCCCTAACTCTTCCGTTCCATACTTTAACATGTTTGTATTTCTTTTAATTCTGAATTTCCTGCATTTATAACATTTGAGTTTGGGGTAATTATAACATGTTTTGTAATGTACTTTATCCTAAATTATTAGTATGTGCTCTCAACCTTAACTCCATCTTGGCATAGTTTTTGTCTGGGAATGTCTTTGTTCTTCTTCAAGTGACTGCTCATGACAATTCTAGTTAGGGGTGTGTGTGCACTGCATGAACAGTCATCAGAAAGTTTTTCCCCTAGCAGCACCCATTGGGTTAACTGTGGAGCCACCTGGAGAGGCGCCTCCCATATTCATTCCCTGGAGCGAATATAAGTTCCTGCTGACACACTGCCTCCTCAGTTCCTTCTTACCACCAGTGGCAGTAGGTGGAACTGTGGTCGCTTGTTTAGCAAGTGCTTCCCTTAGCTTATTCTACACTAGTTTGGAAGTTTTGTAGTTTTGTTGTTAGGAGTTGGTTAATAGTAGCGTTAAGTTATTGGGGAGGGGTGTTTCCCCATTCCGTATCCTTCTCCGGAGTACTGGGGCATGCCTCAGCCCCACAGGGTTAAGCCCTGCAGAACCTACCACAAGCCTATGCCAACAGGTGACCCCCACGTCTCTTACCTTAAATGTCTGGAGCAGGTGCCCAGACAGAAAGGTGCAAAATCTGCAAGGTGTTCCATCAAGGACGAAAAAGGTGCAGGACTTTCGTCTTAAGAAGCTCCTGATGGAGCTTTGTCCTTAGCCGGCCCAGACTGACAGTATCCGGCTCCGAGCGCTTACTGCGGAGGCCCAGGGTTCTTTTTCTAGAGGCTCACTATCGATGACCCCCAGAAGGTCAAGCACCTTCCACCTGCTCAGAGACCAGCCTGTGCCTCAGGGCTCCAAGGCAATGTCAGCCCACGGCAACCAACCCGATCATTTTGCTCCTGGTGTCAGACATTTCCTTTTAAGTTTGAATTATTTTATATTGAAATAAAATTGACTCTTCAAACTCTTCATTACACTGCTCTACAGCCAAAATGCTTCTGAAATAAATGTAGTCAAACTTTACTAATTCTGGGTCACTGAGAATGAAAATGATGCTTTAAATTGTTGATTGGCTCTAGTTTTCAAGATATGCTATTGGGTCAGTATATACGGCCCTTGACATGGGAATGGCGGAGGATAAGTGAGTTATAAAGGGAAGGGATCTCAATTTAAACCAGAAATGACTAAAATACATCTTTGACTGGATCTATGAATAAATCTATGACTGGGTTTGGACAGTACTTGCTTTTTAGGCAAAACAATGAGTGATGCAATCTGAAGCTGGTATTGCGTCATACATTATATGAATTGCATCATGTTATTCCTAGAAGTCATGGATGATGCAATCATAACAAAGCTTACATCACTCTGCTGAACAAATTGCCCTATATCAGCTCTAGAAATCATACAGTGTCGTGCTCTCTTATTTGTCAGTGTTTGATTTTGCAAAGGGACACATTTCTGTTTAGCCAAAGTGAGCAGAGATGCCTCGTACTTGTGTGAACAGTGTAGATAACTTCTGCTATGTTTGTGGTGAAGTGACTTTTGCATCACAAAAACACAGTATAACCACTATGGTTAAGAAAGCCTATCACCTTTATTTTGGCTGCAAAATTGGAGATCAGGACAAGAGGTTGGCCCCACACATATGCTGCAACACTTGTGAAACAAATCTTCGCCAGTGGTTGAACAGGAAAAGGAAATCTATGCCTTTTGCAGTGCCAATGATTTGGAGAGAGCCAACAGATCATACCAGCAATTGTTACTTCTGCATGGTGCCTCCACTTGGGAAAGGTGTGTCAAAGAAGAAAAAGTGGACTGTGCATTATCCAAACATTCCATCAGCTATACGCCCAATACCCCACGGAGAAGGACTGCCGGTTCCTGATGCACCAGAATCATTCTCACTTGAGTCAGACGAGGAAGAGGATGAAACTTCTGGTCCTGAACCATCAATGTCACAGGACCCACATTTTCTCCCATCCTCCTCCTCTGAACCACACCTCATAACACAAGCTGAACTGAATGACCTTGTCAGGGATTTGGAACTACCCAAGAGTCAGGTAGAGCTGTTGGGCTCCAGACTACAGCAGTGGAATCTCCTGGCAGGTGATGTTAGGGTTTCCATGTTCCGTGACCGTCAAAAGGATCTTGTCCCATTCTTCTTCATGGAAGGTGATCTTGTAGCCTGCAACAACATCGATGGTGTGATGGCAGCCCTCAACATCGTTCACGATCCAGATGAGTGGAGACTCTTCATTGATTCATCAAAGACGAGTCTTAAAGCTGTTTTGCTGTATAATGGCAATGTTTTGCCATCAATTCCAGTTGGTCATGCAGTCCATATGAAGGAAACCTATGACAACATGAAACAACTTTGGAGGTGCATAAACTATGACCAACATCAGTGGCAGCTTTGTGGCGATTTGAAGGTTGTTGCTCTCTTGCTTGGTCTGCAGACTGGATACACAAAGTACTGCTGTTTTCTCTGCGAATGGGATAGTCGTGCAAGAGATTCCCACTACATCAAGAAAGATTGGCCACTCCGACAGTCATTGGAGCCTGGGAGGAAAAGTGTTCAGCATCCACCACTTGTTGAATCAAGGAAGATTTTATTACCACCCTTACACATCAAGCTGGGTCTGATGAAGAACTTTGTCAAGGCCACTGACAAAACACAAGCAGCTTTCAAGTACCTCCGTGGAAAATTTCTAAGGTTAATTGAAGCTAAGATAAAGGAAGGTGTCTTTGTTGGTCCTCAGATTCGTGAACTTCTTCGAGATGATGCATTTGACCATGCACTTCATGGCAAGGAAAAGACGGCATGGAAAGCCTTCCAGTCAGTGGCAATACATTTTCTCGGAAACAACAAGGCAGACAACTACAGGTTGTTGGTGGAAAACCTCCTCAAGGCATAAAAAAGCCTTGGTTGCAACATGTCACTAAAGATACATTTTTTGCACTCTCATCTAGATTTTTTTCCACTGAACTGCGGAGCAGTGAGCGACGAGCACGGCGAGCGATTTCACCAGGACATTGCAACAATGGAGAAATGCTATCAGGGCAAATGGAGCCCATCAATGCTTGTAGACTATTGCTGGACAGTGACAAGAGATGCTCTATTTAATGAATACAAGAGACAAGCCAAGAAGTGCCGAGTAGACACTGAATAGGACTAAACTATGTACATAACAGTTTTTTGCCTTTTGTTTCATAATACATTATGTTTATATAACCCTTTTGCTGATTTTTAAAGTGTTACATAAACAGGACAGGTGAAATATTATCATGTAAAGCAACCATAAACACATGAAAAGACCTAGGTTTACAATTTATGATTAAAACTCTATCTACACAATATACATAGACATAAAATGTAAAAACTTAAATATCTTAGAAACAGTAGCCAATTAGTTGTTTTAATTGTCATATTTGAATTCAGCACATCAAAATACATAATAAATATCACATTTTATCTCTGAAGCAGACGACTTCTAAAAAATTGTAGACCAGTGTTATTAAAATTCACTGAAATTTTATGCATAGGTTTCATATGAAGAAGGGTATTTTTAGGATCAATGGTTATTTTTGCCATTATAACTGCAAATTTCTCCTTCAGTCTGGGCTGACAACAATAGTAGATGGCAACCCTTTGGAAATAGGACAGTCCTTCATGAATTTCTCTGAAGGAAAAGATTTTATGCAGCAGCCTTAGCTCACAGAAAAAATGTTGGTTATGAAAAATAATGGCCAAAATGACCATTAATCCTAAATAAATAAATTTTCAAAAATGACTTCCTACATTGTGTGCACAAATAAGCACCTAGTGCCAGATTTTCAAAGATATTCAGGTGCCTAAAAATGTAGATAGGTGCCTAGTGGGATTTTCAGAAGCACCTAGGTGCCTAATTCCCATCGACTGATCTAACTCCCATTTACGTCAGTGGGATTCTTTCCAATTAATTTAATGGGAGATGGATCAGGGCTTTAATCATTCTGTTCTCCAGTTGGACACCTCAGCATCCACCCATGCCGTTTAAACAGTGGAAGGAGATGAAAATTGCAATAATATCACAATAGCAGCAATTCTGTGTGGAAAAAAAAGTCCTGATGCTGTCCCACAGCTTAAGAGCTGCTTGGAACTCTAGCAGAAGTACAGTATGAAGCCCCAGTGAGAGCCTCAAATTAGACATCCCCTGCCTACTTCACCAGTGGGGCTGCTCCCATGGGCATGCTCTGAGCACGCCTAGAGGAACAGGCCTCACGCAATAGACAGGTGAAGGGGAAGTGGGAGGTGCCCCAGAGTACACAGGTTTCAGCATGGTAGCCATGTTAGTCTATATCCACTAAGGTGCCACAAGCACTCCTTGTGCTTTTTCCAGAGTACACAGTATCCCAGTCATTAGGGCACTCATCTGGGATGTCAGCGAGACCACATCCCTGCTCTAAATCAAGCTGAGTAGTGATTTGAACCTGAGTCTCCCATAACAACTGGACTATTGCATATTTTGCGCTCTCTCTCTCTCTCATATTTTTTTGTAAGAAAGTGCTGACCTGGCTTAAGAGCCTAATTCCAGGAGAGTATAAATAGCTGTGAATCTCAAACAGAGGGAGACTTCTATCTCTGGCCTGTCAGTCTGGGGCATAAGGCTCATATTAATAGGAGTTAGGTACCTAATTACCTTTGTCAGTGCTTAGTTTGTAATGAATGAGGTGCTGGGGCTCGAGCAATTTTGTTATATTCATAACTGATGCTGCAAACTCAGAAGAGCCGGGGCTATGAACTGCCATCCCTAGAGGTGCCATGGCTCCAGTGCCAGGAGTTGGCAGGGCTCCTAGGAGTTAGGTGTCACAACACCTAAGTACCTTTGTGAATCAGATTTCAATCCATGAATCCAAAGTGCCATTCCCACCTGTGCCATTGACCAACTTTAACAATACTTTTCACGTTCATATAACCTTTTACAAACATTTAGCTAGGCCTTACAGCAGCCCTATGAAGTTGGTAAAAATCACTATCTCCATTTTACAGATGGGGTAACTTTGACCCAGAAGTTAAGGCCAAAATTTAAATGTTGTTATCTAAACCTAGTCACCAAAAGGCATCATAAATAAGTGACCTGTGGTGCGGAGCACTTCTGTAAAATTATACTACTTCTTTAGGTGACTATATATGGATTTAGGCATTCAAATTTGAAAATTTTGTTTTAACCTCTGTGTCTGAGTTTCCATAGCTGTAAAATAGGGATAATACCTAACTGCATATATTTATGGACATATTAAACTCCATCCATTTTTAATTATGTCTATGACAAATATCATTGCTCTCATTTTTCAAAAAAAATTTCACTGATTTCACACAGCTCTAATAGAGGGTTGTATTTCTTGGCTAACAAGCTTCAAGACAGCATAGCAGTGCATGACTTTTCTTTTTATAAAGCTGGAGAGTTTTTCCATCACTTGCATAGGCCAGGTGTTAATTTTCAGGGGAATAGGAGATTTCAAGTCAGTTGCCAGGACTAATCTAGCAGCCAGCAGTAAATGCTGAATAAGCTTAGGTATAAAATGTCTACCATCTGCTTCCAGGGGTCCTAAGCCAAAAAGTGTGAGGCTAGTTCCTTTTGTGTCCAGAAGCCTCTGATTTGTTGGACATTGTGAAATGAGTCTAGCTTTATGCCACCTTAGCTATCACAACTTAAGCTCAACAGCAAATCGGATGGAATAATCTTCAAAGAACAGTAAATAATTATATATTGGGAATCCAAGTGGACAGCTCAAGGGGATGCAGTTTGAAATGAGTGTGAAAGTTTGACATTTTGAGATCAAGGTCCTTCCCCAGCCCTCTAGTGGCCCAATTTTCCAAGCTGTTGATTTTCAAAGTCAGTGGAAACTGCAGGTGGTCAGCCCCTCTGAAAAATCAAACCACAAATCTCTAGGAGTAACTATCTTCACAGTCCATTAAATCATTCTAGAGGCACATAGTATAGCCCTTAAGGCCTGATCCAAGCCCAGTGAAGTCAAGGACCATGCCCTTAGAACAGTGGTTCTCAACCTATTTACCTTTGTGGGCTCTTTCTGTGTTATGTGGCTGCATCCACACAATACATATATTATCTGTGTGGCCCTGAGGATGTCACATGGGTCACAGCTGTGTGCTGATTGGGCCACAAGCAGCCCATGGCCAGTGGGTTGAGAACCACTGCCTTAGAGTCTGGTGGTCCGCTGTGATATTGAGGTGCCTATCTGCCTCTGTAGGAGCCAAAAAGTCCACCATTTGAGCACCGATGACATTTTCAAAATTGTTGTTAGTTGCCACCTAACCCTGCAGGCACTCAAGTCCCATAGGACCCTAATTTTCACCAGTCAGCATTCACAAAGCCACCTAAGCCTGAAGCCACACCCCAGCTAACAAACAGCTTGGAGTCCTAGCTCAAGTCAAAGTCTTGGAAGACCCAAAGCAGAATTCTCAAAGTAGGGTAGGGAAATGCCAATCTCACTCGTGGGGCCTGATCCTGTAGGCCTGCTCTGAGTCCACCTGAGACCTGTCAAATGCTGCAGCAGGGGGGCAATATGTGGTGAGTGGGCAGCATAGCATCTACTCAGTGAGAGAGGTATCAAGCATAAGCAGGAAACAGAGAAAGCAAAAGACTGTTTCAGCTGCTATGGCATGGGCTACCTAAGCAGCTGACCTGGCTTAGATGCCTAACTCCTAAAGAAGGTTTATGGATAAAGATCTTGAGTGGAGGTAGGTGCCTGTCTCTGACCCACCAGCCATACACATTATATAACTGTTTAGATGCCTAAGCCCCGCTCCTTTTCCTACCCCTCTTCTTGGCATTTCACTCCTGGCTAGCTAAAGCAGCACCCTAGTCAACTTGCTGGCTTCTGGGAATTCCTTCTTTAGGCAGCAGCACCTAACTTGGGGTTGACAATTCCACTAGACCACATAAGGATTAGGTGTGGTAATGCTCAGCAAAGCAACCCCTCAGCACTTGTAAAGACCTGGAGCGATGTTGTTTAGGTCTTTGAGGACGTTTAGTGTATTCTACATAATAAAATGCTTGATCTGAAACCACTGATAAAACACTAAATTCTGAATGGATACATTATATTTGGAATTGTTCATAGATGTACAGGCAGAGACAGAAATAATGTGGGCCAGTCTGGAGAAGCCCCAGGAAGTCCAAATGACAGAAGAACTTCCATTCCAAAGTTCTATTTTTATACTGCTGTCCATTACCAATACTATGGTAATGGACAGCAGTATAAAACCCTAAGATAGGTGGGGAGTTATTGTTCTGTGATTTGTGAGAGATCCATTAACATCTTACTCATTTATTTTTGTTTGTGTATATTAAATTGAAGGTTGCTAAATTATGCACAAAGCTAAGCCATGGAACCCTGTGTCTGTTACTGTCATAATTGTTCCCCTTCCACTCACGGGTTAAGTCATCCCCTATTTAGACTGTAAGCTCTTCTGAGAAGGGACTCTTTTGTGTGCATTTGTAGAGAGCCCAGCAGGACGGGCTCCTGAATAGGAATTCTAGGCACTACTATAAATAGATAGATAAATATAACATTATATACATATATAAAACAACAATACCAGTAATAATGGTGTATCTTTCTGAGTGGCTGACTGAGATAGGGAGTCAAATGAGCAGTAAATGACTGAAGAGCAATGCAAACAAGTCAGGAGTGAAACTGGTTTTGAGGGTATGAGATCTCCTGCCCTCTCTCATTATTGATATTCAGGAGAGTCACAATTTAAGGGATGTGTTTGGATCCCTAATTGCACCTGAGTTCTTATGTGGCTTTAGTAGCCTTTCACATATTTCTCATGAACATAGAAACCATGAGACTTGGTACTAGGTGGTTAGTCAGTGGAAGTTTTGAATTAACCATTACAGACAATGAGAGAACTTGATATTAAACCCTTCCATTATAATTTCAGTTAAGAGTAATAATTTAAAGCAAATCACTCATACTATGGTAATAGACAGCAGTATAAAACCCTAAGATAGAATTTAATGTATGGTAAGAACCTAACTTCAGTCACCCCTATTTTTAACAACTTGGCCCAAAACTTCACTTATCTCTGAACATGTGAATACTTGCTCATCCACAGTCACAGGATAAATGTTGTTATCCTCATTATTGCTATCCTGGAGGGTGAAGCATCTGCTAATGATAATTTACAAAACTGTAATGCACTGACATCCCATCAGCCACAGCAAATGCCCTATTGCATTATATTCTAGTTTGATTCTTGTAATGCAGCCACTGTTGACAAATCCAAGCAACACCCATTTTATTCCAAAAATATGTCGCCTCATGCAGAAGCTGTAGAATCTTCATATAAAGCATAGGATTATTCCTCACACTGCAAAACCACTAAAAGGGAAAATATTCAGAAAGTTCAGCCAGAGCCAATAGTCTTTCCAATTATCTCTTTGTCTGCGTCATTAAATATACAGTGGATCCCCGGTATAACGCGCCCCGCTATAACGCGAGTTCGGTTATAGCGCGGTTATACCGTGGCTCCCAAGTTCTGAGTTCTCTGTCTCTGGCAGGCGTGGGGGCCGGGGCTTCTCTCCCCTGCTGGGCAGTGAGGAGAGAAGCTGCAGCCTCCCCTGCCAGGGACAGAGAACTCAGGACTGCAGGTGGGGGCTGCGGC
>ML677333.1:66897432-66909548 GCA_007922305.1 Dermatemys mawii | reverse complement strand
TTCCACAGAGAACTCCGGGGCTGCAGTCCCCTGCTGAGCAGAGGGGAGAGAAGCGCAGCCCCCGCCTGCCGGGGAGTGGGGCTCCGCTATAACGCGACCCCGCATTTAGCGCGATGGGATTTTATGGATCCCATCTGTCGCGTTATAGCGGGACTCCGCTGTAATATATTTATTAGGGTTCTCCTGCTTGCCTGTAGCATTATGAAAGGCTGCTGCTCAGTGCCTGAACAATACCAGGAACCGTGGCTGTGTGTGTCAGTATTTGGTGTAGACCCCAAATTGGACACGAGTGCTTTATAATACCTGAAATGTTTTAAGGCTCTACAATATTTCCGCAGTGGTGGGTAGAGAGATGAAAGGCTCTTACCAAGCACAGAAAGAAGTGGTGGGTGTTTTATCATTTGCATTTATTTAGTATTAACAACCAGAGAGATACATTGTGGAAATTGGTTTCTTTTATTGAAACTCAATGTAGGTAGTTACTTGTGGTACCCAGCTTCTCTGTGTTTAATTTTAGGTACATGGATAGTTGGGTACACATTTGAGTACTTTGCTGAACTGAGGTCTATATTAGGTCATATACGTTAACTGGGTCAGATAAGTGGTCTAACGTTTCTTTTTTTTGCACTGGTGATGAGAAAGCAATCACATGAACCATATAGAAGCACCCACAATGAATGAATCACACGTGGCCTAGGCAACTGAGCATAAAGTCCTGCTCCATGTCAAGGTAGCAAATTAATTTCCCTCCATACCTCAGCCCCGATAGACAACCAAAGGCACTTGAACTAGTTTGTAAACAAGCAAAACTTCAAGCATATGGGGGAATACATGATTATTGCTGGATATGTGTATTGTAGTAACACCCAGAGAGAGTCAGTATCAGAGTCCCATTGTGATAGGTGCTGTGGAAATAAGTTCAAAGGTATATTCCCTGCCCCAAGGAGCTTACAGTGTACATAGACATTAGACCTCATGTCCAAATAATCAGAGAGCATCCAGTAGGCCACAATGAAACACTCATCCAAGATATATCAAAATGAAAATAACTGATGAAAAATCAAGTACATGGCTGTTCTCTTTCTCTGACCTCCAGAAGTTGTCCCAGACTTTGGCCCGTCTAGTTTATAAGTTAATAAGTCACTAAGAAAGCACAGTAAATCCAAGTTCTAACAGAATGTCCCCAAAATGATCCTATTCTCTTGTAATGGTTTGGTGTAAATTAACATTTTTCATAGTCAATATCTTCTGCATAATTTGTCTGCATTTAGCAATAATTCATGAAAGTATCTCCTGTGTTTTCGTTTTGTCTTGATGCCAAGACTTCACTAATCCATTTCTCAAAGTGAAATCTTTTAGACCTGATTGCTTTTAAACAAGCCAACAGAGCTGATATTTTTGGTGATAGCGGTGGTTTTTGCTTTGTTTGAACCTATACAATCCTTAAAATCCTTATCTTCACATTGCTGTACAGAAAAGTAACAGCAAGATTTTCATTCAGGTTTCCTCTGAAATTTGATTATATGTCTCAGTTCATATTACACAGTTTACTCACATGCTGTTTTGTCTGAAAATGCTCTCCCACCTGAAGACACGTTTCTATTGTCTCTTGTGTTTAAACAATGATAACATACAAATAGCACTGATAAGAGGATAATAAGGCAAACATATGATTCATCTGTTGGGGGCATTAATTGGCTCAATTAATAAAAAAAGATAGAGTTCAAAACTGAAGGAGAAGTCAGTTGTTTTGGTCACATTAGCATGAATGGGAAGTGATCAGTGAGTTCCTAAGGGCTTGTCTTCACTAGAGCCGGGAGAGATCGATCTTATGACGATCGATTTATCGTGTCTCGTCAAGATGCGATAAATCGATCGCCAGTGGCACCCCTGTTGACTCAGTAACTGCAGCTCGCCAAAAGGCGCAAGCTGGAGTCGACAGGGGAGAGCACCGTCGACCACCACCACTGTGAGGATGGCAGGTAAGTCGGCTGTAGATACGCCGATTTCAGCTACGTTATTAACATAGCTGAAATTGCGTATCTACAGTCGATCCCCCGCGCTAGCGAAGACCAGCCCTAAGTTAGCAAAGTTCTTGTCTCACCATGGCTCCTACTTTCACTGTTTCCTTTCGATAATATGATCACTATACTAATATTGTTATAAAACCTGATGTAGTACACATTTATTTTTGAGGAGGTGGAGTCTATTGCAATGGAGTGACATAACAGAGAAAGAATGAGGATGAAAACTAGGCTGGAAGATTTAAACCAGGGTGTATATAGGCAAAATTCTTTTCTGTTCCATTCATCTTGGTATTCTGATAAACTACCCAGCAGGATGAAGTTCAGGAGACTTGATATAATGTACATGCAAAGTCTTTGTTGTGATAAGGTGAACTCCCTTACTCTAGCCTTTTCTCCCACACTTGTTGTTTTAATACAGCTGAAAGTTCAACTCCCCTGCTTAACTCCAGTACTTCTTAATGAGGGAACTGTAACACTATCCAGTCATCTCATCGCACAGCTATCAGAATTTCATTGCTCTGCACAGTTTGATTTATGGCAGGATGGTTAAAACTCACCCAAGCACTGGAAACCCCCCACGGAGCTGAGCTGATTGGACCTTAGCCATGGAAGTGTGTGTTTTGTTTTCGTTTTTTTAAAAAACTGGTCAGAGGGCCAAGAGTGTTGTTTGTGAAAACTCCCACAAAGGCACAGTGATTAGAATTTTGGCATGTACAAGATAAATTTACACCTAATATAGTTAAAGAAGCATCAATGACAGAACAGTTACATCCCAGTAAAAAGAAATCTGTTGTAAAATACAGTCTGAGCACACGTAGCAGACATTTTACCTACTGGGGCAAAGAAGCTCTCATAGAAAGTACTAAGAGATTATCTTTGACAGTATGGGCTCTAAATCCATGAAAAATCAGTATGGATGCTTAGGGTCAGTAAGCAAAATCTTAATCATTGTGGGAGACCTAGAGAGGGAGGAGGGTCATTATTTATGTGGAACAGCACTTGAACCAACATTTCTTCAGTCTGCAAAACAAGCCTCCTTGAAGACACACATGCACATTATCTAATAAATCCAAGTACTGCAAGAGAGGCTGCACCAACAGGCATGTATCTACAGGAGCTTAGCTGACATTTACTGAGGCCAAAGTTGCACCTTCCAAACAGTTTTGAAAAGTGTTTTGATTTTTACTGAACCCCTTAAGCTACACTTAAACTGAAGAACAGGCACAAAAGAAAGATCCATTGACCACGAAATTCTTGTCTTAGTTTATGAGAAGACTGTAAATTTTTAAGAACAAAAAGGTGTCCTCCTCGCATATGGGAAAAGATCACTCTTACCTCAGTTTACAAGACAATTTGAGGGTAGAAGCAATTATGTCAGGAGTGCCTATATACAGGTATACATACATGTCCATGTGGCAATCAGCATATCTTGGCTAGTACTAGGTTGCCTTTGACTATTGTGGCAGTGCATCCATGAAATATCACCAGTATAAATAACTTAAGCAGCCTTAATTATCCTGAAAGCATTAATTCTTTATAACAGCAACAGTGCTGAATATTCTTTACTCAGTGATTGAGCCATTTTAAGATTATCCATGAGGACGGAGTGAAGAATATGTGTAGGAATCCAAGCCCATCTGAATCTGTATTAACGTTGCTGAACTAAACCCAAACACTGAGATTTGTTCAGCAATCACCTTTTAGAAGTCTGTCACAATGTTGCAAAAGTATATTATGGCGTAAATAGAGCAAGCTGCTGGAGGGTCCTGTTTACCCATAAATAAAATTCCCTCCTATGTAACTGCATAAATGAAGTAGTGTTGAAAACTCATGATTTTATCACAAATTTCATTTTTGCTGTTTTTCTTAAATCCCCACCTCCTAGAATCGGGATATTACATGAGACTCTCAGCGTTCATTTTTTGTAAAAGTAAGCTTCTTGACTTCATGGCTGCAGAGAAAATCTTGAAAATGTGACTATTAAAGGCTCAAAAACAATGCTAATAAAAAGACCCAAAATAAATTATTTATATTGGAGTAGTGTCTAGAAGCCCCAGTCTTGGATTGAAACCGCATTGTGGCAGGCGCTGTACAAACTCAGAACAAAAAGATAACCTCTGCTCCAAAGAGATAAAATCTACATATAAGACAAGTAGCAACAGGTGGGCACAGACTGTGGAGTAAAAAGAAACAAGGAGACAATACGGGTCAGCATGACAGGCAGTGAGTGATCTCAACATACCAGATGCTGAACAGTTGTCAGTTTTTTGTAGGCATCCTAGCAAAAGAGTTTTAAACCAACCTCATGATTTTTGAACCCTGGGGGTTGACAATATTGAGGTTGTTACTCTGGCCCAAATCTCTAATGCAGCTGTGTTGTACTGGCACAAAGCAAGGTTAGACCAGGGCAGATTAATCCAGTAACATATTCAAGAATGCTGCACTGGTGAAAACACTCAGTTGTGCAGGTGTAGCATGTCTATATTAGGGGAGTTTCCTTAATACAGATAGTGTCCAGGGCTCATTACTTTCCAGGAAAGGGAGTAAGTCAGAGTTATCACAAATTGTAAACAGGCAAATGCAAATCTCAGAGTATGTCCACTTCTAAACATATTTTTAAATATTTCAGTAATAATGATACCACACCTGAAAATATGTAAGGTTACACAGTGTTTTGAGCAATGATGGTAATATTTTCTTTAATAAAGGGAATACCCACAAGGACAGCTTCTCTGATTTTAGTACTCTTATTCTTTAGGAGAAATGAAGCACAAAATGCAGCTACCATTTAACAATAATTGCCTGTGAAGACTTTTCTAATACTTACGCCATTAAAAATGTATATCAGCAATACAGGGATATCCAAGCCATATCATAATCTTATATGCCAACTATGCAGGGATGCCTAAGATTTCTTACATAATATGTCTCTGGGAGGAGTCATACCACTACTTTAAGCAAATACTCAGATAGCTATACACATGTGGAAGATTATGCAGCCCAAGTTAGTACACTCAACCATTCTGGTGGTATGAGAGTATATTAAAAATGCAGCCCATAG
Source organism: Dermatemys mawii (assembly GCA_007922305.1). Lineage (NCBI taxonomy): Eukaryota > Metazoa > Chordata > Testudines > Dermatemydidae > Dermatemys > Dermatemys mawii. The sequence continues at coordinate 66,904,460 of ML677333.1, read as the reverse complement.
TATTTGCTAATCCCGTTTTTCCCTCTGAAGGCTCCCATTGAGAAAAAAGATGAAGTCTAAAGAAGAAAGAGAATTGAAATTCCAGATGACTACTGTTTACAACTTTTATTTTCAAGACACAAGTCATAGGGATTATTTTACCCATCATCAGAGCAGTGCTTGTTTTAGCTATCACTGTAGAGACCATGTCAGTGTGTCATCCAAATTAAACAATCGCCATCTGTCCATCAGGATTTGCTGATTTTTGAGAGCTGAGAGTTATGCTACGCTTCGTGTTGACCCATAAACATTTTCCCTATGTGAACTAAGACACAACAAAACAAAGGTAAACTTAAAAGGGAAAAAGTATTGATGACAGTCATTGCTTCTCTCCATCCTGCCCACCCCTTTTTTGAGCTTGGGGGAAGGCTTGCTTTGAGCTCCATTCTCTTCCTTATAATGTCTCAGATACTTTAAAAGAAATAAATCACCTCTCCATACATGTGGGGATCTCCAACTGATAATTATAGGAATTGCACACATGTATAAATAGACCTAGGTACTGTTTCATCTCCCCGCCTTCTCACAGTAGGACAGATTCAGCTATGCTGTATTAACTGGCTTTTGGGCACTCAATTTGGCCTCTTGCCTAAGAACACAGCAAGGTTGGTGTTAATGACCACTCTGCTGTTTTTAAGCAGCCACCTGCTGCAAACATTCTAGATGACAAAACAATTATTAAAACGCCACACACACATATATATATATATACATACACACACTGTATATATATACACAAAACAATTGTTAAAACGCAACACTTTTAGATATACAGATATATAAAGAGCATAGCCTAATACATTCAGCCTAATAAAAGTGCAAATGAGAATAAAATAAAATTATTCTAAAATCTCCTTATGAGCTGCTAGAAAGGTTTTTATTGGTGGTCACAATAGTCAAAATCTTGAAGGTTCCAGCCTAGAACAAGTTCAAAACCACATTTTTTTTCTTCCGCAAAAAAATCCCAACAAAATTTTTTTTCAGTGAGAACATTTTTTGAACTGTCATCACCAATCTTAACTCCAAATGAACTAATTTTAAAGAACAGCTCAAACAAGATGCTTACATGACAAATATATTTCACCTTTATCTTACTTTCCCCAACCCTTTGCTTTGTGTTGTCACTTATTTTTGTTAGGTATTGTGCAGACTGCAAGCTCCCTGATGTTTTCACTATAGCAGTGGGGATTTGCCCCACTGCTGGTCCAGAAGTCCAAAAAGTCCATGGCTTGGCCCTCCTGTCCAGATGACATCTCCAATACCCTGTGTCACTAGCTAGTGGCTGGTAGGGGAATCTAAGCCCACCCTATACACTGGGTTTTAGCCCAGGGACCTAATAAGATGCAGTCAAGGCCCATATCATCTTAGCCCTTGCTGCTGTTTCCCTGGGCTTCTTCCTACATAACTGGCTCCTACCTTCTCTTGGCTCACAAGCCTCTCAACTGCCTCCTCTCAGGGAGTAACTGTAGCCACCCTTCCTGCAACCCTCGACTCCTGGGCTTTATGCAGGCCACTCCTGTTCCTGCCCAGCTGGGCCTGCTTCTCATTTGTGGCCTCCTTGTACACTACATTTCTCCCCTACTTAGACCTGCCTGGCCTAATTTACCCTTTCAGTGGCCAGTGTGAGGAATACACTCCATTGCAAGGAAATTGTATCAGATTGAGATGAGTACGACAGTGCTCGTACAGTGCTTCGAAAATGCAATGCAGTATGTAAATGCTAAGTATTATCATCTTTACCTCGCATTACATTGTCCCAAGAAATGCAATATGGCTTGACCTAACACCAGGTTGTTCTATGGGTCATATATCTAACTAGGATAGAAAACATCTGAGGACCAAAGGATTTTCTTTTAACTAGCTTGAATACCTGTGAATAACAAGTCACAGAATAATGAGGACATCTTAAACTTCATTATACTGTTTAAGAAATATTCCTAATACTGTCACTGAGCCAGACCAGAGAGATAAGATCTTGTATGAGAAGAAGCAGTTAGGTCCCCCTTCAGCCAATTTGTTCTTATAAATTGTTTACTACTGTATATTTAAACAACTTTTGAGATAGGCTTTCTTCTAAAAACGTCTCTTAGTTTGAAACAAAGTGAACAGGCGTAAGTTACCCCAAGTTTACATAGAAGCTAATGGGATATGCTCCAAGTTCTAGAATTTGGGCTCTGACAGATTTTTACAGTGATTTGGTATTTGCTGCTATTCCTGCCGGGTATCAATTATTAGGGGCAGGGAGCAAATTGGATGCTCACAAGAATAAAGTCCAGTAGGGCTCAAGTTTCTCTGGTATTTATAGTTAACATTACACACTCAGTACACAAATAATGGCTCTGCTCCTTATGCCAAATATTTTCAGGCCACCCAAATTGACTAGTTCAAGTCTTTTTAAAGCATTTACCTTTATATAGTTTGAAGAGCTGGGGGGAACAGTGTAGCTGAAGTCAAAGGAGTGACGCCCATTTACACCAATTAAGTCTCTAGCCAGTGGATTTCTTTGAGCATTATGTATCTCTCAAAACCAGCCCTGGATCTATAGTGGCAACCGTGTCCCTTGTTTTAAAGATCTTCTCTTAATATGTTCTTTGATTCTCAGGGGCAGGACTGATGTGTAGGAAAAGACAGTTAAGGATGCTAGCATCATAATACACACCAGTGTGATGTTATCCCCTGCACATAAAAAACACTGATATGATTGGCAAGACATTGTTCCAGAACTAGTAATAAAATATCAAAAAACATGCCCAAGCCCCCACAGCTTAATTTTTCTCCATCCAAAACAAAAGAAGTCAGGTGTAGGTGAACTTTAATCTTAGGTCCTGATCCTGCCAAACCATTCCACACAGGAAGACCCTTAAATCAGTTCAAGACTCATTGAAATCAGATCCACATGGGCATAGGCCTGTGAAGAACAGCTTGCAAGTTCAGAACTTTACATCTTGCCAAAAAACAAAAGGACAGGCCCATTCTGAATCTGTTACATTAGATCAATGAAAAATGACTAGTTTCAGAGTTGAGGTCCTTAAACAAAATTTAAATCAGATGGACTGTAAAGTTTAAGTTATTGAAAAGTTGATGCCATAGATTAAATAGTTTTTATCAGCTCTCAGAAGGCTCAGGAACAAGATGGCGAACTATCCCTAGATGCGCTAAAAGAAAATTAACTAAGAGGATGGAAACTTGAAAAATCACATAAGAAGACATAAGGGGCACATCAGTGGACTACCTATTTTGCTCTTATTATGAGCAGTGTGTTATCAGCTGTGGGGATTCAATAAATGAGCATGACCTGATATTTGTGGAGTGTGAATACAGAGCAAACTAATGAATATGACTTAATCCCAAAAGGAGTCCAAATTCTGATTATTCCAACATCTGATCTAAGGGGCAGGGAAATCAAAATGGCCTCACACCAGAAAAAGCAATGTCTAGCCTTCTCTCTAGTATTGCAAAATTAGAACACATTTTCACAGTTAAAAAGGCTTTCACTCAGAGTGTAGAAGTAGCATTCTTGGACCCAGCAAAACTCCATGCAAACCACGGTACAAAACTATAACTCATATTCCGAAAGTGTAGTGATTCTCCCTTCCCCTCCCCCGCCCACCACAGTTTTACTATCAGCTGAAACAGAATTGCCTTTTGAACCTACAAACTGATGAGGATGAAACCTGAGATATGTCTAAAAGGAGAAGCAGCAAGAAATGCTACATTGGCCAGGATTGGCGTGATAAAAACACTTTGCTTTATAAACCAAGATTGGAATTCATTTTAGTTATCATACAGAAAAGAAAACAGTAAGAATTTAGACTTTTCTTCTTCCTCTGGAGCATAGGAATAACTTAAAAAATAGTAGCATATTTAATAGATTTGGTGAACATTTTTGAGAAAATGAAAATTTTCCATTCTGGAGAGCCATTCTGGAGAGCTATTCCATCTGTTGTGTGTACTAAATAAAGAAGAGGTTGGATGGTCACACAATTAAAGATTGTGATGTGTAATAAAAGACTGAATCAAAATGCATAGACACAAGGAATCTGAATTAAGGATGCACATATTACTTATGCAGGAAAACTATGCAGGTAACTCTCTGACCTTAGGACTGTCCCCTGCCAAATATGAAGTCCATGTTCCTAATATAGAGGCACTATAGCTCTTAAAAAAGGAAAGCTGGTTAATATTACTAAAACTATTAAATTATATTCACAAAAACAACTGAAATGATTTTGCAGAAACTCTCCCCAAACTATTCAATCTGAGACAAAGTCCAAGGATGGAGAGTTTCAGCCTGAATGGTTAAAGTTTGGCACAGTTATAAGCAATTGAAAACAGGGGTTTATAACAGGAAATGTTAGGAAACCTTAGTAATAGGGACTGCTACTATAATTCCTCAAAATGTTCCAAAATATACAAATGAAGACAGAAGAGAATGAACAACAATCCCCCTTGTGTTGAAAAGTTGAAACCAACAAATGATACCTGTTTGCTTTTTTCATGAGAATTCTGGGTGCATTCCCAGAAAAAGTCCACTTTTTTGCTCCATCATTGCTCCCTTCCTTGTCTGCACTCCTCAGCTTAGAGAAACAACCCAAGGTGATGACCTGTAAAAAGGAAAGGAAATGATCTTCAAGAGATGCCGCTTCCATTGAGTCTGACAGTTGCACATGGGCTGAGGGTTCCCATTTTGTTCTTGATCAGTCACCTGCTGTATCACAGGCCTTGCTTTTATCTGTCAGGCCGGAAGAACAAAAGGTCTACACTGCAAAACTACCCTATAGGTTAGAACAGTTTCAAAGGACTTGGGTCTTACAATTCCCTGTCTCAGGCTGGCTTTGGTAGATTTACACAAGAGTTGAATCTGGCGCAGTCTGTCATGATCTGATGACAAACCAGCCTACGGCAAGGAATGTAGCATTGCAGAAAATGACATGATGGTGCAATCAAACAAATGTTGGCGGGCCAGTATGATATTCGGCACTGTTCTGGAGAAAACTTTGATTATATTGCTGTTCTCCTGTTCTCAGTGCATATTTTGGGAGGAAACCTCCTGCAGCAGAAGTGGAGCCCAGCTAAAAGCCAGCAATGAAGCCTTCTCCTTGAGGGAATCTGGCTAAGGCCTTGTCTACACTACAAACTTCTGTCAAAAATGTTATGCCAACAATCAAAGAGCACTATAATTACATTGCTAGTGCACGTTCACACTATGCTCCCTCTGTTGGCAGAGGGAATCCACATTTGGTGCTCTATCATCAAAAGTGAGAGCAGTGCACTGTGGGTAGCTATCCCACAGTGCTGCTTGCCATTTTCTGCAGCTTGGACTTGTGAGAAGGTGGAGTTGATTGCAGCACATCATGGGTGCAGGCTCAACATCCCATGATGCAGTTTTTTCTGTCCCAGCATTCCATGGGCTTCCAACTGTGTTTTGTGGTATTTTTCAATGCTCCCTGTTTACTGTGCGCCCACCCCCTCTGTCTGGAAGGATGGATCCCACACTGCTCTCTGCTGTTTTGGTCACTCTCATGAACACTTTGCGGATGGTCAAGCAGTATATCAGAAGCACCCAGTCTGAACAGGAAGCAGAGTTGCCTGACCTGCTGTGTGTGATGGAAAGAAACAATGCCAGGTTACTTCTGGCATTCACTGAGCAGCTGCGCACAGTGGACCATCACTTTTGGGTGTGGGAAACTAGCACGGAGTGGTGGGATTGCATCGTTATGCAGGTCTGGGATGATGAGCAGAGATTGCAGAACATTTGGATGAGGAAAGCCACCTTCCTGGACCTGTGTGCGGAGCTCATCCCAGCACGGCGGCACAAGAACACCAACATGCAAGCTGCTCTCTCAGTCGAGAAGCACATGGTGATTGCAATATGGAAGCTGATGACTCCAGACTCCTACCAGTCGATCACGAATCACTTTGGAGTCGGGAAGTTGACCACTGGGGTTGCATTAACGCAAATGTGCAAGGCCATTAATCGCATCCTACTATGAAGGACCATGACTCTTGGCAATGTGCATAAAATAGTGGATGGCTTTTGGGAAATGGGTTTCCCTGCCTGTGGAGGGGCAATAGATGGCACGCATCTCCCAGTTTTGGCACCAGACCAGCTTGCTACAGAGTACATCATTAGAAAGTGGGATTTCTCTATGGTATTATAGGTGCTTGTGGATCACCATGGGCATTTCACTGACATCAAAGCAGGGTGGTCAGGGAAGGTACATGATGCATGCATCTTCAGGAACCTGGCCTATACAGAATGCTGCAAGCAGCAACTTTCTTTTCAGACCAGAAGAGTCCACTGAGGGATGTTGAACTGCTCATAGTAATCCTGGGAGACCCTGAATACCCTTACTCTCATGGTTCATGAAGTCTTAAACAGGAAACCTAGATGGCAGCAAGGAGTGCTTCAACAACAGTCTAAGCAGGCGCAAAATGACCGTGGAATGTGCCTTTGGCAGATTAAAAGCACGCTGGTGCTGACTTTATGGCAGGTTAGACCTAAATGAGGATACGTTCCCATGTTCATAGCAGCATGCTGCACACTCCATAATATTTATGAGGCTCTCTGTCGGGGTCCACGCCCCCTATTCCTGGGCGACGCGGCCTAAGGGCCCGAATTGGTAGGCCTACCCCTACCTCAGGGTGGCCCAAGTGTGTACAGTCGCCAGAGTCTCTGTAAGTGTGCCCTGAGCACAGGGCCACGCAGGGCAACACCACAAAGTCTCTATGTGCGCCCCGGTGGCAGGGCAAAGTGGGGCAGTGCCCCAAAGTCTCTATATGTGCCCCGGTTGCAGGGCGAAGCAGGGCAGCACCCCTAAAGTCTCTATATGTGCGCCCCAGATATGGGGCAAAGCGGGGCAGCACCCCAAAGTCTCTATACGCGCCCCAGTTGCAGGGCGAAGCAGGGCAGCACCCCCAAAGTCTGTATATGTGCCCCGGTGGCAGGGCAAAGCGGGGCAGCACCCCCAAAGTCTCTATATGCGCCC
>ML677333.1:66658156-66897422 GCA_007922305.1 Dermatemys mawii | reverse complement strand
GGCAGCACCCCCAAAGTCTCTATATGCGCCCCGGTTGCAGGGCAAAGTGAGGCAGCGCCCCAAAGTCTCTGTATGCGCCCCGGTTGCAGGGCAAAGCGAGGCAGCGCCCCAAAGTCTCTGTATGCGCCCCGGTTGCAGGGCAACATGCATAGTCGCCCACCTAGGGGTGTGGTGGCCTAGGTAGGGGGGCCCGGGGCCCACCCACCTCCGCCGGGCCCCGACCCAGGGCCCTAACAGTGGCTCCAAAAATGGCTACAGACTCAGCAGGGAAGTCCTACCGAAACACGCTGAGTTGCCTCGGGTGGGAGATACCACTTCCCGACTCTCCCTGGGCCACTTACTAACAGTCCCACTGCGGGGGTCTCCCAGGCGCCTCCGGATCCTCTGTGTACCGTTGGGTCAGTCGTCCCCTCCATTGGTTCCCAACCTTGGGCTCCAGGCCGGTCTGGGCAAGCCTCTGACTCCGGCTCCTCCTCCGGGGGCTGCGTCTGGTCCTCCGCCGGAGCTCCCCAGGCACGTCCTTCTCCCTCGGCCACCAGCCCAGACTGAGCTGAGCTCCCGGCCTTTATACTGCCGGGGCACCTGGAGCATGCCCAGTACCTCGGGGGCGGGACTTCCACTGCCAGAGCCACTGGCTTAACCCCTTCCTCACTAGTGCGGGGTTGGCTAGCCCCGTCACACTCTCCTTTCTGTCCTGTCTTTACTTTTCTCTCTATTCCCTGTGTTCTCTTTTATTGGCCTCTGAGGGTTGGAGCCCTTCATGGAACACATCCTCCTTGCTACTTCTTGGTCACTTCCTTTTCTGGAAAAGTTGCTCCGCTGGTTTTAGGGGTAGTAGTTGGTTCCCTGGAAGGCCACGTCGCAGACACACAAGAAACAAGAAACAGAAGCATGATTGTTAGTTCATGCACAGCATTCAATCCTGGCAGTAAAATACACCTCTTGTAACATGCCAATCACTTTCTCGCTGACCCTTGGGAAGCAACATCTCAGAAAAACACCCTAAACATGGTGAGTTAGGCCCAGGTGGTGGGCATTCAAGATGGGACAAAGGTGTAAATGATGTTTTCAGGGGATCAGTGAAGGAAACTATGGACAATATTATAAATTCTGCCACCATTATTCACAGGCAAGGGTCGTTGAAGTCAATAGCTCACTCTTGAGGGTAAGCAAGGATGCAAAGGTGCGCAGGTTCAGACCTGGTCCCTGTGCTGTTCACCTGTGTGCCACTTTGGTCCCTGGACAAGTGATAGCTGAGTGGCCCAGGAAAGTTTTCTACACTGAGGGACGGAACAAAGAAGCTCTACCAATGAACTTTCAGCATATGACTGGAGAGTACCACTAGGAAAAACTCCTACAGAGCTCTCTGGAGGATTCCCATGAAATCTCACGGTGCATTACCAGACTGTTTCACCACACTGCTTAGCTGCATGGGACACTGAAAAGCACATGCAAATACAGCTAGTCTTGTTTATTTCTATACCTTCACCCAGTTCTACAATACAGAGAGCAAAGGACAGCTCTACTCCATATAGCGAAGCAGTATCAACTCAAAAACATCACTTACTGGCACTCTCCTCTTTTACATCATGCATACCAGAAACAGAGACAGACAGCTGGGACTGGTTAGACTCTTCCAGAGTGGAAAAAAGGTCCTGACTCACTATGCCACCAGACAACCCAGGAGATTGAGCCATAAGCCATTCAGAAGCAATTCCTCCAGTCTGTTAAAATGAGGCATGGATGGTCTCTGAAATGAATCCATCCATCCTTTTTCAGTTATAAAGGAAGTAGCTTAAGAGTGAGCTGTAAACAGAGGAAATAGGGTGGGTTGATGTTCAGGACCTATGGCAGGGCTCTGATTGTCAGGGATCTAGAGGAAAACAGAGAGAAGTTAGCTTTAAAATTAATGAAGAAGTACGTGAAAGGAGCGAGGGCCAACTCTGTTATACGAAGCATCCTCTGCAAGGTGCTCAACAGCATTTCCTCCATTCGACTTCACGGGATGATGGCTGTGCATCTTCAACCCCTTACCCCTCCTTTTGGGGGAATTACCACCACCATGGACAGTTATCTCATGCAGTCCTGATGCCAGCTACAAAATCCTGGCCCTTGCCTTAGGTCACAGGGTAGGGGAGAGTGGAAATAATCTGGTCCTAAAAGCTTTAGCAGCTTGTACTATTCTTTTTACGACTGCAGACAATTTTTAAGAATAGCATTTTCAAAAGCACCTAAGTGATTTAGGAACCTAGGTCCCATTGGCTTCTAAGTCACTTAGGTGTTTTGGAAAAATTTACCCTATTGTGATGACCACCATGTTGGCCAACATATTGGAGACTGAACAGAGACATGCAAAGCCCAAAACATGAGTACTATAGTTTGAACTAACGAGCCAAGTCTTCTGTGACTCCAAAAGTCCCTCAATGCCAACTGGCAGAGGGCCCACCATAATGTAATTCACATTCATTACCTCCAACACACTTGTCATAATATATATCTAAAAGGTATCGTGTAAGGTATCATATGTAAACTGATGACAGACTGGTCCTCAAAATCATTGTGTGATGTATGTACAGAATGCATACAAAGAGTTATACATGTGTGCTGGAAATATGATCTGACAGTATATTTGGAGACAGTGCTTAAACCCAGCCTGCCCTAAACAAAGAAATGTGTATTTATCTGTCTGACTGACTTGTTTATAGCCAGAGGACAATGAAAGTACATTAATATATATATAAGGTAAACAAAGTCATCAAACTAACAAGCGGTGGAGAAAACAGTTTAGCAATCATGCCAAGAGACAGAATCTGCACCCCAGGAAGTCTTCCTGGCACTTGAAGCAGAGACAATGGGCTTTGGGTAATATAAGGAAACCAAAATACACATTTTAGTTATCCATCACTGAGGGGCCATAGAATAGCCATCCTCTGAGCCTGTGAAAGTTGGATCCCCTAGTCTGGAGGGCTAGAGATGTTGGTAACTTAATGTAAGTAAGAAAACTACTTAGTCAAAGATTGCAACTTGCTGGAAAGTTGCCAATAGAAAGTGTGTTAGGTTTGGGGGTTTTTTGTTTTGGTTTGGGTTTTTTGCTGTCTTTTTTCTTTGCTATCCCTTAAATTTCTGTTCTGTAGTAATACAAAATCATCTCAGTTCTGTGTATTAAAGTCAAGTGTGAGTCTTCAGCTAACTTAGCAGGCTGATGTGTGCTCTGTCTTTCTGGAGGCAGCAAACTTAATTTCTGTGAGTGTCACAATGAGAGGGACTGGACATTGCAGAGAGATATCTCTGTGGGAGCTCAGGAACTGTGTGTTACCTGCACTAGCAGATTCTCAAAGAGTTTGCTGGAAGATAGGCTGCGGTGTCAGGGAGCTGACACATGGCATAACAACAGCAAAGCTCACACTTGAGGCAGTGGGGTAACAAAGTGGCTTACAATTCTGGGTGTCCCTAGGAGAATGTCACAATTTCCTAGTGGGTGACTGTAAAACCTCAGATCCCCTGTGGAGCAACACAGAGGGAGACTGTAGTAGGGTGGCTGCCCCCCTTCAGTAGGCAGGGTTAAAAGCAGCCAAGCTAGGCTGATTGAGGAAACAGCCACAGCTGTGGCCAGCTCAATCAGAGCCCAGCTGGCTATGATAAGAGGGTTGTGGGCCAGGAGCTGGGGGAGTCTCACTCCAGCCCTGGAGTGGGAACAGCTAGTGGCCTGGGAGCAAGGTACCCGAAGCCGAGCAGTGCTGGGGAAGGGCAAAGGGAGCTGGAGAGCTCCAGCCTGGCAAACCCCCAGGCTGCAGGCCTTGTTGAAAGCCTACTGAGGTACTGGGGCTGCAAAGGAGCAACCTGGGGATAGGCAAAGGTAGCAGGTCCTAACCCCTTGCCAGTGATGAGTGGCCATTACACTGCAGGCTGCCCCAGTTAATAGAGGCAAGACGGTGACTGGCAGTAGCCACTGAGGCAAGGTGGGGAGAGGGTTGGGGGTTCCCCTGGGAGGGGAGACTCAGTGGGAGGGGGTACTGCTGGGGGCAGATCCCTGAGGTAAAGAGACACCGGGGTCCAAGAGGGACATGGAGCCAAAGGTAGGTGAGACACCAGCCAGCAGAGGGCTCTCTGGGGCTGCAAAAGAGCTAATTCCCAAATGACCAGTAGGAAACGCCGCGCCGGTGAGTTCACTACAGAGACCTGTAACATATAACTCACTGGTGAGTTATATTATACTATTTTGACTCCTAATATCAAGTACTACAGTATATATATAAACCAAATAGCAACAGGAAGGAAGGCAAACCTGAGAGAAAGTACAAACACTCTACACATATATTCAGCACTGGAAGTACCAAGCACATCTCCATCTCAAAGAGAACCCTGGTTTATTAGAAATCATTAAATGTTGTACTAAGACCAGCTGATATTAATAAGGCCACACAATCCCTGTTGTCGACAGCTCATTCGCATAATTCATGGTTGCCTCCAATTATCTGTGGGAGATTTGCAGGCCTGACTCACAGCCTGTGAAGGAGGTTCCACATGGGCAGGCGCTTAATGACCAGATTGGCTTATAAACACTAGCTAATCTTTCCCACATGGACACCTGAAGAGTATCACAAGTGACAGCTGTTTAAATTTCCAAGGAAATTAATGACTCCTAAGGAGGCAAAGCTTATCGGGGCTTTGACTAGTCCTGATAACGGACAGCCACCAAGGGGCAAACTGTTTATAATAGTCCATAAGTGCTTCATTCTATGGGTTCATCTTGGAAACTTTTATTGACACAGTCTCTTTTATTAATGTTTGTGCTGGCAAAGAAGAGAACAGCTTTGTTCAATCTACCGGTGATATTAAGCTACTAAAGCCCCTAATGAGCATCTCGTATCTTCAGGTCACAGTCAGTTTAAGATGGTCAGTACCATGGGCAGGATACCATGTGTTCAGTTAAATCCTATCAGACAAATGCATTGTTTTCATTCTGTGTGAAGCATACATGCTTATAGGACCCATTGGTGAGCCTGCTGAAATGTTAACTCGCGGGGAATGGGTCAGTTGCTGCATTCACTCTCTTGGGAACAGTGAAAAAAAGAATAATCAACAGCAGATTTGCCATGAGACCATAAGCAATTTTTGTAATAGACAGCATATGGGAGAAGTAAGCCCCCTCCCCATTCCCCTTTCTACACAGTGTCTGTACCTTTACAACAGGACACAAAACCTTGGTGTCAGTTGCACAGGCATTCCACATTCCCCATGAAGTACTTGGCAGGAAATGTGCTCATTTCCAAGGGGACTTTTCAGAGTCTGGTTCTATTTCAAAGAAGGTATTGTGAGGAAAGAGAATTCATGCTGGTCAGTAAATGTGGGAAGGGGGAAGATATTTGTTAAATTTGGGGGGCTGGGGAGAAGGGAATTACAGGTCCAGCAAGCCACTTTGCTGAAGACTCTTTCAGTGCTGTAACTGCCTCAAAAAATAGGGTAGGAGGAGCAGTTTTATGTTAAACTTCTCTCAAAAGCTGTTTTACTGTAAAATGGGGAGATTGCAGAGGATCACAGAATGAATTTATATGCAAGACTGCAAACAGACTGAACAACCTGAGAGGAGTTTAAACTTTCTATTGGACTGTAATCAACACAGCATATCTATTATCTGTTTACCCCTCCATTTACACTAAGCTCGTTGTTGATATCAAAGCAGGATATGCATACTATGTGCCTGATTCTTCTCAAATACCGGTGCAAATCAGAACTAATTCCATTGAAGTCAATGGAGTTGCACCAGTATTAGGTTGGTGAAAGTAACAGGAAAATCAAACCCTGTTTATCTAAGTTCATAATAATGCGGGTTCTGAACATACACTCTGCAAGTGGCCCTGCTCTGGATGTGTGATGTGTGTAGATAGTGGGCCAGTTCCTCACCTAACGCACAGAACTACACTGATGGAGCTATGCTGATTTACATTAGCTGAAGGTCTGTCCCAGTCCTGGATGCCTATGCTCTGCTGTCATTTGTAATCAAAAGCTTTTTCGGGGTTTCTTTTCCTAATGAGAACTTTGGAGCCTCCAAAGTCTGGAAAACTTTTTCCGCACGGGCTGCTTCATTTGCTTTTTCTGGCTAGCATGTCATTTTTCCCAAGAATAAACATAAAAAGTGAATAAATCGCTCATCTTATGATTAGATTAATAAATAATGGATAATCCAAAGTACAACTTTCAGACAGAAGAAGATCTATGTCCTCTCAACACACACACACATGCTTCATTTCCCCTATTTTATTTAAGAATGTTATATTGTTGGGGTTATTTTTTCCTCAGACGCTAAATATCTGTCACAAATCATGTTTACCACAACCATAACAGTACAACTACTATATTAGGCAATGAACTCCATTTGTTCAATATTTGGCATCTTTGCTGGTTATAATTCAACCCTATTTGTTGTCAAAGAAAACAGAACAGCTAATCTAAGCAGAGCAGATATTGTTATCAGGTAAAAAAGACTACTTTTTGGTTTAAAAAGACTATTTACTAAACTTTTCCCTTGGAAAACCAACAAAATCAAGTCCTTAAATGACCTGGCAAGGATGCAGTAGTCCTATTTGCTAGTCTGGTTTGTTCGTGTGCAGTTCTATATTTTGTTAAGGGTATTTCTGCTGCTGCTGCACCCAGCACATCAAGAATCAAACACAGCACTTTATTATCCCTGTATAACATCTCTTTCCTTCTCGAAGCATGAAGTAAATTTAAAGGTCATGAACATAATATATGCAGGTGTGCTGTGTGCACAATGCCAACTGATAAAAGCTAGCCAAGTGAGAAGCTGAAACAGTCTAAAAAGAAAAATCATGTTTGCAATACCCTAGCATTCTTTCTCTCACTTTTCCTTCCTCCTTTTGTTGTTCTTTCCCTCACCTGCTATGTCTTCTTTTAAACTGAGGCCCTGATTCTGCAAACAAGAGTCTCTGGGAAGGATTCTGCCTCCTGCTCTGGTGCCTGTACCATGACACAATGTACAGGAGGCATGAACCTTCCTGGCTGGCCAAAGGGAAAAACCCTCTTACATAGACATAGCATAGGACATACACAGGGGCTACTCTCAGTCTCCACTGTGTGTGTTGCGGGGTATTTGGGGCATGTCAGCAGGAGCACAGCTACAACACATAGTACTACTGCAATTCTGAGAAGCTCAGTGTTGCAAAGCTGTTCATAGGCAGCCCAGGTGAGACTGGTGCAGCTCCCTGATCTGACAGATTTCATGGGGGCTGCACTGACCCCTGACCAGCCTAGAATCCTGGAGGTGCAACAGAAAGTTGGTATGTATAAGTCTTCAAAAGACATAGCATACAGTCACAATCATTGACTGTCATAGGATTATTTTCCTGCCTAAAGTTATGCACATATATGTGTTCTCTCTTTCAGATGATATTGTAAATGAGAAGCAGGCAGCATTATCTAGCAAATTTAAACAAACTTGTTTGTCTGAGTGATTGGCTGAGCAAGAAATAGGACTGAGTGGACTTCTAGGCTCTAAAGTTTTTTGGAGTACAATTATTGTAACAAAAAGATCTACATTGGTAAATTGCACTTTCACAATAAAGAGATTGCACTACTGTACTTGTCTCTGGTGAATTGAAAAATACTAGTTCGTTTATCATTTTAGTGTAAATATTTGCAATAAAAATAATAATATAAAGTGAGCACTATACACTTTGTAGTCTGTGTTGTAATTGAAATCAATATATTTGAAAATGTAGACAAACATCCCAAAATATTTAATAAATTTCAACTGGTATTCTATTGTTTAGCTGTGCAATTAAAAGTGCAATAAGTAACAATTAATTTTTTGAGTTAAAAGCGTGAGTTGGAGTCTGGGGCCCTGCAGATTGACTTCCTGTGGCAGTAGAAAACAGTAATGTGGAGAGAGTTTGGGTATATTTCTCAGTGCAACTTATTTTATTTACACCCATGCACCAGTGCTGGACCAAATGTAGTCACAACCAGCATGTAGGCAAGCTCCTCTCTCAGAGAGCTTAGCTAAAATGAGCTCAGGGAACATCTCTCCACAGGATCTGACTCTGCCTTAAGCAATTAATGCAGAAAGCAAACTTCTTTGTGTTTGCCAGAGCTCCCACAGAGGGTTTGCAAATTGTTTATTAAGAAAACCCCACCAACAAGACCAGATTAAACATTTGCTTACAAAGAAAGAAAAAGAACTTGTAAGACTACATGTAATAGTGCCATCTGGTGGGCCCCAGTCGTTTAAAAATAGTAAACTGTACAACTGGTTAAATAGAGGACTGCCCTCCTGACATTGATTCTCTGCCAAAAAACGAAATGGCTGATACATGACTTGATCAATAAAGAATTAAGGAGGATAATATAATTAATGCCAATCAACATGGGTTTATGGACACTAGATCCTGTGAAAGTAACTTGATATCTTTTTGTTTGATGATGATGTAACATACTTAGACTCCTCTAAGGCTTTTGACTTGGTACCACAAGATATTTTGATTAAGAAACTAGCATGACACAAACCAACAGGGCACACATTAAATGGATTAAAAACCAGCTCACTGATAGGTCTCATAATTAACTGTAAATAAGAGAAGAGGAATTATCATCAAGGAAGTGTGTTTCTAGTGGAGTCCCACAGAGATCAGTTCTTGGCCCTATATTTTTTAACATTTTTGAATGACCTGAAAGAAAACATAAAATCATCACTGATAAATCTTGATGCAAAGATTGGGGGAGTGGTAAACAATGAAGAGGTCAGTTCTCTGAAAAAGAGCATTCTGGATCAGTTGGTAAGCTGAACATAAGCAAGTAGTATGTATTTCAATATGACCAAAGGTAAGGTCATACATGTAGGAACAAAGAAGGCAGGCTGTATTTACAGGATAGGGAACTCTACTCTGGGAAGCAGTGAGTTTGAAAAAGAATTGAGCAACGTGGCGGATAATTAGCTGAATGTGAGCTTCCAGTGCAATGGCGTGGCCAAAAGAGCTAATGTGATCTTTGGATACATTAACAGGAGAATACTGTATATGAGTAGAGAGGTTATATTACATCTGTATTTGGAATTGGTGCAACCACTACTGAACTATTGTAACCTGTTCTAGTGTTCTCAATTCAAGAAGGATTCTGATAAACTGGAGAGGGTTCAGAGAAGAGCCACAAGAATGATTAAATGATTGGAAATCATGCTGTAGATCGAGCTCCTTAGTCCCTCACTATATTTAGCTTATCAAAGAGAAGGTTAAGGGGTGACTTGATAACAGTCTATAAGTACCTACATGGGTAACATAAATTTGATAATAGAGGGCTCTTCAATCTAGCAGAGAAAGGCAAGATCTAATGGCTGGAAGTTGAAGCTAGACATTTGCAGATTAGAAATAGAGTCTACATCTTTTTAACAGTAAGGATAATTAACAACTGTAGCAACTTACTAAGGGCCATGATGGATTCTCTACGACTGGAAATTTTTAAAAACAAAATTGGATGATTTCTAAAAGATATGCTCTAATTCAACCACAGTTATTGGAATTGAAGCAGGAATTAATTCAAGTCCTATGGCCTATGTTATGCAGGAAGTCAGACTAGATGATCACAATGGTTTCTTTTGACCTTATCTACAAACAACAACATAGTATGTGGTGCATACATACTAAAGCTGTGTGAAAATACAGAACATTTATATGCAATATTTCATTTGAAATTGTTGGTCATCTTGCTATTTTACAAGCCAGAAATTCTGTTTTCTGCCTTTCTTCCCACCCCCCTCACCAAATATGCTCAATTTCACATCAAAATTTCATTGTTTTGGAGCAAACTGATTTTTGCCCCAAAACATTTCCAAAGTAGTCTATTATCACTCAAAAAAAATTCCATGGAAACCCAAAAAATATTATGAGGGTTTTGCCTAACTAGTTTTTTTTTTAATTTTAGAAAAATATTGTTTTGTTTGGAGGTTTAGCCCACCTCTAAGTGTACATGTGGAATGGTAGAATGAAAGATACAGTAGAAACCCGCAATACCACGCCCCACGATAGCGCGAATTCGCTTATAACGCGGGGCACGTGTGGCTCCCAATGGCGGCAGCAGGCGCTGCTTTGATGCGGCAGAACCCTGCAATACCACAACCCCATGTTTACCGCAGTTGATTTTTTTGGACCCCGATCATCGCGGTATTGCTGGGTTCACCTGTATATACATACAGAAATCTATGTATAGGGGCTGGGTGAATGGGATATAAGTGTGTTGAGCTGTGGGAAATAAGGATTTTATTTATGTTGGGCCAGGAGGTTAATTTTGTGCATCTGGGTCCATTTGAAATGTTTAGATGTTTTTATAAAATCTGTAAGCTGCCTACTATATAGCATTGGTGCTTCTGAGTGGGATTTTCTAATGTGCTCAAAAATGGCTTAACTCTGTCCCCACTGAAATCAATTGTGGGGTTTTACCGTAGGTACATGTAGGAGCTGAGTTAGGCCCATGCAGAATTCTTTGAAAATCCCACCTGCTATGCCTGCTAGGGCACATTGCAAAACTCACCTGAACACAAAGCCATTTTCTTTCTACATAGCAGTAACTGAAGGAACGTCTTGTGATTCAAAAAAAGCAACAAACTAAAACAATAGAAGAGGAGAAGATCTGTTTCCAGCCTTGGGCATGCACACTGGCCTGGTGTCCTTTAACTTATAGAACCCTTGGATAGTATATTTTACAAATGCAGAGAGAGAGAGAAACATCCACGTTTAAGCATTCATTTTTGATAAGGGCGGGAGACATTTTATTATAGTAAATATATAAGTGAAAAGCCAGTGATCTGGGCTTTGGGGAGGGAGGAGCCAGGGAGAACATTTATTCTTGCAGCTCCCTCTGGGCCAAATACTTAGTTGACTTTAGTGGGAGTTTGACTGAGTAGTATCCATGCCCATGGTCCTCCAATCAAATCTGCAGGGGGCAACTTTTGCATCCGTGCAGAGCCCCTTAGACATTAACAGGTTATAGGGCATAAGGCTCCCCTTATATGGACCCAGTTCCTGGACTGGGGCCTGAGTCAAGACTTCAAGCTTAGGCCCCACATTTGCACATCTGTCTGACAGCTCCTCACTGCCGCCATTGTGAAGTTGGTTAAGGTCTGAAGCAATCTGCCAAGAGTGCAGATCCCAGAAGCTGCTTGAAAATGTTGTGCTAAGAGTGGGTTGGTATAAATTCATATTTACCAATAAATCTGCTTCTTTTTAGTGGCTTTTTAACCTATAAATGTAGACTTGATTATAGGCTGTTAGAGTGCAGGATGGAATCATGAAACACTGTCCCAGTTTAACCTGCTAAAGTGGATTAATAAAAACAATAGCATGGTTCATAAATCTAGCTTGTTTTGTAGCTGCTGTGATCCTGCTCTATCTAGGACTCTCCATGTGGCCCCCAAATATAGTTTCTGGAAGTTCTTTCTGATCTAGAGGTACTCTGGGTGTAAAGTAGATTTCACACAGAGGATCTTCTGGTAACATATCACAAGAGGCATGTTTTCATTCTCCCCCACCAGAAAGCCAAGATTCAGTTTCTCTTCTGTCCAAGTCAGATTAGCTTCCCATAACAGCACTCACCCATGACAGTCAGCATAGTGTTTTATTCCATGACAAATTGAGGCCTGTGAACTAGAACACTAACTTTTGGTACTGATTGCAAGGGGTGTTCAAAGAGTCGGTAGTATTTGGATCTGGAAAGAGGCAAAGCTGATACGTATATTCAAGCTGTGTATTAGTTTATATGCATATATATTTCCTCTTTGGTCAACCCATAAGTGATCTTCTGGGGAATTTATAAGCATGAAATACAACCATTTCACTTGCAGAGCATAAATAATATGATATAGAGTTTTGTAATCCTCTACTCTCTTGCTAGCCAGGAGAAAGCAACTGATAATATGTCTTACATCTAAATCTTCTTCTAATATACCTATTCACGCTGTTTGATTGTAAAAGTATGTTGTAATCTACCATGAGAATAAATGTAGTTTTTGAGAACATCTTGACAGAAGTATCACACTCTTTACTTTCTATAACAGCACTTAAAAAAAGACGCTTAGCTCCTACCTTAGTCCAACTATTTGGAAAGACTCTCCTTTGGGGTCCTTAAAAGAAAAAGCTTTGGAGGGAGGGGAAATCAATCACAATTGCAACAATTGTGATCTGAAAGAAGGAGAAGGAGTGAGCTTCACCATTATTGCTGCCATGCCCACTATCTTCTGGGATCCTGGAATCCAGTTATCGTTGGGCCTTCATTATCCTGATCCTGAAAGATGGCCTGACCACACTGTGCCAAAAGAGGGCCTCAGATGATGTCAACACCTCTACTGGCTCCAGCTGAATCCCTAACACAACCTCGGATGTGGGATTTTATCGGCTGCCCCTGCTCTGCCCTTTATGTGTCCTTTTCCTTCCCCACCATCTCTCTTCTCTTTCCTATGCCTCTCCTTTTACCTTCTGTTTAATAAGATTCTGGCTTAGCCAGCAAGACCGTATATTTTACAGCACTCTTGTAAGCCTGTAATAAAAGCACCAAAAGCAATACCCTTAACAGCCTGACACTGCTACAAGTTTGCTTGCAAACAAAAGTGCACACCAGAGGGAGGAACTGTATTTTCTATCTGTGCTGTTCTTTTCTCTCCCCTTGTGTGTGTGTCTTGTTTGTCTTCTAGGAAATGGGATTGGACTTTAACACCAGCTCCAGCCCAGCTCAACTACCTACCTCTCTTTTCCCCAAAAAGGACAGCTACCACCATTTTTAATCTCATCTAAGTGACTGCCAAATGGGAAAGGAGGTTCCCTTCTCTCCAGATAAAGGGAAAGGGCACAAGGAATGCTATTAAAATGAAAGCCTTACCTGATACTTTACAATTCAAATGTTTTAACTGTTTTTCCTTATTTTCTGTATCTTAAAAGATATTTAAGGATGTGTTTGCCATGGTGCTAAGCAGGCTGTCATCTCTGGATACCAAACCCCCAAACCTGTTTAGCACGGTTTAATGTTAAACAAGGACAGGGTCAGATCAACACCTTTGTCTCTTTGGGCCCATTTATTCCAACACCCAATACAAGACATCCCTCATTGCTCTCAGTCTCTTCCCTGAATTCCATCCCCACTCACCCCTGAATACTCCCCATATTGCTCATACAACCTCTTCAGCTTTTCATCTGCTCCTCACAATCCCTTGTCTCCTCATCGTGTTCTGTCTAGCTTCCTATATATAGAATGGCAGCTATTTTTTCTTTGATAGTATTTTCAATGACACCAAAACCAGACTAAGGCTTAGTAGCCATCCTACTAGGGGCATCCTCACTTCCACATGTGACAACTACAGTGTAATGGTAGCCATCTTCCCTGGCTTTAACCATATTAAAGTAAAAGGAGTTGGCAGCCATTTTGAATAAAGGAAATGTTGCAAGATTGAAGTCAGGAATAGGAAAATCATGTGAAAGTTTAAAAACCCCAGATATTGTGAGCATTGGCATCACATGTCATACACACACATATCATAAAGATAAATATGATCCCATTTGTTAGAGACCTTCCAGTCTTTTTCTGCCAGAGAGGCTCTTGTACAGTCCTACTTGTAACAATGGCTCCAAGATAAGAAATGTCCTGCAAGTCTCTTGAATGCAGCTCTGGTTTTGGCTCCAGTCACCATGGCAGCAAGAGCCGGCCTCTTCATCAGAGGCTTGGAAAGTTGTCCAGAGACTTTTCAAAAGAATTAAAAGCCAGGGACTTTAACACCAGCCATTAAAAGCCATTGGACTTTTCTCCAATGTGAGGGGGAATACAAACTGAGGAACGGCAGCATTGAAGTTTGGGAGACTTAGATAAAGCTTCAATGGAAATGGATGGCACAGCTAGAGCTTTCAGATTATTGTCTGCAAAATGCAGTCCTTGCAGCAGACAGAAGGAACCTATGACCCTGCATACTGCCTATGATAACTCCGAGGAAAACACCAGGCCACGGCAGAGAACAACATACAAGAGTGAAATGATCCTTATCAGGACAAAGGGATTGATCCTGCCCTTGGAACAAGCATCTGGTCCAGTGTAAGTAAGATAATAATCAAGCACAATATCTATACTTGTAGGCCTACCTCCCTAACGTTGGGACAGGCCTGGGGTCAGAACACTGATTTTCACAGTTGCAGAAAACCTATGACCAATTCCTATTGAAGTCAATGTAAAGACACCTATTAACATCAGTGTGAGTTGGATCCAGTCCCTGTTGAGCACTTTCAAGTCAGTGGGAGTTGGAGATGCTCAGCGTCAGCTCTATTATATTTTTTCCACAGCAATTTGACAAGAACTACAGAACAGCAATGGCATGCAGAAATAAAATTTGTAGCAAAATCAAACATGCAAAGTTACACTCATTCAATCTTTATTTAAATTTGCACAAATGCTATAATGGGGAACTCTTATACACTCTAGGTACCCATGACATAACTTAAAAGTGCATCGGAAATAATACTCTAAAAGCGCAGCAGCACAATTCAATATGACCCACCAGTTGCAAGGTAGGCTACTTGAAAGCTCAGATCAACCTCCCCTCCCAACATTCCCCATATCCTCTTTTGCAAATGCCTGGGGAAATAATTAGTTATATTAGTTAGCATAGCTATGGTAGTTAATTTTAACAATGTTCTTATATTTGGCCACATCCAGTATCTCATGAGTCATAAATCTGGGAAATCTCTAGTTACTTTAATTAAGGAGACCTAATATATATTATACACACACATATACACAAAAACACACACTTGAACAACAGACTTAGAAAAAACATTTCAAATACTTTTTCTTACTTATCTGCACAAAAACTCCCCACCACACATCAGTTATGGGGGGGAGGTCTATTCCACCACCTCCAATGCACACATAATTCCCATTAACACTAACAACAGTGACCAAGGAGAACACAACCGGCCTGTCAGATAAAGTGTGAATTATTTTCTTTTGTTTCACATAGGGTGGTGGTGTTCTTTACATGATTTCTTTTTAGATGCAACAGAAAGAACAAGACGCCTCTTACCTTGATTAAAATAACCAGTAATGTCAAGATTTTTTTTCCATAAACTAGATCAGTCATAAGGAGGGTGTAGAGGAGGGAACTGAAACACTTTTGCTTCTTGTGTCACTTGTCAAGTGTTTTAAATCTAGAGATTTTCCCATCAAATAGAAACTAAATCCACTTGTTTGTTGCCAGGGAGGATGGGTCAAGATGCCATTTTTCAAAGTGTGTAAAGTCTTCATGGTTCATTTCAAAATAATATTTGTTGAACTTTTGTGGCATTCTTTTGGAGGAAGCAAGATCGAGCTGTGTTAGTCATTATTAACTAAGTAGCATGTCCTAATCCCTCCTAGTTTGTGTTTATTCATGCCTTGCTCTTGGATTTACAGTGTTAGCTCATGGAAAGAAAAAACCAGTCCAAGTGGACAGAAAGAATCAGACTTTCTATCCCTAGGCTTAGGGTCAGGTTTGGATATTTCTTTGGGGGAGCCTCAGGAAGACTTACCTCAGTTCTGATTGAAACCCAGATATACAGGCAAGGGGGAGAAGGGATTAACACAGATTGTCCTTCAGCTCTCAGTGCTGGAGACAGAATAAAGAGGGCTAAACCTGAAAGATGGAAGCTCTGAACTCTGCATGACCTGCAATATATGAACCCCATCCTGCCAGGTGCCAAGCCAGGTGATCTTGCCTTCAGTTGGAACACAGAGGCCCTAGGCTTCTATTTAATACAATAATCACTATAGTGAGCACGTCAAAAGGCTAACTAGATATGTTTGAAGGTTGAAACTTTTCTCAGACATTTGCCCATCTTCACGCTCCAGCCCCCACCCCCACCCCATTCACCCTGTGCTGTATTTGGCATCTATTTTGTCTGCAGTGGGCTTCTGGAAGATTGTAGCACTGCTCACTAGGTTGTATGTTGAAAAGTTGGCAGTAAATGACAGAAGGACAGTAACTATGCAGCAAAGGTTAAGAATAGAATGTAAGCTATGCTTAAAATGTTCCCACCAGGTCCCTAGTTCCTTATTAAGTTGTTTCAAAGGCTTCTTTTATTCCCCATCTCTCCAGATCAAGTAGACTGATAAAGAAGGTTTTATTATTTTTTCTCACCTGATGGGAAAGAGGATCTACTCATTGTAAGAAGCCCTTTTGTTAGAGTTGGACATATCTTTTTTGTTTCCTCATGACTTTTACAGGCTGTAACCTTGGGAGAACAGAAGAACAGTGCTGTAGATTTGTCATGGGTCGCAAAATTCCATCCTGGTGCTTGGGGAAGGGAGGTAAGACAAGGAGGTGGTAAACAAGCAAGTGAATGTGTTGAAAACCTGCCTGTGCTTCTCCGGTTCAAGTGATCCGGTCAGTGATAGATCTGGTCTGAACCACTGCCATAGAGGAGGAGGGTGAATGTGGGGAAAATGAAAAACCAAAGCTTGTGGAGTATAATGAAATCCTTTTGAGATAAAAAGTGGCATCAAATATTACATAGGCAGAGATGCTGACAGTAATGATCTGTGTCCTGGAAGAGACCTAGTCTGTGTAAGACTAATATGCAGCTTAAAAGCCTAAAGAAAACAATAAAAACCAGTGCAATGGACAAAGCACTAAGCCCAGGTTTTTTTCTATGTCAATAAAATGCAGATTATTTTTCAATCTGCCAAAGACCCAAGAGGAAAGATATCATAAAATTTCCCACATATACTTGAAGGTGTTATGAGATATTTAGAAGATAATTTTATAGTGAGATATCCAGAGCAAGTGAGATGGGATGATAGCATTTGTTTATTAAAACCAGATCTGATTTTAAGTTGTTGTTTACATCAATATTTTGCAAAGCTCTGAAGAGCTACAAGGAAAAAAATAAAATCAGTTTTGTTACTTACCAAGCTCCCCATTTAGTGCAGATCTTTTATTTAATAAACTGGTCTTTACATTATTCTTAATTCACCAGATTTCAAATAAATAATTGGAATAAATCATTTAAAGTCCATTTTTGCAGTGCTTTTATTTTTGAGTTCTCAGGGTCATATATTTCTGTTGTACACAGGAGATTTTCATCAGGTGAAGGATTAAATGCAGAATGAACAATAAGTACAGTAGAGTCTTCTATGGTGAAACTCTAAAGCACATGTAATAAAAATTCTTTCCTGTCACCACAACTTCATCATTCACTCGCAGTCATATCCCCTTGGACATATTATATGCTGATTCATATGCCACCCCGTTGCTTCTATGTTACTTCCTAAGGTAGAAGTCTGCACTGAATTTGACCCAGAATGCACATTCCACTCCACTAAAGCCTTGATTGCGGAGTCTTTGTACACCCAACTTCCACCCATGAGGATTCATTTAATCACAAAATAGATAACTTGATACTCATCTCTTACACCTTTTTGACACCAATTTAACTATTGAATTCAGTGGTGTTGCTCCTGATTTTCTCCAGTGTGAGAGCATAATCAGGCTCTCTGATTTTAGAATATCATAATCCTGGCAGCTCTTGTGCTTTCAAAGCTAAATTTTCATAGTGCCTTCAATGCAGTCTCTTATCTCGTGGATCAACAAATGCAGGGATAGAGATTTGGGCCTGCAATTCACATGCTTTTGTGCCCCCTCCCACAACAAGATAACACATAAACTGCTTTGGGGCATGTAAATACTTCAACATGCAATTATGGTCATGCAAATTCAGAGAACTTGAAAGTTTGGCTCCCATAATGTAAGAAATAATGGTCATCTCTATTTTTTCCTATTCAAAATGCGTGTGTGTGCACGTATATATTGATATACGTAATGTGTGTGTAAGTTTCAAAGTTGTTTGATATTGAGAATGTTGCAGAGTTAGTTCTTGATTTATTGTACTTGTGAAATGGGAGTAATGATTATTAACTGATAATTTTCATACCGTTAAACAGAACAATACCGTAGTTATTTGTGATCAATCTTCTTACTAGTCCCAAATGTGTAACTAAAAACGCAACCTACACAGTTTTTAATTCCTATGCTTACAGAATAAAAGTGGTATCCAGCCTTCATTACTCACTGTTAGAGCTCTAAGGAGATAATGCAGTGCCTTTAGTCAACTGGTGAGCACTTGCGCACACAGTCACATTGCAATCTAAGTGAATGCCCACCAACATGAGTAAGAGTTGCATAATTCATCCCTAATTCCAAATGTAATAGGACCAGAGAGAAGGCTGTCACTGCACTAAATAGATCAGATTAGAAAATTCCTCTCAATAATAGATCTAGCAGGCGTGTGTTGTGGGGCAAGGTGTTAATTCTGGAGGACAGGCAAACAATTACTTGCTAGCTAAATTAGACAGGAAAGAGCAATGCCTTATGACACAAATATGTCTTTATTGCCTCCTGGTCGGAGCTCTGCTTTAAGCCAGTGTTATTGATAGCATCTGCCTTTGCTCAGGGGACACATGTCAGTGCACAGGCACATATGCTGAGTCATGAAAAAAAAGTCATTCTCCTCCTCGGCTCACCAATACCCTGTTTACAGGAGGAAGGTTTAATTTCAGCACTTTCAATTTGGAGTGTAATTTGGAAACATTTAGCTCATAAAAAGTCTTATAATTCATGATTTGACCTTAGCTTGACCTGAACATTTTGTTAACAAAGTACCCTGGTAATGTTTTGAGCAAAAGAGCGGGGTTGGTTGTGTTGCCAAAATGGTGCTTGCTCCTAAAAAGGGAAAGTTTTAATTCTATTTTCAAAAGCAATGTCTCACTCCTAACTATATAAGGAAATGTCATCAATCAGTCCTGGAAACAGTGTGTGTGCCGCAGTGGCTCTAAAATAGCTTGTGTTTTTGCATTCAGTGTAACAAATCTTACCATAGCATAGCTTACAGCAGAAGTCTTTGGCTATGTCTAGTTTTTCTCCACTGATTCAAACAGATGTGAATAGAAAATGACATTTATTACCAACAATGCAAGAGTCATTTTATTTAGCAATCAGATAATAAATGTGTAAAGTAATGAGCTGATCAGAACTGAAACGGAATAAACAATTTTTTAAAAAACAAAAGTCACTCTCAGTTATATTTACAACAGAATCCTAAAACTAGAGATTTTAAAATAAAAAATAATCCATGCTGTTTTTCACATTACCCTTCTGTTTCCCCTGTTGTACTGTCATATTTTTGCATTTTAAGATACTTATTTTGTTTATACATGCTTTTTATGGCACTTATATCAGGGCCATCTGGACACCTAACATTTTTTTTAATTAATTAATTCTACGTCAAATACAGATGCACTAACAATCACGCATGACATATCAGTGTAATAATATTGCATCAAATACGTGTGGGTATATTTTTGTACAACAGTGTTCAACCAAATACTTGCTTATCATTTAACAGAAAAGAACACTTGACTATGTGTTATCTCACCTTGTGTGTTATACCTACCTGTGTAATTTGCAAATATATTTACCTTTAAATCTGTCTACAGGAGACAAGTAGTTTTTCTAATGCATGATACCAGCAATTAGAAGGTAAAGAATTTCACCTCAGATTTGTCAAATAAACTAATACCTTTATAATTTAGTGGCTGCAACCTTCTTCTACTGGCTCCTTCTTAATGCTATATAATAGTAATATAATCAGAAACTCTGAGCTTTAAAAAGTGTTTGTTTTTTACTGTGCTCTCAATGTCATTAAATCAACTAAACAAGGAAGTGAACTCCACAAATGAAACTCCTTCACTGAGAGCACACTACAGATAGTCATACAAATTGGAAAGAGAAATATCCTAGCTGATTTCCACAGCTACATAGGATACAGAAGAAAAAGGTATTTCTCACGTAGTTGAGGTCCCAGAGCATTTAGTGGTTAATAGATTGTAGCCAAGGTATACCTCCTTAATAAATTCAACAGCATTTAAGATATATTCTGCCTTTATGTGGAACATAGGCAGCAGTGAAAGTAGCAACTGAATTGTGCTAAATGTACAGTGATAGAGAACTGCTGTATTTAAGAAATCCTGCACCAAGCAGAAGCAGAATCATAAATGTTGTACCATGCAGACTTAGCTCAAAAACATCATGTATTGGACAGTAGTGGGTGTGGAGCATTATTTAGTAGCACCTAGAAATGATTTTACATTATCTGTGTATTTTGACTTTAGGTGGCTATTTGTAGAGATAAAAATGTAAAAAAAATGTGTTGAAGGATGACATTTAACTTGTGTCATGCTGGCTACATTATTTGTATGCATTATTGCAAATACATTGCATTGATTTAATTTCTAGATTTTCAGTCATCTAATTTATTAATACTTCTCTGTGGGAATGACAGCAGTTTATAAGCTTCTCAGAAGAAGTGTACTTTAGTGACATTGTCACAGGATCTGTGCCCCCTGTGGTCTCTCTGGTCTCAACAAAGGCCTCCACACAGTCTTAGTGCTGCCCCATGTGTCCTTTATTTACAAGGGTGTCCTTGTGAAACCATCTGTGCACCCCACAACAGTGACCCCACAGTTCTGGGCTGTTGGCCCCTCAGCCCCTAAGGTGCCTGTCTCACAGCCTAGAGAGAGCATCACAGCCTTCCTCTCCCTGCCTAGGCCCTTCTTCCCCACCATGCTGACCATGAGTCAGCGTTTTTATACTGCCTCCTGATCCCAGCTGCAGCTGTGGCCCTTTAACCCAGCCGAGCTCGCTGCAGTAACCCTCACTAGGGCTTTTAGCTCGGCATTCTTACAGCTAGGGCCAGCCGCTGCCCTGGAGCCTCCTGCCTGCAAGCAGGGTTTATTGTGCAGAGGCAGGGCACTCGAGGGGTTTTTACCCCTGCCCTGCCACAGACATGAAGGAAGAGAGGAATGGACGGGGTGAAAGTAAGACAGTACGGGCCAGTATGGCATACCGGTAAAAAGTGGCCGCCGGTACCAGCCCATACCACCTTACCTTAAAGCGCTGCCACGGCAACACTAAGTGTGCTGCCGTGGCAGCGCTTTAACATTGCTGCCGTTTTTGCGCCCCTCATCAGTGGCCCTGCCGAGTCCCTAGCAGCAGGGCCGCTGACAGCAGAGCGCAAAAGGGGCAGCAAGGTTAAAACAGGATTGAGCCCTTAGAAGTGGTTCTGTGACACCAATCAAACTGTTCTCTCCTAGTGAGACTTTGCCTCTTAGCAAACAGCAAACTATACATATCAGTTCTTCTAACCCTCAGGTCCTGGGTTCAAGATCTCTTTGATACCAAGGATAATTGACCTGTAAGGGTTGAAAAGGAGGAGCCATAAACCCTCCACAGGATACGTGTAACTTTTGGTTCACTTATGTAACAAACCACTGAGCCCAAACTCAGGAATATTTTGGTGAGAGTGGTTACAAGGAAGGGAGAATATCTTGTTTGTTATGAGCCTTTATATTTTGGGGATTCCTAAATCTCTTAATTGATTTGTTCCCTCTAAATAAACAGATCAATCCTATTGACCTTACTAGAAAGTAGGATCCAGCAGTCAGATAAGAACTCATTTCTGCAATTAAACACCAATAAGGATTTCTTTATTTAAAAATTCAGCTCTTTTCCAATTTTCTAATGCCCAATTCTTTGAACAGAGCTATGCAGCAAATCTGTATAAAGGTCAGTTCTGCAGATATTTTCATGTCCGAGGAATATTATCTGTTATGTTAGCAAATATGATTTTTAAAAAAGAAAACTTCAGAAGGGATAATAAAACCTCAAGTGCTGAGGTTGAAGCCAATCTAGCATTTAAGAGAAGTCTCCTCTGGTGAGTAGATTTTCTCTACTGTGTAATTACTGGCACCTTCCTCTGAAGTTTCTGTTGCTGGCTACTGTTAGTGACCAGGATCTGGACCAGACAGACGACAGATCTTGTCCAGTTTGCCAGTTCCTTTATGCCTTATAACAACATTATAACCAGAAGCCTGTTTATGTGACTGGACTGTTCATTTATATATATATAGTGACAAAGCTCTGTCCTTATCTTTGTGGATCCTGCATTTCCTGGCGGATTTTTACTAGCCTCAGTGGCTCACTGTGACCCTCCACTGAACCCTTCTCTCTCTGGAGACAAGGTCACAGCCTATTGAGCCATTTTCATCACAAACCAGTGAGGAGAAGCTGTCCTTCCTGGCACAGTCTCTATTGTCTCCCAATCTCAGAGACTAATTAGGGGAGGCAGAAAGGGGGGAGCCCAGGCCCGCCCTCTACTCTGGGCTCCAGCCCAGGGACCCTAATAGTATCAGCTAAGATGGCTGACCTTTTATCCACAAAACACAATACAATTCCCTGGGCTACTTCCCCACAGTAATCCCCACTTCTTCAAACTCCACTTCACCCTTACCTCAGGCCTCCTTCCTTCTGTATGATAAGTTGTCCACCACTCAGTCTCACCAACAGCACAACTTCCTCTCACAGCTCCTGACACCCACAGCCCACCTGACTAACTGGGAGGTTTTTATCTGGATTCAGCCAGTCCCTGATTGGCTTCAAGTGTCCCAATTAGGCTAGCTGTTTCTACTCCTTTCTAGAAGGTTCTTAATTGGCCCCAGGTGTCTTGATTGGCCTGGAGTAGCCTTTGTTTGGCTATCCAGGGAACAGGGACCTGCACACCCTGAGACTAATGTACCTGCCTTCCAGCACTCTCCTATATCCTTCTGGTCTGACTCTGTCACATATCCCTCCCCCCTGCTCAACACCAAGGGGTTGGGCAACTTGGGTTGACATACAGTGCACCCGTGATAAGCCATCTGCGTTGCCGTGGCGACTTCCGGCTCTGTGTTGTATGCGGAACTGAAAAGGTTGAAGGGATAAGAACCATCTAGTCACTCTCGCATTTTTTTCCTTATTCCGCTGCATCCATTGGAGAGGTGCATGGTCCGTCACAAGAGTAAATCGCCGGCCTAAGAGGTAATAACGCAGTGTCTCCATGGCCCATTTGACAGCAAGGCATTCTCTCTCGACTACTGCATACTTCTGTTCTCTTGGGAGCAGCTTTCTGCTTAGGTAAAGGATCGGATGTTCTTCTTCTCCAACCATTTGTGACAGAACCGCTCCCAACCCCACTTCAGAAGCATCTGTCTGTAGAATAAATTCCTTGTTGAAGTCCAGGGCTATAAGTATAGGATCATTACAGAGGGCTGTCCGAAGGTCAGTGAATGCCCTCTCTGCTGCATCAGTCCATTTTACCATGTCTGGACCTCGGGCCTTCACCAGGTCCATTAGGGGACTTGCCCTAGTGGCGAAGTGGGGAATAAAACGTCGGTAATAGCCTACTACACCTAGGAATGCACGGACTTGCTTCTTTCGGGATGGCCGGGGCCAGTTTTGAATTGCCTCTAGCTTATTAGTTTGGGGCTTCACTACAATATATCCCAGGTATCTAGCCTCTGCTAGCCCTATGGCACATTTAGCGGGATTAGCAGTGAGGCCAGCCTGTCTTAAGGTGCACAGTACTGCTTCGACTTTCTCCAAGTGTGTTCCCCAGTCTGGCGTATGGATAATGACATCATCTAGGTATGCGGCTGCATAACTAGTATGAGGGCGCAACAGTTTATCCATGAGACGCTGGAATGTGGCTGAGGCCCCATGTAGCCCAAAAGGGAGGACAGTATACTGAAATAGCCCATCTGGGGTGGAGAAGGCTGTCTTTTCTTTAGCTTCTTTGGTCAGGAGAATCTGCCAATACCCTTTTATCAGATCCAATGTGGTCAAAAATCGGGCACTACCCAGTCGGTCAACCAGTTCATCTATGCGTGGTATGGGATATGCATCGAATTGGGATATTTCATTCAGTTGGCGAAAGTCATTACAGAATCTCATGGTTCCGTCAGGTTTAGGCACTAGAACAATTGGGCTGGACCACTGACTATGAGATTCTTCAATAACCCCTAATTCTAACATTTTCTTTACTTCAGCCTTGATTTCTTCTCTTTTGGCTGCTGGAATTCGGTAGGATCTCAATGTTACCTTGGCTCCAGGGATCGTGCGGATATGGTGATAGGCCTCAGTCGTCTGCCCCGGTTTTGTAGAGAACACATCTCGATTGCGATTGATCATGTTGGCTGCCTCACTCTTTTGGATCGGCGTCAAGTCTGGAGATATCCTTACTTGCTCGTGTACATCACCTTCCTGGGGAAGGGTCTCCTGGGTGACTAAGCATGCCTCTCGATCATGCCAAGGTTTTAGAAGATTCATGTGGTAAATTTGCTCCGGCTTCCGACGGCCGGGCTGCCGTATCTTATAGTTCACCTCTCCCACAGCTTCGATCACTTCATAGGGTCCCTGCCACTGGGCCAGTAGTTTACTTTCTGCTGTGGGCACCAGTACCATCACCCGATCTCCAGGTTGGAACTGCCGAAGCTTTGCTTGGTGATTATAATGGGTTTGTTGGGTCTCCTGTGCTTTCTCTAAGTGTTCCCGTACAATGGGCGTAACTCGGGCTATCCGATCTCGCATCTGCAGTACATGCTCAACTATGTTCCTTCCAGGATTTGGCTCTTCTTCCCAGACTTCTCTGGCTATATCCAGTATGCCCTGGGGATGGCGCCCGTATAGTAGTTCAAATGGAGAGAAACCCGTGGAGGCTTGTGGAACTTCCCGGATGGCGAACATGAGGTAAGGCAATAGCATATCCCAGTCTTTCCCATCACGGCTCACCACTTTTCTAATCATCGCCTTGAGGGTTCTATTGAACCTTTCCACAAGTCCATCTGTTTGCGGGTGGTATATAGAAGTCCGTAAGGCTTGTACATGGAGTAATGAACAGAGATCTTTCATCAGTTTGGACACAAAAGGTGTACCTTGGTCAGTCAATATCTCCTTGGGTAGCCCAACTCGGGCAAAGATCTGTAGTAGCTCCTTAGCTATTGTCTTAGAAGCTGTATTGCATAGGGGAACAGCTTCTGGGTACTGGGTTGCATAGTCCAGAACAAGTACATGTTGGTGGCCCCGAGCTGTCTTCTCAAGGGGTCCTACCAGATCCATGGCTATGCATTCAAAAGGGACCTCTATTATTGGAAGAGGTATTAAAGGAGCCTGCAAGTGCGGGCGAGGACTATGTAACTGACACTCTGGACAAGAGATGCAGTATCTTCGAACATCTTCATGCACTCCTGGCCAGAAGAACCTCCGCAGGATCCGTGCCTGGGTTTTCTCTACCTCTAGGTGTCCTCCAAATAGGTGACAGTGAGCGAGGCTCAGTATGGTCTTTTGATGTTTTTTTGGCACCAGAAGTTGATGTATCTCTTGCTCCTGTATTTGCACCACACGGTACAGGAGATCTTTCTTCACGATAAAGTAAGGTTCTGGACCGCAGGCCTTCCCATCAACGGGTATCCCATCTATCTCGACTACCTCTTTTCTGGCATTATCATATCTAGGGTCCTCTGCCTGGTCCCGTCCGAAAGACTCTCTCCCAGAACTAA
The DNA here is from genome assembly GCA_007922305.1 of Dermatemys mawii. NCBI lineage: Eukaryota > Metazoa > Chordata > Testudines > Dermatemydidae > Dermatemys > Dermatemys mawii. Next base: position 66,871,979 of record ML677333.1, on the reverse strand, counting down.
CGTGCCTGAGCTCCCAGGGGCTGGCTCCTGCTTCTTCCAATGGTTCATCGCCATCACGGCTGGGGGCAGCCTCTGGCTCATTTTCTGGGGTGGAAGTTTCTCTGTTGGCTGCTCATGTCCGTCTGCCTACTAGAGCAGTTTTCAGACCCTGGGACAGGATCCGGGTTCCTAAGGCCTTTGCGGCCTTCCTTTCTTTTTTAGTCTTCCGGGTCCTTTGGGAGGCTGAGAACAGATCCTCTGAAATTTCAGCAAACATTGGGGGTTGACATTCCCCTGGCAGCAAGCTGCTGTCCTCAGGGTTCCCACTTTCCTCCAGCCTCTCTGGGGGGAGTAAATTATCAAACCCTGGATAGTCCCTCCCAATGACTACAGGATATGGGAGTTTAGGAACTACGCCCACGGTCACCTCAATGGGGTTCCCCTGAACCTCTAACTCCACCGGGATGGTGGGGTAATGGCTTACAGCCCCATGTACGCATGTCACTGCTACGCGTTTGGCTTGCAGCAGCTGCCTACTTTTTATCCGGTTACCCGATGTAAGGGTGATAGCACTCCCAGAGTCCACAAGCGCTGTAGTCTCTACTCCATTTATCTTCACTGGTCTAGTGTAGTTATGTGGGGCTAACGCAACCCCTGCAAGGTGGATAAGGGAGCACAGGACTTCCCAATCCCCAAAGTTACATTGCATAGGCTCTGTGGTGTTGGGACACTGTGCTGCTATGTGTCCCCACTCCCCACATGCATAACATCTATACTTGCTTCTAATTATTTCCCTATCACAGGAATTAGGGGATTTAGACCCAAGGTTCCCCCCACTTAGACCAATCCCTTCCTTCTGGGGTCCCCCATGGTTTTCAGCCCGCCCCTTCTTCCACCTAGGATTTCCTGGGGTTTTGGTCACCCAACCTTCCGGGGTTAGGTTCGGGTGCTTGCTCCAAAAGGGGCCTTCCTTAGGTAGTCAGGTCAACTCCCTGGCTGTCATCCGTCTTTCTACCAGTGTGATCATCTCATCGTAGGTGGACGGATCATTCTGGCCTACTCATTTGCAGAGATCTGGTGGCAGTCCCCGCATGTAATGATCTATGACCAGGGTCTCCAAAATCTCATTTGGGTTGCACACCTCGGGCTGTAACCACTTCCGTGCAAGGTGTATGAGGTCAAATAGTTGGGACCTTGGGGGTTTATTCTCCTGGTACTTCCACTCATGGAACTTCTGGGCCCGTACTGCTGCTGTTACCCCTGCTCGTGCTAGGATCTCTGCCTTCAGCCAGAGATAGTCAATGGCATCTGAGGCAGGCAGGTCAAAGTAGGCCTTCTGGGCCTCTCCGCACAAAAAAGGGGCGAGAATGCTAGCCCACTGCTCCTGGGGCCATGCCTCATGCTGAGCAGTCCTCTCAAACGAGAGGAGATATGCCTCAACATCATCTTCTGATGTCATCTTTGGTAGACAAACAGTGGCCCTCAGGGTTCGCATCCCATCAGACCCTCGGGGCTGGGTGGTGAGGATCTTTAGCTGATCCACTACCTCTCGCAAGAGGGCACGATCTTGGATTGCCTGGTTCATCAATAATTGATTAGTTTCCTGCTGAAACCGCATAGACTCCTGTTGTGCCTTGGCCTGAACCCGGGTGGCCTCCTGCTGGGCTGCCGTGGCTTGTATCAGAGCTCTTATCACCTCCTCCATTGTGGCACAAAACAAATGGACACCCAACCGACCAAAAAAAAAAAATTCCAAATCCCCAGTGCACTATTTTTTTTTAACTTCTTTCTTCTGCCACGCTGTGTATGATGATCCCACCCCTGACACCAGTTATGACAAAGCTCTGTCCTTATCTTCGTGAATCCTGCATTTCCTGGCGGATTTTTACTAGCCTCAGTGGCTCACTGTGACCCTCCACGGAGCCCTTCTCTCTCTGGAGACAAGGTCACAGTCTATTGAGCCATTTTCATCACAAACCAGTGAGGAGAAGCTATCCTTCCTGGCACAGTTTCTATTGTCTCCCAATCTCAGAGACTAATTAGGGGAGGCAGAAAGGGGGGAGCCCAGGCCCGCCCTCTACTCTGGGCTCCAGCCCAGGGACCCTAATAGTATCAGCTAAGATGGCTGACCTTTTAGGCACAAAACACAATACAATTCCCTGGGCTACTTCCCCACAGCAGTCACTGCTTCTTCAAACTCCACTTCACCCCTACCTCAGGGCCTCCTTCCTTCAGTATGATATGTTGTCCACCACTCAGTCTCACCAACAGCATAACTTCCTTCCACAGCTCCTGACACCCACAACGCACCTGACTAACTGGGAGGTTTTTATCTGGATTCAGCCAGTCCCTGACTGGCTTCAAGTGTCCCAATTAGGCTAGCTATTTCTACTTCTTTCTAGAAGGTTCTTAATTGGCCCCAGGTGTCTTGACTGGCCTGGAGTAGCCTTTGTTTGGCTATCCAGGGAACAGGGACCTGCACACCTTGAGACTAATGTACCAGCCTTCCAGCACTCTCCTATATCCTTCTGGTCTGACTCCGTCACAATATATATATATATATAAAGTGAAGGGCCCAAACCCCAGTATGATAATACTCCTGAAATTTGGGGAATTTCCCATTTGAATATCTCTGTTTGCCCCATTATAGGCGGACCAATATCCTGGAATCCAAAAACCCCAAATTCCTTCAGCTCTAATCCAAGATTTGCTCTTCAGATTCATCTTTGATTTAGATTTGTAAAGTTTTTCATGTCAAGGTAAATCAATTCCTTGGTTAAAAGTGGATACTTTATTAGGCCTCATGTTTTCCTCAAGGTGTCCATATGTGTGAGCTGATTGGAAGAATGAAGGATTTTTGGACTCATGATCTTAGTGCTCAGGCCAGCAACTGAATATCATTGTGATGAAGACTATTCCATATATAATTAAATCATGAATTTTATTCTATCTAGTTTTTTAGATCATTTTGCTAGGTATGTGGTAGGGTGTGTTATCTGTGATGAGAACAAAACAGTTTCTATGGCCGCATACTATGTTTCTTTATTCTTTAACCATCTTACTCCTATACCAGTCAGAGACAAAAAATTGGCCAGTCACAATTGAATCATTATATTGGTTTCTTCTTTTTATTATCAAAGAACTGCATGGAAAACAGTCACTGATGAAGTCCTGTACTGCCTTTTACCCCCGACACACTTAAAACTTTCGGATTCTCTTACTGCAAGCTAGCATAAAGGAACTGGTTTCAGCTCCACAATCCAGACAACACACCACCTCCCTCAAGTGGCCAGTGAGGTTAATTTTCTGCTTCAAGAGCTGATGCTTGCCTTCCCTGAATGAATTCAGCAGTGTACAGGGTTATTCTGGTATATCTAAAAGCAGGCTTTGTTATTTTTTTGTTAGAAGATCAGACATTTTAAACCATTCTGTAAAAACACATTTTTCAATGGTGCCAAGAGATAAGGTTCATAAAAATCCCACCACAGACATGAGGTTGGGTGCTATTTGGTTTTGGATGAGAGGACAGTGAAATAGCCAACTTCTTGTGGTTAAGTTGAAATAGCCGACTACTTGTGCTCAAAGGCACTCTGTTACAATTACTTCCATGAAGAGGGCCATAGAAGCAGACAGACTGATCACCCACTGCAGTTTTTGGAAGGATAATGGTGTTAATTCAATCTCCTTCTCAAATTCTAGTTTGCATAACTACAATCTTACTTTGCTTAAAACTCATTCCATATTTGAATATGATTTTTACTTCCTGTCCTAAGATGTTAGAAATGAACCTGTGGAACTCTCTGCTACAAGGTATTATAGATGTAAAGAGTTTAACAGGATTCCAAACAGAGAATGAAATATTTATATAAATTAGAGTTATCATAATGACACTAGCTAAGATAAATATGTATAAGGGGATATAAACCCTCATCTTTCAGGACATAAGCCAATCACTGACAGAATTAGAAAACTTTCCCCATGGTTGTGTTATGATGTACTAGTCTATTATGGAGGTGATGGGGTTACATCTTCTCTGGCTCTTAATGCAGGCTGCTGTTGGACAGAATATGGAGAGGCAGCAAACGTACAGGAAACCTGATTAACAAAGCATTGCACGGGCTTGGGAAAAAATCAGTGACACAAGGCAATCTGCAGTTAAACTAGTTAGTTTAAGAAATACAATCCTTATGTTTCAAGGCTGAGTCAATCCGCAGCTGAAGTCAAGAACAAAGTGGCATAGTATTGCACATTCAGCCAAATGTGTTGTGGGCATGTTTTGCTTCTGCTAGAAACAGGATACTTAGCTGGATACTTGGTCTGTTCTGGGATGGTAATTCCTATGTTCCTTCAGGCAGTTGTAACTGAAGTCAGGCTATTCCAGTCAGTTCCCTTGACATAGGCCTTCTAACTAAAGTCCCGCCATCTAGCCTGTTTTATAGTGTTAATGAAATAGTGGTGGGAAACATTAAGAGTTTTCTTTCATGTCAGAGCATTTAGTACCCCAAAGTAGAGCTGTCTTCTTTTTTCACCTGAAATTTTTGAAATGCACGTTTTTTTACCTAGCTCTACTGAAAAGTTTTTGAAGGAGGGAGGGACTTTATATCCTCATAGCCTTTGGCTTTTCTGGACAGCCCTAACAGGTGTGAAATGAGATTCTCCTTGCCCTTCCACAGGCCACAGAGGAGGCTAGATCATCTGTTTGCAGAATTCTAGTAGATTTAGCAAAAAGGGAATTATTTGTTATTTGCAGATGTGATACATGACACAAAATTAAGGACATTAATCCTTCTGCTGAAGTTTCTAGATGTGATGAGAGGCAGACCAAGGAGTTAATTTAAATTACCTTTCAGAATTATCTGAGTTAATTTTTTGTTAAATAGGAGCCAAAGACTCGTTTCAGTTTTCTGCAACGTCCTTTTATCCCATAAGTCTCACATTAGATCTGCTTTCATTCATTCTGGTTTCTAAACTTCCTTCAAAAATCAATTCTGTGATATTAAACATGAGTCAAAACCAATCTCCCCCCACATTCAAACACCCCAAAATTTTGGAGTTGTCTGAAATCGAAACTCGTATCTGGATTGCAGGTTGGGTGCTAGAGCTCATGTCTTCATGATTTCATACCAAAAAAAAGTTAACATCTGATTTTTTTCAACTTTCTAGTTCATCATGGGATTGATTTACTAGAGTTTCTGGTAATTTACGGTACATGTTGTGTTTTCTCCATTCATTTCATAATCTTCCAGAGATGAAATTCAAGATTGTACTCTAATTGTAACAGGACAGTTTCTCAGACAGATGACTTTCCAAGTAACCTACTCATTCCACTTACTTTCTCATTCCCTGAATATATGCCAGAGGGTTATGTGATGACGGATATGGGCCAACATTAAAATTTATATTTGTGACCTGGCACACAGATGAAAACACAGAGTATGACTGAGTGGTTTTTGAAGCCTTAGTCCCTACTAAAGTGTGCCTTTGCCAAGGTAAACCTGACATTTTAAGTGAAATTGCTTTGCATACGTAGTATGGAACCTGAGCTCCACGTTTATACTGCGGTTTCCTTCTAAAACGTAGCTACTGCCTGACAAGGCAGGGTAAAAGTGCAGTCTGGGGTCCCCTGTACTAACATTATTTGTTCTACTTCAGCAAAAAGTAACACCAAGACTATCTTTGAAAGAGCAGACCATGCAAAAGGACTGAGACAAATATTATTTGAGAGTGTATATGCACTAAATCAAGCAGAGATGCTAAATTAAGAGACTAATTCTGCATTCCTTGCCTACCCAGGAAACTTATATGCAACAAATACATAATCAGGCACTACATTTTTAATGATATCTCATTTTCTTGTAAGTTAATCTTTAGTATAAAAATAATTGTTGAAAGATTGTTGTGTCATATTATTATACCCAACATTTTAAAGAGATTTTAGCACTAATAAGCATTTCCTGTTTTCCTTCATTACTGATATTACTAAAAACAATTGTAACCCTTCTGCCCATCAGAGTTGGCAGCAACAAGGGCCGGGTTCAGTATCCAGGGGTTCCATTCCAATAGCACAATACAAAAACCGGCTCGAGCCCCCACCCAGTGACCTGGGACAACCATATACCACCCCTCTGGGCGTCTGTAAGAGACAATACTTCCCCTCTCGCAAGCACAGAGTCTGAGTGTACCAAAGCCTTTTAATAACAGGGAGAAACAATGTGGCATTATATTGGGGAAACACCACAAGCAAGGTTAATAAACCAAACCATGAACCAGAAGCCCCCCTCCCAGCAAATAGGCCGTGGCCTTCCCTTTGGCTCTTGAGTTCCACAACCCCAAAAAGTCACTCAATAGTCCCAAAAGTCCAACAGCCCAAGAGTCTCTGTCCTTGGTCCGTGCAGAGTTCAAAAGTCAATTGGCAGAGTCTTACCTCCAGCCTGGGTGGAGATGGAGGGTAGGGCACGGGGCACCTTACGTGGTCCGAGGCCGACTGCGCCGCCTCTCCGTGAGGTTCCGCTGCAGCTCTCACCGCAATCGGCTCTGCTCCGCTGGCTGTCCTACGAACCGCTCTGCCCGTTGATCCGCTAGCTGCTCTGCTAGCCGACACACAGACTGCTCTGCCGCGCCGGTCACTCTGCCCGCAGCACCCACGCCTCTGCTAGGTGACAGACAGACAGCTCTGCTGCGCCGGTCACTCTGCCCGCAGCACCCACGCCTCTGCTAGGTGACAGACAGACAGCTCTGCCGCGCCGGTCACTCTGCCCACATCACCAACGCCTCCGCTAGTCGACAGACAGCTCTGCTGCACCAGTCACTCCGCTAGCCGTCCTGCTAGCTGACACACAGACTGCTCTGCTGCACCAGCCACTCTGCACTTTTTCCAGGTCCCCCCTACTTAAGACAGCACTCAGTGATTTCTTTAGCTCTTAAGTGATTTCAGCTCACAGTAGGGGAGCCTTAGTACAGGTGCACCAGTGAGCCCAACGCAATTGTCAGCTTAGCAGCCTGGAACCAGGCTCCTAATGGAAGCAAAATTCAATTCTGACATTCCACAGTGGAGAGAGGCAGGGTGCAATAGGCCTGGGACGCCCTCAGACAGAGCCCTCACCAAAAGGTATAGACACTTGTCCATCACCTCTCTCAATCTCACAGTGTTCTGAAAACGCATGGCCCTTGCCCAGTGAGTGCTACCTAGATGATGGCGAGTCCCTCCATCATAACAAGGGCCAAGTACATGTCCATAGTCCTTCATTCACATAATCACAGTAACATCACTTTATCATTCCTGCCCCAATAACATAGAAACTGGGGCTCCCTCATCAGCCGAAGTGGCCATGTGGGCTGCTGTGGGCTCAGGCTAGGCGCAGTGGGTGTGTCTATGCAAATTGATCAGCCCCAGACTTATTTTGCAAGGCTCACTGCAATTCCCATAGTTCGCCACCAGATGTCAGAATATATCTCATTCCTGACACTGCTTACACAATGAGTTTAGTAATTAAAAAGACAAAAAAAGCAATTATGGAAATTTAATCCTCTTTGTCACCCCCATTCAGCAAAACACTTAAGCACATGACTTTAAGTACATGCGTGTCCAAATAAAGTCAGTGAGATTACTCAAGTGTTTAAAGGTAAGCTTGTGCTACACTGCTTTGCTGTATTGGCACCTAAAAGTATCTGAGGGAACATTTGTCCATAGGAGTGATACAGCATAGATGGGAACAATGCAAATTTTCCTCAGGCTGCACCACCACCACCACCAGACTCTCTGTCTCAACCAGCAGACTTAAACTTCCAGTGCAAAGAAAGTACTTTGGTCTCCATGCCCATCAACTCTCTGGCCTCTCTGCCAGTTATTGGGGTGGGCACCACGATAAGGATACTTATTTACAAAGAACTAGAGCGAGCCAACCAAGCTCTGTTCACATAGGCCAGGGAATAGTCTTCAGGTAGTACGTAAATTTGGTAACTACTGACGAGGTCTAGAGTCAAATGGGCAATACGGATGGTAATTGAATTACAGATCAAAAAACTGTGTGTGTGAGAGAGATAGAGAGATAGGGCAAAAGAAAGGAATAGGAAAACAGAGAATATTGGCAAACGCAGCCATTCCATGACCCAGAATTGTAACCAGGGTGGGGCAAGCACGGCAGGTACCAAGGTTGCAGAGTTGCAGGGATGGAAAAGTGGGGCCAGAGGTGACATGGGGGGGGGGGCACAGGGTCTTTCCCCCCTCCCCGATTTTTTAGTTGCTCCTCCCCAACCCAGACATCCTACTGAGGTGAGTCAGGGTGTGGATGGGGTGTTCCCTCCCTGACCTCCTCCCTGTTTCGGGCACCATCATGTGGGGCTGGTGTGAGCCAGCTGATATCACTAGCCTGTGCCTCCTGGCATTGCTGGCACAAACTGACTGACATTGCCCCCCCCCCCTCCACAATGTTTCTCTACACCCCTGCCAGGGTTGAAAACCTCTGTGGGAAGGTCATGAGTCCCCAGAACCCTTAAATTGTGCCCCTGCGCTATCAACAATTGCCTCTGAATGGTGACCAAAAAAACAGTAGGGGCACAAATATATTTGCTCGCCCCGAGCACTAAAATGCCAAGTTACAGCTCTGTCTTGATCTGCCATTTTGTTTCTGCTGTGAGAACAGAACAGAAAACATGCATGTACTCCCCCCACTGCCCATCTTCAGTGCTTAATTTGTGCCTGGGCTTGCCAGGACTGAGCCCTGCCAGCTCTAGGCTTGGCAGTTCATAGCCCCAGCACCTCTGGGCTTGCTGCATCAATTATAAAAGTGAAAAAAAAAATTCCTTGAGCCCCAGCACCTAGTTGCTTGAGCCCCGGACCTCCTTCATTACAAATTAAGCACTGCCCACCTCATATAACTATACTGGAGCCTGCACAATTTAGCTCCAAGCATCTGAAACTTCAAAGCCCCCGCAAAATGATGTTTGTAGACTTTATCCTAAAACTGGGCACTGAGATTACAGTGATACTGTGCAATACTCCAGCGCCTTCAAGCAGCGCTCTTCTTCCCAGGATTCTCCCCTCCTCACTCTCCCCAGCACTGACACTCTGCCCACAGGTGTCTCCCTTGTTCTCAGATCAGGATGGTTTCTCTTGCTTCTAACAGCCACCACTTCAACCAACATCTCTCCAAAGTGTGAGGGAATACCCCAACCTATGTTATTCATGGCTTCTACCCTCTGCAACTGACACGCACCTCACACACCCCTGAAATTGGGCTTGATACTTTTTTTTTTAATTCAAGTTTTATAATAACCAGGGCTCAAATTCCCCAGCTTTTAACAGTTATTTTCTTCAACCTACCAAGGCAGCCCAGGGTCTCTTGATAATTTTCTCCATTCTCCCAGAAGAGATCATAGAAGAGTAGAAAGAGACATGCTGTAGATAATCCACTTTCATACTAGCACTGAACACTAAGAGCATGGATGCACCAAAATGAAACACACAGTTTCTTTTTCATTTCAGTTGACTAAACACCTGAAGGGACCTAATATTAACATTCAAGCATCTGAGTCAACCTTGAAACTAACTCATTCCTTGCAAGTGCTGCACGCCACAGAGAATATGGGCCTTTCATTCAAGTTTAGAGGTTGATCTGGACTTCAACCACAATTCCAGTCAACTAGAACAGCCTCCCTCAGTCGGCTGTAACATTTTCATAGTGCAGTGGAATCTACTAACACTGAAATATTTTTTCCAGAGTAGAATTTAAAACAAGAGTGGTCATAATTATATATGTTTTGGAAATTGGAAAAATCATATGATAGGAAATGTGTGTTTCCTGCTTTCCATCACATTGATCTTCAGGTTACCTGAAGAGCTCACAAGGCTCTGAAAACGTTTCTTCTTCATTTATTAACCATATATATTATTGAAGTTCAGATGCAACTGCCCAGAAATCAGAAAGCACAATGATCTGCCTCTCTCTCTGTCTCTTTCTCTCTCTACCTACCTATCAGTAATTTTACTTCAGGAATATTTACCTTTAGAAGGTGGAGACTTCAAAAAAATGCCATAGTACTGCAACAGCAAACAAGGAGAAGAGCAGGTGCTAAATATTGTTCATTTGATATACCACCTGTAGAAGAATCGAACTGTGACGTCCTCAGTATGTACAGGAAGTAGCATAAGTCAGTTTCCAGGTACCTACATGCTCAGTGGAATTCCAATCTCAGAAGGGACATTTACAGTCTGACACACACACAATACATGTCTCATGTTTGTCCTACAATGATGCTATGAGTTACAGTAGATTTTAAACACAAGAGGATTCTAATGGTATTTTGCTGATGTTACTAAGCTGTAACACAACCCCTATTCCGAACCTCATAGACTGATTAATCTGAATTTATTTTTATTGACTAGTAAGACCAGAAGTAGCTTTTGGAGCATATCTCACACCTGCACTCAATCTTCATGGCAATCTTTTTCATCTTTTTTTCCCTTTGAAGATCCATGGCTCTTGAGAATTTTCAATTTTGGGGTGGGAGGGGGATAAATAGAATGAACTGCTGCAAATAAAGGCCCAGGCCCACAATATGTTCATTAGCTGAAGCCAGCACTCAGAGAGGGTTGAAATTGGAGTGTTGGCTAAAGTAACGTAAAAGTTACAGACGAAATGATCAATTATGCAAGCTGCTGGGCACACAGGATCAGGCTTCAAGAAAGCCTGATCTGCTCCCTTGAAGCCAACGGGAGTTTTACTACTGACTTCAGTGGGACTTATTGTGTGAATAATAATTACTTGTGTGAGGATCAGGTGCTGAGTCAGGGCTGCTGGAACAATTTGTATAGTGGGGGTGCTGAGAGCCATTGAACCAAACTTGTAAACCCTGGGTATGATGGAAACCATTTCACCCCCAGCATCCCTAGGTCCAGCACCTTTGCTCTGAGTTCAATTGTGTGTGGAATTCTGAAACTTGGGGGTTTTTGTTTGTGTTTGCTTATTTGCTTAAAGTTCATCCTTGGGAAAGAAGAGCATCCATTAACCTAGCAATGATTCAGGTGAGGTTCAAGTGAAGCTGAAACACACATGTGCATACAGACACACGTAATGTTTCAGCCAGACTGTTACGAGGTTTTGGGTTTTGCAGTGATACAAAACAGCTGTTTGGTGAGATCTGAATTTCTTAGCTTATTTAACTCCCTGGAGCAACATTTTAGAAGAAATACAAAGGGCATCTTTTACTTCAGCGCTCTTTTCTTTCACACCAGACACTCCAAAACAGAACAGGTCACTGACGCACTGGCAATGCTAATTATACAACAGTATTGTTTTGAAAATCTGGGGAGATAGGAGAGGAAGGTTAATGTGACATTTTCCCAGCAAAATCATACTTTTACCCATCATTTGATTTGATACAGTGGTTTGCTACAGTCAATTGTAGAAACTGTTGCTAACAGACCAGAAAAATCTCTCACTATTCAGGATACAAATAATAAAACAAATGCAAACTGTAAAGAACAGGCTATTGAAATCTAATTTAGTAATTTACCCAGACAAATAAATTGCTGCCAAAAAAATTATTATCTAAACGTCTTCTCTTGTTATGAACAGGCACTACTTTTAGACAAAACACCTGAACAAAACAGGAGGACTGGCAGCAAAACCTAGTTCTAAACATTCTTTCCCATTACAGTCATCTGACATAGGAACCTTAGAACATGTCTAGGATTTTGAGTCTAAGCTGTTGTGCTTACACAACAAAGAGTTCCAAGCAGAAGCCAGCGAATGGGAGGGAGAGAGGAGGGCTATGAAAGAGGGAAGTTCTAGAACTTAAGTATGCTCACTACACTCCAGCTTTGTGTAAAGCCTTCCCCCATAGAGATCAAGATCTGAGGGTGAGGAGAAAACAGGCTAGAGACAGTGATACTGAGCTGGGGGTGGCCAGTCTCCTATGTGTCATCCCCCACTAACCTCACAAAATTTGGGGGCTTAAATTAGTGTTGACTGTTACACGCTATAAATTAGCGGAATGCTCCCGCTATGTTGTGAGCTTCTCAACTCAAATGGACCCGGGAGTGGGGGAAACAAATAGTTGGGCGTGCAGGTCTTTTAGCATCTATAGATGATCTGCAAAAGGAGGAATTTTCATTCTTTCCTCCTCCAACCACCTTCCCTGAGAATCACTGGCCCTCTTCTCCCTCACAGTCTCCTGCCAGGGTTCCAACACGGAGAATAGAAGTGACAGTCTTCACCCAGGACAAAATAGCGTCAAATGCAATGGAAACCATGGGAGAGAACAGCAAAGCTGAGTACATTGGCACAGCAAAATGTCTGATAAAAGTGGCATAATTACATACAAAATGCACTGAAGGATATCTGCTACTCTGCTTGAGACTACAGCTACTGGGGAATGTATCTATGCATAGGCACAGATACATATTCAGCTCTTTTATATAGCAATCCAACATGCAGTTTCCACCCTTGCTTACCTGAACTATAATAACTTGAGGACTATTTGAATGGACTACCTTTACTGCAATTTATTCTTGAGCTAAGCCAAAATATTAACAAAGTGATAGAAAAATATAACTGATCTCCTTGCAAGACAGGACCTCAAAATTATTGCTTGCATAAAGCATTAAATAGCATGCAATTGTGTGTCTTTCATAATGATCAAGATACTTTTCATAACATTTGCATCTTGTTCAGCCCACTTGCCCTACATTGCAATATCTTTGATCTGCTATTTTTTGGCTCACATAATAAGAGCAGCCTCATCCATGGAGGAGAGATTATTTTGTGGTAAAGTCTCTAAGGTGCCACAAGTCTTCATTGTCTTATCTACTATAAGTAAATAACATACATTAACTGAAGAGACAAGTCGACAACTTTCAGAATAGAATGTGCAGGGAGTACAGGTCAGAAAGATCTACAGAAGGCTGGCTTATAAGACCGTGGACCTTTCCCAGTTCATCACTTCTTTCAGACCAGGACAGAAGCATATTGCTGGGGTGGTAGGCTGTGTGTGTGTTGTGGGGGTGGCAGGGAGCGGGGAAGCTTGCACTGCTAATGGTGGTGTTTAATCCATTCTTTAAATAAAGACAATAGAGTGTGGGTTGTGAACCAAAAGGTCCTGACCCTCCCTCCAGTGGTGAGACATCAGTATAATGACCATCCTTTATGGCTAGAGTGTATGTATGTGCATTTCTATTGTGGCCTGGGGTGAGAGTCTGAAAAAGGTTGAGTACCACTGGAGTAGAGGTCTTCAAGTCTCCTGCACTAATCATTCCAGCATCTTTAATGAGCGGCAAAAAAATCACTTTAAAAAATAGAAAGTGATAACCTACACAGAGTATCCATGGATCATTTGTATTGCTGACAAGCACATAGAACAGCCAGTCTTCTGAGAAATATCCAAAAGGAATCGAAATAATTAACTCCAGCTGTAGACTGTGGGCATCTACCCTAGTCCAAGTACAATTCTTTTTTAATCTTCCTTCTATCAACATTGTAAACCTCCACTTGCCAGGCCTAGTCATTCCAGTCTCTATACCCTGACAAGCCTGCTACTAGCAACTGTATTGCAAACGTTCTCACCTATTGGCTGTAGGTAGACAAGTCTATTGAAATCCAACCAATCAGTAAGAAAGTGGGTGAGGACTGACATCATCTTCTGCTTCTGGGACTACTCCCAGGCATAATGTTAAGCAGATGCACATAAGCATTTTGCTGGATCAAACCAGAGCACTTAGCACTTTACAGGATCAGGCTCTAAGTGCTTAGCTGTGACAATGATAAACACAATATTAGTAGATGGATATAATATAGGAAACACTAGTGACCATTCATAGAGATGCAATTAAAATTATTTAAAGTTTAGTGGGTCAGACTCCTGGGAAAAGACCAATGGGCTAGACTGATACAGTCTTTAAAAAATGGGGTGGGGAGACAGGTGTGGTAAAAGATCACTTTCTAGCTAGACCTTTATGCTTATAACAAATTAAGAAGGGAATTATTCACAGGCTGAGAAGGGTGTAGGACAAGAAGTATTAGCCTGACACAATGGAAGGAAAAGCTAAGGCTAGCTATTGGGGTAAAGTAAAAGTGCTATCATTAACTGTAAAAGCGCCATCATTTGAAGGTGTTTAAGAACAGGTTACATATGATATTATAGGACACGAAGTAGAGAGTAGTCCCACAAAATGCAAGGAGCTCTTTTCCAATGTGTTGTTTTTCTGGCCATCTATGTGTTATGTTATACAAAACACATGGGATCTTTTATAAGAGGAAGGCAATACGCCATGTTTATTTAAAATACAACAGCATATGCATTTCAGTCACACAGACACACATCATCCACACAGTCCTGTCAGTTGGTGTTCATAGTTACCAGTCTGTGGTTGTAGCTTGAGTCAGTCAATCTAATGGCCAGTTAGACTGAGCACGAGTAAGGAGCTGGGCTCCTGTCGATCATGGTGCGATGCTCCTGAGGTAGTGGCAAGACGAACCCAAAGTCTCATGGCAAAACACCCTGTTCTTATAGATCCTTTTCTCTGTTGAAGTCTATGGATTTTGCTGTGTCAGTTTATGGCAGGTTAGTCCTTTGATTGGTGTTATCATCTGATGTTAACATTTCAAAGGTTTCCTGTCCTGCATTGATTTGATCTCTTGTCTTTAGGGGTGCTAGCCTTCACCTCAGGGTCGTCAATTTGCCCTTGCTCAATTATGGATGCACATTGATGATTCTCTGGTGTGGATAAATCCTTTTCACCCCTCCTTTCTTGACCATTTGGTTAACAGCGGATGGCCTTTACACCTTATCTCTTTCTGATGCATGCATTCCACATTCACACAAACTTTCACAGAAACTTCAAGGTAACAGAATTCAGAATACATTGTAAATTAAATAACTGAAATGATTCACATTGGCTTCAAGTTCTCAACATTTCTCTAATCTATTTATCATCGTCACAATACAAAATCCTGTCTCTTACTAACTAACTATAACAAATCCTGTCTCTTGATAACCATCTATAATAGAAGGTGTTAATTGCAATGCATATTGGAAACAGCATCCCAGTCATAGATAGTCATTCCCTTCTGTTCCTCAAAAAGGGTGGCTGGCAGAATGAAATCAAAGTTTACATCAATTCTTATTGAACAATTATAAAATTCAATTCCTATATATGGACCAAATATAGGTTCTACTGAAGTCAGTGGCAAAATTCCTATTGACTTCTATGGATGCAGCAGCACTATGATTTAGCTGTGTACAATTTCAGTTAAGAAGTCTATGAATCACGTCATTCTGCCATTGGCAGCTGAGAGCTGAAGACAGCAGGATAGGAAAAGCACAACTCAACCGTCTGGAAATAATTTTTCTATTAACTTTAAAGAAAAAAGGAAAGAACATAGCATAACTTATAGTTAAAACTGTTCTTTCCTGCTGTAGCTCTATCACTAATACCTCCTTATGTGATTAAAACAGAAAGAATCATGAATGCCTCATTTACTGTTCATGATTTGTAGGACCAGCCCTACAAGCCTTACCTGCTGTGAGTGAAATTCACTCCTCAGCAGAAAGCCTTCTCTGCTCTATGTGCCTCTTACTCCTTGTTTTGAGAGTAAGTCAGGAGATCAAATGGTGCCTTGCCCTTTTGCTGGTTGTCTGCACAGGGATGAATTTCATCCATAAAGAGTTCCACTAGCTTCAGTGGTGCCACTAGGGAAGATGAGCAGAGAGAATGGATGCAGGATGGGCCCCATGTTGCTAATTTAATTTTTGCATCTCACTCAACTTGAACTTTTGAACTGAAATGGTTCCACACTTTCATTCCCAGCCATTTCATTTACTCATTCTCATGTACATAACATGGGTTTGAAAGTTTCACATCACTGCAGGGTAAAGATTACAGTAAAGAGTGTCTGTGTTTAAAGGGAAAAAAACCCTCAAGAAACAATCCTGGTCATATTAGGTTCTGACTAAGAAAGAAAGAAAGAAAGAAAGAAAGAAAGAAAGAAAGAAAGAAAGAAAGAAAGAAAGAAAGAAATTTCCCCCCCAAAGATAACATCCTCCAGATCATTTTTCTGCTTCTCCCCTGGCATGTCTGTTATTTAACACTGATAACAAATGTATGAGGGGTGTTAAGATTGGAGCTTTCCCTCTTGTAAGAATGTAAGCATAGGTCTCTTTTTGCAGGTGACTTTAGCTTGAGCCAAACTCACTAAGCCAAAGTTGAACCATTAGAATGTGGGATAAAATGTTGACTGCAACAGTACAAAGGAGCAAACTATTTTTTACCTAGAAATATTTGTTTTTGTTCTTTTGTGAAGACATCCAGCCAAGAAAGGGAGACTGAAATGGTACCACTCCTTGTAAATCTCTTAATCTTCAAGGTCCTCTTCATGTCTGTGGCATGCGTCTCCCAGTAATCTTTCCATTTAATACCCATAATCCATAATCTCTCCTTGTAATACCCATAATCCTTTGATACTATGTGGAGCAGAGTTCAGTAGCTTCCCAGGCCAAGACATTTTTAAAAACAATTTATAAAGTTAAACAGAATTTCCTTTGCCCACCCACAAAAGTTAAAGCATTTCTATGAGTGCAGTTCATTTCCTAAAGTTTCCACTCACGCAGGTTTTCTTACTAAAAAAGAACATTATTGTTTTGGTTATACGATTGCCACTCAGCTCTTTAATAGTGTCCTGTTTTGGACCACTTGGAAGAAGTCTCTAAACAAATTCATTTCTGTTTAGAACAGTCTTTCTACCTCACTCCATTGGTTTAATTATAAGCCATTTTGCCACACTGCAAACATACAGAGTGTAAGAAAGAAAAAATGCAGTTACGGTTTCAGCTTTCATAGTCCAATGTCATCCAGAGTTATTTACCTGTTGCACTGCAAAGTGGAGCAACAATTTGTTCATTTCCACCAGCAATGTCACACCTTGAAGACTGTTAAAAACACTTCTGGGAAAATCAACTTAGAGCAATCAAACACAAAAAAATTTCGCACACTATAACATTCTGGTAATTCCCTTTGTTTAAACACAGACCGGCAACATAGAGGTGAAAACTTCCTTATCCCATTACCAGTTCTCTGAGCCAGCCCATCCCTATGACAAACAAACTGATTAAATGAATAAGAAGACATATGGAAGGATATTAGGGCCTTGTTAGAAAAGAAGAGATGCCGTGGGGTAATAACATTATAACTGGCATTGTCTGGGATATTAAAATCTTAATGTCCACAAGAGTTTCAGGAAAAAAAAATCGAAAAACCTAACAAACAAACAAACAAAAAACCACTTGAGCATGAATTAAATGTAAGAAAAAAAGACTGTATGAAAAATCAGGAGAAATGTCTTTACATTTAGACTAATTACTATATGGAAATAGACTACTGAAAGAATTAGCAAATGCTGCAACTGTGGACAAAAAATATTATAGTCTATATAAACACTAGCTAGAAGAGTAGCATGGCCTTCTTCCATCTTGGAAGGCTGTTTTACTAAAAGAGAGCAATGAAAGATCAGAGCATTTTTAATCAGCATGAAAGGAGAAAATCAGCCAAGAACAGCAAAATATGAATATTTTTAAATGGGTTTTAAAAATCTTAGGTCTTCTAGCCAAGCTGGAAGTCTGGGATGTCTGGTTACCTTAGCATAGGAGGAGAAATGTAACTGAATTCACCCTTTGGCGGTTGGGTCAGGAGAGTCTGATTCTAACAGTGCCTGAACTATATGAAAACAGTTAACATTGGAAAATCATAGGGCCTGCACCTTGGTGTCCACTTAGGAATGCCACCTGTTTGTGCTGAGTGACACTGTAACACCATGATACTCAATCACACTTTATAACATTTTATCTTTCCCTCAGATTTTGCAGCAGTGTCTGAGGATGTTTCCTCCCCACCCTCATTTTGGGAGACTGTGTCTGAAGATATATATCAAAATTATTAAACTGATGAGTTTCCTTGGAATGGAGAAAGTAATACTTGCCACACCACAAAGAGTTTGTGCAAGATATAAGTGTTAGAAAGAGAGGCAGAGAGCTGGGCCTCATTAAAAGAGTAGGTTGTTAAAAGGAAGGTGTCATGAGGCTTCTTGCTTTTTCATGTGCCCCCTTGTGGCTGAGCATTTAACAATGGCAGCCTTGCCTCAGTTTCCCTTTAGGCATCAGTTCCAAAATGTAGCCTACAATGCTTGGTCTTTCTTTATGGCCTCAGCCCTCTGGTTAAGTTATTTGAGTCTCTCCGCTTTGAGGGTAGAAAGGGGCCTTATCTCAATGGTCCCAAGGATCCAGTGATTGGCCTCAACAGCTAGTTCTGGGGCCTGATGTCCCTCTCTGCCTACTCCACCAGTAGAGAAGCAAAGGAAGTTAACACAGGAACAGATATGAAGTCTAAAACCTGAGGCTGCTGGCCAGGATCTGGAGCTTTGGCAGTTCCCTGCTCTCCCGAGGAATGACCCAGGCCTGCCCTCTGCTCTCGGTGCCAGCCCAGGTACCCTGCATTAGGCAGTCAAGGATTGTTTGTTTAGGTCCCCTGCATCCACCCTTGGCGGCTTCTGACATATGGCCTTTCAAGTGTCTTCCATACACCACCATTTCCTGGATCCCTGTGTCTGAAAGTTGATTTCTCTGGATGGCTTCCCCATCTGATGGTGTGGAGTTTACCTGTGGTGGATCCCAGCCTCTTCAGCAGCTAGAATGCTCTGTCTGGCTTGCAGCTTTTCATCCTATTTGTTGCTAACCAGCCATTCAGCTCCAGCCCCATATGTTGTATACATCCACAACTACACCCAGTGGACTTTTGTGGTGAGTATGGCATTACTAGTTAGGGCGTCTCACAGAATGCAGGAATTAGCCAGGTCACTCAGACCTTCAGGGAACCCGAAAAACATATAAATCTAAATTTAAAGTGAATCACACGCCAAAAATCTCTCTCACTCTGGGGCCATTCAATATATAATTTCAATCAGATGCATTTCTCTTAATACTATTTGCAACTTCAAAAAAATACAAATATAGTCCTTTTATTGACCAGCTATTTCCTCTACTGAAATATAATTCTGATATCATTTTGGATGTTATTTTAAGATGGTCTTAATCTTATATTGCTTATTAAAGTTTGCTTGGCTGTCATTTAAAGTTCTGTTAAAATACAAGTGGATTTTTCTTTCAACGAGAAATTTTCACTAGTTTTTTTCAAGACACAATCTCTCCTCTTCTTCCTTGTATAATGGTTTATGTTTTCATGGGAGAGGATCCCAATGCTTTCTCAACAGAAAGAGAGGCAGAGAGCTGGGCCTCATTAAAAGAGTTGGTTGACTGATTGATTTTAAGATCTTTAAATGACCTCCATTTGAGTAAAGGGTTTGGGCATAGGAGAGAATAAAATTATTCAGATTGATCCCTCTGTATACCTTCATGTTTATGGTCAAGTTAAATATTCTAATACAAAGTACCAGATGGAAAATTACCAGGGTAGTCTAGGATTTTTAGAATTCCATGTATTGTTCAGGATTGCATTAAGTCTATACCTTCAAGTGTAGTGAGTGGGAGAAGTATGTTGCATTTCACACAAATCAGCATAAAGATGGGTCAAGAGGGCATTGTTTGGATCAACGTTACATTTAGACTATGGTTCTGGGTTTCAGTCTGAGACTAAATCAGAACTAAGAATAATCTTTCATTTGGTTTGGCGATTTTGAATCCAAAACCAGAAGAGGTATAAATCTTTCCAGAAAAATCATAGACACAAATGGTAGAAAATAGACAGTCCTGCAGGTTTGAATCCAGGAACTAGATCTCTGCTCTCAAAATTTAAAAGGTGCTTCAATTTCACATTCTGGTTTTTGTTCTATTTCTAATTCAAACCAAAAGGATACATGATAATTTAATCTGGGAGTTTAAATGCTGTTGCCTGAAGCAAAATATAAATCTACACACTGTTAAACGTCAGAACAATTGTTTCTCTGCATGTGGCATGAATTCCTACTAGGTATTACATAAACTGCATAGATACAATGTGGAGAACACAGACCCCAGTTTTAACTTCGCTATCTATTCTTTTAAATGTAGATTTTACAGTTCATAGTAGCTTTACATGTACCAGTGACAGGCAAATCTCTAAAGATTCTGACTGCAATTTTACTTTGAGCGCCTCTCCAAAGCTCACTAGAACAATCCAAAACTGCGGAGTCTACAGCATTTGATTGGAAATCTCATGAGGATGGGCTCGCCCATGAAATTTCTAGCACTTTTTCAAGTCTAGATTTTTGCTTGGCATTTCAGCACCTCAGTTTCCACTGCTGGCCAGAAAACAGAAGTGAAAACTTAGCTGAACATTTCAGAACCTTAATAAATGTTCAGTTCAGTTTCAGTTCTGCTGATGACATACAGTCAGGTGAGGGGTGGGGAAAGAGCGCTGTTCCCTCTAATATTTGACAGGCTGTATGCGCAAAAAATTTCTTCTGAGCAAATTTTTATGCTTCTGTGCAAATTTTTGTGCATGCAGTGTTCTGCCGTGTGCTCAGGATTTAGGATCTGTATGCGCGCGCACACACACACACACACACACACACACACACGCACAACTTAGAGGGAACAGTGGGGGAGAGAGAGGAAGGGAGTTTTAATTTTTCCAAACCAGTTCACCTATCCATAATTTGTACCATGAGCTATCTTGTGCATATTTTGGATAGAGAGAATTTCTCTCTAATGTGATATTCTAAAGTGACTTAATACACAAACTCACCAAATTCTGCCTTCTGTTACTCCAGTAGTCCCCCCACTACCTTACACCTTGTGCAGTCATTTTCACCAGTGAAAAGCAGTTGTAAACCATCACCATTCTGATCAGGCAGCGTTTCACACAAGTGCAAATGACTACACAAGGTGCACAGCAGTGGAGAATCAGCCCCAAAACTGGGAGCAGAATTTGATCCTCTTTGCCCAAAAGGGTATGAATGAGTTAAAATTATGCCCAGTTTCCTGTGAATATGAGAATATGCTTCTGGGGAGTCCTGCTAGATTTGGGAATAACTGCAGGGGCTTTCCAACCTGCTTTCAACATAGAGGGCTCACGTGATGTTTGGGTGCTTTTATTTAATGGAAACAAGGTTTCAAGTGTCCAGTTCACAAAGAGGACTGGCAGAGACAATAAAAAAAAATGACCGGTTATGTAAGGGATGAAAGTCAACCTTCTCACAATCCTGCTACTTTCAGGAGTTGGACCCAGCACATTCTAACCTCTTCCCAAAAATTAAGAGCCAGAGCCACAGCTGCTGTAAATTAGGACAACTCAACTGCTGCCAATTAAGCTATACCAGTTTATACCAGCTGAGGATCTGATCTTCAATTGTTTTCAAGCATGGAGATTGCACAGAGTGTACTAATTTGTCTCTCAGCTACAGAGCCTTGTGAACTAAGCAACTTCTCCAATCTGTTTTATCACTTTAGAGCGTTATGCTTTTTTTGTACAGGACTCTATTTATGAGATTAGTTAAAAAGATTGATGTTGAGTGTCAATAGTCAATGTCATTTTAAATAACTAAAACAATAAAATCAAGGAGGGTTAAAAAAAACTACCAACTTTGCCAGCGTTGTAAAGTAAAAGAGAAGCAGCTAGAACTGCCAATAAATTCAGCAAGCTAAGCAGGTTCTGATTGGAAAATATGGAACATTATTGTCCAAATGCATCATGACTTAATAAAAAATATGTATTTTACACAGTGGTTACTATATCACCCAGTTAAACTTGTTAAAATGATCTCCTTTTATCTCTCAGAGCTATGGAACATCTGGCAACCAGCTTCCACTCTGCACTTCTTGTTGGCCACTAAAAGTTTAAGGTTTGAGGAAAATCCATTACACAGCTAAAGCTTTGCCCCTAAAAATGAACATTTTAAGAGATCCACTGAGATGTCTGATGATAATTCACTTATATATGGACATGCTATTCATTTTAGAGTTCAGGCCAGTTTTGCACATTTCTGCATCTGATCGGAAACCTGTTCTCCATGGCAGATGGGGTGGGAGGAAAGATATCCATTCCCAACAGGAATACTTCTTAGAGCATTTCAGAATGAGGTCGTACAAAGCAATTCAACTGAATGCGCAAGGCAGTATTGGAACAAGGGCTGATCAAAATTTTCCATCAAGACTCTCTTTTGGTGGAAACGTAGGTTTTCAGCTAAATAATTTTTTTCACAAGAAGAGTCCACTTTCTGTGGAAATTTTTGATTAAAAAACTAAATGCCCCCAAACCCAAAATATTTCAATTCGAATATGCCACTGAAGTGCAAGTTGTAATTCTGTTGCCTTTTGACCCCATTCTCTCTAGGATGGGCTCCTAGCCAGACTTTATCTCCCATGGTATTTCCACAATTCACCCACTCTGCTCACCAAAAGAGGGGACCATGGTGCATATGGGATCTGAAGTTCAACCAGAAATGGGAGAGCAAGAAGCACCAACAGAGGCATTTCAAAATTGAACTACAGTAGTTTGCACTGTAAAGTCAAACTTCTCTATGGGAGAAAAATCAGTTTTAAAGCATCTATGGTTATGGGCATTTTACACTATTTGATGTTCTACCAACATACCCCCATAGTGTATTACAGACTATGCAACTGAAGGACAGTGAAGTGTCCACATTTTTGAAACTTTTCTGGTGACAGCCTGGTGAGGGCTACAGTAAAGGCTGATATGACTGAAAAATATCCCAGCTGATAACTACATAGATCTATAGAGGGAACTTGGGCAGGAGAGACCAAGTAGTGTCTTGGGTTCGAGACTGAAAGCCACTGAGCTATGTCACTTCTGCTAGACTGGATATCAATCAGTTATTGATGGATCAATGAGTCATTGATGGACGAACCTTGAAAGATTCACTTCCAATAAGCACTGAAAATATTATGTAATGTTACCTATAGCTGAAATTTAACTCTTATGGCTAATATACCATTCTGGGCACTGACTAAGAAGGCTTTCTTTAACCATACACAGCTGTGCAGCACAGTGCTGTGGAGGCCCAAGTCGTATTCTTGCCCATTAAGCGTTCCCTGCAATTGCCCAATGGATGGGCTCAATGGGGAGGAAGTTTTTCTGGTGGAGCCTGCTGAATAATGGATATGGCAAGAAAAGGGATCTGGGACAACAGGAAGGTAGGGAGCAGAATAAGGAATTTTTGACTATGTTAACAATGAAAGAGAGAGGTAGAATTCCCTCTGGATGGAGGAGGTATAGCCAAGAGGAAGTTATAACTCTCGCTTGTGACCACCACTGCCTTCCTCCTCTCTCGTGCCTTCTTCCCTACTCATGTTGGAAAAGTCCCAGAGCCCTCTCTGGGTTCTTCTCATGAAACAGAATGCTCTTCCAGCAATCTCCCGTCCACTGTGGATGAAAAGGTCAGAAGATTCCACAACATCCCTTTCCTTGGACTTTCAGGGAGGGGTAGTAAAGAATTGCAGGTGTAGATTTAGTTATCTAACTTTAGACAGCTAGGCTTGCAAAAAAAAGTTTGTCCTAAGCATGTAGCCTATTTTAGCATAAATGCACTGGATAAAAGTCTTTGCTTAGAAAAAAATCAGTGCCTTCTAGGGGTATGGTTCCACTTACAAGATTATAGTGCTATTGGTTATAGCGGTTCCCTTATACAGTAATATGTATAACGCTATTGTATGTCCACACTCAGACGCGCCAGCGGTATAGCATGGCCACATTTGGGGCACTTAATGCGGCATTAAGACTAGCGCATTAGGGCAGGTATCCCAGCATTCAGCTGGGTGCAATGTACTTTTTAAACGAGAGGGGTGAGGGGGGACGCGTTGTGTGTATGTGGAGGGAGAGAGACAGTGGTTTTTCCGTTCTTCTGAAAGCCTGTCGGCGAGCCTCCGTTCACAGAAGGCTTTGTTTTCACACAGGCTCCCTCCTTAAACATTTGCATTGCTTATCTGCTGAGTTAAGAGAGAAACTCTAAAGAGGTACTTCCGCATTCCTCCAGCCGAGTTCAAAACAAAGGGAAGAGACGTCAATTGCCTTAAATGGCTCTAGGCATCTCCAGAGATCACTTGTAGTGCAGTGGGTGTCCACATTCTTGCTGTAGCGCTACAGCAGCTGCGCTACAGCCCTTATTCCCCATGCGGAGGTGGATTATGAGGAGCGCTATAACTCCGTGGTTATAGCGCTCTACGTGCCTTGCCAGTGTGGACGGGGAGGAGGTTATAGCGCTCGTGGGGGCTTTATAGCGCTATAAAGTGCCAGTGTAACCAAGCCCTAGGTTTCCTTTTATTATCCCAAGATGGCTGCTGCTATCATTTTATCCGTGATCTACTGCCAAGGATCACAGATACAAGTCTCCTTCTAGTGATTATGTTTCCCTCTAGTGGCTCACACCCTACAAAGAGGATAGCTGTCACTACACTAGTAGAACTTCTAACGGATATTTTCCTTTGACTTAATAAGTAAAGGTGTGGTGATTTGGAATCAGAAGTCTTATGTTCTATTTCTCAACATTCATATGTGAAGGTTAAGATGAAAGCCATGATCAGTGCACCTATGTAAAATTGGATTTATTACAGTGGCTATCCTACATAATTTCAGCAAGGATACCTGTTTCTGGAATTAAAAATTGAACCTGAATACACAAAAACAGCAAGGTAAGATATTACAGGGATCAGTGCTGCAAAAATCTAAAAGATAGATTAGAAAGGGAGGAATATTACTGTTAAATCACAGTCTCAGTAACTGGAAAAACAACATTTTATAAAACTGTCTCATGCTATTTTGTAATCTCTCTTTTGTGATTATTCTTCTAAACAATCCAGAGGTATCCACACATAAAGAGAAAAAAATCAGAGAACAGCAACAAAAAATACTGGAAAGCAACAACTAATGAACATTGAAACATGGCTCTCATCTTAAGAGCACTCTTACTAAGAAAACAGCCGTCCTCCTGAATAGTTCCAGTCTACCACAATCCCTATACAGAGGGTGTGATGTTAGTTGAGAACTTTTAGAGCCACTTTTCAGAGTGACCACTAGAAGGCAGATAATAAGGAGATAAGAGGGAAATAAGAAATAGATCCAGCTATAAATCCAGGGACCATGGTTGGGGATGGGAAAAGATGGGACAGCTAGTGCCATGGCTAGTGAGAAGATGTGCATCTGTGCACTCAGTAACACTACCCCACACTCCTGTTGAGGAGATTGCTAGGTAATACTCCTCCAGGAGAGCTTCTGGCTACATAGTTCCTGGGTCACTCTGCTAGGAAGGGTGCTGGGAGAAGAGAGTATCCACACAGGTAGCCCTGTTCCTCTGATAGACCCCAGAGATGTATTGGTTCTGAGTCAGGAATTCCTCATTGTTCCAAAGGGAAGGCACACAATCCCCAATTCCCCTCAATCAAATGATCTGGGAAAACTCAGTGAGGGAACCTAGCAGTTTGTCTTTGCCTGGCCCCTTCCTATGGAAGGGATTGACTTCACATACACAGTTACAAAGTCCAAACCCCAGAAATAAAGGAATCTTGCTCTCATTGTCCACAGTGGGAGTTATTTTATTGACTTCTGTAGAAGCAGAAGCAGACTCCTAAAAACAGAACCATCCCTCCCAGCCCACACAAGGCTGGAGAAGCCAGGCTTGAGGGCATTTTGGACTGAGTTAGAACTTCAGGACTGAATCCTAAGGGAGCAGATACAATAAAATATTGCTTTACACTGATAACATTATACTGCACATTTAAGTCTCTGAATGCTCCAGACCAAAAATATTTAATTTGAGAGGGAAGAAGGCAGCCATCTTATGGTTTTCCAGAACTACATCAGACAGGTTGTGATTTACAAAACGCAAATCAGGGATGGGTTAGAGCCAGTTTCCATTTTTATCCAAACCACCAAAGTCCAGGGAGGATCGAAGGTTCAGATAAAAGGTCTTGGGTTTAATCCCAGCAAACTGGAGTGGTTTGGGCTTGAATTTTTCAAAACCTCATCACTCAGGTTTTGGTTTTGCAAAAACAAAAACAAGTCCAGGATAGTTTGGATCCTGTTTCATGTCATCTGAATCACTACATTTGGGGAGAGGGCAAGGGGTTCAATAAAGGCTTCCCTTTTGTCCCATATCTAACTGTAACAAAGTAATATTGTATTCTTCCAGGAAAAAAAACAAACTGTCCAAGACATTCAACTATTTTGTTCATTAAGGGCTCAGTCCTGCAAGAATCTGAGCAATTTTGTAAACTACTGTGCACCTACAACTGCCATCATCTTCACTGGATATTGTGGGTACTCAGCACCTTGCAGGACTGAGCCCTTAGACAACTTAAACATAATGGGGCAGATCCTCAGCTGGTGTAAACAATCATATTCCATTGACTCCACTGCTATCAATGCAGTTACACTGGCTCACACCATCAATGAATGTAGCCCACAATGAATGTGATACAGCATGTTAGAGGAAAGCCTTACTCCCTGTAGAGGGAAGCAAGTTTACTAAAGTTGGTTGGAGCACTTGGCGCCAATTAAGGCACCTGAAACCAATTAGAGTAACTGAAGCCAGGCACATGATAAAAACCCCCTTCTTCAATCAGTCAGTTGAAGGGAGTTGGAGCAGTTTGGAGTTGGAGCAGAGAGCAGTCTGGAGGAGTGGGAGAGGAGTGGGAGAGGAGAGGAGAGGAGAGTTTGAAGAACTGCTGTGGTGAACTAAGAACACCCAGACCATAGGTAAAGGGACACCTGGCTTGTGCAGAGAGGGGGCAGGAGGCCCAACAAGCTGAAGGGTAGGAGAGGGAAGTAGCCCAGGAGAAGGAATAACTAATTCAAGTAGTTTACTGCTATCCTCAGGGCCCCTGGGATGGGACCCAGAATAGAGGGTGGGCCCGGGTCCCTCCCGCTCCACTCTCCTACTCTAGAATACTAGTGGGGCAGTTAATACCCTGTTCAGGGGCAAGAAATGGTGCCCTGAACCCCCCACAAGAAGAGAAAGCATGGGACGCATCATAATAGTGCAGGCAAATTTGCTACAGTAATCTAATTGGAACCTAAAAGAGTTCCACATTTAGGAATTCAGATAATACCTGAAATGAAAGACCTATGCAGAAAGCCCATGGAAAACTCCACAGACACCCTATCCACCTACCCACACAAATTGAAAGCTAACCTAAAACATGATGTTAAGGGACATCTGGAAACTATGAAAATTAGCATCTAGCAGTACTGAGGGCACAATGCTCCTTCTGAAAAATAAAAGTAAATAGAACAAAACCTGATCCAAAACTCACTGAAGTTTTTTCATTGATTTCAATTAACTTTGCATCAGGCCCTCGGTCAGCACACCCATGTTTGTAAAGCACTTTAGAATCCTTTGGTGAAACAGGATAAAGAAAGAGAACGTCATTTTCATTTATTAGAATTATGAGACTTGAAGATTCTACACAGCCCCACACTGAATGCATCTCCACTCTCATTTCCTTCTCACATGCCCTGTATACTACCTATTCCTCGCTCCTGAATGTTCTCTTTCCCTTTCTTGCAAATCCATGCTCCTTTTAATGCTGCCAACTAGTGATAGCTAGTGTTCAAAATAAGTGGTGGATTTATGGCTGCCAGAGACATCCACCCTCAACAGCTTCCTGCTCTTCCTTCAGAAGGCAAATAGATTTCCAATGTGAAAAATAGACACACCTCTTATAGGAAGGATGGGGAAGTTATGGAGGAGCATTTTTTTCACTCTTGGGTATTAATTATTATTCACTTTCTATATACTCTCTTCTCCTTCCTCTGGGTTTTACACTCTACATTGCCTCCACTTTCTTTTCCTGATTCTCTTCCTTGTCTTCTCATTTTTCATTTCCTCATTTTTTCCTTTTCTCTTTCTTCTCCAGCTTCAGTCTAGTCCCCGTTTTCCACTCAGCTTTCAACCACCTATCTGGCCTCTCTCAATCTCCCTCATCACTTTTCACCATAGCAATGGAAAATAAATCTGGGCAGTTTCTTGTGAAGTTTCAGCAAAGAATTTGGACACGTGCTGCCCCAATGTATCTGTTTAGGTTTCCATGCCATATTCACCACCAGGGTATGCCAGTGTGTTTGCCTCCGGCGTTCTGCATATAAACCTGAGCTGAGAACATTTTAAAAAATTGGCATGCAACAGATGAGATTTTCTATCTTCTACAGGCACATAGAGGTGCCAACAGATGTGGACAAATAAAACAAATCTAGAATCTTCCCAGAGTGCTAAACAATTTTTAAAAGCAGTTGTGTAGCTATAGACCTATGCAGTGAGAGTATACTTGAAATGTACTAATATTATGAATGTGCTAAGCCTAACCTATACACCTGTAATGCATTACCCCCATATATATTAACGTAAACATTCTCTACTCATGCAACTAACACCTTTTCATAAGGATGGTAATACAGACTCTTGAAATATTCTTTCCCCGAGATACACATGAAATTATATAATGTATTTCTGACTTACAATCTTGCCTGTTATTGTTAAATCCTGCATAGTTATCTCCTTTGTGGAATGAGGTCTAGGGGGAAGAGGATTAACTCAGTAGAGCTATTCTGGGCTGTAATGTGACCAGGTCCTGCTGTTACAATGATTCTTTTATCAAGGAAATAACTGATTCCCTGGTGGTGTGTGGTTGTCTGTTGACTTCAGGCATTTGACTTTATTACTGTCCTGCCAAGTGGAGATTAAGACCAAATTTTAATGGGGGTGGGGGTGGCAGGCTTTAAAGTTTCAAACACTCTCCAAAAGTGTGTCTCAATGTGAGGAGTTCGCCTTAGAACAGATAAATAAAAACAATGTGATAATATTCAACCGCACTTCATGTTGTGAGAACTAAAGAAACTCTCGTGAGATACTACAAAATCTCCAAGAGCACAGATAAGGGTTTGAAACCTTTTAGCAATGAGCATAGGAAGGATATAATAATGGGCTTTCCCCTTAGCCAAGGAGAACAGGCATTCAGATAAACACCAGGCGTTGCATGGTTATGGGAAAGGGAAAGTGCGAAAGGGTGGAGAACCATAGTTTTGAAACAGAAAACTGAAATACCTTTTTTAGTGTATGTCTACACTGCAATGTAAGCCTGGGCTCAGACTCAGCCTTAGGCCCAAACCCTCTTTCCATCTACACACAAATCTCTCCGACTCAGGCGTGGACCTAGGGTCCTAAAACCCTGCAGGGCTGGACGGTTTGAGTCTGAGTCAAGCCAAGACCCAGGGTTTGAGCCCTATTGCTGTGCAGTATAGATGCAGCCCTCCCAACTTGGGTCCTGTGAATCTGCCAAAAGGATCCCACAATCCCATGGTCCAACTTCCTCTGTCCCAACAATCTCCAGTTGACTCCAGGGAAATGGAAGCAGCCTCCCGCCTCTTGATGAAGTGCAGCAGCTTGGAGAGTCAGTTTGTAACCCTTCCATTGAATCGACTTCAGTGCAGCGGCTGTATAACCACCCTGCAATCTATAGAAGACAGTTCCTCTCTGTTGTCATGCGTGCACAGGGGTCAGCACCACCATGTTGTGCAACAAATACTTGACAAAATTATTGGACTTAGTGATGACATTGCCAGGAGGGGGCCCCAGGCTGAGGCAGGGAGTTGGAGTGTGGGAGGCTGTATGGGCTCTGAGCTAAGGATGAAGGTTCTGGGTTGGGCCCAGAAATGAGGGGTTCAGGGTGCGCGAGGCTTCGAGTTGGAGCCGGGGTTAGGTGTGTGGGAGTGAGGGCTCCAGCTGTGGGTGTGGGATCCGGGCTGGTGCTGGGGATGAGGAGTTTGGTGTGCAGGAGCGTGCTCTGGACTGGACTGAGGGATTCAGAGGGCGGGAAGGGGATCAGGACTGGGACAGGAGTGTGGGAAGGAGTCAGGGTGCAGGCTCTGGGCAGCACTTACCTCAAGCAGCTCCCGGAGGCAATGTCATGTCCCTCCTCCGGCTCCTCCACGGAGGCAC
Source organism: Dermatemys mawii (assembly GCA_007922305.1). Lineage (NCBI taxonomy): Eukaryota > Metazoa > Chordata > Testudines > Dermatemydidae > Dermatemys > Dermatemys mawii. Next base: position 66,842,070 of record ML677333.1, on the reverse strand, counting down.
AGCCAGGGGGCTCTGGGCACTGCCCCATTTTCAGGCACAGCTCTCACAGCTCCCATTGGCTGCAGTTCCCGGCCAAAAGGCTGGGAGCCACAGAGTCAGCACTTGGGGAGGGAGGATGGAGGCAGCATGCAGAGCCGCCTTGCCGCGCCTTCACCAGCAACAGCAGGGACTGGGAGCCGCTTTCAGGGAGCCACCCGAGGTGAGCACCCCCACAGACCTCAAAATTTTTACCACAGACACTTGTGTCCATGTACAGACACGTTGCCGACCCCTGTGCGCAGCGCAGTTACTCAGGCTGGGAACTAGAAGGACAATCTAAGCTTTGGTGCATTTTCTAAAGGTTCATAAGTGCATGTTTTTTAATAATCTGTACTGGGGCGTACTCAGTGAGCAGACATTTAAAAAATAATAAAAAATATCTGCCAGTTGCACAGTTTATGGTGCAGAATAGGATATCCACTGGTCCTTTGCCGCCATGGTGACATCTGAAATGCTGGAAGCTGAGTGTGCAGTAAGTCCTCAGAAAGAGCTGGAATGACTGATCCTTCAGGTGTGTTGCAATAGCCAAGCCATGAGCAAGGATTGGGTCACATGATCCCTAGGGACAGCTATTTAATCCCACAGGAAGGTCAGCAAGCCAGTCTGTGTAATGTCACCACTCAGCTGTGAACTTGCCCTCTGTTTTGTGCTGTTACACTGTCCTCCAGGTATCCAGCCTGCTCCTGTTCCTCCTCCAGGCACCCAGTCTGCTCACACCACCTACACCAGGATCCATCTGCACCTGCCCGGACCAGCTCTTTCCACCGTCTCGATGAGTCCCCCAGCAACTTCCTGACAGTGAGCTTGGGCAGGAACAAGTTGACATGTTGTTTGCATCAGTCCAAGTATCACCATCTGGCATCCAGTTGGGGAACTGTGGCAAAATGTATCTTCTCTGTATCAACATATGGCATCTGCAGGCAGAACAACTGGGTCACATGTGGTGGGTCGTTAACTCCTCTGAACTGCACCAAGAGAACTTGTAGGGCCCAGAAGCTAAAACATTAATGGCTTCGCGAGAACTTAATTGGAAAGCTGCCAAGTTCCAACCAGAGGTTGGGGGAAAGTTTGTGTGGTGCTGAGATGGGACTGTGCAGAACTACAGGAGATTTGGATTTTGCTTCTCCTACTCTGATTTCTCCTTTTATCCACTTGCCCTTTCCAAAACATGCTCACTACCAATTACTCCTCTTCTCCCTCTAATTCGCCCTCTAATTCTGCTGCCCAGGTTGGACTGCAGGCTACACGCTCAGTCCTCTCCCTTTGTCAATACAATCAGGGAAAATTGGCTAAAACAGGGAGCCTATCACAGTGAGCGCATGCTGAACAGAACAAAGAGCATTCCAGTGCTTAGGGTGCTAGCATGGGCTTGAAAGAAATGGGTTCAAGTCCCTGCTCTGCCACAGACTTCCTTTGTGACCTTGAGCAGGTCATTTAGCCTCTCTGTGATGTAGAACGAGGACAATAGCACTGCCCTACCTCGCTGAGGTAGTATAAGGATAAATACTCTACAGATTGTGAAGCACTTTGAGATCTACAAATTAAAAGCAGTAAATAAGAGAGAAGTGTTATTATTAAGGCTTAGCACCCCATTTTTGCCATGTGCCAGAAAAAGAAGTCCTGGACTAGTATGCCAGCATATAATGGACTAAGCAGGTAATGGGAAGCAGGAGGAGTTTTCAGAGTTGAGAGAGGCTAGTGGAGACTGGCTGGGGTACAAGTGAAAAGACTAAAATATAGGGCTCTTTTGCTTCATCCAGAATTTTGGCAAGTCTGACTGGTTTTGTCTTAGAGCACTGTACATAACTAATAGTTATGTGGGGGAACCAGAGAAGGGAAATATTGTATATTTTACATATATTTTGACCAACCATAATCAAATTGGTTTAGAATAACCAGCCAATGGCTGAGTGGTAATGAAATGATACAGAACATGTTCTGTGAAAATTTCCAGACAGCAGCAAAACTTTGATACTGAGTTCTGTAAAATGCTGCTCTTTGAAAGGGGAATAAGGCAATTTGAGAAACAACCTTCAGCCAGCCAATGGAATGTAGTTGATGAAATGAGTGGGGGGTTGGGGCGGAAGGAGAGGGGAAGTGAAAATGAGCATGTAGCATAGCAACACTACATCCAAGTGGTGACCCAAAGGTAGCAAGGGAAGGAATATGAACAAAGATGTAGGCTAGACCACCAAGAAAGATCTGGTGGAGGAATAAAGATGACAACCTGGGGAAGAGCTTGAGTCGTGTACAGAGAGGGCTCCAGCCTTCTCATAGAAACAGAGGTGAGGAGGATTAATGCAAAGAGAGGAGCTAGAGTAGAGAGGGAGTTTAAGGCCTATAGGACTGTCTTCACACAAGGAGTGGGTGTGAGGGTTGAGAGAGATTTGAGAAAGGAAAGAAAGAGAAGGCCACTGAAACAAAGGAAGAGAGGAAGTGATGATGAGAGAAAAACAAAGGGCCAGGGGGCAGGAAGCTTCTCCTTGGCCCTAGAGAAACAATTATCAGCGACCTCAGAGATGGAGAGGCCATGCAAATAGAGTACATTAATGGATGGGTATGAATCGGAGATATTTTAATTGGAAATTTTTACACTATAATTCAGGATAATTCCTAAAACCCTTCCACATAGTTTTACAGTATGTACAAGAAATGGCTGCAAGGTCAAGGTTTCAGGATTGTGTTCATGCTCACAGTCATCAGTAGAAATGCATGCTTTGGGGATTGTTCCAGTCTACAGTTTATCACTGGAAATGACTTATCACACCGAGTGCTGGGCAGCTTTGTCAGCACAGGAGTATTTCCTGGCTGGGACTGTTAACAAACGTAATCCACTGTCAGTGCATTATGCTAAGTCAAATTCAAATATACAATGGAGACAGAACAGAGATTCCATAATTAGAAGAGGCAACATGGAATTAAGAACTCCTGAGATCTAAGCTGGCGTTGCCCATTGACTCAGTGTGTGACCTTGACAAGTCACTTAGAATAACACTTTTATAAGCAGTTACTAGTTTGGGGTGCACAATTTGTGGATGCCCAATTTCAGATGTCTTGGGCCTGATCACCCATACTCCAGCTGAACTGAATAGGAGCTGCCAATACAGTAGCACTCAAAGTTACGAACAGCAGAGTTACAAACTGACCAGTCAACCACACACCTCATTTGGAACTGGAAGGATGCAATCAGGCAGCAGCAAAGAGAAAAAAACAACAGTACAATACTGTGTGAAACACATAAACAACTACAAAAATATGTGGTAGCATATACTGATACCTTGCACAGAAGTCTAACACATTATTGCTCATTACTTGATCACATAAGAAATAGAAAGATCCATATACAGACAACAAATCCTACATGCATTTCCCTATCTGTTTCCTCATCACTCCAGGGCATTCTTTGGGCTGGGATCAGAGTCCTCTGTGGGATCCAGGATATTTCCCCTGCAGCTATCTGACTTCTAAAACATAGAACTCTCTCCCTATGTCAGAGGAAGCAAGCTGACCTTAACCAGTCCATCCCTTCCCGTCCTCTTCCTCTCTCCTGCCCAGAACTTCTGATGTGTCTCTCTGAGAGTCTTTTTATAACCTTTTGCTTTGGCCAGTTGTCTCTTTTTCCTATTTTAGTAATTTACCACTGCTCTCCACTTCCTCCTACCTGTAGGTGGAGGAAAAAGTAACAACTTCTACCTCAAGCAAACCAATGTAATTTGTCTTGCATAGGCAGTCGTTTAGTTCTAATGACTCACCATAGTCCCTGGTTTGGCAGAGATGTGACAGCTCTGCTAACTTATCATGGAAACATAAACAGAAGAACATTCATGATATAATAAATTCATAGTAACAATTTCATAATACCAACCAAGCTCCATAAATTACACAGACAAATCCCCCAAATCATCACAATCCTCCAAAGTCTTTAATTCCTGAAGGAAGCATTCCTTACCTTACCCGTTTAGCCAGGAATACAATCAGTAGCAAACCCACACAGATACTGAGACACTTTGTACCCCATATGACACCGTATATCCCATGTTCACCGCTTTTATATGGCTATGATATATTTGGTACAAAGTATGCTTTGTGAGGTATCATTTGAAAATTCATAATCTGCTGAGCATCATTATCCCATTAAGATGTGTGTAACATCACTGTAAAATTATGAGAGCTTGCTATACAATTGTTACTGAAATATGCTGTAGTTCTGGGTAATGCCCACAAAATAGTTTTTCAGAGACAAAGACACATTGGTAACCTCAGACAGGTATCAAAAAAGGCAAGTAGGCTATCACGTACTTAAACAGCCATTCTTCAGCAATGCAGAAAAGTAAGCAAGAAATTTACATTTCCTCCCAGATACAGTGTGAATCTCACATACTTATGGATTGTTTATCTACACCCCATTGTGGTGGGGGCTAATCCTCAAAAAGAGGAAGTGGAGATAAAAATAAAGGAAAGTGACCTCCACAGGACCTACTCGTCTCCTCTCACGAATACTCCCTCGTAACTTTAAAAATAGAATCTCACCTGGGATTTCAGCTGACCAATGGAGCTGTAAGGAGTCTGGGATGGTGGGTGGAATGGCAGTTGAGGGAGAGGCTCATTTGGTGTAGCAGCCAGCTGGCAGGATGGAAAGCTTGAGTGGAGCCAGGTGAAGGATAAAGTAGAAATTTTTGAGGATGTGGGAGGAGCTATGAAGAGGAAAGGCTGTGATATGAGATAGGAGTAGCAAGTTGGACTGGATGGCATGCGCAACTGCTGGATAAAAGAGGCAAGATCAAAGGATTGCAAAACTGACAGGGGAAGCCCTGGAAATTAAGTGACTGATTAGTATTTGTAATCTACCTGGTAACTCCCAGATGAAAGGCAGTTATATGGTACTGTACTATAAGGTGCAAACCCTTCGCAGTGTACCATTGTTCTTCTCTCTTGACACCTTTCTAAGATCTCAGTGAGGTGCAATGATAGACGTTAAGCCCCTGTTGTGAGAGCGTTCTATGGCTGCATATATGTTGATAATTAATAAGATCCCAGAAGATGGTACTTGTGACTTATCAATTATTGCAAAGTCTAGTTTGTAGAGTTCTCCCTTTTACAGATATATTAATGTGCCTTATCCCAAGGAGCAACCTAATGTGCCATTGTAACATGTTAGCCTAGAGTTGCTTTTCTTGTACAATTTTACAGTAATCGTTTAAGCTCAGTATGTTGCAGGTACAGCCACTATCAATTTCACATTTGAATGTCTGAGCTAGGTTTTGTGGTGATACTTGAAGTTGTTCAAATCACTTTGTCCTTCACAGCCCTTGCACAGTGAGTGGTGGAAGACAAACTTATCTGAGTAGGTATTGCTGGCATGAGAGATAGCTCAGTGGTCTGAGCATGGGCCTGCTAAACCCAGAGTTATGAGCTTAATCCTTGAGGGGGCCATTTAGGCATATGGGAAGAAAATCTGTGGGAAGATTTTAATTGGGGATTGGTCCTGCTTTGAACCAGCAGGTTGAACTAGATGACCTCCTGAGGTCCGTTCCAACCCTGATATTCTATGACTGTTGTCACTCTCCCCTTGATATACATTATAGGACTATTTCTGTCAGCATCTGCATACCTTGAAAATGGTTTATTTTCTTGCAGTAAGCACATGTGGCACTATACGCTGAACATTTGCCTCTCGTGTTTTTTTCCACAATACATTAATTGCCCTTCTTTGTAGACCACACTGCTCTACAGCCAAAATGCTTCTGAAATAAATGTAGTCAAACTTTACTAATTCTGGGTCACTGAGAATGACAATGATGCTTAAAATTGTTGATTGGCTCTAGTTTTCAAGATATGCTATTGGGTCAGTATATACGACCCTTGACATGGGAATGGCGGAGGATAAGTGAGTTATAAAGGGAAGGGATCTCAATTTAAACCAGAAATGACTAAAATACATCTTTGACTGGATTTATGAATAAATCTATGACTGGGTTTGGACAGTACTTGCTTTTTAGGCAAAACAATGAATGATGCAATCTGAAGTTGGTATTGCGTCATACATGATATGAATTGCATCATGTTATTCCTAGAAGTCATGGATGATGCAATCATAACGAAGCTTACATCACTCTGCTGAACAAATTGCCCTATACCAGCTCTAGAAATCATACAGTGTCGTGCTCTCTTATTTGTCAGTGTTTGATTTTGCAAAGGGACACATTTCTGTTTAGCCAAAGTGAGCAGAGATGCCTCATACTTGTGTGAACAGTGCAGATAACTTCTGCTCTGTTTGTGGTGAAATGACTTTTGCATCACAAAAGCGCAGTATAACCACTATGGTTAAGAAAGCCTATCACCTTTATTTTGGCTGCAAAATTGGAAATCAGGACGAGAGGTGGCCCCACACGTATGCTGCAACACTTGTGCAACAAATCTTCGCCAGTGGTTGAACAGGAAAAGGAAATCTATGCCTTTTGCAGTGCCAATGATTTGGAGAGAGCCAACAGATCATACCAGCAATTGTTACTTCTGCATGGTGCCTCCACTTGGGAAAGGTGTGTCAAAGAAGAAAAAGTGGACTGTGCATTATCCAAACATTCCATCAGCTATACGCCCAATACCCCACGGAGAAGGACTGTCGGTTCCTGATGCACCAGAATCATTCTCACTTGAGTCAGATGAGGAAGAGGAAGAGGATGAAACTTCTGGTCCTGAACCATCAATGTCACAGGACCCACATTTTCTCCCATCCTCCTCCTCTGAACCACACCTCATAACACAAGCTGAACTGAATGACCTTGTCGGGGATTTGGAACTACCCAAGAGTAAGGCAGAGCTGTTGGGCTCCAGACTACAGCAGTGGAATCTCCTGGCAGGTGATGTTAGGGTTTCCATGTTCCATGACTGTCAAAAGGATCTTGTCCCATTCTTCTTCATGGAAGGTGATCTTGTAGCCTGCAACAACATCGATGGTGTGATGGCAGCCCTCAATATCGTTCACGATCCAGATGAGTGGAGACTCTTTATTGATTCATTGAAGACGAGTCTTAAAGCTGTTTTGCTGCATAATGGCAATGTTTTGCCATCAATTCCAGTTGGTCATGAAGTCCATATGAGGGAAACCTATGACAACATGAAACAACTTTGGAGGTGCATAAACTATGACCAACATCAGTGGCAGCTTTGTGGCAATTTGAAGGTTGTTGCTCTCTTGCTTGGTCTGCAGACTGGATACACAAAGTACTGCTGTTTTCTCTGCGAATGGGATAGTCGTGCAAGAGATTCCCACTACATCAAGAAAGATTGTCCACTCCGACAGTCATTGGAGCCTGGGAGGAAAAGTGTTCAGCATCCACCACTTGTTGAATCAAGGAAGATTTTGTTACCACCCTTACACATCAAGCTGGGTCTGATGAAGAACTTTGTCAAGACCATTGACAAAACACAAGCAGCTTTCAAGTACCTCTGTGGAAAATTTCCAAGGTTAAGTGAAGCTAAGATAAAGGAAGGTGTCTTTGTTGGTCCTCAGATTCATGAACTTCTTCGAGATGATGCATTTGACCATGCACTGCGTGGCAAGGAAAAGACAGCATGGAAAGCCTTCCAGTCAGTGGCAATACATTTTCTCGGAAACAAGGCAGACAACTACAGGTTGTTGGTGGAAAACCTCCTCAAGGCATACAAAAGCCTTGGTTGCAACATGTCACTAAAGATACATTTTTTGCACTCTCATCTAGATTTTTTTCCACCGAACTGCGGAGCAGTGAGCGACGAGCACGGCGAGCGATTTCATCAGGACGTTGCAACAATGGAGAAACGCTATCAGGGCAAATGGAGCCCATCAATACTTGTAGACTATTGCTGGACAGTGACAAGAGATGCTCCATTTAATGAATACAAGAGACAAGCCAAGAAGCACCAAGTAGACACTGAATAGGACTAAACTATGTACATAATAGTTTTTTGCCTTTTGTTTCATAATACATTTTATTTATATAACCCTTTTGCTGATTTTTAAAGTGTTACATAAACAGGACAGGTGAAATATTATCATGTAAAGCAACCATAAACACATGAAAAGACCTAGGTTTACAATTTATGATTAAAACTCTACTATCTACACAATATACATAGACATAAAATGTAAAAACTTAAATATCTTAGAAACAGTAGCCAATCAGTTGTTTTAATTGTCATATTTGAATTCAGCACATCAAAATACATAATAAATATCACATTTTATCTCTGAAGCAGACGACTTCTAAAAAATTGTAGATCAGTGCTGTTGTTCTGGTTCTTGTTTTAGTGTGTTTGCCCTTGTTTTGTGTGTGATCCATATCTTCCACTGTTTCTAATTCTTTCTATTTCTATAGCTGTTTCTTTGCTTGTTCACTGATGTGTATCAACAATATGATTAAGTTCCAGCTGTGACTGTCACAGGTGTGCCCTGATTTCAGTGTGTGAACGAATAAAGGTTCTACACTGAACTCAATATGGCATTTCTCTGTTTGTCTATGATATTGCAATGTATCACTCTTATATCTATATCCATATATATATCTTTATATCTGTATATCTATAGATATATATGCACATACACACAAGAAGCCAAATCTTGTTCTCATGTATGATTATGTAGCTCCCATTGATTTAAATAGGATCCATGAACATGCATCCAAGGGAAGAATTTGGCCTGTAGAATCTAAATGTCTATTTGTTACTTACATAGCACCATAGTTGCTGAAAGTGCTTTATAAACCCCTAGAAATAACAGGTCCATGCCCTGAAAAGCATGAGAGAGAATCAAAATGATAAGGATCAGGCATGAGACTGGGAGAAGAAAGCTTCAGAATGGAGATCAGTATTGCAAGGCCAAATGAGCTGAAAGATGTTTGAAGGAGGAGAGGGGGCGGATTTTTAGTACCCAGCAAGAAAACAAGGCTGTTCCAAGTACATGGGGCACAAAGAGAAGAGTTGGTGAAGGGGAGAAGATTAAACAGAGTGTATGGAAGGAGTCGGGCAGTGTATGGGTGTGTGTAAATCTTTCTCCTCTTCTTCTCTCTTGAGATTATACCTGAGTTTAGGACACTTGGGAGCAAATTTCCCCCATAGCTGCATGCACATAGCTCCCATTCAAGTCAATGAGTTCCACTTGCACATGTGTCCAAGAGGAGAATTAGACCTACAGCAGCATCAAAGTTTATATGCGGGGCAGGGAGCATGAGTAGAGGGGAACAAGTGATGAAATCATGGTGGTAGACTCAGCTTGAAGGGTTTTATAACCTACTCAGATCTAGAAGAACAAGTGGAAATTGCAGACATACGTTTCAAATGAATTAAACCTAAAAAACAGCCCCACAGTTCTAAGTAGAAAATAATATTTGATTAAAAGACAAAACATGTATGGGGTAACTTTTTCATTTCCTGCTCATGATGAAGGTATTACTGACATTATTTAAGCTGTGTTGAGGACATATAATGGGAGGCTAAGCAGATATAAATGTTCTTTTTGGACTGTTATTTATAGTTCCTTGGTACCTGATGCCAAACATTAATAAGGTTTATGAGAAGCCAGTGGAGACTGTAAATTGTTCGACTTCTCATTTAAATCATGCTGCTGACTCCATTTGTTTCCTACACGTTGAGCTGACATTCAGAGATTCATCTGATAAAATTCTCCAACTTGGAGAAAGATTTGTTTTATGCCAGTGGGAATCTGACTATTAGAAAGACAAGGTGTGGGGGAAAAGGTTATTGGGAACAAAAGCCACAGGCAGTAATATACTGTACTTGAATTACTCCTTTTTTATTTATTTAAGCATTATAGTAGTTGATAGATTGCTTATGCAGCCATTTAAATGACTCTTATGGAAAGTGTTTATTTGCAATCACCTCAGTGTCAGAAGTGAAATGAGCTGGGACTGAAATTTCATTAAGAAAGTCATATTTCACGGTTATGGTCCTGGCACTCACCACTCTGTATACATTAAACACAAAGGCTATTGAATGTTTCAATAACATTCAGTCTGAGACACAAAATGGGCGCAAGCCAGCCAGGAAATTCAATGTAAATGAAGAGACCCCACCCTTTACTCATGCTGCTGTGGGAAAAATAGAAGAAAGAGCATGTTGGCCTTAACTCTGAATTTCCTTTTCATCTGGCCATTTTAAATCACAACCCTAATGATCTTTGAATGCAGTAAAATGCCAGCATCTCTTCTCTTGGCCTGATTGTTCCATCCTGCAGCAAAACCTTAGAGAGGGGCTAATGAAGGAGGAAAAAGGCAAGAGGTTTCCCCTCTAAAGTTTCCTCCAAGTTCTTTCCTCAGGACAAAGGGACATTTGCCTCCTTTTGTGAATCCTGGCACAGTAGTAAGTCAGCCACCAAGCTCCCAGGACTGTCTGAGAAACACATGAAGATCTACCAGGGCCTAAGTCAATCCTGGTCAAAACGCTCTGCAGTGGCTAAAGGGGCCCATGTAGATCTGTCCCACTAGCAAGGAGCATTTGAAAAAGGATTCAGCTGTGTAGCAGGAGCCCAGGAAAAGAACAACAGACCAAATGAACCCTGCTCTATATTCATAGGAAAAATGCCTTGTAAACGACAATTACATCAAACATAGTTTAATCTGTCCTGGCTATTGGTTCATTCTGACATCTCCTCCAAGCTTCTCCAGCAGAAGATTGTGTGATTGTACAGCACTAGCACAATGGGACCATGGCCCATGACCGGGACTCATAGGGCTACCACAACACTTTTACTATTAATAATAATGATAATGCTCCATGTGATTTATGCCACTGCAGCCCTTCATGTGGTATAAAGGGTCTGGAGTGGGTGTGATGATCTCATTACGATTTTCAGAAATGGGTGCCCTTAAGTTGGGCACTTAAACTTTCAAAAGCCCGAAGCAGCACCTACTGGAGTCAATGGCCACTCGGCACTGGTGTTTGTTGGGTCACTTCTCTTTAGGTACCTAAAGAAGGATTTAGAAAACTAACTTTAAGGAAATAACTTCTGAAAATCTTGGCCATTATTCATATGCATCAGGATAGTGCCTTGCAACCTCAGTAGAGAATCAGGGCCTTAGTGTGCTGGGAACTTTGCAGATGTCTATTAGAAGACAGTCCTGTCTCAAAGAACTTGATACTATTCTGACTTTTCTCTCATTTTGTGTCTATAGGAAAACTGCTTGGGAAAAAAGGCCCACAAAAATAAGCACAATTTAGATACAATAAAATAGGACAGAAAGGCAATCCCTCCGCCCACACACACTTTTAGAATACACTAGTTTGCATCAAATGGGATGTATTTTCAGAAAGCTGCCTTGAGACAGGTTATCCCCAGCTTACCTTACTAAGTCCTGGTCCGAAGCCCATTTAAATCAGTAAGAGTCATTGACTTAATTCATGTCCCAAGTGCTTTTTACCCTCTTGGAGCACTGTAGGTGTATCTTACTTACCATAAAAACTTTTCCAGAATGGCACCTCTGCCTTTCAGCCTTCACTCTTTGCCCCCTTGATTTTTTTTTTTTTTTAAAGCTGTACACGTGTATTCCTAAGAAACTCCACTCCAAATTCAGGATAAACTCATGCTTCCTTTGCTCGCCAGAGGAAAATGAAAAGTAAAGCCCCATCAATTTTATTGCTCATAATTGCGGATAAAATGCAATATATTTGGCTCATATAAATTTGCTAGCAAATTATATTCAATAAAACCCTGCTGTGCAATTTAAAGGCATAAATCCCCCCATGCTGAAAAAGAGCTCCTAAATTATACAAGAAAAAGGAGTGATTTCATCAAAGAGCTAAGCGCTGCCCATGGAATGTTTCAATTGTACTGAATTTATAGTTTTCTGAGAGGCGATTTATGATCCCTAATTTTCTGCAATAAAAAGCTCAGCAGGGATTCTCTGAATGAAATATCTTTTGAAAAAGAAATAAATAAGAAATCCCTGTGAGAATGAGTGCAGACAGTGCTGTATTTGGAGAGTTACCTCTGTGAGACCGTTCCAGAGTTAATCACGGAAGACCCTAGTAAAGATTGCAGAGTGAGAAAAAGAAAAAAGACCATTTCCCTTGAAAATAAATGTATTGCCCAGACAGAAAGAGCATTTTTAGTCATAAGTGCATGTGTGATACTCCCAGAGTCTTTACCTTTAAATTAGAATAATATAGTTAGATTTATTTAAACACAAAATGTGTATGCATATATTATATACATCTCTCAATGGACAGTGTGTGAATCTATCTATGTATGTGTCACACACACACACACACCTCCAATCTATCCATCAAAATACTCATATGGCGCCTATTACCATAATATTAGTGCCTCACAAACATTTAATTAATTCATCCTCACCATAGGCACTGCCATAATAAACATAATTAACAACAACAACACTCCAGTGAGATAAGAAAGTATTATTCCCATTTTACAGAAGGGAAAGTAAGGTACAAAAAGACTGAGTGACTTGTGCAAGGTCACACAGGAAGGTGGCAAAGGAACACGATAACTTGTGCTCCAAGCCACTGCCTCATCCATGAGATGGTTCATCCACTCCATCACAGTATTTGCCCATGACAATAGCTTTTAGTAAATACCAAGATATATGGGAATTTGAGGTATGCCATGTAAATGCTTCTTTTTTGGTATGTAATAAAATACTTTAAACTTATACTTTTGTGACTTTTCCTCAAGAAACTCAAAAGTAATATCCTTGACAAGCAGGAAATCAATACATGCTATGATGCTTTAGACTCAAAAACTGAAAGTACTATTTAGTCAAGGATCTGTCAATGAAGAGCTGGTGGTGTCAGTAATGACCAGCCAGCAAAAAAGTTGGTGAAAGCAGGTAGTACAGAAAACATTTCACTGGCCACTTGCCATCAAGTGTTCTGAAATTGAATGAGAACCACTGAGAAACTTGAGTTCAAGTAGCCACCCTTTATATTGCAGAGCAGTCTCAGGCAGAGAAACTCGAAGGCGAGGGGGTGGGGATGTAAGACAACTCAGTAAGCGGCAAATGGTTTTTCAGGAGACGAGTTTAAGCATGCAGCCCTTAAAGACAGACAAGCTGTACAGCACTGAAGCAGAACTGGCTGAAAAGAAGGAAATGTGTCCTAAGAAAGATAATCTGTGAGTATTAACTGTGCTGGTTTTGTTCTTTAGTAGTTATCTCTGCTCCAAAACATTCTACAGGTACTGGATGTATTGTGAATATTGTAGACTGGGATAATGTATTAGTTCTATTTCTTGGACCACATATTTTTCTCCTAAATAGAAAATAATTCTCTAGCCCAAAACTTCCTTAGTGTTCATAAAAGGTGACAATATGGGTCACAGCCTTTTGCTGTGGCATAATATGAGCTCAATCATAACTGACAGTTCATCTCCACTCGTCCTGATTTTGTTGTTTATCAGTTGCCACTGTCTCTGAGTACACACAGTCTCTCTTCCACACTGTCTCTCTTCCACATCAGGAAGCCAAAGTGTGTGTGTGTGTGTGTGTTTCAGTAAACTATTGACACATTCTGCGTATCATTCAGCACATACCCCATGATATAGACTCCAGATGCAGTATTCACATATGGCCATATATTAACACATCTATTTGGCATCTCAGTCAGCAGAGAGGTAGTGTTTTCTCATGCAGACATTGGTAACTGGCTTCAGTACTGAATAATAACAAAATTTATCTGACATAATAAGTAAAAACATCCCTATAGAACAAAAGCTCTCCACAAATTAAAGTCATTCAAAACTGGAACTCTGCAGTCCTTTGAGTCATCTGGCTGTGTTGAATTCCAGAGATGAAAATCATTATCTATATAAAGCTAACGTTTAGCTTTAAATAAATGGGATTGACCTGTGATATCCCAGAGCCCTATTCTCTTCTCTGCTGTATTCAAGTAATTCTGACTGACCTCAGTAGGGGTTATTCTTATCCAGTGTGGGGAAAAATAGAGTCTTTTGAAAGCTTCCATCTATTCTCCAGATTAGGACTTTGTAACAACCAAAAGGAGATGCAACCTATAGAGAGTCCATCCCAGATATTACTGAAGTTCCAATGTATGCTGGGCCCAGACTTTAGAAGTTTTAGGTGATTCAGTGTAGAAGCCCAGTAAGTATGCTCATTAAAGCTAATTGAAACTTGAAACTTTGCCTCACTATACAACTTCCATGTTTCCCAATGACCTGAGACAATAAATGCAGAAGGATTTTGAAACAAATCTATGACTACTGGTACCTAGAATGCCGGGCTACGTAACTGAACCAGGTTACATTTGAGGAAGTAATGAGACTATGATGTATGACAAAATACTCTATTTTAAATCCCTTGTTTAGTCCTGATCACCACAATATAAATAACTTATCCCACTTGAAAAAGTACAGAGAAGGACTGAAAGTTTATTCCAGTATATAAAAGGTGCACGGGAGAACATCAGTGGAAGAAAAACTACTTCCCCACCAATAAAAAAGGATAGTAAGGCATATAACAGCAATTCAGAAGTGGATGCAGCTAAAAAATGTTTATAGTGTGCGGAAAATGAAGATAACTACCAAGGACAAACTCTACAGAGGGAAATGTCAGATGTTCCGTCTCTAGGGTGACCAGATAGCAAGTGTGAAAAATTGGGACAGGGATGGGGGATAATAGGAGCCTATATAAGAAAAAGATCCAAAATTCGGGACTGTCCTTATAAAATCAGGACATCTGGTCACCCTATCCATCTCTTCATGTGTTCAGATCAAGGGTGGATGACTTTCTGGAAGATATGCTTTAGTTGAACAAATTGTTGGGCTCAGTACAAGAGTAACTGGTGAAATGTAATGGCCTGTAATATACAGAGGATCAGACTAGATCATCTGTTGGTTCTTTCTGGCCTTAAACTCTATGAGCTAAGTTCTGAACTCAATTACTCGTGTGGGAGAGTGGGCCTGCCAACTGGAGCAACCCCAGTCCAAATCAATTGACTTCAGTGAAGTAGCATAAATATAACTCCGGACAAAATTTTTGTCTAATATGTTCTTTCTAAAATATTTTATCTGATAGGACAGAAGGGCATATTTGGAAATTAAAAGGAAAAAAACAATTTCAAAACACATTATGATTTGGTGCAACACATCTCCTGCCTCAGGGATGGTCAGATCTCAGCTGACTTATTTGTCATCTGTAAACCCACTTTAATGAATCAATGAGCTGCACCCTAAATGACAATTAAAACCAGAGGCTTTCGTGTTCTGGTTAACCTCTAGTCCAAGGCTACAGGGTTTAGTTTCGTCACAGGGATTCTGACGTTAGCTAGGTGGAAAGTGGGAATTGACCTCTTTTAATGAGCAGACACTGAAACATGCACATGAACAACTGAAATCTGCTAGGAACCAAGGGAAAAGACACTGAACTAGGCAAGTAGATCCAAAGAGATCTACCGATTGGCAAGGGAGCAACCCAGAGCTTTGGATCACAGGACTGACCAGCAGTTAATCATGAGTGATGCCCCCACAGTTGAAGCCAGCAAGTTAAGATATCAGGACATGTAAGCAACATCCAGTTAGATTTAATGCGAAGCATTTATTATTTCTGAGGACTCAACAGTGTAGTAGGCCCTTCACAAAACAAGTACAGACATGATCCTTACCTGGAACAGCCCTCAATTCAGTGAGAGTCATAAAAGGATTAAAAAGTGAGGGCAGAGGAGAGGAAGGATGTACATGCCAATGAGATTGTTTGGTTATTTAATAAGGCATGAACATATCTTGAGGCATCTGAAATTTAGATGTCTTACTATTATTATTATTTCTTTTCCCATTTGTAGGGATGGTGGTAAAAGTGAGTTTTAAAGAGAGATTTGATTTGAAGGAGGAGAGTTAAGTTTGGGAAGCGTAATAGACCTAGGGAGCAGGGTGGAAGAAAACATGGAGACAGGAGCGGGAGATGGGAGCTAACAACACATCAAGACCGGCCTCACGGGTGGAATAGAGGGGATGTGTTTCAGGGGTTGGCAGAATACAAATGGAGACAAAGTCAGAGATTAAGGTAAGGGCTGAGTGGCGCATGGCCTCGAATGTAAACACAAAGCTACAGCTTGATTCACAGAACAAGGAGAAGCTGGTGGAGGATTTCAAAGGTGTGATGTGGTCAAAAAAATAAGTGAGGGAAAAGATTTTGGCAGCAGCACTTTGAACCTGTAGGAATGCTTCAACTACTTGGAATCAGTGCTGAATATAAGGGAAAGTATTCCACAGTAGTGAGGTCTATTAAACTGTAGAATATTTTCCCCAAATGAAGTTCTAGAAGCCCCATTACCACAATCAATCAAAACTAGACAGTGATGAATATAGTATAGGAAACAATCCTGCATAGCCCAAGGGATGGGACTATATGGCCTAAGTCTTCTTTGTAGGATTCCAGAGTAAATGAATTCATAAGAAACAAGAGGAAAATACCTGGGTGAAGTGCACCAATCTGTCACATGCCTGTGCATCCCCTCTGCTGACCAGATCTCTCTCACGGATTTTGTTATGAGGAGACAAGCTGGCAGTAACATACACGTCAAACCACAGGTATCATGCTACATGACTTGTTAGGAGATAATCCATTGCCTTTCCAGCAAAACATTTCACTCTTTCCATGCCCCTTCAATTTGGAAAAATTCCTCTCTAATGGGGGGGTGGTGTAACCTGCAGCAGACTGGAAAGTAATTGATTCCACTGCTCTCATGTGAGCTCTGGCAATTTAGAAAGTCAGCTAAACCATCCAGCATGTCTGGTGATGAAGGTAAAAATCCTGTTAAAATGTGCAGGAAATGTTATGCTTGTAAGTTTACAGTTGTTGCTGGCTCATAAGGCCAAAATCTGCCCTAACTTACACACATGCAACCCCAATAAACAAAGGACAGAATCTGGTCTAATTGTATGACCATTTGGCAGAGATTTTTTAATATTATTAATCTGTGTGTGGGTTGAAGATGTCAGTCTGACAGCCTGGGAAGCTGACATCATCTGTTTAATTGACAGAACAGGCACAAAAGGGACAACAGCAATGCAGTGCAAACTTCCCCACACTGTCTTGTCAATGTACCTCCACCCTGGCCTGGAGAGAACACAGCCAGAGGAGAAAGAGCAGTTCAGTCGCCATGTCCATTTATCCCTTGGGCTCTCTACCAAATCTCAATATGGGAGCCAGTTTTTTTGAGAAGGATGTGGGGTGGAGGGGGCAGATTGTGAAGTGGACGTAGAACTTATGTCCATTAGAAATTGCCCTGAGACTCTCTCCCAACTTATTTCACACAGTTCATTGAACAAGTGTTAGCAACAGTCATTGGCTCAGGACCTGGACTGCTTTCATATCTTGTGTAGGCTTCATGTTCACGATTAATCCTCTGAGCTGACCAGTTTCACCTTCTACAGACCTTAGAGCAGGATGAACTATACTCAGTTATTAATTTGGCAAATGTATCTGCTCTTTTGGTGTATGAGTTGTCCATAGTGTGTCCAAATGTGTTCCCTATTTAAAATTATTCAGTAAAACCTTTGAAGAAACTGCAGCCTTTGGATTGTTTGTTCACAGTTTGTTATGAGTATAATATTCAGGGAGTATGTGTGTATATGTTAATTCCTATCCATTATTTATGACTAAATATAATTGTGACCGTAAAAAAAAAAACAGTGCCAAAAGGGTTCCAGCTGATCTGATCTGTTCATGTACTCCAATTCACTTAATAGTCTGTGTGTAATGTGACTATTATGTAAATGGGAGTCATGCAAGGTATCACTGGAAAGCCAGTATAACACACTGACCATTAATAATCTTGTATGGTGTATGTATGGTAAATGCCCAAAGGATTGTACGAATGTGAAGAAAATATGGGACTAAAATGTGTTGGAACCAGATAAGTCTGGGGAGTGGGTAAATAGGTTATTTCCAGACAAAATAAAGGCGGATGCCTCCATCCAGGTGAAATCATGGACAATTGATAATCATAGTCAAGTGGTCACTCATTGGCATATCGGAGGCTGAAGGGACAGATCAATTTGCATTGTAAAAAGCACCAGCAGGGAACCTTCTCCTTGCAACATTTCCCCACAGCAGGGGCACTGAACTTTGAGAAGGATACATTTCAAAAGTTCACTGAACTATCAAAAAGAGGGGGAAAAAAAACAAATTATCTTTCACCTAAGAAGACAAAGGAACTGAGCACTTTAAACATTGAGAGAGGTCCTGACTATGGTGGTGTGTCAGATTTGGGGGACGGATGTGTGGCAAGAACCTTACCTTGAACCAAGACTGTAGCTCTGTTAAGTCTTAGTCACTAAAAAGTGTTTTTCACTTTTATTTGCTTGTAACCATTTCTGACTTTATCTCTTACACTGGAACCCACTTAAAACCCTCTATCTTTTTGTTAATAAATTTGTTTTACTTTTAATCTAAAACAAACGCAATGCTGTGTTTGAACTGAAGTGACTGTTAACTCCAGTTACAGCAACAAACTGCTGTGTCTCTTTAAAGGAGCAATGGACCTCATTACTTCTCTGAATGTTCCAGGAGAGGACTGGATATTTCAGGGCAGATGACTATGGAGAAATCTGGACATGGGGTATTTTAGGATCAGTTGGCTAGTAGTAACCAAGGCTCAGAGAGTGGCTGTGGTGTAACAAGCAGGCTTCTGGAGTCAGAGTTGCTGAACCAGGGTTGCATAACGCACAGACACTCAGTGCATGCTATGTGTTGTATCGGAGCATCCAGACAGGAAGCAACCATGGCAGAGAATTGTAAGGAACTCAGGGTTACAGGACAAGTTGTGACAACCTCTCACTGCTCTGAATTGCACCCCAAAATGTGACAATGTCATCTGGAAATTGCTACATGAGAAGGACATCACTAATAGTATCCCTAACAAAAGTCATCTCTCACACCAGGATACCATTGTCTACCTGGTGTGAGAGATGTGGAGCGTTCTATAATAATTTATGAATACTGTATGTTGCCCTAGTTAATGGGATGTTTACTGTACAAACATATTGGTCTAATTTAATGGGAGGCTGTAAAGAAAACAAGCAGGAAGAGATAAAAGTGGTTCAGGATAAGCCATCCCTCAACAAACAAACATTTGAGGGCTGTTATGGGACAACAGCAGAGATATTGGTTCTGAGGACTGTGGCTTGACCTCTTGCAGAGCCTGTAGGACTGGATTTGACAAGCAAAGCCAAAGCTCGGGAACCGACAAGAACAAACTATGGCTGAATTAAAAGGGCTCTCTTTCCAGAGAAGAGGAAGGAACTGAGGAGCTGTTTAGGGAAGCAGACTGAGACAAGCAGCCATTGAGATCTCTGAAGAAGTCAGGCCAACTGAGGTCACCACCCAGGGAGGCAGGGCTTTAAGTAAGATAGACATATACGTAGACACTTTGTGTATTTAAATTCCATAGATCCAAATACAGCATTTGGAATAAGCAGGCACCACTCGAAGGAGAGTACAGTCCTGTAAAGCTCTGAGAATCCTCAGCAGCCATTGACATTTTTTCTGGCTGAAGTCCTGGAACACTTTGCTTTTGTGGTGCTGTTTTTAGTCCCTTAGATTCTGCCAGGTCATTCTAAAACGTCTGCAGCACGTATTTGTAATTATTTAGATAAAGGATACCCTTTTTGCACTCTCTGATTGGGAACAAGCTGCTTCTTGTTACAGGTTGTTTAATATTTTCCAGTATAATATTTCTGCTTTCTCCAGTGGGTTCGTTTATAAGAGATGTTATGATTATTTGTCGCTTTGATGATCAGAATATTTATGCCAGAGAAGAGGAGGTTCCTTGTACATAGAACCAGAAGCAAATACAATAGGGGAGTGATTACTGAATTGCCTAAGGAACACCTAGGTACTTAACAGACCTTGAAAAACACCAAAGAAGGAATGTGCTACCCAGCCAACAGAGACCTTCACTATTCTATCTATAGTTGCTCACGAAATCAATGACCAAGACTTTCAAAAGTGACTCCAAGTGTCTCCATTTTTGATTACCCAAGCGCAGACAGATTACATGGGCCCAGGTTTCAGAAAATGCTAAGCATTCGCTCTCTCAAAATCAGGCCCCTTTAAAGGTGTCCCGAGATGGGTGCCCAAACATTGAAGTAATCAATCACTTGTCACTTTTGAAAATCTTGGCCAAGCTGTACACCCTCCCATAAGCCATATGTATATCTTCACAACAGGAACCCAGTCTGTTCTTTGAAATGCTTGGCTTCCTAACCCCAAGTAAATATATTAAGTAAGCTGCAGGATATGTACATGAGCATGCTAACATGGTAATAATGATGTTACAGTAGAATATTTATATGATTTATTGTGCCTAGTGGGAAAAAGAAAAGCAAGGTTAAATCTCTTCCCTCCATGGGAAGAACCAGCTCAGTAGAAAATGGAAACAAGGAAAAATGAAACACCACCCAGGCCTGGTTCAAACATGCAAACTTTCTAATAAAAAATCAAAACCAGATGCTGTTAAAGAAGACTGATAATTAAGGAAGATAAATTCAAGAAATGTTTTCCAGAGAAGGACTCTGCTGCACACAAATTGTTTCTGCATGGGAAAAAATTAACAAATTACTATGGCTGTCTGTTTTCAAAAGTTTTTCTTAATAAGTCAGGACAGGTTCCCTGCTAATCCCCTCATGTCCAAGTTCCCTCTTCACTTCAGATAGGTTTATCTCAAGCCCAGGAATGAGAGCCAGGATCTCGGCTCTAATGCGATTTATGGTATGAGTGTAAGTATGTCGTTTAAAGGGCAGTTCCGTCTTGAAAAGTGACTCTGGACAAATGGCATCATGGGGCTCCACAGTTATTGTCTCGCCAATGTCCCTATCAAAATGTGCACAGTTTACACATACATAGGTATTTTTCCTAATTGTCAGCCCAGCAAACTCATTTTGGGCTCTGACAGTCAAGCTGGGTTGTTTCCATCTTATGGCTCATTGCCAATAATGAAGACAATGTAAGTCAAACTATGCCCTTGCAGATACCTGTGCAAACTCACAAAAAGTCCCCATCTCCTCTGAGTGTGTTGCAAGGCATATGGACTTTCTATGACCACACTGAAGTTCTAAGCTCCTATATATAGATTCACCTGTGACCATGTTGCTCTTAAGTTTCATTTTGATTAATAAATGTGGTGATGTTTGTGTCCCTCAAACATTCTTTTATTTAAGTTTATTTAGATTTATTGCACACTTTATTTATTGCACTTCCTCAGCAATTACAAATATTACATTATACTTCAAAAAAATACAACTGAACCAGCTAGCCAAATAAATAAACGCCTTCATTGCCTCTTAACCCTATGTTCCCCAAGTCCTTAAACCTCTGTACATGCCTGGAAAAACAGATGGGATTTGTAGTGTGACTTAAAGCTCAATAAATCAGGGCTATTTCAGATGGAGGAAAATAAATTCCAAAGCTGAGGGGCCTTAATGGAGACTATCCTATCAGCAGCTCCCTCTCGTATACATCAAAGTGGCTCCTGAATGGGTACACATGCACACAGGCCCTAGCTTCAGCATTGTCTCACGAGGAGAGACTGAACTTTTGTGTCAGACCATCTACAGCTTTATAGGCTGAAATCAACATCTTAAACTCTATCCAGAACCCAAACAAGCAAAAACTGCAGAGCACTGGTATATTGTGTTTTCAGCACTATACTTCAAGACAATCATTTGTCAACTACATTTCGCACTAGCTCCAATTTCCAAATTGGAAATAGTTTAATCACAAGATGACAACGCCATTGATGATACTAGTTAGAGTTGCATCCAAAACAAAAAACAAAACAAACAAACAAAAAACCCCACAATCTGCTAGCCAGAGACAGATGGAAAAAAGCAGTCCTGACTACAGTGTCTTCTTGATCATCTAAAAGCAGCTGTGTGTTTAATAAGTCCCCCCCCCACCCCGCCCCGCGCACCCCCAAGTCATGAACTCAAAATCATGGGCACATGCTCTCTCTTAAAGAGACTGACTGACTCTATCTCAGCTCTTTCAATTGGTTCCTCAACCAACCATTACCTCAGTCTTTTCTGACCTGATCCTGAGTCAGGTAGCTCTCATCTGTCCCCAAACCTCATCCAAAGACATTCAGCTGCAGCAGCTGGATAAGTCAAAAAAGACATCGCTGTGGGTATGTAATTGATATATGAGGGAAAGCTGAAACCTAGTGTGAATGGCAAGAATGCAATGTTACTGAAAGCCACAGACACACTAATTGGTGAATCATTTAAACTAAAGCCTCTTGATCGTATGACTACGACAGCTTTTAATTTTCACTGTTGCTTGAAAACAACTCAGAAAATAAGACCAAACCAATAATCCATGATGGGAGATTTTTTTAAAATCCAATTTTTAGCAAATGTGGCACTCATGAAAGGTGCACAGATGACCTCCCTGGAGAAGGATATTCTTATTTTATCCACAGAATAACTACAGCAAGCTTCCCCAATTCTGCCCTACTAACATGCTTCTCCCTCCCCTAGCCTGGAGTGTGCACCTTTAGGACTGATGGCAGGCTAGCTTCCATGCTCATTCAGTTTGGAGCCTGTCTGCAGAGACTGCCAACCAAGATAGTACTCCGTATGGTGATTTCTGCTATGTGCATACCTGTTTGTTAGGAACTGGAGCAATTCATTTCATATAGCCCATTAGCTTATTTAGATTTATTCTATCATTGCTGAAATGAGATGGATTTGCAAACTAGTGGATCTAGAGACCTATGGAAACTTTTCCCTGTTTCAAATCCAGTCCATGCTGGCAGTGGCTAAATGTTATGGCTGTTTAGCAGTTGTTCAAAGGCCTTTTTGAAATTTGCTCACTGATGTTGTCAATTACAGTCCAGTTCCCAATGGACAAGTGCTCATATCACACAATGCCAGTGCAGTTCGCACTAACGGACATCCTCATTGGGAGTCTCAGCATAAAAGCCAAGGACTGAATGGACATGGAGACTGACATATCTTCTTTTACCTAGATCTGAGCACCACCAGCTCAGGGTTGAAGTACTTCCACCGAAATCTTACATTGACAGATTACTGGTTGCACCTCCTCTGTGTCTAAAACATAGGGCTTTTAAAGAGCACTAAAAAAAAGTCATATTTTAAAAAATGTGTTTTCTCTCACATTT
Organism: Dermatemys mawii; assembly: GCA_007922305.1. Classification (NCBI taxonomy): domain Eukaryota; kingdom Metazoa; phylum Chordata; order Testudines; family Dermatemydidae; genus Dermatemys; species Dermatemys mawii. The sequence goes on along the minus strand of ML677333.1, from coordinate 66,818,883 downwards.
GGAAGCAGTTCTGCAAAACTGAACTGTTATGATATGGAGAAGAAAGGATCAGTAAAAGGACACAGACTTTTCCACTTTCATAAGCAAAATGTTTACTTTGAATGTATTGAAACAAAACTTGGAAAAACAAAGAATAATGTTTATTTTGACAATGTAAAATAGCATTAAGGCTTAGAGCGAAAATTAGATGCACAGACATCCACCAAGGTCCCAACTCATTGATTATAGTAACATAAAAGAGCTGGAAAAAAACCTCCACCAACACTAGCAAACCTGGTCCGGACTAAATTATAGACAGAAGGTATAATTAAGCAAGTTATTATTATCTAGTATCTCAGCAGATGCTGACCACATTTATGATGATTTGGATAAGAATTCAACTGAGGTTTGATTTCACAGCTGTGTTCTTAATGTCTTGGACCTGTTAAGCTGCCTCAGAAATACTTCCCAGTGTGTCAGAACTGGTGTCTAAATGTAGTGCTTACAGTGTCATATCCTCCCTGCTCAACTGATTGGAGAACTTCCCTTAGCGTCTTAGAAAACAGAAAACGAGTTTACTGATCTGACTGCCAGGTTTTATACTTGAAACCTGCATTTAATTATCTCTAAGGATCTTTAATAATCTGCTAATACACCAGGGAACAAAAAACCCTCTACTGTCGATGTGTCAATGTTTTTTTCATGTGTGTATGGTTATGACTTAGTTATTGAAAACAATTCATTGTGTTTGAAACCCTGAGCATTGCTAGCATGAGAGAGATGTTACTAGGTGTCAGAGACTCAGTAATTTGTACATAGAAATAAGGATTCAGGGGGCGACATGAACATCAGTGGCCCAAGCAGTTTATGATTAAAACATGATGTGAACTTTTCATGATTTTTACAGCTAATTAGCAAGATTTATATGTATCCAAAAGAAAACCCTCAGAGAAGACAAGGCTGCAGGCAGTGATTAATGATGCTCATTTTCCACTTGGAGCAGAATACTACTGCATTTTGAGGCAATGGCACAAGGCGGAAAGGAGCAAACACTTGCATCTCTCCATTTGTTTGTTATTTAGCCTAATCTTTTCACCCAACCCTTGAAAGAAAAGGAACCATCTTTCAGTCCAGCATGGGTGAAATTCAGGCCTTATCACAATCAATGGCACAACTCCTATTGCCGTCTGGGCCTGGATTTCACCCCAATTTCTTTATTCATCATGGTTTTGGACCAACACTGGATCCACTTCTAACCATGATGTGAGCAGAGAAGGACAGATTTGAAATCACTTTTATTAAAGGATAAAAAGACAGCTATACTAGTGTAGCTCAGTTCCCAAAGATACTCTCCCTCTTTCACAAGGAGAAAGTGAGACAAGATAAGACCCCTACTCCCTTGACTCTTCAGTTTGAATCACCTTTCAGAACTTTTCACAGGACAAGCCTTGCACAGCAATGTAGCAAAGGAGAGGGGAAGAAGGAGAAAAGTGTGTTCTCTCCCAGAACATTATAATTAATTATTATTATACGTAGTATGATAGACATCCTCCAATAGATATCTATAGCACAGAAAGTTATGCTCTACAAAAGCTATTTCTTCAATAAGTGGCTGTCAATACGTATATTTGGGGTGGTATCCTGGCCCTGTGGAAGTCAATGGGAGCTTTGCCATTGATTGCAAAAGGCCAGGATTTCACCCTTTAAGTTTTAACATTCAGGGCTCACCTGTGATTCTTAGTGTGCAGAGTTTGGAGGGGAGGAAACATGGGGCTAGGACAGTGGTATCACAATGCCTCCTGAGTTAGTAGAGAGGGCGTGCTCAGTAGAAGCCATTACTACACCACTTACATACATCACGTGCTTCTTCCAACACTGGCTTCCTGGTCAGAGGTCACTAAACAAAGTGGCTCCATGCTCCCAAATCTGAAACTCATTTCCTCTGAAGTACGTAGTGTTTGCTGGAAGCATTAGTTGGTCCCCAGCCTGTGCTGCGGGACCTCAAGTAGCCGTTATGGATGCTTTGGGGTGAGGGAAGTTGTTCCCTACATTTCTCCGCATTGCACGTGTACAAGGGCAGACATCATTTAGAACGTCAAGTGGAGTAGAATGTTTCAGGAAAAAAGATACTCCACGCAATCTAATGCCCTTTATTTGGTAATGGAATCAAACAACGTAAGCAGCTAAATTCAGACCTGACACACTGGTGCCACTTGGCTGAAGTCAGTGGCATTGGATACACTTATATCAGAGTTGACCTTGGAGCAAAATGTTTTGTTCTTTTTAGATTGCAAGCTGTTTGGGGCAGGACAATGCCTTCCTCTGTGCATAGAAAGGGCCTAGCACATTTTGGATGGCACTGCAATCTAATAACCATTAATAATACACTGTCTTAATATACAGTCTTAAAAACAGTTAATAGTGACAGCTGCAAAAGTCTGAGTTTCCTAGCTCCACCTATTTACATTGGAGATAATAACGGCTCATTTTACAGATATACAGATATTGGTATCCTGGGGTTATTAGCATCCTAGTGCTTGTATTGCTTTTTAATGAGTGAATGTCATCAGCTCTTCTTGTCATGTTTTTTTAATTCTTTCTTTGCTCCTTGACAGCTGGCTTAGCTTAGAAATAATGAGATAATTGCCACTGCAGCAATGGTTTGGTGTTCACACTGAATACTGTATAACATTTGGTGCATCCCTGATGACTCAAGTATGGTGAAGTTTAAGGGGAGGTGTGCCATACCATCCTATTTTCACTGGTAAAAACTGTTCTGTTCGTTGGAGAGAATTAAAAAAAAACCCACTCACGGTGAAACCATGCAATGTTTTGCTCTCCATGAAATAGAAATATTTTCCACAAAACCCTAGGTCTTGTCAAATGGTGGATAAAATAGTTTAGCAAATAGTCTAGGATTTTTCACCTCTAATTGTCACTCTGCCTTCCTCTGTCTCTGGTACTTCATGTTATTGGCATGCAGCCCTACCGTCTCTAATTTAAAAAGATCTGAAATGAGAGCAGAAGTAGCAGAGATTAATAATATCTCTCTGCATAACCGTGACAATCATATCTGCGATAATGTGAAGTATGGTAATGATATTACAGCTACACTGTAGAGAACCTGCAGGCTCACTACAGTGTCCTCTTGGCTCCCTCAATGACCAGGGTGCCCAGAATTTCAAAGTGAAAACTCAGGAGAGCTGTTACGTGGAAGGGAGGGAGAGGAAGGTGCCCAGAAGATGGTCTTAATGGGCACCAGGGATGTGTGAATGGGAGGGTGAGAAGGAAATGTTCAAATCTCCTTCACCTCAGACAACTTCTCCAGATCTCTCCACTACACACTCTTCTCTTTCCTCACCACTGCATGGATTTGACTGTGTGTGGAAAGTGGATGGTTCATTATCTTTTGCAAGAGGAGGGAAGCTCATTTGAAAGGCCTGTGGAGATGAGAAGAGTATTGACATGGGACTGGCCTGGGGAGCGGGGGAAGTGTTCTCCTTCAGGTGGACAGTCTTCACAGTTTGCCAATATCCAGAACTGCACACAGGGATGAGCTCTGTAAACAGAGCCACAAAGGGAAGGATCAACCACTATTCAAGAGAGGAAACTGGGACAGAGGCCCCCATGAGTGACCATCTTCAGAAGATAGAGGCTGGCAGAATCCATCTGAGGTGCTGATGTCATGCACTCCGAAGCGCCAACTACTCCACCCTCCCACAAGAATGTAGCATTCCTTGCTGCCAGTGACCACATGCAGCTACCAGCCTATGTGCAGGGAGAGGGGAAAGCAGAGCCTTTAAAAAGGCTGTCCCCACATTACGACACCTGGACCCACCGGCAGTGTTAACTCTCAAGGATCTCAAACACCAGGAGTCTGCTGGGCCTCCTCTACAGACATGCAGAATGTGAGGAGGAAGTAGATTCCCTGCACTTTCTCCTCATCCACGTGGAATCCAGATGCCCCAGGAGCTGGACTCTAGCTCATAGAGAGTATTATTTGTAATAATATTAATAACATAAGAACATCTGGTAGCATTTCTTTTCCATACACCATTTGGCAAAAACAATAGAATTTTGGTGAAACTACAACATTTCTGTTTCTAATTCACCCGAGGTTCAACTGCTGCTGACAGGACCTTCTAAGCCAACAATCCCAAGACTTAGCTTGCCCCAGCAGGTGTCACTGTCAGACAAGGGAGCCAAAGCACAGAACAGAATAATTTAAAGTAACACAAGTTGGGTTTTTATTATTAATTATTATTTATTTTACATAAGATTTAGAATAAAGTGTTTTTTTAAACTCATATTGCTCTTTTCCATCCTGCACTGTAAGAAAATTACCTGATTAAGATGATGTACATTGGTTAGGGGTTTACTACCAGGTGGATGAGATTCTGTGGCCTGCATTGTGCAGGAGGTCAGACTAGATGATCATGATGGTCCCTTCTGACCTTAAAATCTATGAGTCTATGTACAATTTCTAGTTATCTCTGAGGAAACACAAACAAACAGACCAACTATTTTAAAATCAAGATAAACATTACTGGGCCCCAAGTCTGGGAGTCTATTGTAAATGAATTTAACAAGGTTCACTTTTATATCATTTTAGTCTGGCCCTTAATTCAAAGGCTTATCATTTTATGTGTCCCATAAATCTTAAAACTGCACTACAAAGATTTCCAATTTTACACACACCATTAATGCAGAATATAAAAATAATTCAATACGCCCAAAATATCATGTTCAGATTTTCCTTTTTGTGAAGATATGGTATGACTTAAACTGGCAAGATGTTAAAAAAATTTGTTTTGTACCAGATATGTGTCGTACAATCAAGCTGTATCTAGTTGTACTGAAAGCCATTTCACAATATTCCTCATGGTTAATTTATGCCAGGCAAGTTTTTATGACATATCCCCATTCATAGCAAGGCTTTCATTGCACAAGTTCAATATGTGACAGGGATGAAAGCAGATAATATACTATCTATCAGACTATTATCTGCTATAAATGTATTCAGCTTGATGATAAATGGATGTTATTCATGAACATGTAGTTTTGATAGTGCACATTTTGAACTAAGTATTTGAGAGGTCTGTCTAATGCAAGTAAAGACTCCCCTTTATATATAATAAATGCAAGGGCCCTAACTGTGCCTTTGGATGCACGTATCCTGCTCCCTGGACTCAAGGTTAGGCAAAGCTGCACACCAGAATTTGTTATACTAGCAAAATGATGCCTAAAAATACAAAAGTTGCCAATACACTGCAACTGTAGGTCTCATACTCAGCACTTTTCCAATGATTAAAATCAGATGCTTTGGATCAAATTTAATTTTAAATGAACCCATTCCTTCTGACGCAGTTGACACCCCTTGAACTATATCCTGGGCCCCTTGTATTACATGTTAAATTAGACCTAAATTACACAGAGGGATCTCTTGTTTATGCAGCAAGTTATATTGAATTGTAGGGCAATGTTAATTACAAAATGGTTCAATTGCCTTTGGTTTTAGTGAAGTAATTCTGAAAAACCACAAAGTGAAAATGTCTATATTACAGTCATATAAAAAGTCTCACTTATCCTGACAAAAGTCAGGAAATCCAGCTAGCTCTAAAATCTCCATCGTCACCCCAACCCCCAAGCAAGCCCTATCTCAATCCTACAAAACTTTGTTTGATTTTTTTTTCTTTGTATTAAATGTTAGAGGTATTGTCATCTGAGATTGGTGAGATCCATCACTTTTGTAAAAATGAAACTAAAGAATTTTAAAAATATGCACTATACATCTGATAGATTTTAAAGCATTTATCATCATCAACCTGAGAAAACTGGCAAAACTTTTATTAATTTCAATGGAGTTATGCTGACTTCCTGGCTGGGAATCTGGCACTATATTTATTGGAGTTCTGTCATGCAAATGATTTAGGATGATTTAGTTGGGGATTGGTCCTGTTTTGACCAGGGGGTTATACTAGATGACCTCCTGAGGTCCCTTCCAACCCTGATATTCTATGATCCTATGAAATTCCAGGCCAGATGCTGATCTTACTTGCATCTCAAGAGTAACTCCATGGGATTACTCCTGATTTTCACCACTGTAATTGAGATCAGAATCTGACCACCATATTTTGGCACCCAGATTGTCCTATACTACCAGAACAGAACAGAATGTAAGCATTACAAAACTTTGGAAAGCAATTTGTGTTCAAGTTGAGCTTCCAAATGCAAAACTACCAGTTCACACATACTCTGTCACAGGAGCGCACGCACACATGGACACAGGGAAAATCTATTACTTTGAAATCAGCCTGCTGCAACTTAAAAATCAGCTTTTTTTTAATTCACACAACAATGTTTGTTTCTGGTCTGAGTACATGTTTCTAAAGTGTCAGCCCTGGATAAAACTGATGGTCATGAAAATGACAACAGAGCTATTGCTATAATGGAAACCACTCTAATGATATTTATCTCTTTTGGGGGGTATGCTCTTTTTAAAAAATCATTAATTTTCTCTTTAATTAATGTAGGATTTTCAAAATTTTAGTTTTTGTTAAAAACTATTTCTTTAAAATATTTGCTGAGTGTGAAAACAAAACTGTGTTAATCAGTCTCATTTCACTACTTCTGAACTACAGTAATTGACTTGTATGATGCAGAGGCCCATTGGTGGGTCACTCTTCTGTAACAACTCCTCCTGTCAGGCTTGACAAACTCACTACATCTAACACATTGCTTTCATAGGACTTATCTATAAATCATGTCATGTAAGGTATCAAATAAAAGTGTATACCATGATGACATTGGTCATCCTGAGCCTTGTGAGATGTATATACAGATGCCATTCAGGAAGTTGCCATATGTACTAAAAATATGTTTAAACTATGGGAGAGTGGGGTTTGGTGACACATCACTTAACCTGGTTGCACTGATTTCTGTGTGTGAGTATTGACATGTACTTCAATTGGGTCAGAATTTTGGCTTAAGAATCTGATCATGAGAAGTATTTAAAATCAATGGGAGCTGCAGGTGCTCAGTATGAGAGTCATTTGCCAGGATCAAGTCCACTTGATCAAAATCTTGGGAGTTTGGGGATCTGAGTGTATCAAGTCCACTAGCCCAAAATCTAGGGGATTGGGGATTTGAGTTCCATTTAACCCTAATCAGCTCTTGCTGATATGGGACCTGAAACCACATTCTTCTTAGCCAGGGACAAGAGTGTTGCTGGCTGAGCTACAGTGAGAGCTGAAGCGACAAAGAGTCCTGTGGCACCTTAAAGACCTTGTTTAATCCTGAGTTGATGGTATCAAATTTGCAAATGAACTGAAGCTCAGCAATTTCTCTTTGAAGTCTTTGACACCATCAACTCAGGATTAAACAAAGATTATGAATGGCTAGCCAACTACAAAAGCAGTTTCTCCTCTCTCGGTGTTCACACCTCGAGATCAGCTGCTAGAAGAGGACCTTGTTCTCCCTGATTAGAAATAACAAAGTAGTACTGCCTGATTGAATCAATCTTGTATCAGAGGGGTAGCCGTGTTAGTCTGGATCTGCAAAAGCGACAAAGTGCTTGTCTTCACTAGAGCCGGGAGAGATCGATCTTATGGCGATCGATTTATTGCGTCTCATCAAGATGCGATAAATCGATCACCAGCGGCGCCCCCGTCATTTCCGTAACTCCAGCTCGCCAAAAGGCACAAGCTGGAGTCGACGGGGGTGTGCGCCACTGACAGCCACTGCCGTGAGGACGGCAGGTAAGTCGGCTGTAGGTACGCCGATTTCAGCTACGTTATTAAAGTAGCTGAAATTGTGTATCTACAGTCGATCCCCCGCGCTAGTGAAGACCAGCCCAAAGAGTCTTGTAGCACCTTATAGACTAACAGATTTTAGGGATCATGAGCTTTCATGGGCTAAGACCCACTTCATCAGATGAATGTTGTGGAAATCTCCAAAGCAGGTATAAATAGCAGGCAAGAAAGCAAGGTAAATTCAATCAGGGGGGTGAAGCCCACTTCCAGCAGGTGATCTGGAGGTTTGAACACCCAGAGAGGTGAAACTGCTTTTGTAATCTTGTTATCTCTAACCTGCTTCTTGCCTACTTATGTGACAAAGAGTCTTGTAGCACCTTATAGACTAACAGATCTTAGAGATCATGAGCTTCGTGGGCTTTTCGTGGGATCCCTATGATCTCTAAGATCTGTTAGTCTGACAGATGCTACAAGACTCTTTGTCGCTTTTGCAAATCCAGACTAACATGGCTACCCCTCTGATTCTTGCCTGCTTATTTATACCTGCCTCTGCATACTTCCACTGCATGCATCCGACCAAGCGGGTATTAGCCCACGAAAGCTCATGCTTCAACACCTTTGTTAGTCTTTAAGGTGCCACAGGACTCTTTGTCGCTTCTGCAGATCCAGACTAATACGGCTACCTCTCTGATTAGTGAGAGCTGAGAAGACTGTGGAGTAGAAGAAAGAGGGAATGGAGCTAGCAACACAGTGATTGGACACAGCTGATCACATAAAATTAATGTGGTCAGGAGGATTGTTAAAATAAGTCTCATTTAAATATTACAAATAAAAAGGTGTGTGTGTCTTTGAATAAAGATGCATTAATATATTTTCATTAGTAAACAGATAGGATTATCTGCCTGGGAAACAGTTATTGTCATAGCAATCAGCAACCAATAGGAGCTTGTGGAACACATAACTGAACTTTGGAATAGCTGCCATGGAAAAGTTTCACAATTGGCTGTTTGTCAGCACGTAACAGGAGAAGCAAGAGCTGCAGATCAAACTGGCAGCACTGGGTCAGTCGCTGTAACAAGTAACTGCTGAATACTGACAGATAAGCCACATTTCCCGCCTTAACTTGTTATCATCGTCTTTCTTCATCAACCTCACCTCGCTACAGTCCGCAATTCCGAGCCATGCTGTAACCGAGAAGGAGCAGTGCAGCCGCACATACCTTTTGTAGTGGATGCCACATTTGTTGAAGCCAACCAGAGAGATTTACCTCCTCATTCTAACTTAGGCTTCCTTATTGATGTTACTGTGCTAGCCTTAAATATGACAATGAAACCTCCTGTAACAGTTACATGCCCGTTCATACCCTATTAACCACTTTAAAGAAGCTCCATGTGGTTTTATCAATTATTTAGCATGCAGTAAACTACTGTATCTCCAACAAGACCAGAGAACTATTTGAGGGCTTGTCTACACAGAGAGTTAGTGCATGGCAAGCCAGCATTTGACTCTCCAGTGCACTAGTTTGTAGCAGGGCCCATACACTCAGTGCGTGGCAAACACATTAAAAGTTCTTTAGTGTGAATTGACATACTATTGTTTGAAATGGGAGTACATCAATGCCCACTAGGGAACCTTTAGTGCACAGTAGCAGGGTCCATATTGCCAGTTAAGGCTGGTCTACACTGGGGGAGGTGGGGAGAAATCGATCTAAGTTATGCAACTTCAGCTATGTGAATAACATAGCTGATGTCAGTGTACTTAGATCTACTTACCACAGTGTCTTCACTGTGGTAAGTCGACGGCTGATGCTCTCCCATTGACTCCGCCTGCTCCTCTCGCCCTAGTGGAGTACCAGAGTCGACCAGAGAGCACTCAGCGGTCGATATATCGCATCTAGACTAGACTAGACGCGATAAATTAACCCCCGCTGGATCGATCACTGCCCATCGATCCAGCAGGTAATGTAGACAAGCCCTTAGTCAGTTGAAGCTAGAACCCTGTACAGTCACATCTTGGCTTGCTGCACACTAACTCTCCCTATAGACAAACCCTTAGTCTAGTAATTTGTAGAAATATTCACCCAGCAACTGACCTATCTGGGCAGTGATGGAATGATGCTGGGTAATTTTTAATTGACTTCAATAGGCTTTGGATCAGGCTTGAAAGCACTGAAGCGTCTGGCTCTACAGCAAGTAAAAGAAGGAAAGCTAGAATTACTATTTTAATAAAATCTTGTCAGAAATTCACAGAATCTCTCTAAAATAAACCCTACCACAACCCTAGATTATTATTCTCAAACCACCTTAGCTAAGTATAGTTCAGATCTGTACTGTAGATTTTCTTTGTCCACAGTACAGTACTTTATACCAAGTTCTTTTCATACTAATGTTCTCATATCAAGTAATACTCTATTAGTATTCAGTCTTCCGCTGATTTTTCTCTTTGTGGTTCCCAGTGAAATTTTGTTCAGTCTTAAGGCCCATCTTTTCTGGGCGGCCAATTTTAGCTAGATCTTTCACTTGTCTCTATACATTATACCCTGAGCAACTCCATTGTTACAATTAGGGTTGCATAGGTGTTAATGGAGGTAGAATTTAGTCCAAGCAGTGGCACTCATTTAAAAGTATACTGGACAAAACAATAGCAAATATACACAACAATCCTGCATTGGCAGGGAAATGCATGGGATGATCTAATTGGTCATTTCCATCAGAGAATCTGAGATCCTCCAACTCTGGAAAGAGGGTCTAAGCTACACATCACCTCTGAATATGGGTCTGTGAATTCATCTCCTGAAGTTTACACTGGAGCCTCTTCCAACCATGATGTAGTGATACTCATCTCTCTCTAATTTCTGCAATTCTCAAAATTCTTCTCTTCAAAGTATAAGAACTAGTTATCATTATTAATACCTAGCTTTTCTGAAGTGCTTTTCATCAGTAGATCTCAAAGCACTTTACAAAGAAGGTCAGGATCATTATCTCAGATGGAGAAACTGAGGCACAGAACAGTGAAGTGACTTGCCCCAGGTCACCCAGGCAAGTGGCCAAGCGGGAATAGAACTGAGGTCTCCCAAGCCCCCATGCAGTGCTCTATCCACTAAGATACGTTTTCTCCCATTAGCAATACAAATCTCTTTTCCTAGCGCTCTTCAGGGCAAAATCTGTATCTTCCTATTAGGGATGGAAAAGGTTACCGGTTAACTGGTAAACATAGTTTTACTGGTTAGCTGATTTACCCATTAACCCCCATGCCGGCTGGCCCGGCATCCCTGCACCAGCCAGAGTGGGCCCAACTGCACTGTCTAGCTGCAGCAGTGCCACCCACGCAGCACCATCTGGATGGAGCAGGCCAACCCGCAGAGCCTGGCCGGAGCAGCGCCACCCAGCCAGAGCGGGCCCAGCCACGCCGCCCGGCTGGAGTGGCCCCAGCCCCAGCTGCGCCGACCAGCTGGGCCCCAGACACTTAAATGGTTAACCATTTAAACAACAGATTTTTAAAATCATTTAAATGGTTAACTTTTAAAACAGTGTTTACATCCCTACTTCCTATAATGTTTGTAGAGTGTCCCATACAAACGGGCCCCAACCTTTATTAAGGTCTCCGAGTGCTACCATAGTAAAACTAATTACAGATGTCCATTGAACCATTTCTTTGCTAAATCAATTTGAAACAGCAATTTTCTTAGCCAAGGAAACCAAGACTCAGTCAACAAAAGAAAAAAAGTTATTCTCCCCAATTTTCATGCACACCACTGTAACAATATTCCAGCACATTTTTATCAAGATCAGCTAATTCACTCTTAAAAATGTATTATTTTTAACCAACCGTGCAGCCAAACCCCCTTGGATCTGTCCAGTTGATTAGTCACATCTTAAACCAATGACAACATGCAAGACCATTTTCCATAATAGATAAAATCATTCTCTAATAGAAGCTAGTTTTTATTCTGTGTATCCTTTTCTCGAATAGATTATACAGAATGATGTATTAAAATTCATATGGCAATCAACAGAGGATAGTAAAGAAGCTGAAGCTGGTAAGGCTCCTACCTCATCTTGAGATTTTACTTCTGGGACAGGAGTCAGGATAATGAAAGGCTTTTGGAGAAGCTTCATTCTATCTTTATTAATAAATAAAAAAGAGGACGATGAACCCACAAAGAAACTAAACCAAAATGTGGGCTTTGGGATTTCAAACTCTCCTCCAATCCATATAAATACAGCCCATTGCCTTTGGTTTCTCATCCCCACTCTACCTTGTTACTCTTGTACTTCTTAAACAGGGATTTCACTAACCTCCCACAAGAGGCATGACAATCATTAGGCCAACTGAGGTTGTCAAGGCCAGAGTGTGCCTAGCAGAGGCTGGGGTCAGCTGCTGCCACTTACAGAGCTTCTGGAAGAGGGTGAGTTATTTCACAGGCTGCTTAAGGGTGGTTTTTCTCTTTCCCCATCATATCCCCCTCTCTCTGTTCTGGCGAAGAAATTATTTGGGAACTATATGGCAGAGAACAGGGCTTTTTGCAAATGCAATTCCTTTATGTATTTTGGGTGGGGATCATTGACAGGGGCAAAGCAAACACCCCACCCAAGTCCGCTACAAGGGCATTGCCTCAGGGCACAATTTATTGTTTGAATACAAAAGATATAAATAATGCAACTCAACCAACCAATGCTAGCTACAGTCCCCAGTGGCGGATTATCGTATGGGCCAATGGGGCAGGTGTCCAGGAGCTCCGGGGCAATTTGGCGACCCCACAGGCTTGGTCAGAACTCTACTCACACCTTCTGCTCCTCCTCTCCCCGCTGGGTCCCAGCCTGCAGTTCTGCCAGCAGCTTGCAGAGGTGGTATCTGGTGAGCAACGCGTAGTCCCCACCGTCCCCAGGCACAGCTGGCTGAGCGCTGCTCGCCCAGGCCGCATGCTGAGCTGGTCCAAGCCTCCCCACCTGCCAGACCAAGGACCATCCCAGCCCGGCATGGCGTGGCACTGGACTGAGGGCTCTCCACCATCCCCCGCATGGCATAGAGCTCACCCTCCCCTCTCCAGCATCTAAGCCCCTTTCCTCCTGCAGAGCAGCCACAGCTGGGCCTGGAGGCAGGGCTGGGGTGGGTCCAGGGCTGGGCCTTGCTACATTCCCCTGCATGTTCCTCCATGCCCCCTAGAGGGGTGTGCCCAATGATTTAGATACCACAGCCCTAGGCTGTGGTAAGAGCTGCCCAGAGAGCCCAGGCAGCTGTGGGGAGCCCCAGATCCTACACCTGACTTAGGCACGGGGCCAGGGTGCCCAAGAACAGCCCCCAGCCCTTGCCCCTGACTCCCCAGGGCAAGTGGAGGGTTCAGGGCTCCCCAGAGTGGCCCAGGCTTCCTGGGCAGCTCTTACCATGGCCTGGCTTCTGGCCAGGCCAGGGCCTTGGGGGCAAGGGGAGGAGCAGGGGGTGGGGCCCAATGGTGTGGGAGGGGGGAGCGTGTTCTTTGTGCCCAGATCCCCAATATATCTTAATCCACTCTGCCTGAGGCTTTTGCCTTAGCTCTGCCAGCCAGTAGAAAAGAGAATATTCCTGTGCCCTTTGGGCCCAGCTTCCACATCCGTATATATATCCCACCCAGCCATGTGATAGGTAGGGAACCCTTAACCCTTTCGATTTTACTGTTGCTTCACTTTGGCATAAGTGTGGACCCACATTGTACCAAAGCCCCAGCTAAACCAGAGCCTTGAGACTTTCAGAACACAATGCAAAACTCTTCTCTGAGGGAAGGTGTTTACATAACAGCTGAGGTTTTCCTCTGAAGCAGGGACTCTGAAACAGGAACCTGGAGAGTAGATGAAACAAAGGAATAGAAAAGCCTGAGTTGTTTGTAATTCTTTATATACAAAAAGGTCCCAATCTAGCAAAGCACTTAAACATGTGCAGAACTGTTCTTCTGCACTAGTGCAAATATTATATTCAGTTTGCAGGTACACATAATAAAATAATAATTTCTTATAATATTTAGTGAGGGTCTAGATGTCACAGACTCCACCCTAGAATAAGCAGTTTGTGGGTCAGTTATCTGTCATTCTCCAATAGAATTACTCCAAAGTAAAACTAGTAATTGGAAGGAGAATCAAAGCCTACCCCTGGAAAGTGAACATTTTCTATCTCTGAGATGTTTATTTTTGGACATTTTTCTTTATCAGTCAGAAAAGTGCAAGTAATAGAATTACAAAATACGCTGAATACCAATAAAATAATGAAGAGTTCTGCTGTTTTTCCATACAATGTCAGGTTAAATAATCCAATGGACCATTTTAGTTATTTCCATTATTCCTGAACTGAAAGAAACAAAAAATCCCCAGTGGTGGGATCATGATGGTGTCAATTTTAAAAAAGAAAAACTTCTAAAACAGACTCCAACTAGAAACTGAGGAACTGGAATTAATTTTCAAATTGGACACAATAAACCAAGGGCTAAATAGAACTTGTGAATGGTTCTCTCATTACACTAATTGATTGCATTTCCCTAGTTAATTTGCCTTCAATAGTTATCTCCTGTCAGACACAGATATCCATTTCAAAAGGTATTTTTTTCTCCTGCTGATAATGGCCCATCCAAATTAAACAGCGTTGGTTTTTTTTGTTTTCTTTTTGCTTTCTGTGTATATAAATACATCTTACTTCTGTTCTATTCTATGCATCCGACGAAGTGGGCTATAGCCCATGAAAGCTTATGCTGAAATAAACTGGTTAGTCTCTAAGGTGCTACAAAGTTTTCCTCGTCTATGTAAAAAAAAATCCATTTCTGGGTGTGCTTTATATACACACTTCATAAGTTCTGTTACCACACACACGGATTTGAAGGGGATCAGGAATGTGAATGTAATTCTCAATCTGCTAGAGAAATTAACAAGATAGTAAACAATTATGGGGGCGGGGTGTGGTGGCCGCTCCTATTATTGTATTGGAGACTAAATTGAACCATTGTGGACTTACTAATTATGGGGGCACCAGACACAGCTCCATAGTTGAGACTGAGCTGAATTTTGCATTTAAAGCAGTGTGTTACATTATGAAGAATACAGCCTATCCACCTCAAATTACAGCACGATGTTGTTTCAAGTTCTAAATGAAGTCACATGTGGAATTAGGTATTTAATGTCTTTACCAACAAATACTCTTGACCCTGTGGGTTGGTATCAGAACATGGGCATGAACACTAATGTACACTGTCAGGACAGCAGTCAGGGGGCCTTTGGTGGCATGCCTGCGGGAGAACCACTGGTCCCAAGGATTCGGCAGCATTTCGGTGGTGGGTACACCAAGGCCGTGCGATTGGTGGATCTCCCACAGACGTGCTGTCAGACTGCCGCGCTTGGGGCGGCAAAAACCGTAGAGCCGCCCCTGTTCCTGCCCCCTCCAAATATATGGCTGAACAAACATCTGGTATCTTAAAAAAAAAAAAAAAAAAAAAAAAATGGGGGTCCTAAATACCCAGATTGGCAAAATCTTAAACAAGAAATAGTTACATTTTCTGCTCCCTGCCCAGAATGAGAAAGAGGATGTAGTATTTCATGATAAAAAAACTTGTCATGGAGTATATTGCTTGCACTTTTTATACGGTCTATTTGGCCTTTATGGAGCATAGGCTATTAGGTATTTTTCCATCTGTAATGTCTATTATTCTAACTTCATATAACAACAACAGGCCAATAACCACTAGCAGAAGTGAAGCACACACACAAACCGCAAGCTACTGTAATAGCCAACACAAGAGGTTGTCCATATCCAGAAGTCAGTAATCTGATATTGCATTACCTCTCATCTTTAAGATAGAAAATATCCATCATCATAGACTAGGAATTAATATCTAGAGAGGGGAAAAAAAGGAAAACTTTGAAAATAATCTTCTGTGCATATGCTGGAGGGACCCTATTGGTTGTCCTCTCTTCTTGTGCTGATGAACTGTATCCTGTGAGGAAGGCTAAGACAGACCCTCTGAAATGTTGTGATATGTTTATCTTCACCTTGTCACAGCTCTGCTGAGTGATGGAACAGGTTCTGAATGGCTTATTCTCTCTGCAGAAACTAGTGTCAACACTGTTCTAGATTTCAGAGTTGGCAAAACTTGCCCAAAGGTGATATGGAAGAGCAATAAGTCTCAAATGGCATCTCAGTTCTCATGTCATGCTTTCAGCAGGAGTGTCACCAATAAGATTAAGTTAAAAATAAAAACCAATCTAGGAGACTGTTCAGAAAATTATTTTGTTTCGATCAGTGTGATGGGCTTGTAAGGTAAAAGAGGAACCCACTGCAGACATTCACTGGAATAATAAGAACTATTTACCTGCGAGTTCCAATGAAATGCCATTTGCCCAATTTAGTGGCAATGTTTGTGATGTTCAAAGGATACCTAAGCTCAGTAGATGAATTCATCTCTCTTGACATTAGCACTCACGGACATGCAGTGTTTTCTTTGGAAAACCCATTGTGCTGGTCTTTTTTTGATGAGGAAGATCTTGAAGACAAACTTTGAAGATAACTGTTATAATATAGGATTAATTCGCCTAGTCTCCTGAGACTTGACATGTTTGCTCTAGTTCTACACAAAACATAATGGAGTAAAGAGTGTCTCCCATACCGATCACATGTTGGAATAATTGAAACCAATGGTGCAGATTACAGCTTTTCAACTTTTCCCTGGAGACACTCACTGTCCAGAAATATTTAAATTAGTTTGCGTGTTGCTTGTGTGACTCAGTTTACATGCCTTAAGAATGTGCAATATGGTGTGCATGTTTACATCCGAGATCAGCATGAACTCCTCTGCTAAATTACAGATCAGCCATTCATTCTTTCATCTGTGCTTAGTACAGTCACAAGGGTCATCAGTTTCTCCCTGTTAGACAATTTGTACACATTACCTAATAGCATTACACTTTTGGATGAGTTTCTATAAAGCCACTACTTTTAATGTTCACATAGCTAACATTTCGGTGAAAATTAACTGTGAACATTAAAAGATGCTACAATACAGCCAATATAAAAGGGCTTGTTTCATGCTTCTTTACAAACATGAAAGGTTTTGTTGCTCCAGTCTCTTGGCACAGAGAAAATCCTAGTGTATAATGCCACTGTTAGCTGGTTGTGGTCAATCCCAGAGAGGAAGGATGGTGTAGTGGTCTGGGCACGAGCCTGGGACTTGGAAGACCTTCAACCCTCTGCTCCACCACAGACATCCTGCATGGCCTTGGACAAACACTAAGTCTCTCTGTGTTCAGTTCCCCAGCTATAAAGTGGGGATACTTACCAACTCTCAGGAACACTGTGAGAATAAATACATAAAAGAATGTGAGATGCTAGGATACTATCGTAAGAGGGACCATAAGTACCTAAGATACATAGCTAAATCCCCTGAAGTACTAGAGGGTCAGGAGTTCTCTGCCATCATCGACTAGTGAAAGTATGGCTGCAGAGAGCTTCATTTGCAAAAGTGACACTTTGAGAGACATCATAACTGAACACAAATTCAGTGAGTTAGGTGCCTATTTCCTTCCATTGGGAGTTAGGTGCCTATTTCCTTCCATTGGGAATTAAGCATAACTTGCTTAGGGAGTTATGAATATCTTCCTAGATGTCCATTTGCATTTTAGGCATCTAAATATCTGTGAAAATCTGTCCCTTAAAAAACTGCGGTTTAAAATTCTAAAAATCACAAAATGTTGTATGTGATTAAAAGAAAAACCCTGAAATTGTAGAAGTGGCACTTAGGGAAACACAAACACACCCGGTCTCCATGAACCAAAAAATATTATGGGAAACAATGCACCACTGTAGTCCTGGAAAGTGACGGCATTTGTGAACTAAATGGACAGCTCTCTTTCATTAGGTATACATTTCAAAGGGACATGTGGTTCTCTTAGGTGAATGAAGGAAGAATCAACAGGAGGATTAAAAATTCTTTCATCTGTTATTCTTGGAGAGTCAAATGAACTTAATTTTTTTCATGATATTAAACTAAAATGATACAAGTAGTAAAGGCCTAGGTTTTTTTTAAACTTCACTGCTTTATCATTTAGGTTCAAACCATCAGTACTATTACTTGTTGATTAGGATCTTATCTTGGACAAAGAACACCCAATATTATCTTAAAAGTACTGTTCTCTGGTGGAATGGGAGTCATGCATGCAGAACTGAATACCCTTAGTGTTTTGTGCTATATGTTCTTGTATCCTAATATGGCAATCTAGGTGTTACAATTAGCAAGAAAGGTAAGGCAGCACTTTATGGCACATTTTCTATATTGGAACTAGTGGACTTCAGCATACACAGATGGGAAAGTGGTATGAAGTACTAAATGCAAAATTCAGATTTTATTACAGCATAATAATGTAAACACGTGGGCTGTTGCAGGTGTAACCAAAGACATAATCTGGAGATAATGGAGTTGCATAGGTCTCATTGAGGGCACAATTTAGCCTGAAAAGTTCTTACAGCTGGTGATGAAACATGAGATGGAAATAACCTAGTGGACCATCAGAGTCCAGAGGAGGTTGCAGAGCAAGCAGTTAGGAGAAAATATCTTTTAATTTGCAAACAGAGCACATGTGATAAGGAAATCGGCGAGACAGTGAGAACTATAGAGCCCCACTATGTTGAGTCTCTTGACTAAGTTTCCTCTCTCCTGAAGTCATTGATTGTCCTCAGCACTGGCCTGGACTTCCCCTTTTTTGTCTCCACAGTGCTACCCCCACCTCAAAACATAATGGGTGACAGTAAGGAGGTCAAGCTCTCTATAGTCCCCACTCTCTTTAGAGTTGCTAGGACAGGCAAGGAATGGGGAGTCCAGCATCTGCCTCCTGCCTGCTCAACAGCCAGAGGAAAAAAACCGCCTCTAGTTGTGACCAGGACAGACTCCTCCTTACAAACATGTCTAGCTGGAAGAGGGTGTACCAGGGATCTGGAAAAGAGTTGCAAGGAGACCATCTCCAGGTACAGATTAGGCAGCTCTTCGTTGCATTCAGTGCTAGCCATGGGAGCCTGAATGAAGCCAAAGGATATAGTCTCCTATAAAGTTCTGCTTGGAATGCTGAGGAGTCTCACACCAGGGTCTATTTCCACTGCCACGTTTTTGAGCCATTTTTATCTTTAATCCTCCTTGTACACACACAAAGAACTCTAGGCAGCTCAAGAATTCTGGCTGAGCAGCTTGGGGTTCCTGCTCCTGTCTCTGGGGAGCTGCTCTCCTACCTTCCTGAATGTGCTTCTGTGATCTGACCAGCTGCAGAGCAGGGAATCCTTGCACAAGGACCCAGAGCAGCAGCCTTTTCCTTCCAACCCCATTACAGTGGACTAAGGTAGGGAAGGAATCTGCCTGGGGTATGGCCAGGATGCTGGGCCATCCCATCCCAGGCAGTAAAAGCTCTTTCTCTGACAGAAGAAGGGTCTATGGGTGTGCATCACAGGCAGGACTTGCTGAGATTTATAGTAATGAGTTTTCCCTGGCTCACCCATAGAGGACACTCAGCGTGGATATGGAATGCTGAAAAGAAACACACTGAGCAGGGTTCTAATGAGCTTGAAAGCTTTCCTGAAAGCTCCGTTAGGGGGAAGGGGAAAGGATGTAGGCAACTTGCCAGAGGTTGGTCTGCCCAATTGAAAGAAATTAACTTAATTGCTGGTCACAGTAAGAGTACTTGCAGTGGCTAACTCCAGAGGCAGAAAACCTGGACAGTAAGAGGAGCAGGCAACAAAGCACCAGCTACCCCTGGAACTGCTGGAGCTAGGTACCCAACAGTCAGGATGGGTGAAAATCCTGTGGCTTAAAGAAATCACAATCCTAAAACCTCAGAGTTGCCACATTAAGAGAATCATTTTCAGAGTAGAATCACGCTCTAAAAATGCAGCTTCCGTGTTTATGCAGACAGTAATTGACACAAGGTATCAAAACACCTTCCCAGCATTACACAAGTTAAATCAGCACCTCACCTTGCAAATTGCAGGACTGCCTCCACAAGGGGGCTAAGCAGAAGATTGAAGCTGTTCCCATTTTTGTAGTTCATGATCTTTCCACACAGAGCTGGAATTCCCAAGCCCATGGAAAAGACAGAGCTAACAACTGTGTGATTACAAAATGATATTTTACTTATTTATTTTCCCTCTGAAGATAAGAACGGTTGATGTCACTCTTGTGGGGCCTCAGCAATCTACTGCCAGGATTTGCTGTTTGAGGCTTTCAACTATCCAGTTTAATCCAAATTAGTAGGAGCTTCAGAGCAGGATTTTGGCAAAGTCACAGCTGGAAAGATTTTTGTCATTAATTCTGCCAAGTATATAAGAAAATACAAAAAAGAAGGGTGGGGAGAATAAAGATTCTTGGCACAAGTGTTTTCTTTTTAAATAAAAAAAACAAATGAAAATCCAGATTTAATTAAGAAATGTTCCATATTTTTGCCTACCCCATAATTATTATGAAATGGCACAAAATCTATTAGATGGTTATATAATTAAATTTAAAAGGGGGGAAATTTTCTACATTTTAAAGAGAGGGAAAATAGTTTGAGGTTTTTCCCCCTGTTCCCTTCCCCTAACAATGATGTAGGCCTGGGTCATTTCTGGCCGGTCATTTTCTGCAGCAAACAGAAGTAGTTTATCAAGTTCTAACTGTGGCTTGTCAGGATTGCTTCACAGAACTCCACTATTCTGAAACAGAACAACTGAGTAGATAAAAACCCAACCACCTCTGCGTGGAGCTATCATTCACGCAGACTCAACTGACCTACAGGTAGGCTTGGCAGATTTCCATTGTTAAAATAATTTTGATGGATAATAGCTAAGTTTAATGTAAGACCATAAGAACGGCCATCCTGGGTCAGACCAATGGTCCATCTAGCCCAGTATCCTGTCTTCCAATTGTGGCCATACCAGGTGCTTCAGAAGTAATTATCAAATGATCCATCCCCTGTCGCCCATTCCCAGCTTTTGACAAACAGAGGCCAGGAACACATCCCTGCTCATCCTGGCTAACAGCAGTTAAGCATTTTTCTATACTTATTAACTGAAATGTTTAGAGTTGCACAAAATTATGGGTTTTAAGCTTTTTTCTGATTAATACTATTTTCGCAGTTATGGAAAATTGTGGGTAAGAGGTCAGATAATGGGAAAAGGGTTAGACAATTATTTAATAACAGACGATCAAAAAATTAAAGCTTTATAGCTGTTACAACAAAAATTGTCAACATTACATGTCAAAATATACAAACTAAATAGCCTTAAATCAGTTTTCAAGCAGAATATTTCTTATTGTACCTATCTGTAAATTTCAATTAGCATCAATGGAAATATTTTTTCATCGGTGTGTGTGTCGATGGCAAAAATCGATGTTTATCAACATTTACTGATAAAAATCTAATCCTTCCAAGCCTATCTAAAAGCCACAGTCATTATCAACTGCTTTAAAGAGACATGGCTGATCAGGTCTCTTGCGTTAATAAACAAAAATGATCTACTTTCAATTATAATTAATAGCAAGTAACTTTAATGCACGTAAATTTCACCAGCAGCTTGTGTTAGCATGAGTCACCTTACATCCTCATTGGCCAGTCATATACCTGTCCCTCCGGGACCTGTGAAGAGGAAAGACTTGAAAGGCAACACAATGCTCCCAGGCTCTTGAAATTATAGTGTTAAATTTCAGAGCTACTGGTTCAATTCCCCTAAGGAATGGGATTGTTTAACACAGATGTCTTCTCCCTCTTTAAAAACACATACACAAATTATTTCATTTTACCAACTATATTCTAGAATAAACTAGGAGAGCAAGAACCAGTTCAGGGGAGTATCTCCCCAAGCCTGTAAACATAGGAAGAAATTAATGTAACAAGACACTGTGGCCCAAGGAGAAGGTTTTGGGCAGGCATTTCTACCCTCTATTCCCAAACATGCAATAGCTGCTTCCAATGGCAATAGGGATTAGAGCAGGCTGAAGTGTTTTTTTCCAAATTTTGAGTTTAAGAATTTTTTTTTTTGAAAATTTGAATTCCCTCCCCCGCAAATTTCATATTTTATATATTATATGTATATAAATAATTAGGTCTGGCAATCAGAGTAGGGTGAGAGGTTGACCAACTATAGAATTTGTTTTACTGCCAGTTTTGAAGAGCCACTAAATACTTTCAAAAACATCCTGAAATCTTTTTATCAGCTGCACTAGGGACAGAAGGTGGTATCCTAAATGGTAGGGGACATGATGTTAGCTCTGACTGTGTGTATCCACAGTTGGTGCCTTATTACCATATAGAACATAGTATACTTACCTAGCACCTCTCACCTCAGGATCTCAAGGTTTCTTTACAGATATTAAGCCCTTACACACCCCTATGAAGTAAGCACTAAACCCAAATTACATACGAGTAAACTGGGGCCAGAGAAGTGACCTTGCTCAAAATCACACTAGTTCCTGTCAGAGATAGACACAGAACTCAATACAGACGACTGCATAAATAAGGACATCTACTACAGGACCTTCCAAATTACTTGGAATTGCCCTAGTAATTCTGTACATGTACAAAAAGGTTATTTTGACCTTTGCTAAGAATCTGTAGACACTCAAACCCACTACCCACAGCATTTTGATAGCTGAATGAATGCATCCTGTGCTGAATGTATCCACCATATTTATTTCACAAATGCATCCAGTAGATGATGGGAGGGCAGCAAGTGCAGAAGCTTTTTCATACTAGTATCTAAAGGCTTAATCCTGCTCCCAATGAAGTCAACAGCAAAAACTCCATTCTCTTCGAAGGGAGCAGCATCTGGTCCCAGGTTTGCAATGAATCTCAAACAGAAAGATGAGGAATTTGCTAAGGACAGTTATCCTGGCACCGGGCAGCTGCCCTATTCTATTCAGAGAAAAAAAACAACCTGTTCTGGGACAGAAGTACTCTACTGAAGGGAAGATTATGATTGGTATTCTGGCTCATTTGTCCTCAACTGTGCACTAATGGACATGTGCTTGCATTGCCACAGATACATCCCCACAGAAGTGAGATATCAGTCCCACTAAAATACATATTTCTTAATGAAAACCAGCGATATGTTTAAGTAACTCTAAGGTTGGGACGTAGAACAAACGAAAATCAGTGTCAGCCTGTCAGGAGTGGCTCATGACCAAGAGTGCCTACTTCAAGGCAGACTGTCAAAAACAGGGAAGACACCGCAAACTGGTGGTGTGTTCTTTAATTAGATTTCACCAAGCCAGTAATAAATGTTAACTCCTGATCATTATGAGAGTCTTACCAAGGAGCCATAGACAGTCCCCTTAGGCTCTCCCAATTATCTTTCCAGCCAAACTGCATTTAGTGATAAATGGTCACTTACACCAAAAATCACACTACGTTCAGGTTGCTTCCAGTGCCAAGAAACCAAACGCACCCCAAATCAACTGGTATCCTTGATCTGACATCAAAGACAATGCCTGTAGCCAATACTGTAATAAACTATCTAAAGGTTTATTAACAAGGAAAAAGAAGAGAGAGAGAATTGAAGTGATCTGTCAATTCAGTGTCTTTAAGCGTGGATCCAGGAGGCACCCTCTTAGAATCTCTGGCTTCAGTTTATCGTCTCTGGTCCTTCAAACAGCCAAGAAAGATGGAAAAATTTCCTGTGGCTTTGCTTTATTTCCTTCATTCATTTTCCAACACCACAAGACGAGCTTCCCTGCCTGTAGCATTTCCCAGGTGAAATAGAGCCATTAACCAATCCTTTGTTTTTTGAAGTTCCTTGATGGCTCATCTGATTTTGAGAGTCTTTCTAGATGGGGGATACGGTTCCCATGCCGGAGTTCACAAGTTCAGAGCAGTTTCAAAGTTATAAAGTAAGAAACTTACATATTTTCTTATAGCATGGAAACAGACGTTACAAGTGAGATTAATGCACGCAGCAACTTACAAGCATTTCAGAAAATCTAAAGACTAAATACACTCTTATAAGACTAATACTTATTTTGAGTAAAACTAACATACAGGTGAACTGGTCTGGTCTCCAGCTATAAATTCGTCAGTTCTTAGTTAATGCCTGCAGCCTGGGCAAGAACTGGCATCTGGCCTGCCAGCATCACAGCCAGATCCATCTGAAGTAGGGCAGATGGGCAACACAGAGCTGAACACCTACAATGGAGGAGGAGAGGAGAGGTGGTGTTCACATTACATGTACCCAAAACTGAAGTTAGCTCAGGCCACAATGCCCTGTACATGGGAAATGTTCAGCCCTACTGTGGTTGGTTACAGTTAGAGCTAAGAATCACAGAGAATCCCCGCAGAGTTGTTTGCTTCAAAACAAAATGGATTTTTTTTTTCAGTTTCGTTTCATTTAGGGCCAGTTTTGGATGTGCTCACCCTTTCTTCTTTTTGGCTTCCAAGTGCCCCAAGTCTCATCATCAGATCTGCTCCGACAATATGTTTACTGTATCCATCTTTCCAAGCTCCCCAGTACTCATGTCCCTCTCTCTAAAATGCCCATTTTATGTCTTTTCCAAACCAGCCAACTCCCATGGACTTCTCTCCAGCATGCCAGTGGCAGGAAAAGGAAGAGTTACTACGGGTGGTGTTCCTTGGCAGCAGGTCAGTTCTGTTGCTGCTAGACTAGGCTCCTACTCCTCCCCAGCTGTCAGATACTCTGATGTGGCCAGAAAGGAGGTGACAACACAGCCGTGAAGGGAACTAACTCAGCTGCAGTGTGGCCCTGCAACCTTCTAACTGTCCAACAAGGGGCCCTGCTGAAAGGAGACTGCCGCAGACTACTGATGACTGAGCACAGCAGCTGCTCACTTACTGGCAGGAGGAGGAAAGTTTGATGAGCACTACTGCATAAAAGTAATAGCCTCAGACTGGACACTTCCACCTCCTGCCCTGGCAAGGCCATTGTTGTTCCTGATAAGTGATGGGGAAGGGGCATTATATAGGGTTTAGTATGTTCACCTGTCACACTCACACACACACACACCCTCTAGTTCACAATCCACAGATGACAAAAAAGCCCTGGTCATAGAGGAAATAACTATTAGTGTAGGTGTGGGGGAGAAGAGAGACTAAGAACAGTAAGATTTCTTTCCATAATAGCCAGCACTCACTAGTTCTCTGCACAGGTCCATTATGTGAGGACGTTGGCACTTCTCTTAGACCCATGTTTCTCAACTTTTTCAGATTGGTGACCCTTTATTCAAAGACAAAAATTTTCACAATCCCCTTATACCTTTGTTAGTCTCCTATAGTAAAAGTGGCAATGATAAGGTATGAAACTAATTGGAATCTGAGGAAGAGAAATGGGACAGAGTCACCTTGGGTGGAGGATGTCAAAAACCTCTCCTATTAATGGCTGGTTCCTCATGGACAGGACAATCCATCCATCTAAAATGGAGAGGAGACCCCAGTCCCCAAACTTGAAAGGACCCTTCATTACAGAAAGCATGGCAGCCATATCACAGCATTCACACTATCAAAACAGCAGCATCCATACATTGGATACATAATTGGAGAGTCTGTTACAGGGATGTCGGATAAGGAAAAAACCTGACCGAAGAACTTAGACAACTAAAGCTGCTCCTAAGAGACATTAGGTGGTAGAGGGATGCTTCTTTATCTGACTTCTTAAATTTTGTACTATTCTGAAACAGTGGATAGAACACCAGTGTCAAAATTCCACTTGTACTTTCAGTTGGAATGTGGTACTCTTCAGTTACTTAGGAATGTGATGTGTGTGATACTTGTCTCATTTCAGGGCAACTGCTCCTGCACTTCCCCTCAGTGGCCCACCAAGTGCCCCCACTCTCAGACCTCCAGCTCCCCAGCCATTGCCTTTCTTGGGTAGAGCCCCTATCTCACACTCTTCCACCAGCACATTCCCAGGCTGAACAGTTCCCTTCTCTGTGTTATTCCCAACAGGACAAGCTGCTCAGGGTGTAATTGCTACAGTTATAATTTAGCACCTAGTTTTCTCTGCAAGCCTACTTTATTTTTAAGATAAAAGCATTACAGAGAAAAACATGTTAAAAATAACAGAAGAACCTACGTACATGCTCATAAACTTACCAGACACCATCCCAACTCTAATATGGGGCTGCTCTCTGGCAGAAGCAGTCCTTCAACAACCCACCCAGAAGGTTTCCTTTGTGGTAACAAGTTCATCAGAACAGGCACCCAGTCTTAGAAGGTCTCAGGACACAGCTGCTGGAACCAGCTTAAAAACAGGTTATTTATCCAAGAATCTTCTTTTTCTGTTAGTCCCTGGAGAATTCAATTTGAATTAGTATATGAAAACCTCTCCAGGCAAGTGGCTTTAAAGGGCTGATAACAGAGAAAGTACATTAGCATGCCCCTTCCACTAGAGAAGGCATATACTATGCAACAATAACACATACAATTGCATTTTAAATACAGTATACCCCAAAGGTATTAACCCTAATTCAATAAGGTCTGACAACTCTTTATTGAGTCACCTTAATTTCATAAAATTTGCTCAGGATATTAGCAGTCTGTCACATGATAACAGATGCTACATGTCATTCCTGAGGTAGCCACATTTTGGTACAAGTGGAGGAGACACTAAATCAAAGCACACTCTCTCATATAGGGCCTGATTCTCCACTGCCTCATAACTTGTACAGCTATTTAGATCATGGCGGCCCAGTGAAACTTTCATCAGGAACATAACAATAAATTATAAATGCACAGCAAATACACCACAGTACCTACCCATCAAGAGGACACACTGAGTTATTTAAATTTTAAAATAAAGACTAAACATGAAATTTTATTGCTAACATTAAAGCCATTTTAGTTACTTAAAGACAACTTTTCAAAGCAGTAAATTTTTTGGTGCAATACTTTAAACTGGCGAATTCAAATTTTGTTTTAAAAAAACTTCTAAAGTTTTTTTTACTACTAGTTCAGCTGTTACGGCACACTTTGGGGCATTAAAACACAGTAGTTTATAATGGAAACACTGAAAATAAATAACTGCTTTAGAAGTTCTCCAAACACCAAAAATTATATCTGGAAGATTAGACAAAATTGTCATTGAAAATGTGACCTCTTCCTACTGGAACTTGGGCAATGTTATACTATAGCTTATGTCAGTGTAACTGTTGTCACTCGGGAGGGAGGGGAGGTACAAGGGGGATAGAAGAGGTTGTGGTGAATAGATCACCTCCTGTAAAACACAAGTTACACCAACTAAAATGCCGGACCTTCTCCCTCCCAACATAGCTATTGCCACTCACAGAGTGTGGGGCTGGAGCAGTTAAGACGACAGAAGAGCTCTGTTGGAGCTACATTAGACAGCTCACAGCAATGCAGCTGAATTGTTGCAGCTGCACTGATGTAAAGACTCCAGTGCAGCTATGCCCTCAGAGTCAAACACAAGGGAAGGTGAAATAAGTCAATGAACTGAAGAGATGCAGACTCATGCCTGCCTAGGTATCACTGGCATTTTGGAGGTCACCACTATATGCAGGCTATTATACGATCACAGTGACCTGCAGTAAAATAAGAAATGGGGCTCTGTCTAGCTGGAACAAATAGATACATTCACCAGTGCCCTGCTGAAGTATATTTGACTCTAAAAGCAAGTAAAGCCATTAATAGCCTCAGTTAATGGGTCTAGTGGTTTTCAAGCGAGATATTTTCACGAGGGACACAATGTAGGTTCAGCAAAATTTTCCCATTAAAAAATACAACTTCAGTTTCAAAGAGCTGATCAGGCTTAATACCATTAAGAAACCATTACCAAATCTTTTGTTGTTGTTACTGCTTTAACTATCAGTTAGTTTCTGAATCAAAACTTGCAGACAGTTGGCTTGACTAGTAGTCAAAGTTTAGGAACGCAACAGCAAATCTAAGGTGCAGATGAGCTTCAGATGTGGACAGGCTTTGTGGGGTTTAATAGCTTGTCAAGGTCCTCAGCTCCTAGAGGGCTTTTTTTAAAAAACAAAACAAAAAACCAAACATGGCTGGCCCAGTACATGGCAGTAAGAATTCACATGAGACTCTGTTGCATGCAACACAATTTTAAAAAGTCACAACAAGCTCTGTTGGTTTTTATTGTGTATCAGTTACAAAAAAACAAAACAAATGAAACCAATATTCCTAATAAGCAAACCTTGATCTCTATTATGTGTTTCTAAAGCATCCAGATGTTCACAGTTTAAGAAGCCAAACAATACTACTATTTTCTGTAAAAGTTAATGGTAAAAGAATAATAATAATGGTTTAGTCAATCATCATTAGTACTTGAAAGTACAAATATAAATTAAATAAGGCTCAAAAAACTTGTACAATAAACTGCTATAAACAAAGCTAATTAAAAAGAACTGTTCTTAACCTATGTTGTGGTTTTCATTGTGACTTTTTTAAAATTGAAAACAGTATTTGCTTTCTGAAGCATCCAGATGTCTTTACAAAGAAACACAATCTTCATACTTTCCTCATTTTTAATCTGTTTATTTTATTTTTTTTTTTACTTCTGGTTGTCTTTTTCTTCCTTGGCAATCCTCTTCGTCACACCACTGAAATACTTCTCACGAAAGGAATTGTGACCCTTGTATAGCAAAGACTGATAATCCAACAAGTGAGAATACTGGTCTTTATCCTGTATAGCATTAAAGTACAGAGGTTAGTCTCAAAAGCTCATTCAAAAAATGGCAAACGAAAGTAAATAGTCAACAAACTAAAAGTCATTCTGTGTTGTTGGTTTTTTTTTTTTTAATAGTCCAAAGATAATTCAAGTTTCAATCAAAATTTACAGGAATGTTGATATTCTTCTCCACATTTCAATATTAAATAAATTGAGAAATAATATGCAATGAATAACTGATGTGAGTTTGCAGATATTCTTGGAACGGAAAAGCTAATAAATAGATCATTTCTAGTGTATTCATTATTCAAATCTTCTTGCCCTTTTCTATTTGTGCATCAATCTTAAACAGTTTGCTGTGAGTATTTGAAAAGTGAGCCGTGCTGTTTAATTGCAATTTCTCAGATTGAAACAGCAGAATGCAGCTGTCTCCTGACTGGAGACGTGGACAGGCACTTCCACCATGATGATTAGTCAGACACACACACACAAATTAAATTAAATGTCATTTTAGCCATTTGCTGGCTTTTAAGGCCAAGAGAGTTTGTTCAAAATACATGTAATTGAGTTTCAAAATGCCTGCAAATCTATATTATAGATTAAAACACATCAACTTTGCTTGGAAATAAACTTGCTGGCTACTTTACACTAACCAAAAATGCTAGACTGCCATTAAATTGACCATGCTTGTCAGCAAGGCTTGAATTAGTGAAAGAAACCTCAATAAAACCACCAAATAGTCCAGGGAAGTGTTTTTTCTGTACATACATATGAGATTTGCTATTGTACTTTACTTTAAAACAAAGCAGCAAGTAATGCAGTTTATAATTTTCAGTAGCAGTTTATCCCCTGCTCCACTACTGCTTTGAAATTAGAGTTTCTCAAGTAGATTTTGTCACATAAATGCAAACAGTATAATGAAAATAATTTAAGGCAACATTTACACTCAAAACAATAAAGTCTCCAATCCTTAGTCAATACCATGTGGTGACCATGAAGTAGGGGACATTTGTTTTTATTAGTATTAAATCCCTTGACAGTAACATGGAACATTTTTCAACACCCTGATTTCAGGGAGGTCCTGAAAAGTGGCGACATGTCCCTCTGACTTCTAGGCAGAGGACTGGCCAGTGGGTTGCATCCACTGCCCCCGCCACACAGGTGTCACCTGCACAGCTCTCATTGGCCATGGTTCCCAGCCAATGGGAACT
This sequence comes from Dermatemys mawii, assembly GCA_007922305.1. Lineage (NCBI taxonomy): Eukaryota > Metazoa > Chordata > Testudines > Dermatemydidae > Dermatemys > Dermatemys mawii. The sequence continues at coordinate 66,789,335 of ML677333.1, read as the reverse complement.
GCAGAGCCAGCTCTCAGGTGATGGGGGCTGTGCGCAAGGCCCCCGCCCCAGCCACTTCTCTGCCTAGGAGTCTGAGAGACATGCAGGCTGCTTCCCAGGAGCCACATGGAGATGGGCACAGAGCCTGCCTACCCCACTCCAACTAACTCGACTCGTAGAAGCCCAGTCAGCTGTGCTGACCTGAGCCACCAGGGTCCCTTTTCAACCGGGCGTTCCGGTCAAAAACTGGATGCCTGGCAATCCTAAGTGTGGTATTTGATGAGATCTTGAAGTACATATTGACTTGGGGTGAGTGTCTGGGTTCATTGAAACAGGAAGAACCTAATATATGTGATTTCTGGTTTTAATAATAATTTATCACAGAAGTCTGGTTTGTCTGGATGGTGCATGAGGGGCTAGATGGCCTGACAAGGCTGTGTGTGGCTTCATAATAACTAGTATAATAATTTGAAATCACAGATTTGTTACTGGCTTGGTGAAGTCTTATCATAGAAAAAACCACCACTTTGGGGTGCATGCCCTGTTTTTTGGCAGTCTGACCTGAAATCGGCACTCTTAGCTCTGTCCCATGCTAGGCAGCATGACAATCTGTTACCTAATGACAAGCTGAATGGGGTAGAATCTGAACAGTAGTGATAGTTTGACTTTAGGCATATATAATGACAAATACATGCAAGATCTTTTGGAAATAATTTATTCTCTGCTATTTCTGCTGGATGTTAGGTAATTACAAGGAGCAGAATACAATGGTTTGGAATGGGTCCCATATGAGGAGAGATTAAAGAGACTAAGACTTTTCATCTTGGAAAAGAGGAGACTAAGGGGGGATATGATAGAGGTATATAAAATATGAGTGGTGTGGAGAAAGTGAATAAGGAAAAGTTATTTACTTGTTCCCATAATATAAGAACTAGGGGCCATCAAATGAAATTAATGGGCAGCAGGTTTAAAACAAATAAAAGCAAGTTCTTCTTCACACAGCGCACAGTCAGCCTGTGGAACTCCTTGTCTGAGAGGCTGTGAAGGCTAGGAATATAACAGGGTTTCAAAGAGAACTGGATAAATTAACTGAGGGTAAGTCCATTAATGGCTATTAGCCAGGATGGGTAAGGAATGGTGTCCCTAGCCTCTGTTTGTCAGAGGGTGCAGATGGATGGCAGGAGAGAAATCACTTGATCATTACCTGTTAGGTTCGCTCCCTCCGGGGCACCTGGTGTTGGCCATTGCTGGTAGACAGCATACTGGGCTCGAGGGACCTTTGGTCTGACCCAGTATGGCCATTCTTATGTTCTTAATCTAAAAATGGTGCAATATATTTCTAGCATAATACAACAGGTAGGGAAGAGGGAAAAGAACTGAAGTTTACAAATAGAGCTGTGTTTAGTTTAACATCTGTGTAGCTATCAAATGTAACGTACAAGCTTATGCTGAATCTAGTGGGCCTCAGTTCAGCCTCAGGGTAATTACTCATGTCTGCTTTTTGTTTTAAAAAATCCTCCTACCCTTATCACAGCTTCTCAGTGTTGTACATCTGGAACTGGACAGTAGCTATAGAAACGCTTGTACAAATTTTAGACAGCTATAAACATCACCAAGTAGTTCAAACAGGACAACAGGGTCAAGTCTAGCAACTGATGCTGCGAAATAGAATAGAAAAACTCAACACTAATAAAGACACCTAGAATGACCACGTGACAAGGAGGTGCTGGAAATGTTTTGCAAATCTTTTTGCAAATCCGTTAACACTTCACTCCCAAATCTTTTCATGGGCAGTCATTTGTTCTGAATACACTTTTCAGTCTAGTTCTTTTTCCCGTCTTGACATGCAATTCGTAGGCACATTTCTCAAGTGTGGTCAACAGCACCTCTCCTCTAAAACTCTACAGATACCAGTATTTTGTCAGGAGTGCAGATTAACAGTTTCTGAACAAGAACAATCACCAGCAAAATAGATATGAATCACTTTGTAAAGACACCAAACACAGAATATATACAGAATAGTAATGAAACAGAGATTGGGAGTATATAGTCATCAAAATATTTTATAGGGTGACTCAACAAGCCCCACAAAACTAGAAGCTAGACAATGTTATTAAAGAAGTGGGACAAAAGATTACTCCCCCCCACAAACTAACTACAACAGGAATTTAAAAACAAGTCAATCTTTCAAAGAATAGATATGGAGTCTCAAGAATAGTTCCTGTAATAATGCTGGAAATTGTTTTGTCCCATATAGATTTGTAGCTACACAGTTTTCATCTGATTGTACTTTGAAATTAGAAAAATACACAGCATGCAACATAAAACTAGCTGTTTGTTTCCTCCTTCCCAGTGTCATGTAAACAGATTGCTCATGAAACCTGGAAACTAACCTGGTGCAACATCAAGAACACTTCAACTTGGCTCAACCGAAAGGTAACCTAAAACGAGAGACTGCACCAATTTTACTAAACACCAACCAGATTACACACCTCAAACTTCACAGATTCTGCATCTGCTGAAGAAACAGCCATTCAAATACTTCACCATCAGACATACTATGGTACTTCCATCTGCATGCCAAATTCTAAGCTCTGCCTCCTTGTCAGCCTTGATGAGCACAGGCTCATATCCCCTATGTGGAAATAGCTTGCTCTAATAACACTTACCCTGAAGAAAGAACATCACTGAGACATGGGAGGTATCCACATCCAATCAAATCCCTCCCCAACTCTGGGAGAAACTATAAGACACTTTCATGCTGTAATAATAATGGTTTTAGGTCCTTATCATCAAGGGTAGCAAATACTCACTTCATATCCTCAAACTTTGCTTCTCCCTCACTTCCTTTCCTTCTTATTCCACCTTCTTGGTTTTTATTTCATACAGATTCTTAAGGTATTAGCTAGCTATTATTAACCTGCCTCCAAGAGGGCAATACTTATTTATTATGGGGAAGGGGCAAAGTAATTAATAGCAGACACCTTGGCCCAAAGTAAACCACAAAATGTTTCCTTTTAAAATTTCCCACCCATCATGTGGCATACTGGAGTACATTTTTTGTATAGACTTTGTTCAATTTGCTCTGTGTAAGTGTGTACATTACTGCACATTTACAAAAAATAAAATCTATCAGTTATAAAAGGAATTCCTACTGAACTTAATGAGATAAAAACAATTCAACTTGTTTATTAGTAGGATGTTTTGTGGTCTTTATGCTTATGATAAAATTATGGAATATGTCAATTAATATTTTTGGATAGGATTCATGTCTATTTTGGTCTCTTAGAACACAAAATTTCTTGACATTATAAACACAAGCAGTTTTCAACACCAGTTTAATAGGACCCACTGCAGTGTTTTCCACAACAGATCAATTTCTTTAGCGGAGTCAGGGTTTTAGAGTGCTTACACTATACATAAATACAGTAACTCTCCACTTAACGTCCTCTTGCTTAACGTTGTTTCAATATTACATCCTTGCTCGATTACAGAACATTCTCCATTTAAAGTTGTGCAAAAGCTCTGCTACTTGGCTGCCCGCTTTGTCCACAGCTGGCAGCCTCCCTACCCCTCCAGCATCTCCTGCCGCTGGCAGACCCCGTGGATCAGCGCCTTCCTCCTCTGTCCCCTGCTTCCTGCCCACGGCAATCAGCTGGCTTGCAGCGTTAAGGAGGCAGGAAAGAGGGGAGAGGAGGGAGGACTCGGGAATCGCAGCCAATGGGAGCTGCGGGGAGCGGTGGCCACAAGCAGAGGACGGAGCTGAGTGAAGAGAATGTCGGTGCTTCCAGGAAGCCTCCTAGATAAGTGCCTCCCAGAGCCTGTCTCACCTCGTCCCTCCTCCAAACTCTGCTGCTGCTGCTGGGTGGGGGGAGGTGTGGAGGCAGGTAGGAGCCTGCCGGCCCTGCCAAACCCCTCCCCCCAGCATCTGTGGGGACCCCAGGCAGCCCACTCCCAATTTTTAGTCATGGGTATTTTTAGTAAAAGTCAGGGACAGTTCATGGGCTGTGAATTTTTGTTTACTGCCCGTGACCTGTCCGTGACTTTTACTAAAAATACCCATGACTAAAACATAGCCTTAAGTATAATCGAAAACTTACTATCTTTATAAAAATGTATGGTCATTCACGACACTGTGAACTATCACACAGTCTAGAAAATTAGGTCCTGATTAAATACACTTATACTGAACAATGCCTGAAAAAGTACACTAGATGCTAGAGTATGAAAAAACCTTCACTCACACATCAGCAAGTCAAATGGGCAGACCTTCAATTCTCCCAAACAACTTCTTTTCGTGTCACTTCTTTGCTTTTATTGGACACCATAATGTCCCTACAAAACATCTGATATGAAATAGAGTAGGAAGAATGTCAATTAAGAGATCCCTGTGAAAGGAACTAAACAGTGTGATGCCAAACGTACCCTATGTCAAAAAACTCAACAGCAGGTATGCATTTGCTGAGGGAAGGAGTTAAACAATACACAGCTTTACTTATTACTTAGACATGTGCTTTTTCACTAGAACAGGACGTTACCTTTCATTGCCCTTAAGTTATATAAAAGGTCTCTGGATCCCTGGGCAGAGGCTCCTGCTATTTTTAACTAAGTAGTAAATTTGCCAGCTAACATCAGATGATCAAAACTAAGTATTCAACCACTGAACTGAAAAGATTCATACTGAAGAGTAAATAATGTACAAAACACAACAGTGCTAAATGACTGAAGCCCATATACAGAAGGGTGAAGTAGTGGTTTAAATCAGAACATGTAGTCCAAGAATACTATTAATGGCAAACTGGTCAATATAGAAAAAATAAAACTGGCGTGAAGTGGGAGAGAGACATGTCAAAATTTTAAGTTACAAATGATGGTTTGTTACTGCCAAAGTCAACAGCACCTGCTTCGAACAACTTGTACAATTTGTTAAACTGTGAGAGTACTATTTAACAGTTTAAGTCATCACTTGCATTATGAAATCCAGACTGGAAGCTTGCTGGATTGTTAGTGTATACCATCATGCTGACCCACTAAATTTGTTTCAAACCACCTCCATTGTTTAAAATAATAGCATTTTACAGATAACTAAGAAAATACTAGAAATGCCTACTCACCTCCTACACATTTTAGCTAAGAACAATGTCCTTTTTATTAACCTGCCTCTGCTTTCTTACCATGTCTAAGTATCACTTTCCTAATGTTATATCTCCAGACTGATTTTCTGTTCGTCATCTTTAACAGTTTAAGTAACTGAGGGGAAGAGGTCAGAGGCAGGGCTGGCTCTACCCTTTTTTGCTGCCCCAAGCCAAAAACAAAAAAAAGCAGTTGGAGCACCGCCGCTGAAACGCAAGAGAAAACAAAGAAGTGGCCAGAGTGCCGCCGCCAAAGCAGAAAAGAAAAACAGCCAAAAATGGCCAGGAGCAGAGTGTGCCTCCCTAAGAATGGACGGAACGCCGCCCCCTGCCGGGAGCCGCCCTAAGCAGATACTTCCTAGGCTAGTGCCTAGAGCTGGCCCTGGTCAGAGGATAAGGAGACCTGCAGATACACACTCTGATCCTTCTCAGAATGAAGACTACTGAGGAAGAATTTTTAAAAAAACATGTTACCTTTCCTGCATGGAGAGCTGGACATTGAATACTACTGTCAAGAGGCCCCCACATGGCTGAACTAACGTCAGACTTTAATACTGTATATATAATAACTTAGAACCCAATTTTTAGAGATAACAATCTCAATCCCCACTGAAGTCAACAGGAAATGCACGCAGTCAGTATGTCTGAAAAAATGTCTTGTCCTCAAAGTTCCTGCCCTCACCCACATTAACCAGTTTACCCTGGATGAAAAAATGTATCAAAAAATTTTAAAAGGGACCTTAAATCATTGCAGACTAAGCAACACAACAAGCTTGTTTATTGTATTTAAGATATGGCATTTTTCAAAGCTTCTAATTCCAGTCATAAAAACATCTTAGCCATAGCAGAACTGACAATCAAATGCTGAATACCAATCTGGTGGTGGTAATACAATAAATTCCCTTTTGCAGTTCAAACAGTAGAACAAACCTTTCATATATTTGACAGACCCCATTTCGCACAACACACCCATGAACAATTTACCTCAAATTCTTTCACCTTTTCCATGGTTATCAAGCGCCTTGACGTGTGGCTGGAAAGCATCTGCTCACAGTTACTAATAAGTTTCAGGCAGGGGTGCCGGGGTATAATCTCTTCTGTATATCTGGAAGAAATAAGCAGTTAGAAGGCTATCAACCTATGAACTGTAACATGTGCATCTGAAACACAGCAGTTATACAGATCTATTCAAACTGGCTTTCACTATAAGCTTCCACACATTTTACAGACATACTAAGTTCCCAGAAATAACATTTTCACTTTTTTTCAGAAATCATAAGCATACATCCTATCTTTTTGAGACACAAATAAAAGACATGGACATGAACAAGCTGTAAACGAGAAGAATATTTCCCATAGGGCTCTCTACAAATAGATAATTGAGCTCTTGAGGTCCTTTCCAACCATACATTTCTAAGTGTAGATGCCTGCCTCATATCAAGTATCATGGGAAAACTCCTCCAACCATCCAGTCAGGAACCGTGCATTTAAAAAATATTTCACAAGCGTCCAGTGATAATCAACTGCTTTGGGTGATTGTGTATTTACTAACGTGCCCCAATGGAAGACGATTATACTTGGACTTCAATCTACATTACAACACAATCTCTTTAATAGCTATTGACATCTTTTGGATTCAGAGACTGGTGTTATAAACAGATTACAGCATATTGTATTTCCTTTGTCAGACATTTTAAGGAAGAAAATCTGTTCTGATAGCTCTTTGACGGGGGGTAATAATACTGGCTGGCTGGCTGACAAAATGTACCAAAATTAATTCAGTTAAAAACCTCTGTACTGGTGGGTAAAGAGTAGGCTTCAACAATATTTTAAGTAACTCCTATCTTGCAGGAACACTGGATCTACATGAGCCATACGAAGACGACTAATTTCCAAGAACCTTCATCTCCGAAATTGCCCCCCCTTATTTTTCAAAGTGCTAAAAGCTGAATTAGGTTTTAAAGAGATTCACGGAAGGGGAGGGGAGAATATTTCTGACCCGATTAGCAGCCTATAAATATATAATAAAGGAAAGCGTGAATATGAGGCATCTCCACCATGCAGCTGAGTCAGTCTTTCAAAAAACTAACCGCACACATCCCTTGAAGGGCAAGGAGTACTTGAGACATGAGGGAGATGCTCCATATCTTACCACAGACAAGGAGCCATTTCTGAACATGTATCGGAAAGCAAATAAATAGTAGGGAAAACAAAAAAAAAAAATGCAAAAGCAGTTCCTATCACTCTCTACTGTCACCTATAATGGTATCTTCCCAAGTTTGTTGGTTTTTTAAAAATACTTTTTCTATGTATCTATACACTTTCTGTGTGACGGTGAACAAGTTAGTTAGTCTGTGCCTCTGTTTCCTCAACTGTAAAATGAGGATAACAGCCATCACAGGATTGTTGTAAGGATAACTACATTAAGAGACAGCTCAGATGCTAAAGTAAAGTGGCCACTCAAGACAGAATATAAGTGTACCGTTTTGCACTGCTACTTGAAAAATTATGAACAATGTTGCAAAACTTGCTTCTTTCAAATGTATTAGAAAGCCTGCTATAACAGCCATCTGTTGTAACCTTCACAAGAATGGTGATACAGAGCTGGGAGCCATTAATACAGAACACTTGCATTTTTTAAATAAGGGGAGTTCCACTTCCTGCATAAGCAAACAAACCAAATCCAAATAGAACTAGAGTTTCTTAGGTCTATACTAGGAATTTACATTAGTATAGCTATGTCTCTCAGGATCGTGAAAAATCCACATCCCCGAGAGTCAGCTATACCAACTTAACTCCTGATGTAGACGGCTCTACGTCAACAGAAGATTTCTTTTATTGACCTAGTTACTGCTTCTCAGGAAGGTGGATGATCTTCCTCAGGAAGGTGGATGACGGTAGAAGCCTTCCTGTCAGCACAGAACGAAGCACTACAGCAGCGAAGCTGCAACTGCCGTGGTGTTTTATACATAGACATACCGTGTAAAGTACAAGATTTCACAGGAAAGTGGAAAATAGAACGTCAATGACAGAAGTGTCAGATTCCTTAATTCTTTACTAACAAGTGTCTCTTCAGCAGAACTCAAAGCAGCAATAAACTTCTTGCTTCTTGAGCTGCATTTATTCTCCATTTTCTGCATTGGGCACTACTATGATGCCCAAGATCTCCTGAACTTGTTTAATTTCTATCTGCGACCTGAAGTAGCACCCCAGTACACTGTGCTTCAGTCAATTAATGGATAGAAGGGGATGGTTCTGACCTATATAAAACCCTAAATCGCTCAGGACCTTTTTAGGAGACTGCCTCGCTCTTCAGCCAATGTGCCTGAGCAAGAGCCCCCTTGATTCATCAGAGGGGGGCTGGCAATACAGTTATCTGGGAGAGGCGCTCAGCTCTGAAGTTTCCTCCTGGTTCAAGCTAGGTCTGATCTGTTAAACTTCAAGGCACGCTGAAAGGCACATTTATTTGTGCAGGCTGCTCCAGAGGATGGTGGATTTGATGCATGTGGGAAAAGGGAAATATGTTCTGCTGGCAGGTAAGCTGCTATTTAGTTTTATTTTTGTCCTTGTGATTGGTGGTGGAATGCTGAGTCTTCGATAGGTGCCCTGTTTTATTATTGTATCAATCCAAAGAAAAATTAAATTAAAAATGACAGCCAAAAGCAACACTCTACGCCTTCTGGAGGACAAAGGGTATGAAAAATAACCTGGAAAGGGAGCAGCCTCTCCCTTAGTTCCTTAAACAATGAAAGTTTCTTCTCTCCCTTCCTTCAGGAGTGGAAAACAAGCCACTTTCTCTCTTCCCCTATTGCTAGTCCGCTCATGGAAGGCAGCTGCTGCAAGGCAGTGGTTTAAGCAAGCACAGTCTGAAGCCAATGTAAGAGATAGCAGTAGCCACCAACAAGTCACCCCTTCTGCACTGCATGCATCTCTCTGGTCAAAGCAGTGCAGGATGCAGAGCAAGCAAGCCCAGGAGTGGGTGAGGCAGACTAGGCCGGAACGCCAGAAGCAGATGGCACGAAGGCAAATGCCCAGTTGGCTGGCCCTAGCCTAGCTGGATGGCAACACAGAGAATGACAAAAATTGCAAATTTGGAAAACATAACCCCTATGTGACAGGTTTTGAGCTTGTCAAAAATAGCACATGGGAGGTGTGATGCTGACAGAACAGCTCAAGCCAAAGCCACAGGCCAATTCACTTGTGTTTGAATTGTTAAAAGAAGAGGTGTCACAGAATCATAGAATACCAGGGTTGGACGGGACCTCACAGGGTCATCTAGTCCAACCCTCTGCTCAAAGCAGGACCAATCCCCAACTAAAGCATCCCACCCAGGGCTTTGTCAAGCCTGACCTTAAAAACCTCTAAGGAAGGAGATTCCACCACCTCCCTAGGTAACCCATTTCAGTGCTTCACCACCCTCCTAGTGAAAAAGTTTTTCCCAATATCCAACCTAAACCTCCCCCACTGCAACTTGAGACCATTACTCCTTGTTCTGTTATCTGGTACCACTGAGAACAGTCTAGATCCCTCTTCTTTGGAGCTCCCTTTTAGGTAGTTGAACACAGTTATCAAATCCCCCCTCACTCTTCTCTTCTGCAGACTAAACAATCCCAGTTCCTTCAGCCTCTCCTCATAAGTCTCAAGCTCCAGCCCCCTAATCACTTTTATTGCCCTCCTTTGGGCTCCTTCCAATTTTTCCACATCCTTATTGTAGTGTGGGGCCCAAAACTGGACACAGTACTGCAGGTGAGGCCTCATCAATGTCGAATAGAGGGGAATGATCACGTCCCTCGATCTGCTGACAATGCCCTTACTTATACATCCCAAAATACCGTTACCCTTCTTGGCAACAGGGGCACACTGTTGACTCATGTCCAGCTTCTCGTCCACTGTAACCCCTAGGTCCTTTTCTGCAGAACTCATCCATAGAGCCAATTAGCTCGTCATAGAAGGCAATTAGGTTAGTCAGGCAAGACTTGCTCTTGGTGAATCCATGCTGACTGTTCCTGATCACTTTCCTCTCCTCTAAGTGCTTCAGAATTGATTCCTTGAGGACCTGCCCCATGATTTTTCTAGGGACTGAGGTGAGGCTGACTGGCCTGTAGTTCCCCGAATCCTCTTTCTCCCCTGTTTTAAAGATGGACACTACATTAACTTTTTTCCAGTCATCCGGGACCTCCCCCAATTGCCATGAGTTTTCAGAGATAACGGCCAATGGCTCTGCAATCACATCCGCCAACTCCTTTAGCACCCTCAGATGCAGTGCATCCGGCCCCATGGACTTGTGCTCATCCAGCTTTTCTAAATAGTCCTGAACCACTTCTTTCTCCACAGAGGGCTGGTCACCTCCTCCACATATTGTGCTGCACAGTGCACAGTACACTTATATTCTGCAGGAGTCTAGGAGCTGACTTTGTTCTTGAAGATAGAGGCAAAAAAAGCATTGACTACATGAGCTTTTTTCACATCTTCTGTCACTAGGTTGCCTCCCCCATTCAGTAAGGGGCCCACACTTTCCTTGACTTTCTTCTTGTTGCTAACGTATCTGAAGAAACCCTTCTTATTATTCTTAATATATCTTGCTAGCTGCAGCTCCAAGTGTGATTTGGCCTTCCTGATTTCACTCCTGCATGCCTGAGCAATATTTTTGTACTCCTCCCTGCTCATTTGTCCAATGTTCCACTTTTTGTGAGCTTCTTTTTTGTGTTTAAGATCATCAAGTATTTCACTGGTAAGCCAAGCTGGTCACCTGCCATATTTGCTATTCTTTCTACACACCGGGGTGGTTTTTCCTGCAACATCAATAAGGATTCTTTAATATATAGCCAGCTCTCCTGGACTCCTTTTCCCCTCATGTGATTCTTCTAGGGAACCTTGTCCACCAGTTCCCTGAGGGAGTCAAAGTCTGCTTTTCTGAAGTCCAGGGTCCGTATTCTGCTGCTCTCCTTTCTTCCCTGTGTCAGGATCCTGAACTCGACCATCTCATGGTCAATGCCTCCCAGGTTCCCATCCACTTTTGCTTCCCCTACTAACCCTTCCCTGTTTGTGAGCAGCAGGTCAAGAAGAGCTCTGCCCCTAGTTGGTTCCTCCAGCACTTGCACCAGGAAACTGTTCCCTACACTTTCCAAAAACTTCCTGGATTGTCTGTGCACTGCTGTATTGCTCTCCCAGCAGATATTGGGGTGACTGAAGTCCTCCATGAGAACTAGAGCCTAGATCAGGGGTCTCCAAACTAAGGCCTGACGGCCAGATCCGGCCCGCAGCTTCGTTTTTTCTGGTCTCCCAATCAACAGGGGAGAGGCGAGCAGGCAAAGGCTGCTGCAGCTGAGCAGGCACGCTGAGCAGGCAGGAGGAGGGGCCGCCGGAAGCAGCTCACACCTGGGAACAGCTCAGCTGAGCTGTGCAGAGGGGTCAGTGCCTCCAGGAGCCAGTGTCCCCCAGAAAGGGGAGCCAACTTAGGGGAGAGTCGCTGCTGTAGCCGAGCAGGCACGGACCCCTGCCTTAGAGTAAAAATACAAGCCAGATGCTTAATTACATCTCCAATAAATGGAGTAAAGAAGATGGAAATAAAATTAAAAAATGTGAAATGATTTTTAATGTATTGACAAATATTTTGTGTGATTTTGCAGTACCTGCATTGATTATACAGCTACTTTTATACCTGATTTAGAATTTAATGCAACACTGACAAAGTAGAGTAGTCTTGTGTTTTTTACGATTTGCATATATTTTCATAGATTTAATTTTTGCATATATTTTCATAGATTTAATTTTTTCACAGTCGCTTCAGTCCATGAAGCCCCTTCAAAAATCTAATATGGCCCTTGTCTCATAAAGTTTGGAGACCCCTGGCCTAGATCACAGGCTCTGGTTCCCTGGAGTCAAAGAAGTGTTAAAGGTATTGTAGTGTATTCAGGCCAATTCACTTGTGTGTTAGTATACATCAAGAGAGGTGTTATTTGTATTGTCTTCAGTCGTCTATATCCTGTTTACTATTACATTACATTCACAAGATGCATGTCCCAGTAATTAAATAACCCTAGATCGAAGATGTGTTAACATAAGAGTATAGTCAGGTGTTAAAATTTCAGGAAAATGAATGGAATCTTACTTGTATATTCTCACTTATCTATTTCTATCATAATACAATGGCAGGCACGTATATAATTTATATTATAGTAATTTAATTATAGTGATTGATATATATATACACCGGACCCTCGCAATCTTGGGGTTCAGGATCCATGCGCAGTGGGATCCATGGCCGCGACTGCGCTGTATGCGTACCCATGCTACAGCAACGCGGGCTATAGCGAGGGTCCGGTGTATACACACACGTATATACAGATATGCATCACTATAATTAAATTACTCATCAAACGCAACTGGAGTCTTGGAAACGTAAATGAAGAAGAGTGCTAACTTCAAAGCGAGGGCCATTGTGGTCAACAGTGGGAATTCACAGACTCAATCTGTATTTCCTTCTCATCGTCAAAGGGTAAACACACTGTTCAGATTGTTTTCTGGAGAAGAAACTATAAGCATGGATTCAAGGAACAGTCCTGTGTCCCTGGACTGTTTGGATTCTAACAGGGTAGAATAACTGAACAAGATGACAGATCCCAGAGTTATTCAGGGGATCGAGAGATATTTGGGAACTGGCAGTTTATACACCTCTGCTATCATATCAAACCTACAAACTTTTACTCTCATGTTAATCTATGTTACCTACTTTAACCTCTCAGTACCTCTGATTTCTTTATCTTAGCTAATAAACCTATAGTTAGTTTACTATAGAACTGTCTGCCAGCATTGTCTTTGGTGTAAGAGCTAGAGTACCAGCTGATCGGGGTAAGTGACTGGGCTCTTGGGACTGGGAGAAACCTGAAGTGGTGTGAATTTTTGGTGTTAATAAACTTTTATCATAAAGTTCGGTTTGTCTGGGTGGCAAGATGGACTGGAGAGACTAAGGGGCCTGTCCATGACTCTCTGGTAAGACTGATATAGTGATCCAGAGTTCACATTTGTTACTGGTTTGGTGAAATCTAATTATAGAACATACCACCAGTTTGGCCCTTGTTTTCTGACAATCTGCCCTGAGATAGGCACTCACAGTTGAGTGTCACTCCAGACAGCATCACAGGAAGAAAATATTGTTTTGATCTCTAGGAGATCTGATTACAGGAGGTAATAAGTCTCGTGCAACTTTTAGTTTGCAAAATGCAAATGTTAAATCCGAGACTCACTTATGTACATATACCTGACAGGACACATTACCATTATTTGTACTGAAGAAGAGCGTAGGGGCTCCAATCCTGGATCAGAACCCCATGGTGCCAGGCAAGGTACAGACATATCACAGAGATAGGCCCTGCCCTGAATAGTTTGTAATTTAAGACAGACAACAGGGTTGAGGGTTTTGCTTTTTTAAGAAAGAGAGTTTAATAAACTAGGCAAATATATCTACATTTCACATAATGAGACTGGCAGGGAGAGGGATGGACACTTTTGGCTAACACTGGCCCAAAGATACAAAACTAACATTTTAATCCTTAATAAAATAATCTAGCTACCATGATTTATGACCACAAGCACAAAAGAGGGTCACAGACCAACTCAAACTGTAGCTGGAAGAGTAGACTCTACTGCTGTTTTTCCCTGCACTTCCTCTTAGTTACCCAGTTGCTGAGGTCTTTGCTACACATAATATGATCTGAAACCCAGCTAACAACTGAAAGTACCCCGTACTCTTTTAGCCCTGCCTTGGGTGCAACAAGTATTACTAGGTCTTTATTCAAAAGCTCTATTATAATCTTTATGTTCCCCATTTTAAATTTCTTATCCAACCCAAACTGCAGTTCTGTTTCCCAAAACAGACATCAAACCAACCACCACCAGAGCTTCAGCCACAGTGATACCAGGGTGGAGCACTCTGATTGTGAACAAACCAGTCCACAAAATCTGGATAATAGAAAGCTAAAGACAGACCCGAGGCATCTCCTACAAGAGGCTGCAACTTCAAACAACCATCCAAAAAAGCAGGAAAGTGTAGATTAGGAGGAAGATCTTGAAATTTTTTACTGGGAAAAAACAACAGAAATAAGTTTCTGTTTAGATGCATCACAAGTCCTACCAAGTAAATGAGTTGGTTCTGTGCATCATTTCAGAGGCTCCAAATGACTCCCTCAAACTCCACTCACAGTGCACCTATGGCTTGAAATTTGGTAATGCCTTACAATAGATAAATTCAGGAAATGCCTGACAGAAGAGGGCCAAAGAATTCAACTTACAAACTTACAAAGATAGGCTCTCTGCCACCTCTTCTTTTAGAAATTTCTCTTCATAACTGTGTAAAAGCCGGACAGCAAAGGAATTAAAGGAATTCAGGCCTAACAAAGATTTCAATGTCAGATTGAAACAATAAACTACTTTGCAGTGTAATGTTATCTTTCAGAATGAGAGGCGTTATCCCTCTGCTAAAACACCTCACTGTCTTTTTAGCATTAATGCAGACAGTTCTTTCTACAAGTAATGATTACTCCATTAGATAAATCCCAAAATGTTGCCAAATGAAGTATGATAGAAATTGCTTTAACAAAAATCCATTTTACCCAATTTTGTTTTTAATTTAAAAGAAGAGAACATATGGTAACTATAAATTACAGAAGAATAAAAATGGAGTCATTGTCAGTGAAAACCTGATGGCTCAACGGATTAGTCCCTAGCTTCTCTCTCTTTGGCCCACAAATTTGCTAGCAAGTTTTGTTAAAGTAAGAACCTGCACAGAGGATTAGAACTGAAAACTCAATGTGTTAATATGTTACTATTTCACATTTCCATAGTGCATTTCATCTGAAATTTTCAGATTGTTCTACAAACAAAACAGTCACAACAGTAGGTAATCAGCACCATTTTACATGCGGGGAAACTGAGGAAGCGAGAGGTTGATTTTCCCAAGGCAAATCAGTGGCACAACTATAACAGAACACAGAATTCATAACTCTTAGTTACCTGCTCTAACCTAAGTTTCCTGTAAGCTGCACGGCCGCACAGCAACCTATTTAGCGCCATGCAGAGAACCCGCCTGAGGATTGGCCATGGCCAGGGTGCCTCTCCCCTGACCCCAACTCAGCCTGTGGCCCAGACCCAGCCACGGCTGGGGCCGTACCCAGATGCAACCAGGGTGGCATGGCCCGACTCCGGAGCGGCCCGGACCCAGCTGGGCCGCTGGGCAACACAACCCAGCCCAACCCTGGAGCAGCGCAGGCTGGCTGGCCCCAGCCCGGACCTGCTGGGGCCAGGGGAGGGGCACTTAACCTATAGCCCCAGCCTCAGAGCTCCCATGGCAGGGAGATGCCCCTCTCTCTTCCCCAGCCCGGATGCTACTGTGGGGAGTGAGCACTGGAGGAGTCCTCTTTCCCCACTGTAGCCCCAGAGCAGCCCCCTGAACCCTTCGTCCCTGGCCCCACCCGAGCCCACACCCCTGGTGGGAGCCTTTACCTACTCTGCACACCAACTCTCTGCTCCAGCCCTCAGTCCCACCCTATGAATTTTGTTGTATGCACCAATATGGAGGTGATGCGTCACATATCACCTCCATATTGGTGCACATAAAATTCATTCTACACATGGGTGAGAAAAATTAGAGGGAACACTGGCTCTAACCAGTAAGAAACACGGCTCCCATTGTTTGGGCAGCACTGCTGTTGCACAACTTCAGAAAAAGTAGGAAAAATGTGATGCTGTGACAAGCAGAACAGACTTGACAATTCTAAGCAAACAGCATACTAGCACAAGCCATACATTTTAGCTGTCTAGGAATTCACAAGCACACATGATGCCATCAGAGATAAGCAGCCATAGACATTCTGAATAATGAATTAAAAACTTCCATTGGTTAAGGCACCTTTTTGTCTTCAAGAACTATTTAATAAGGAAAAAGCATACATAAAAAATGTATTCCGTCATTCAAAAAGAACGACATGCAAGCTACATAATATAGATCCACTAAGTTCACCTTCAAATCACATTTTTATAGTGATTCCACCATCACAAAGCAACTAGAGAGAGGTTTGATGTTAGATTCTTTGTGTTTTCAAGTGTTAAAATGATATCTCATTGGTAATAATCACAGAGTTAGTGTTGAGATGTCACAACTTGACAAGCCACAGGGGTTTACCACTGTGGCATAACCTTGGACAATTGTTAGAGGTTTCCAGTCCCACCACATGTGGTAGCCTGAAACTGGGGCAACTGAAGAAAGAAGCTTGTGACAACGTACAAGCTGTTCTTAGATACAAGATGTACTGGTGCTGACCTAAGATGGATAAGCATGCTGTATGCTACCCCCTTCTATATACCTGTGAGGAACACCTGTTACAAGCGGACATGTTAGATTACATATTTGACACCTGCGAACAACAGACTGGATCCCATGTACTCCATGGCTGCAAAATACACCCCCTGCTACAGATTGGCACTTAAAAATCTAAGACCTCATATTAAAACAACACACAAACACACACCATTTTTCCGCTCCTAATTGCAAAGAAAACTTGATTGTATTGTTATACATTAGCTCACATTTTTAATGTTTCAGGCTGTCTGCAAACTCAAGAAATAATACCTCAGATACATATGATCCATTTCAGTCAACCTAAGGATGGCAGTTTAAATGTCTACACTTCCAATTAATCATGTCACTGCTTACCATTTTATTACAAACATTCAACTAATGTGCTTAGCCCACAATCGCAAACTGCTTCCCCTATCCTTCAGGGGTTCTGAAAGCCCCAAATATCATCTACTCCACTGCCAAAAACATCCAGCTTCCAGCTCCCTCCCAAACTAAATTTCCATGACACGATTATATATTATCTTCACAAAAAACTGAAAACAGAGTGTGGGACAGCTTAAATTGAATTCCACTTAATATGGCCTATTATACTGGCAACATTTTTGTTCATGTTCAAGTCAATAAAAGACTCAATTTTTTAAATTTATATAAGCTGTGCAAAATTTCCAGTCTGCTGCAACAAAATGTCACTGAAGTCAAAGGGTCTTCCACAAAATTTGGAGCATATAGGGCCTTGGCATTCAGAATGCAATTTCTGTTTTTTACTAACATAACATGCTAGTTTTCCCTGACATGCTGTAACTCCAGAGGCTCTGGTGTAACTGTCTGAGGCACTGGACCCAGACTTAAGAGACTCATGTTCAATTCCCAGCTCTACCACATACTTCCAGTATTACCCTGGGCAGGTCAATCTCTGTCCCTTAGTTCCCATCTGAAAGGAAAGAAAAATGCTTCCTTTTCTCCCCCACCTTTTGTCTGTCCCATGGCCTGTAAAGGAGTCTTTATTTCTCCTTGCATCTAGTCACGTCCATGGCTCAGTTTCCCACTCTTTAGCAGAGGTCCCTGTCTTTCCCAGGCAGATGGATGGGTTGAAATTTAACTCTTGGTCAGTACTTCGCTTTCCAAGAATTACCCAAGGCCAAACCAAACTAATTTTTCTAGCTCTTCCCAGACTGAACAGTCCTTCTCCCTTGTTAGTGCAGGCCTGCTCTCCTGGGGCTACAGTGCCTTCCTGCTCCACAGGCTACAGCTTTCACCCATGTTGATGCATGACTGCCCTTCCAGACCCAGTTAAGTCATACACCCTCCCCAAGGGCCAAATGATTCCTTGCCCTATTGGCAGAGGGTTCTCTGCTCTTCTCAGCCTTCTCTAGGCTTTGAGACTCAACAGCCCTTTTTCTCTCATGGCAGATGTGTCAGCTTGCCCTCTCCTGGTGGTGCAACAGAGGAACAAGGGAGGCTGGTCTTCTCCTGGGCCCTCTCAGGCCTCTTTAGCCAAGCCCCTCTGGCAGACTCCACCCCAGTTCACTCTCTTCACAAGGAACCACCTGACCCCTGGCAAGCTTGCCCAGTCCACTGCAGTCATAACCCATACCTATGCAGCTGGACAGCCAGCATTTCCTGTTCCCTGCAAGTCTGTCTCTCCCCTAATTGAGCCACAGGCAGCTTCTTCTATAGCCTAGCAGTCAAGATTCCTCTTGGTCACCTGACCTCTGGACTCTCCTGGAGAATTGCATTGTCCGGAATTTCTTTCTTTAAAAGGGTCAAGCCTCAGTAAAAAGGCAAACTAATACTGACTGCTCTTAAAGGGGTGTGCATTTAGCTTTGACGTTTACCTGGATTCCAGTACTCAGGTTTTCCAGTCACATACCATTCCTTTATCAGCAGCATGCATTTTTGCAAAAATATAAGAAAGTTTTGATTTCTAATTGGTAGTCTCTCTCTCCTTTCAAATATTGTTACAAACTCTGCTCACCCTCACCCACCCAATTTCGATACATGGAAATCATAGGAATCCCTCTTAAACTGCAGTAGGAAGTTCTAGAGACCTACCGCAATGGAAGACATTATGGCTAGGTTATAGTATTAATTTTTATCTACTACACACTAGATATCAAGACATTTAGAAGAGTACATACTCAGGTTTGTAAACTGGTAGCCAGTACACCAATCTTCCTCCCATCACGAGGTACTCTGCCGCAGAGTTTAAGAGGTCAAAAAAGATATCACTCAGATGATAGTTCAAGGAAATGGAGATGTGATTTTCTGTGCTGAACAATATTAAAAAAAATACTGAACAGGTAGTAGCCACAATTTTATTTTATTCTTTGAACATCATAGTCTAAGATTTGCAAAGCCAGGAATGGGTATTGGATGACCAAGTCCCACTAACACTAATGAGAAATCTGCATCCAAACTCTTGCACAGTGGCTCTGTAAATTTCATCACCAACATTTAAAGAGAAAACTACTCAACTAAAATCACTTTTGAAATACAACTCTTTTGTACAGTGTCTTTCATGAGAGTTATTGTAAGAATCGAAGGAGGATGAGAAGAAAATGGAAGAAAATCAAGGCCAAGCAGCAGAAAAGGCTGTCATCCCAACAATGGAGATTGTCTGCCAGGATAGAGAATGTTTATTGTGGGTGAGCACAAAGAGGGGAGCAAAGAAACCTAAAAGACATGGTTAGGGCCCTACCAAATTAATGGCCATGAAAAACGCATTATGGAGTGTGAAATCTGGTCTCCCCCTGTAAAAATCTAGCCTTGTGTGCGTTTACCCCATACTATATAGATTTCACAGGGATCAGTGTAAATTGGGGATCCTGACCCACAAGGGAGTTACGGGGGAGGGGGGGTGCAAGATTACTTTACAGGGTACTGCCAGCCTTACTTCTGTGCTGCCTTCAGAGCTGGGCAGCCAGAGAATGGCAGCTGTTAGCCGGGAGATCAGCTCTGAAGGCAGAGTCACTGCCAGTAGCAGCGCAGAAGGAAGGGTGTCCGTATTATACCACACCATCCTTACTTCTGAGTTGCTGCCTTCAGTGCTGGGTGGCTGGCCAGTGGAGACTGCTGACTGTGAGCCCAGCTCCGCAGGCAGCAGTGCAGAAGTAAGGGTGGCACACTATGGTACTGCCACTCTTACTTTTGTGCTGCTACTGGCAGCAGCTCTGCCTTCAGAGCTGGTCTCCTGGCCATCAGCCAATGCTCTCCAGCTGCCCAGCTCTGAAAGCAGCGTTGCTGCCAGCAGCAGCACAGAAGTAATGGTAACAGTACCGCCACACCAATACAATACCCTTGTGACCACACCCCAACACATACCTTTTGGGGTCTGGACTTCTATAATTACAACATCGTGAAGTTTCAGATATAAATGGCTGAAATAATAAAATTTACATTTTTAAAAATCCTATGACCATGAAACTGACCAAAATGGACCATGAATTTGGTAGGGCCCTAGACATGATATATGAAGAAGTTTAAAACAAAGGTAAGCAATTATGGACTGGATGCTGGAGCCTTCAGGGGATTAAGTAGAGCTGTTCAAGGACAGGGATGATGACATGAAGCTATTCTGTAAATGTAAGAGAGAGAGTTTGGGACTTAGAAGCTAGAAAACTTGCATGGCCAAGGAGGAGGATGATTTTAAGAAGACAGGCACTGACAGTCACTTTTGCAAGCTATGTAGTGATAGTGGTACTTTTTAAAATTGTTTGGTTAAAGAACAGCAATGAAGTAAGTTTCTAAAACTGTGGCTGGCCTTCCATTAATACACTGATATTTACAATGAATAAACGGCTTACCTACCCTCTTTCTGTTGCTTTAAGTATTTCTTTTTGTGAACCAGTTCTTCTAGTAGCTTCTCGTATGCCATATGGAGCTATACAGAGTAAGTAGATAATGTCGAGATCAGGAGTTCACCCTTTACACAAATAACGTCATGAAATTCTACAATAGTATACATGTGGTAGCAGTTGCAAAGAGTTTATAAGATTAACTTCTTCAAGATGTATCCCTTAAAAGTTTATCTTGATCCTAAGGCTCACTTTTTTAAAGCTATTTCAAAAAGGTCTCTTATCAGTAAGACACTAAACAGTCAAGTGTAATAGCACAATAACCACTTAAAAACTATTTAATATGGTGCTCAAGTGCTTTGGTTTTTTAAAAATGATTTTCTTGGCTACAAGATTTTCTTTACATTTTCAACAAACGCTGTTAATCCCCTTCCCTTGTTTTGTCTTGTAACGGGGTTTAATGGCCCTTTTAAGGCTAGAGGGGGCCAGCAGACCCTACACCAGGGATTTGAATTGGAAAAGGCCCAGGAAGTGGCCTGGCTCTCCAGAGAGGCCAGGGGCTGATGAGGGAATGACAGAGCTCCCTGGTTGGGTCTCAGAGGTAAATGGAGAGGGTAACTAGGAACCGGATGCTCTGGAATGTGAGTGAAATTGAAAACCTCGGAAAGGGTTTAGGCCAATAAATTAAACCCCGGGAGGTGGAGTGTTACTTTAAGAATTCTTGCCTGCAATACGTCATTGAGGGAACTGAGGGCAGGATGCCTGCAAGGCCCCTCTGTGCTTTGAAGGGGTACGTGCTGGGATGGGACTCTGCCACACTGATGCTGCAGGGCAGCACTGGGAAAGACAACTTCAGAAAAGAGACTGCTATTGTATTGTGGCAGCGTCTAGGAGCCCCAGTCATAGACCAAGACCCCAGAGTGCTAGGTACTAGACGAACAGAACAAAAAGGTGGTCTCTGCTCCAAAGACTCTACCATCTACATATAGGACAATGTATGTAGCCATGGTTCTTCCTTTCATCCCTGGCTGAATGCCCACGTAAATCGTAAAAGTCCAATTGCATTTTTCAGAAAAAATATTGGTTATCCCTAGTGTCCTGGCCAACAGCCTTCTCTCCCCATCTCAGGGAAACAGGTCGTAAATGTCCAAGGTTATGCCTGAACTCTTGCTATGGATGTTAAGCTTGCCTACGTAGCTATTTCACTACCACTATCTATTGTTTTGTAAAATACTTGGAATACTTTGGGACCAGGAGCCCTGTAGTGTAGAGCAGAGCAGGGCTCCCTTCTCTTTTAACCCATTAGGAGTAGCTCTCTGGAGGAGGGAAGTATATACACTGGCTTTTCCCTCAAAACAAGGGGAAACACTGACAAGAGAAGAAAGCCAAGGCCAGAACTCTGACCAGAAAGGTCTGGGACTGGAAGATGTGGTTTAGCGCAGACTTGGGTAGAGCAAAGCTTTGTGTGTAGCAGAAGAACCAGGGCTGAATATGAATTTGTGTGTTGTCATTATGAACTTTATTCTGGGGACTCTCTGACCATGGTTTGTTTGAACTATTTTGTTATTAAGGACTGAGGATTGTTTGAACCTTTTTGATTATTAAACCATGCCCAGGTGGGGATGCTGTTAGCCAGAGAAGAGAGACGGGGTGGGGGGCAGGGGGGTTTAAGTAGCCCACAAGAGAGGGGCTAACAGGGACAGGATGCCTGCAAAACAAAACCTGACCACAAGGGGGTTCTCAGTAAGCAGCCACCTCACTACAAAAGTCTGAAGAACAAACCCCTGTTAATGCACCTAGAAAATCTGTAACAAAGACTTAAAAATGGTTGTAATTGTCTACTTTTCAAAAAAAAAAAAAATTTCCTAAAAATACTACAAAAATCTTTATTTTTACATATCTCCTCAAAGCTTTAAGAACGCTATACAAACTTTAATTAATCTTCAACGCTTCTGTAAGCTTTCCCAATGCTCTTAACGCCATGGCATCAGGGAAGTGTCATCTCCATTTTACACTTGTGGAAACTGAAGCACAGAGATTAGGGGCTTGATTCTAACACCCTTACTTACGATGTGCATTACCCCTTGTTTGGCCAGCAGTCCCGATGAAATCAATGGGACGGCTCCTGGAGCAACGTTAACACTTGCTAGGAACAAGGGCAACAGAACAGAGTCCTAACTGATCTGCTCACTGTAACACAGCAAGTCAGGGCAGAGCCACAGTAGAGGTCAGGAGTTCCTGGCTCCCCATTCCACATTTAGTCTAGTAGACTTTGCTGCCTTTTGGGTCTCCTGCTCACGACCAATGGTATCTAATAAAGAGACTCAAATGAGTAGAGAACCTTTCATATCTTTAATCACTGCTGGTAGTCAAGTGTGCAGAAGATGCACTAGAGTTATTTGAAATCATTTCAATGAGAACTTAACCAAAGGCATGATGGAAGTCACTCATACCCTTTCCATGGACTTCAACAGTGTTTGAATTTAGGCCCAAAAGCAATATAATACAACTTAAAAATTGAACAGAAACTTTTCCTAATGTTGATGAAGTCACTCCAGAAAGCAGTGTGATTCAGTAAAGGTATAGGAGACAATAAGATTGGTTTCTATTCAAAAATATAATATCTTCAGTGGAAATAAGTTAACGAAACAAAAAATAAAATGTTATAGTTATAACGCTTTAATACAGTGGTCCATATTTTATCAGGTATTTAACATAACTCAAGTTAAATGTAGACGAGATCAAAATGCAGCCCCAATTTCTACAATGCTGCCTGTGATGTTCATAATTTCTAATGTGGAAATCAGATTCCAGCATACTTTATCAGCAGGCCATGCTTATGTCAAGGTGGTAGATGCAAACTTCTCCATTATACACAAATTAAGAGCCAGATTCCAGTGCCCATACACATACTAAATATACCTTATATAACAAGTAGTCCTATGGCCGTCAATGGGACTGCTTATATAATAAGGTTGCACTCAACATAAAAATATTACATTCTGGCTCTATATGTTGTCCCGTGTGCTCCTGACACACATCCTTCGGTTAGGTAAAGATTTGATGACCCTGTGCTAATCTCAGTCTCAGGTTTGTATGCCAACCCAGCACATACAATACACAATCTTTTGGATATTATGAATCATATATATTTAGGACATGAATCAACTTACGATCTGTAATAATTGCATCAAAAAGCATTCCCTTCCTCCATATAGGTTTTGATGCATCAGAAACGAGCGCATCAAGATAGTACTTCTCTAAATCATACTGCCGAAGGTTAGCTCTGATATTCTCATCTGGTCCTCTCCACTTCTGGTTCTTCCTGCTAGCCTTGCCTGCAAGAAAATAAAAAAGGCATAGTCTAAGGCAGACGTTTTCAACCTGTGGTCCACAGACCCTTGAGGGTCCACAGACTGTCCAAGATTTCCAAAGGGGTCCGCAAATAAAAAAAAGGTTGAAAACCACTGGTCTAAGGCAAGTTAGATGTGGCAAGTGTTTTGATTTTTCATTATTTATTTTACGAGAATAATTGAAAGATCAACTAGCTCTTATATAATGCTTTTCAACAATAGCTCTCACAACACTTCACAGGATTCATACTGAGTAGTTGCCGCAAATAGAAACAACTTATGGTCTCTTGTCACCAGACTTGTTCTACTATTGTGGAAAGTGGCTGTCGGGATTCTCTGAAGTATGGGAAGTTATTCTATTCAAGCCTTCTATTTCACAGTTATGTTGCTCCATAAATGCAAATAAGAGGAAGAATAGTTCAATAAAACTCTCCTACTTCACAGAGATACTGTGAGGAAAGTTTACTCATGTTTACAAGGTACTTATTTTATGCTAACACATACCAAATAAAACTCTATTCAAACATCAAATTGAATCTACATAAGAATCTTCCACAGTAGCAAAAATACTGTTAGAACTTTGGGTTTTGAAAGGTGTTAAGAAAATAACTACTGTATGACAAAACAGGATTGTGCCACCCATACTAGCAGTGGTCTATTTTTCTTTTTTTAATCCCTACTGTAGACTGACAGTGGCTAACCTTTTATCCTAATTTAACACAGAAAACTAAAGGGATTCAATAAAGCCAATAGGCATTTCTCACCATGAAAGTACTTATCCAGGATTTAGCAGGGAGAGAGAAAACATCTGTATCTAACTTTAATATGAAGATTACTTTCCCTCATCTTGAATATTTGAAGGCTGAGAAATACACACGTGGCATAAGGCTTTATATCTCAATGGGAACATATAGTTGTAATACTGAATTCCACTACTTTAAACTGCACTATCAATATAACTAGACAATGCTAAAAAAAGTTAAACAGTTTTAGGTAACAAAAACTGCCAATACAAACTAGTATTAAAGCCAAAATACTTAAAATTGAGCCTGAGTTAGTTCCAACCCACTGCAAAGAAAACAATCATCTAAAAGCCCAACTCCTCCTCAGTAAGACACATTTAAGAAGTTTGGATAGAACCTCATTATGCTTGTCCCCATGACCCACTGGCATCACTGTTAGCCAAACCAATCTACTTGCTAATCTTACCACTAAACTGAACCATGCCAGGCACTGCCGCTCCAGATGACATCACTCAGATGTTGTTGGATTGGCAGTTAAACTAGTTACATGTATTAGAAAAATTTAAAATTTAAAAAATCCCATCTTTATATCTTACTGACCCTTAAAATTCAGAGTACTGCTTCAAGAGACTATATCCGTAAATGAGTTAGTATTATTACAGATGTTTCACAAAACAAACCCTGTGAAGAGGAATGCTCCTTTCATACCTGGATCTACTAGTATCTGTTATAAAAGACACTTAAATACTGAAGAGTTGGAACTAACTTGTTCAGAAAGAAAATATACAACATACCTAAGCCATGGACAGTGTTATAATCTATATCAGTACCACACACGTATGCTCCAAAATGTGCAGAGGATATAAGAAGGCCACCTGCAAAGAAAAGATAAAAGTGTATCATCCGCTGTCATGGATATTGCTACCTGAGAGTCTGTATTGAGGAACATGAGAAATTTGAAAACACATGTACCACTGGGGGTTACAATCAAATGGCAGTCGCCCCTTTCTAGTTATAGTTAGAAATAATATTACTGTGAGGCCCCCTGTATGCCAACACTATTTTCTCTTTTATTCTCTTCACTGTACCTTAGTTTAACTTTGGAGGCTAATCACATGGTCTGCTCACAAGGGTGCCCATTTCTGCAAGACAGGCATCCACTCCCATATACTAAAGTGCATTGCCTTAAAATGTGATGGAATAAAAACCATCAGATGTGAGCCACCTTCACAAGATGACACTGTGCAGTAGCCAAGATAATGACTTGGATAATGGAATGGAGGATATGCTTATAAAGCTTGCAGACAACACCAAGATGGAAGGGGTTGCAAGCATTTTCAAGGACAGGATTAGAAATCCAAATGACCTTGACAAATTGGAGAAATCAATAAGATTAAATGGAATACACAAGTGCTAAGTACTTCACATAAGGAGGAAAGAATCAAATGCACAATAATAAAATGGGGACTAACCGGCTTGGGGGTGGTACTGCTGAAAGGGATTATAATGGATCACAAACTGAACAGGAGTGAACAATGTGACACAACTGGGAAAAAGGCCAATATCATTCTGGGGTTTAATAACAGGGGTGTCATGGAAGACATGGGAGGTACCTGTCCTGCTCTGCTTGACACTGTTAAGACCTCAGCTGGAATACTTAGTCCAATTCTGGGCATCACACTTTATGAAAGATGTGAACAAAGTCCAGAGGAGAGCAACAAAAATGATAAAAGGTTTAGAAAACCTGACTTATTAGGAAACATAAACACTGGGCGTGTGTAGTCTTGCAAAAAGACGACTGAGGAGGGAGGTGATAACAGTCTTCCAATACAGTAACTCCTCACTTAAAGTCGTCCCGGTTAACATTGTTTCGTTGCTGATCAATTAGGGAACATGCTCGTTTAAAGTTGTGCAATGCTCCACTATTAGCTTGTTTGGCTGCCTGCTTTCTCCACAGCTGGCAGCTTCCCTACGCCGCCACGCCCCAGCACCTCCCACCTGCTGGGAGACCCCGCAGATCAGTGCCTTCCCTCTCCTTCCCCTGCCTCCTACCCGTGGCAATCAGCTGGCTTGCAGCGTTTAGGAGGGAGGGGGAGCAGCAAGGATTCAGGCTCCTCCTCCTTCCCCTGCCTCCTGCCCAGGGCAATCAGCTGGCTTGCGGCATTCAGAAGGCAGGAGGAGCGAGGACTCAGCATGCCTCCCTACCCCCCCCGCCCCCAGCAATCAGCTCGCTTGAGGCGATCAGAAGGCAGGGGAAGAATGAGGGAGGATGCGGCGTGCAAAGTTAAAGGGGGTGGGGGGGAGAAAAAAATTTTCCCTGGAACCTAACCCCCCATTTATATCAATTCTTATGGGGAAATTGGATTCACTTAACATCGTTCACTTAAAGTCACATTTTTCAGGAACATGACTACAATGTTAAGTGAGGAGTTATTGTACGTTAAGGGCTGTTATAAAGAGACTATGATCAATTGCTCCTCATATCTACTGAAGATAGGACAAGAAATAATGGATATAATTTGCAGCAGGGGAGATTTTAGTTAGATATTAGGAAAAATTTTAAGTAAAGCCCTGGAACAGGTTTCCAAGGGAGGTTGTAGAATCTCCCCACCCCTCCTCACTGGAGGTTTTAAGAAGCAGGTTGGATAAATATCTATCAGGGATGGTCTGCATTTGCTTGGCCCTGCCACAATGCTGGAGGCTGGACTTGATGACTTCTCACAGTCTCTTCCAATGCTACTATTTTTTCTGTGATTCTATAACCCAGCAGGATAAACATCTGTGAGTTAATGGAGGGTTAAGTGAGAGGGAGATAAGAGACGGTCAAGGGTAGCAGTTTTCCTCTTCAGCTCAAGAGGTACTGATGATAAGTATGAAGATGTGGAAAAATAGTTTCTAAAAATAGGTAGAGTTCTACTGTTCATCACCCATATAAACACACAATGGGATAGGATCCACATCAGGAAGAGCTGGTTTGTTCAGCACTTACACTCCCCTCCGGTTACCGTAAGATGATTAAATGGATATCAGTTTAAAAATCACTTCTGTCTGATAGGTTTTTTTTAAACTTTCTATTGTTACAACTTACCCCTAAGGTTATTTAAAGTAAAATAGTAGAGTGGGAAAACTATTGTTCTCAGTTTTCTCCAGTTTACTTTGTCCATTTCACAGCAGTTTGTGTAAATTCAATGTCCATGTCTGTGAAAATGCTTCACACAGCAACAGGGGAAGAAACTAAAATATTAGAAAAATGTAATTGTAAAAAGCACAACAATTGATAGTGTTAGATGCAGTACTTGAACTAATTTCTAACTCATTTTTATAGTTAGATTTTAAATTGACAATGTCCCTTTAAAGTTATGTAAGTATGCCCAGAATGAAGACTGTTTATTTCCTTAGTTATTGTGATGGATAGGACTGTGTACAGTTACCATTTTTCTTCAGTATGAAATATTTCTTGTTTTACTACGTCATTGGTGTCTTTAGCTTTTGTTGTGTGTATAGGAGTAAATTAAATATTTGTTTGCCCTTACCATCGTGATCTGTTAGCTTAGTAAAAAAGCTTTATGTGTGATTTACCCTTGAAATCATGCTACATCTGAATGGTATATAAAAGAGATTCAGGTGCTTCCTTTCTGCTCTGAAGAGCTTCCAAAATAAAGAGAAGGATAGCAGTAGTGTACTTCCAAAGAGAAACTGCATTGTTGGGTTTAATTATTACTAAGGAAATGTCTATGACAGTAAGCCTAACACAAAGCCCTACACTGCAACTATAGACCAGACTCTGAACCTGCGACTCACAGTGACGAGTGGTTATGCATACAGATCATTCCATTTTAGTGAGTGGGACAGTTCCGTAAGAGTCAACAGCTCACCAGTGTGAGTAAAGGGTTCACCATCTGACTCTTTGGGCTTATCATACAGATTTTGACTTTAGCCATCATCTGCAGAGGAGTTTCACACAGTTACATTCATCAAATGCTATCCATCATCATCTGTGTAGTCTTAACACACATTAAAAATACAGGCTAAATATGCCATTTCCGAGCATTTTAAAAAAGCTTTTACACTTATAAATTAACAAATTCAAATTAAGTACAAATGAGGAGGAAAAAAATAATTGTCCTCTGCTTTTCTTTGTTAATTGGATCCGGGCAAAACAAGGTTACTCACCCTAAAGGAGGCACCCGTTTCCCTTCTTGACTGTAATCCCTCAGAACAGATTGGCAGTGCCTCCAGAGAGTCAAGACAAATTTATCTAGCCCTGTCCCCAAGTATGATATACCACCCAGTCCTATAAAGAGAGCAAGAAAGAGTACTTTGCTCATCTAATAAATTGTTTCTTGATTACAGAAAAGGAAGAGTTAGGAAACATGAACTGATCACTCAGTAAGTCTCTGGTTTTATCTCTCACCTATATCAAATAGTCACACTTTAAAACTGAATCACAGAGAATACAAAATAGATTATAATAAAGAACATTCAACACTGTCTTTAATTTCTGTACTTCCACCATTATTACAATGAATTCTTCCTGTTTTGTCTAACCTTACCCTTATGGGTAAGGTTAGACAAAACCTACCTACATCTGGCCCACATCTCTTCCCAAGTTTGATTTACTAAGAGAATGAATTCCATGATAAAGTTGCTTTGTAACTTTAGTTTTTATTTAAACACAAATATTGTAATTAAATTAATCTGACAAGAGAAGCTGGACACAAGCCTAAATGAATTTTCAAAAAGTACTACCAATCTGTGAAGGGCGGGGGAGGGAGAAGGGGTGTGAGGGTTCGACACCACAAGAAAAAGAAGTTTCTGAAAAGATTATAGTGCGGACCGAAAATCTCAGTTTGCACATAAGCTATATTATATATAAAACACAGAACTGACAAATGCTTTGTATCATCTGAAAAACATTGATGCCATAAAATCAGGGTATTTTCCAAGTTACATTTAAACATAATAAAGAGAATCAGTCCCAGAACTGTGGGACCTGCTCCTCCCCATTTCTAACTTCTCAATGAGGACTTGCTGTCATTCATTCTCTGGACCCTTCCTGCCAACTAAACACTCCCGTTCCCTCTTCTCTACATTAGCACAGATATCTTTAGATCATTTCTTGTTCCCCTATTACCTTCTGGATACCCGATCAAAGTTTAGCTGGATTTCACTAAGTCACATCCACTGCCCTCCATCTATATCCTTTGAAGAAATTGATGAAATTATCTGACATAGTCTACTTAAATGGCACATCCTGAAACACAGGCTTTTCCATTTCAAATTCAAACAAGGTGCAGGAAAAGATACTTGAATGCCTCATAAGTGATTCAATAAATGGAATAAAAGCTCCCCCTACTGACTTGCAAAAAAAGAAAAAAAAAAAAAACCTCAGAGAAAGAAGTGCCCAGCTGTGTCACCACATTTCCCTAGGACACAAGGAAGAGAGCTCATTATTTCCAACCTTGAAGAATATGTTCCTACAATTGCCATGCTAATGTGTACAGTCAGGGGTGCTCTCCGTCCTTCAATAGCATTCCAACAACTCCCCTACAGAAATGTTACATGGGGCAACATTCTTAAAAGTTCCCACAGAGACTTAGGAGTCTAACTTCAAATTATTTAGGAACCTAAGCTCTACTGAAAGTCAGAGTGACTTTGGCTCCTAAGCAGTTAAATAACTTCTGAAAATGTTACTTGAGGTAAAAAAAGAATTGAGAAGGTACTTTGTTCTACATTTTCTGCAAATCTACCCAGTCCTTCTGAAGTTATAATCGCTTCCCTTACAGGACTTTGGAAAACAACCAAGCAGTTGATTTTATAATAATTCTTATTTGTACTGTGGCAGCACCCAGTCATGAACCAGGCCCGGGAGCCTCAGTTGTGAACCAGGACTTCATTGCGCTAGGCACTGTATAAACAAACAAAAAGACAGTACCTCCCCTAAAGAACTTACTTTTCACATACATAATATAAATAAAGCAAGCAATACCCAATTTTCCAATTTTTTTCATCAGTAGAAAAAGAAATACCTGTTCCAACAAATGGATCAAACACGACATCATTTGCTTTTACTCTCCCGTGGTTTGCCATGATGAAAGACAAGCAAGCATCCATGCTTGTGTTCCCAATAAAATGCCTCCTTTTTACACTGTATGACTCAATAAGCTCCCTTTGCCCATCCGCAATCTGTAGACACATTTAGAAAAGGTCAATGCGATGGCTCTGGATATAATAGATAAGTAGACTAATAAACAGCCTTAACTATACTACATAACAAACAGAGTATCAGGCATTCTTCACAGACTAGTATGACACCTGGATGGAATCCACTGAAAATATAGAAATGAGACCTCTCTATAAAAGTAAAATTAGTTAGTAATTAGTAAAATTCCCAGACTTTAGGCTATTCATCAATTACAGGGATGTTGCAATTACCAACTGTTATAGTGCCAGGTGTCTTTTGGACACCCCCTTGTGGCCTGAGTTCGCTCTGCAGGCCTCCATCTTCAATCTTTTTCCTTTTCAGGGCTTCCCAAGGAAACTCAAACCAGATCTGTCCCACAGGCCCTTCTGGCTTTTCCTCCCCACCCGCCATACAACAAACCAAAAATAAAAATACCAAAAAATTAAGCAGTTACCTTGCTGGGCTTAGTCTCTGCCCTCGAGTATCTCCAAAACCCACTGCCAGGCTTGCTTTGTCCAGCAGTCCCTGAAATTCTCTCAGCCCATCCCCTTCCATTTCCTGTTACTTTTTATAGGGGAATCAGCTGATTCCTATTCACATGTGCCTCCTTAGTAAGCAGAGTTGCCAATTTTCTACTTGCAGAAAACCAAACACCCTGCCCTGCCCCTTCTCTGAGGCCCCACCTAAGCTCATTCCATCACTCCCCTGTCGCTCACTCTCACTCACTCATTTTCACCGGACTGGCTCAGGGAGTTGGGATGCGAGAGGCGGTGAGGGCTCCGGCTGGGGGTGTGGCCAGAAAAGAGGGGTTTGAGTTGCAACAGAGGGCTCCAGGCTGGGGGGTAGAGTTGAGGGGTTTGGAGGGGGCTCTGGGCTGAGGCAGGGGGGTGGGATGTGGGAGGAGGTACAGGCCCTGGGCTGGGGGTGCAGGTTCTGGGGTGAGGCCAGAAATGAGGGGTTCAGGATGCAGGAGGGGGTTCTGGAATGGGGCAGAGGCGAAGGGGTAGGGGGGCCTCAGGGGTACAGGCTCCAGGTGGTGCTTACCTCAAGCAGCTCCCAGAAGCAGTGGCATGTCCCCCCTCCACCACCTATGCAGAGGTGTGGACAGGCGGCTCTGCATGTTGCCCTGTCCACAGGCACCATCCCCACAGCTCCCATTGGCCGTGGTTCCCAGCCAACGGGAGCTGTGAGGGCGATACTTGGTATGGGGGCAGTGTGTGGAGCCCCCGGGTCGCCTCCATGCATAGGAGCAAGATGGGGACATACCAGCTGCTTCCTGGGAGCCACATAGTTCGGCAGCTAGCAGAGAGCATGCCAGCCCCACTGCATGGCATCGCCGACCAGTCAATGGCGCTGACTGGAGCCACCAGGACTCCTTTTCAACTGGGTGTTCCAGTCAAAAACCGGACACCTGGCCACCCTATTAGTAAGGAGGGTCAGCTGGACCCAGGCCTCTGTTCCATAAGGATATGTCTGCACTACATCCAGGAGTGAGCTTCCCAGCCTGAGTCCACTGACTTGTGTTGGGGGCGGGGGAGGACTTGCGCTAGTACACTAAAAAATAGCTTTGGAGACGCTGCAGCTCATACTGAAGCCTGTGGTGGGCTTGAGAAGCCAAGCTCCAGCCCGAGCCACAATGTCTACACAGTTAATTTTAATGCACTAGCATGAGCACCACCAACACAAGTCTGTAGACATGGGCTGGGAGGCTTGCTCTGAGATGCAGTGCAGACATATGCTACAGGGACAAGCCACCCTGTTATACCCAGAAAATTCAGAATTAAAGTTAAAAACTTAAAAAAATTAAAATATATGAATGTATTTATGTAAATGCATGGCAACACACACACACCACTTAAGTTCTACATTAAGGTCCTAGTTACACTGGTTTTCCGGCTATGTTAGAACCTACGTTTAAGTGCTGTTAAAAGCAAACTGTCCTCAGAGCAAACTTCTTGAAAAAATAGTAAACACTTTTAATGAGAATTTCAACCATCATGTTTCTAACAGAGTTTGGACAGAACCAACATAGGCAGGGTCAAATCACGTTAGAACACTAGTCTGCCACAATGTGCCAGCATAGTTTGATCCAATACAAACTGGCTGGCCAAACCACAGTAGAATCAAAACAAGGTTTCTGTGTTTAAATATTGTTAAAAAGCCAGTATAGGTGGGACAATGACTTCAGGCCTTTCACAGTGTTGCAACAACTCAAGGCCCCCTCTACATTAGTGAAAGAGGTAGACAAAACCCTTAGTAACTAAGAGTAAACCAAGCATCATTCTTGTTAGCAGCCCAGGTGGTCACAATTGTCTTCTTGTAACCAGATCTTACTGCTTGGTTAGGGGTCTTGTCCAGATATCAAAGTTTGTGTGAACAGGTTGGCTGGTCTTCCTTCCTTCTAGTCTTCTTTGCACGAGGACATCCAAGAGTGCATTTCCCCAGGTATTGCTGGTTTTACCTGTGAACATGACCTCTGGATGCTCTATCCTTGCTGAAGCAGTACAAGAGACTAGTTCAGATTTTCCCAGGATGCTGTGATACAAATATAGTTAGATAGGTAGCATGGTGGAATATGGACATGCCAATGTAACTGAACCATGGCCGTATTGTGAAAGACACTGCGGTATGAACACAAATCAATCACGTTTATTGTACATGGGATCAGATAAACATGTCCCAGTAAGTTTGAAAAACATGGCAGTACATCTTATATAGTATAGATGGGGCCAAAGTCTGTCACTTCCAATGTTCTGCTCAATAAACATCAACGTCTGATTTACTCTGAGTCAACAACTTCTGAGGTCCCAAGTTCCTAGAATCACAGAACTGGAAAGGGACCCCGAGAGGTCATCTAGTCCAGTCCCCTGCACTCATGGCAGGACTAAGTATTATCAAGACCATCCCTGACAGGTGTTTGTCCAACCTGCTCTTAAAAATTTCCAATAATGGAGATTCCACAGCCTCCCAACATAATTTATTTCAGTGCTTAACTACCCTGACAGTTAGGAAGATTTCCTAATGTACAATTTAAATCTCCTTGGCTGCAATTTAAGCCCATTGCTTCTTGTCCTATCCTCAGAGATTAAGAACAACAATTTTTCTCCCTCCTCCTCGTAGCAATCTTTTACGTACTTGGAAACTATTATGTCCCCTCTCAGTCGTTTCTTTTCCAGACTCAACAAACCCAATTTTTTCAATCTTCCCTCACAGGTCATGTTTTCTAGACCTTTAATCATTTTTGTTGCTCTTTTCTGGACTTTCTCCAATTTGGCCACATCCTTCCTGAAGTGTGGCGCCCAGAACTAGACACAATACTCCAGTTGAGGCATAGTCAGCATGGAGCAGAGCAGAAGACTTACTTCCTTTGTCTTGCTTACAACACTCCTGCTAACACATTTTAGAATGATGTTCGCTTTTTTGCAACAGTGTTACACTGTTGATTCATATTTAGCTTGTGGAGTTGCAAGGATAGGACCCATGGGAAACAGGTTATGGGAAAACTTTACCTTTCTTTACCTACTTAGGTATCATCCGGGGCCACTTCGAGTCCCTAGGGCAGGTTAGAACAGCCTCAGGGATGCCCTAATTTGGATCCAGCTGCCTATAGCTTCAGGAAGTTGTTCAGAGAGCCTGGAACAGCTAGAGAGTGGTACTTCAGCCACATACCTCCCTCCACACACCTTTACTCTGGGGGTAGCACAGGGAGGCTGTGTAGTACTATTAAGCCAGTATTGTGCCTTGCAGAGACTTGCCTCTATGTTAGACAGGTTTACAAAGCTCTTCTGTGCTGGCAGAGCTACCAAAAAGGGGCTGTACAGTGGCATAACAATTTACTGGGTTCCTCATGTCTAATCTCTTTTCAGACATCTTAATCTTTTCATTTTTGTTTGGACTGCCTTTTCTTACTCACAATAAGGATTCCCAGAATTCTGCACTATCATATCATTACACTGTACATTTTTAAAAAGCAGAATTTTTTAATTTTTAAAATAATTTTAAAAAAGAGAATTTACCACTTGTATTTTTTAAAAGCTTTAATTTTTCTTAAACTTTTTTTTTTTAGAAATTAAATGTAAATAATTATTGCTAGAATCTGGCTTTTCTGATTATGCAAATTATTAAAATGTGATATAGTTTTACCACTCACCCATCTACCAAAATATAAATCAAGAGGTTCTTCCGGAATGTTGTTAGGGTCCACTCCATAATCTTCCAGAATCCAGAAGATATGTTCTGGGTTTTTTAAATTCACTTTCCCTTCAAATGGCAGAAATTCCAGAGCCTGTATGAATAGGAAAAAAAAAATTCTAGACTTCCTAATTTTTAAATAAGTAAGGAAAAGAAAAACAAAACTCATCTGTTAATAAGACATTAAAAGTTAACAAAAAAGTGGAAAGGGAACAAAGAAGATTGAGATTGCTCTCTTTAGCTTCTTTCTGATGTATAAAGAAAGTCTGAATGGTTTTGGACTGAAGATAGGACAGGAGCCATTGTGTTTATTATTACATGTGCATTGCTCACTTCTAAAAGAGATGTACTCTGAATATTAAATATGGAATTTTCAAATTAAAACTTTATTTCCCCCCCAAGTCAAGCCAAAAGGTACCCACTCTCAGTAAGGACTATGGCTACACCAAATGTCTAGCTTCAAAATTCAGATTTTTTCATGTAGACACTTAAAAATATATTCTAGCCATAATGGAAGAGGGATTCACCCCAATTCCCTTGTAAGTGAGAAGCAGCTGAAGCAATTTTGCTCCAACTTCCTCACTGCAACCCAATACCACAAAAATGAGAATCAACATTAAAAGTGAAAATTTCAGCAAGATATATAAAATAGGTGGTTATAAAGACTGCAAAACGTTTTGCATAAGTACAGTAGTCATTATTTCTCTAAAAGACCATGGGAATATACAAAAATTAACATTCTTTTACCAATGCTTCTTGATTAAAACACTATTCTAGTTACGAGGAGACCGCATGGCCCAGCAGATTGGGCACAAGATGAGGAATCAGAAGACTATTTTCAGCTCCACAGCTAACTCATTGTATCACATTGGGCAAGCCACTTAAGGTTTTCCAAACAGAAGTGCCTAAAGTAAAGGCACCTGAAAGTGGCCAGATATCCAGAGGCGCTGTGTCCAGAAATCCATTGCCTAACTTTAGCCATTCAACTTTGAACATTTTGGTCTTAACAACTCCGTACCTCACTTTCTCTGTCTGTAAAATAGGTACATTGATAATTGTATTTCTTCATAAAAAAGTTTTGACTGAGATCTATTAGGAAAAGTGCCAACTGTGGGATTTTTCAATGGATTCCCACACAGCTCTCATTCAATTTCAAACAAAATGAGGGTAACTAATTCCCTTAAACTCTTTTGAAAATCCCAACACAAGAGTAAATGTATTAACACTGTAGTACTCGTATGAATAAATTATGTTGAAAATAAATTTTTTTAAAAGAAACCCACTTACATCTATCCTTTTAATTTTTTCCTCTTGTGTCAGTGTTTTGTTAAATGCATGAATATGTATTTTGTATGTTGAGTTTGACTGTAGATATGGAACCTAAAATAAAGAAAACAACACCTTTTGGTTAGTACAAATTGCAGTGCTATCTTGTGTGACTGAAACTAATCACCTAGCTTTTTAGACACGTACCATCTTCTGCACTGGGTAGTTCTTCAGCGATGTGTACAGCTCCTCGGCAGACTTTCCCTGACCCCACAGTTCAAATATAGACCTGGAAATATCATGATTATTAGATTTCTGTCAGTGAAGAAAATGATGCCATAATAAAATAACCCCCCGATTTCACATTGAGTCTTCTTGCTCAGCATATACAGGAAAGCACTTAAGCACATGCTCCTACATGCTGCTTTGAATAGGATTTTGTTTTGTTAACTGGATCTCAGTGATGCTTTCCATCTCTTGTATCACATGCTGCAGATGCAAATCTTAGTTCCTATTTTATGGGATCCTCAAAAAATATCCTTCATTTAACAATATTAGCATTAATTATTACCATGCTACCAGGCATGATTCACCAACAAAAATTCACTCACATTTAAAATGTCCAAGAAAGAGCATTCAGGCTGAAATTCTGTGCTTTTATCTATTTCAAAGTGTTTAGGTATCATTATACCTGAGCACTATGCTGTGCTGTAATGCCCAAGGTATAATGGGACCAGCTACCATCAGAGGTTCTGCCTCATTTTTAAGATGTTCTGTGTTATGCCATTTTGAGACAGATCACTATCATTACCGCCAACAACTTTTTATGGATTTCCTTTGCTTTCTATACTGCCAGTTTTAAGAAAAAAAAAATCCTCTTGGAAGCTATGAGAGTTGACACCCTACTCAAACTCTTCCTTTGGAAGAGTTATAGTTTGGCTTTTCTATAGTATATAACTATATACTATAATAACTATACTATACTATAAGTACACTGTAGTTTGGCTTTTGTATCATTCAAATAACCTAATCCAGTGGCCTTTTCATGTCAGAAAATCCCTTTTTCAGTACCAGGAACCTTAATGATACCATATATTGTTATACATTCTTATGGTACATTTGCAGTACATCACATGTTAAAAACTCTTAGAAAATATCTAAAGATTAGTCACTACGCCGCACCTTATTTTCAAAGATGAGGGTCTAACATCCTAAGGAAATTCTTCAAAACGTTCAAAAGTTTTAGTTTGCTCAAACTGACATGCAAATGAGCTATATTTTATTAGCCACTCAGAATAAACTATTTTATTAGTGTATTCGTTCCTGAAAGTGTTATTTAAAGCTAAATTTGTAATCTGCATTTTCCCTGGAAAATAGACATTTTTGAACAGTCTGCTCTTTCTTCTCACAGCATCTGTGTTTCTATCTACTATGAGATTTTAAATTACTCAGAGTAAGAGCTACAGAAATGCTGGCAGTATAAACTGCATTAAGCAGAACCGAATATTGATCTTTGTCTTTTGATTTAATGTTAGAGGGATATTTTTAAAAAGTGTTAGGCCCAGACCTCACCTATTTATCTATCTGTTGGCAAAGACCATGTCATTGGTTTTTTTCTCGCTCGTGTTGGGGGTTTTTTAATAGTGTTTCAGAGTACAGTACTTAAACACCTTCACAGCTAGCAACCTAGAAAACCATCAACAACCTTGTACTAAAACTAGTGTGGGCACAAAAGGTGAAAAAAAAATACAATGAGCAGTTATATCAGGTTCATTCTTTCTAAGGGATATCCTTAATTATTTTTTTTTCTTTAATATTAGAATTA
This sequence comes from Dermatemys mawii, assembly GCA_007922305.1. Taxonomy (NCBI): domain Eukaryota; kingdom Metazoa; phylum Chordata; order Testudines; family Dermatemydidae; genus Dermatemys; species Dermatemys mawii. Next base: position 66,751,512 of record ML677333.1, on the reverse strand, counting down.
CACTTGTTGAAGGCAACCTTTAAAAAAGATCACTACCACTTTGGTGAATTTCAAAAAACATTTTGTTAAAATGTCATACCTTTCAGTTTCCATTCCCTTTGTTGTTTGAAGTAGAGCACAATTTATCCCCAGAGGGAATACAACTATATTTTGCCATATAAAGGCACATTTGCATGAGCACACTCATAGTCCAGCACAGATGAAACCGAACATATGATGCAATCAACAGTCAAAGAGACATAAGGCTTCCTTTTCAGCCCCCAGACCACTGAGCCTGGTTTGCAAAGTGCCATATAATGGACACAGCCTTCTACAGTTTGAAAAGCATATAGGGCTGTATCCTCCCCTCTGCTTCCACCACCAGACCCAAAACAAGGAAGCCTCATCTTAAGGAAGGGGGGCACTAGCTCCCTGGAACACCTCCCTCTCCCTAGGACTCATGGGAAGACTCTCTGCTGCAGCTCTACAGGTTGAGGACTCAACATTCAGGAGTGAAAGAGTGAAGCCAGGAAGCAGCTACTCTGTAGCCCTTCTTTTTTAAATTCAGTTTTTTACTCTTCTCTAGCACTTACAACTGATATAAAAATAAAAATATACCCAAATGGATTTAAAAGATCTCTCCCCTTACTCCTTCAAGAAAATCACTAACTTAACATGACACAAAGTGTCCAAACAACTTTGCCACAAGTTGTTAATATGAAGAAATAAGTACTGTACTCCGCAATGAAGAACACAGGATAAGACTGCTAAAGAGACTTGAAACTAAAGAATAAAGACAAATTCTTTTCAATCATATTTCACTTCAACAATATGTACACATTTGCAAAGTTCCAACAGTGAAATTAAAAAAAAAGACTCCATGTAAAAATATTTGCCACAAAATAGCTGAACACGTTGCCCTGCTGTACATGATTTTTAACTCTTACTTGGCACATACTGTCCTTTTCATTAGTCCTCTTGCCATCTCTTCTGAAGGAATATTGAGAATCCAAAACGGAGACTGAAATAAGAAGACAGTAAGAGAAATCCCAGTGCTAAGAGGAGGATATCACAAGACAACTATACAATTAAGATTACCTATATAAAATTACAATACACAATCAAAGGCACAAGAACAACTTTTTTCTGGTTCTGATGTTAACTGCTGTATAAATATGAGGACGTAATACTCAGTTTGAGGTCAAACAGGAGTAGCTGGAATGCATGTACACACACAACACATGTGCTCTGTTTACTACATGTAGATAGTCCAAAACAGTAAATTGTCCACTTGTTCTGATACTCAGACATTAGATTTAGAGACAAAACTCCAAATTCAAACAGGACTCCAGCTACTGCAAAGGCTAGCAATTCTCATGACCCACCTGCTTTAGAAAGAAGCAACAGACTTCCAGTAGATGGCACTATTTCTTTTAGGATTATAGTCAGTAGCATGCATGACAACTACCCTTCCGCACTCCTATCTGAGACATCACATGAAGGGGTAGAAAACAGACATTATAGTAACATAATGCTGCATTAGAGTTTATATTGGAAAGTAAGAATGAACTAACTAAGGAGTTGAACACTTTGTAGCTTGTGTATACCAAGCTGACCGCATCCATCAGGGGCTCCTTCCATCCCTCCATTCCATCCCACAAGCTCCTTGTGAGCTAACCTCTCATCCCCCTCTATTCCAGGGACACCATGCAACTCCACTCTGCCAGGGGTTTATGCATCCCCCTCCCCAAGATGCTGGCAGACCAGGAGTCATCTCATATCAAGGCCCAGGACCTCACTGAGTACTGACATATGCACAGTTTGGCTTACTAATGGGTTAGCATAGTTAAAATCACCAGGGTCTCCTATTATCCCCCCCTCTCCCATTCAATGTCAGAAACTCTGTGTGAACCTCCATACCCCCATGGAAAAGGCTCTGTGTGCCCCATTCCCACTATGAGGTTCCCCCAATCTCCATCACTTGGGGATTCTGAAAGACCCCCATAGCTCCACCCCTTATTCCTGGGTCTCCCAATCGCCACATCCCTGCCAGGGGCTCTGTGCACTTCCCCACTCCTCCTATAGCAGGGTCCCCCATTCTTCCCCCCATACCATTATTTGTCTGGGAGATAAGTCATTCTGGGTGTCAACATTTAAAACTCTATTGCATGAGTAGGAGGACCGTTATGCTGGATGGTGTTGATGGTTGCCATCAACCATTTGTTTGCTCTACAGATGACTGCAGAATGCTTGAAACTGTGACTGTCCTAAATATAGCAGCAGCATTACATGTCCTTCATTTCCCCCATTTTGGTCTTCCAATTCTTCCCAAAATCAACAGGGTTCTGACAGATGATGTTTAGAGTGTTCCCTAAAAGTTTGGTATTGACTGGATGCAGATTTCAAATATTTTTGTGTTAGATGCGCGTGCGCACACACACACAGATGGTGGAGGGAGGGAGGGAGAGAGAAATGCCATGAATTTGAATGTAAGGCTGCCACAAACTCCACCAATGACAGTTTTTGGAAAATGCTCTCTTCTCCCAAGCATCTTTGAAATTTGATCAGCTACTCAAAATAAATAAAGATAATACAAAGAAAATGCATAAGTCAAGTCAATCTATCGCAAGTAGCTCAAATATATATTTGCAAGTAAAACATCTGGACTCAACTTACATTGATACGAATTTCTTGTTGACCGCTGAATTGTCCACCACAAAGTGAGAGCAAGGACTTTATCTCCTACAATGAAAAATTGTAGGACAAAGTTTTGTTTAGAAAACAGAAGTATTGTTCCCATACCATAATTTCATATACTACATCTACAATAACTTTTTACTAAAAACAAAATTTCAAAGAGACTTCAACAATGTTATAATAGTTCTTATGTCCCATATCAATTTATAGGAGGAGCTAACTATTAAAAATATTAGGAGAGGAGAGAAATCTGATATTGTGGTAGCGAATAACTACTTAAATTTTACTTAAATATTCCATTTGCAGAATGAGCCATTTTTTAAAGACACTACAGCCTACATGTAACCTCTGATAGTAATAGTCCATTAGTTATCCAACGCACAATGGGATTAGGTTAAAAATTAGCCTAATAGTTTTATCAAACTCCAATGTTCTTCATATACATACTTACCTCTCTTTGAAATTGTTAATATTTTAAAAAGTTGTACACTCACTATAACTATAATAAAATTCTGGGTAATAGAATCAGAGAGAATCAGAGAAAGATACAAGTGCATTATTAGCAAGGCAAGTCACTCTTGATGAAAACAATGGCAGGAGTCTAGTCTGATATTAATATGGGTTGGTGACATTTCATAACAATGGTAAAAGACGACTTTATAATGACAATAAAAGCTTTGTTATCCAGCAAGTTGGGGGAATGGGTGGTGCCGGTAAGTCAAAAATTCCGGTTAGCTAAGAGGGAGGGAGTTTGGGTGCGGAAGAAGACTCAAGGCTGGGGTGCGGGAGGAAGTTAGGGGTGCCGAATCAGGGCGATGCTCACCTCTGGCAGCTCCCCGCAAGCAGTGACATGTTCCTGCTGCTCCTAGGCAGAGGCACAGCTGGCAGCTCTGTGAGCTGTTTCCATCTACAGGCAGAGCCAGCGATTGGGGTGGGGCGGGGACAGTGCACAGAGCCTCCTGGCCATTCCTCCACCTAGGAGCAGCAGAAACATGTCGCTTCTTGGGGGGGAGCTGCCCAAGGTGAGCACCACCCAGATATGGCACCCTGAAACTTCTCCCATGCCCCAAACCTCTGCCCCGAGCTTCCTCCTACAACCAAACTCCCTCCCAGAGACTGTGCCCCGCAACCCCTCCTGAAATACCGGTTTCTAGAGCTTTCCAGTTGGTAAAGTGCTGGATAATACAGCTTTTACTGGTTTTGTTTCCAACAGCGCCCACAGTGTGCTAGCTGCTTTCCAAACATAATTCCAAATGTCAAAGTGGCCTTAATCATCTCTGAAAATCCTACCTCGTACAGAAGTTTGAAGAGAAGAGAAGACAAGACACTCTGTGCCCTGAAACAACCAATGAAGATATATTCAGTAGAGCTAAAATCTACACTCATGTATGTTTTTTGCTTCTCACTCTTTTTATATGCATCTATTGGCACATCTACACAGGGGAAGACCCAAGGCATGGCTGCAACTGGCCTGGGTCAGCTGACTTGGGCTCATGAGGCTAGAAATCACTCTGTAGAGTAGAAATCACTCTGTCCACACTCAGGCTGGAGTCCAAGCTCTGGGATCTTCCACCCTACAGCCCCAGCCCAAATTTCTATACAATGCTTTTTCAGCCCCAGAATCTGAGCCCTACAAGCCTGAGCCAGCTGACCCAGGCCAGCAACAGATTTTTTTATTCCTGTTTAGATACACCCTATGGAACAGTTAGGTTTGCTCTGTTTTTGTTGCTTTGCCTAGCTAGTGTGCCTAAAATTTTACTATATAAATCTCATCTCTTTCCCCCGTCAATAACAAAATCAACACCACCACAGAAACAGAATTCAAATCTGCCATTCATTGAGCCCCTCACACCCTCTCTCACACAGTCTCTCAGCCAAAGACGTTAGCAAGGACCCATGGCTCTACATGGGGAAAAAAGGAGATAGAGCCATAGTCCTCCTCTAAAACAACACAGGAACTAAAGCAAAACCTCAGAAACTCAAGCCTGTTAACATCAGACAAAATATTGCAACACTGTAGCAAAAACAGCGAGGAAACCACTATTTATTTACTTTTTTTTTAGCTTCCAAATTTAACACCTCTTTGAGACATACCCAGGTGCACTGGTTAGCCCAACATGCACAAGGGGAGATGCCTTCAATCTTAGCACCTACAGAGATATTTGCAATGGCAATAACATTACCAAACAATCCTTTAGCATCCTTAATAAAAATACAGATATTGTCAAAAAAACAACATAATCCATAATTAAACCAGATTCTGCATGAATTCTAGGAAATGATCTAACTAGAACTTTACCCTGTGGGCACTTGTTAACAAACATGTAAAAAAGCAAGTCAGTTTGTTTCATATATTTGAAAGAACTTTTGACTCAACTAGGCAGCCTGGACTGAAGTGTAAATGCATATAAAAAGCTACCCATATTTCAGTACCATCAAATGCTTGGGGAAAAGGAATATACAAACAGAAATCTTCATTCAGGCAAGAAGAAGAAGAAAAGGGTCTAACCTAAACCCAACCATTTTCAATATCTATATCAATGACTTACCTGCTCTAATGAAATGGTCTTAAAACACAGGACTACCATCAAACAACTAAAGAGTAATTTTTTTAAAAGCTATCTGGATGTCATACTATCAACTATACAAAATGGTCACTAAAGGACATACACCAGACAGAAACATACTGCAATGCATAGGATATTTGCTGACCAGCATGTGAAAACAAAACTCAATTTCTGAAGAAGACTCAAAACAAACTAACGTTTTATTATCAAGACATGTAAATTAAGTATACACTAAACTACACAAACTTGGGCCTCAAACTCCACTGTAGAGAGCTTCAGATTAGCCATAAAAATTTTACAAGAAACTCTGCAGACTTTCTATGCCTGAAAGAAGGCACCAGATAACTAAAGCCCACCAAACACCTGTTTGTCGGTAAAACTATCAACAGGATAATTCAATCCAATTTACTGTAATTCTCAGCTTATGCCTCTGGGGACAAGACCCCAACAGAAATGGTACATCTGTAATTCTGTAAATATTCCATGTTTGTTAGAACATAAGAACGGTCACACTGGGTCAGACCAATGGTCCATCTAGCCCAGTACCATCCCCCAAGCCTCTGACAGTCAGAGGCTTGGGGGATGTTGTGTTCTGCTTGCAAGGAGCTAGGATTCACAATGGAGCGGAGAGGCTGCCAAGACTCATCAAGCTCTCAGATCATTACCCCTTCCTGCTTCTCCACGTGGGCACCAATGATACTGTCAAGAATGACCTTGAATATTTCACTGCAGTCTACGTGGCTCTGGGAAGAAGGATAAAGGAGTCTGAGGCATAAGTGGTGTTCTCATGCATCCATCTTGTGGAAGGAAAAGGCCTAGGTAAAGATAGTTGAATCATGGAAGTCAACGAATGGCTACGCAGGTGGTGTCAAAGAGAAGGATTTGGATTCTTTGATCACAGGATGGTGTTCCAAGAAGGAAGAGTGCTAGGCAGAGATGGGCTCCACCTAACGAAGAGAGGGAAGAGCATCTTTGCGAGCAGGTTGGCTTACCTAGTGAGGAGGGCTTTAAACTAAGTTCACTGGGGAAGGAGACCAAAGCCCCGAGGTAAGTGGGGAAGTGGGCAGAGGTGAAAGTAAGCCGGTACACCCTGGTATGGCGTATCGGCAAGAGCCAGTGCGCCATACAGGGGCGAATCGGCTTCCCCAGGTGCAATGTAAAGGGCCCGGGGCTCTCAGCAGCGGCTGGAGCCCCGGACCCTTTAAATTGCTGCCAGAGCTCCCGCTGTGGGAGCCCGGGGCTGCAGTGGTGGCCCAGCCCCGGGCTCTTTAAATAGCTGCCGTGGCCCCGCCGCCACTTTCCTATGGTTCCAGCAATGGGGTTCCCGTCCCTGCTGCCGGAGCCCTGGCGAGGCTGCAGTGGGGCTCCTGCAGCTATTTAAAGAGCCCAGGGCTCGGCCGCCACTACCGCCCCAGATCCTGCCACCGGAGCCCGCCGCAGCCTCCCCCGGGCTCCCGCAGCAAGAGCTCCACGGCAGTTTAAAGGGCCCAGGGTGGTAGCGGTGGCCCAGCCTCAGGCTCTTTAAATAGCCGCCAGATTCCCCCGCTGCAGCCTCCCCAGGGCTCTGGCAGTAGGGCTCCGTGGGGACGGGACCCCTGTTACCAGAGCCCTAGGGAAGTAGCAGCGGGGGATCCAGCGGCTATTTAAAGAGCCCGGGGCTGGGCCGCTTCTATCGCCCCAGGCCCTTTAAACTGCGGCGGAGCCCCCAGCGGGCGTTGAGATTGGGCTGAGGAGGGGAGTGGGGGGAGCCCCTTACCAGTACGGGGGCTGGGCTGGGGCTGGCTCTGGCTCTGACCCCCTCCCCCAGCCCCGCCCCTTGTGCCCAAAACCCCGCCCCTTCCAGAGGCCAGAGCTGGCCCCAGCCCAGCCCCCATACCGGTAAGAAACTTGAGTTACTTTCACCCCTGGGGGACACCAGGAGGAAGCACGAGCAGGAGAGAGCAAGAGGGGAGCACTCCTGCTTCATACTGAGAAAGCAAGATGATCAGTGAGTTATCTTAAGTGCCTGTACACAAATGCAAGAAGCCTGGGAACAAGCAGGGAGAACTGGAAGTCCTGGCACAGTCAAGGAATTACAATGTGATTGGAATAGGAGAAACTTGGTGGGATAAATCACATGACTGGAGTACTGCCATGGATGAATATAAACTGTTCAGGAAGGGCAGGCAGAGCAGAAAAGGTGGGGGAGCTGCATTGTATGTAAGAGAGCAGTATGACTGCTCAGAGCTCCAGTATGAAACTGCAAAAAAACCAGAGTGTCTCTGGATTAAGTTTAGAAGTGTAAGCAACAAGGGTGATGTCATGGTGACAGTCTGCTATAGCCCACCAGACCAGGAGGATGAGGTGGATGAGGCTTTCTTCCAGCAACTAACAGCAAGTACTAGATCACAGGCCCTGGTTCTCAAGGGGGACTTCAATCATCCTGCTATCTGCTGGGAGAGCAATACAGTGGTGCACAGACAATCCCATAAGTTTTTGGAAAGCGTAGAGGACAATTTCCTGGTACAAGTGCTGGAGGAACCAACTAGGGGCAGAGCTCTTCTTCCAGTTTTGGGCCCCACAGTACAATAAGGATGTGGAAAAGTTGGAAAGAGCCCAAAGGAGGGCAATAAAAGTGATTAGGGAGCTGGAGCATGAGACTTATGAGGAGAGGCTGAAGGCACTGGGATTGTTTAGTCTGCAGAAGAGAAGAGTGAGGGGGGATTTGATAACTGTGTTCAACTACCCGAAAGGGGGTTCCAAAGAGGATGGATCTAGACTGCTCTCAGTGGTACCAGATGACAGAACAAGGAGTAATGGTCTCAAGTTGCAGTGGGGGAGATTTAGGTTGGATATTAGGAAAAACTTTTTCACTAGGAGGGTGGTGAAGCACTGGAATGGGTTACCTAGGGAGGTGGTGGAATCTTCTTCTTTAGAGGTTTTTCAGATCAGGCTTGACAAAGCCCTGGGTGCGATGATTTAGTTGGGGTTGGTCCTGCTTTGAGCAGGGGGTTGGACTGGATGACCTCCTGAGGTCCCTTCCAACCCTGACATTCTGTGATTCTATGACTAATAGCCATTGCTGGACCTAGCCTCTCCCTGTTGCTGGGTTCCCGTTTAATGACTGCAAGGCAGTGCTGGGATAATCCCCTCTGCTAACCCACATACAGAAAAGATAATCAAGGTTGTGGGGCCATCTCAGTCAGTGGGGCACACACAAAGTAGCACGATACCAGGCTAGGAGGGAAGGCACAGTCCTCAAAGAGTACCGTGATAGGCACCTATATAAGAAAGTCCCCCAAAACGGGACTGTCCCTATATAAACGGGACGGATGGTCACCCCACCAAAGAGTCACAGTAACCCCCCTCCTCTCGTGATGAGGGGGGGAAGCGAGAGAGGAGCCTCCCCACGAGCGGGGCAGGGGCCGCTGGCACAGGAGGGAGCAGGCTGGGGGTGGGTGCTGAGGTTTGCACACAGCGACGGTGCTGTAGGGACGAGCACGAGCTACCCCCGGCTCCTGCCCCGCAGGAGGCACGTGCCCGGCAGAGGCTGCCCCGCCCCCTGCGCCCCGGCTCTCACCGGCAGCCGGAACTCCAGGTTCTCCTGCGCCAGCAGCAGCAGGTAGCGCGTCAGCGGCCCGCGCGCCATGGCCCCGCCGGAGCCCATCGAGAGGTCCGCCCTACCCCGCATGCGCCGCCGGAGGGCGGGGGCTCGTGCAGGCCGAAGCGCCTCGGGGCGGGGCCGGGCTGTGGGCTCCTCGCTCTGGCCCGTTGCGGGGTCGGTGCGCGGCCGCCGGCCGGCGTCATGACAACGGCCGGGCTCCCGCGGAAATCTGACGGGAACTGGGGATAGCGACCCCCGGCCCGGCCCGTGACCCGACTGCGTCAAGCCAACGGGGCCGGGGTGCTGCTGGGGCGGGGGCGGGTGTTAACGCGGGAGCTGCCCCCTGCGCAGGCTAAAGCCACCCGCAGCTGAGGCTGCTGGGGCGAGGGAGGCGCCGTGCAGCGGGTCTGTAACGAGGGGGCCTGTTTGAACAGAGCCGGGGGGAGGGGGAGAGCTGGGAGGGGGGGAGGGGTTGTGAGTCCAGCGCCCGGGGCAGGAGGCGGCCTGTGGAAAGGACTCTCCAGTAGGTCAGTGCGGGTAGGGGGTGCACAGGGCCACGCTGTGGCTTGCCCTGGGATGGGACCTGACCCTACTGTTGCTCCAGGGCAACATTAGGAAAGGGAGCTTCAGAAAAGCTGTGGTGGCATCTAGGCGCCTTAGTAGACCAGGATGCTAGACACTGGGCAAAGAGAACAAAAGGATGGGTCATGTCCTAGGGAGCCTACAATCTAAGTAGAAGCCAAATTATGTCACTAAGATGCCTCTTTTTATTCTGGTTGGATGTCCAAGTAGACCCTAAAGATCCAGTTGCAATTTTCAAAAAGATTTGGGTTATGCCTAGTGCCCTGGCCAAAGGCTTTCTCTCCCCATCCCAGGGAAGCAGGTCATAATGTCCAAAATTATGTTTGAGCTCTTGCTGTCAAGCTTGCCTATGTAGTTGTATCACTACCACTATATATTGTTTTTAAAAATACTCTGTAATATATTGAGTATGGAATATGCTTTATATATATATATATTGTTGTCCACTCCAGTTCTGACCTACCAAGAAAAAAAATAATCTGGGAATCAGTTAGAAGCAAGATTGTTTTGGCAGCATATGTGGTCTATGAGTAGTACTCTGGCAGAGCAGGAGACCTGACTTCCATTTCTGGTCCCAATTCCACATCCAATAAAGTAATGTCTATCTCTCTTCAGCCCTATGTACTCTAGAGAATTGTTACAAAAACTTCCTACCCATTTACCTAGCTTTCTGATTCTGGCAGCTGTTCTGAGCACTAGGTGAAGGGACTGTCTTTAAATGCTTTGGGCAGCACTACCCACTTGAATGGTGTGACATGCAAACGTTACAAAATAATACTACCTTAGAGGTTGGAAATGCTCTGGAGTGCAAGAGGCTTTCCCCTCTGAATGACAGGAATATCTTGTGTTGCTCACCATTGACCCCTCCAGCTGACTAATGAGTGGCACAATCTAGAATCTATCTAGAACATGAACTAGAAAGCATCTACAGTTTCTGAAGGGAGTTGCATCCATTTTTCCACATCAGAGATTACAGTAGCCATTACATAGAGTTGTGAGGGTGGGAAGTGAATGGAGATGGAAAAAATGGAGAGAGACTCAGGATTATGACAGACATGAAGACCCAGAGGACAAAAAAGGCAGACTTTCTTCCTGTATTTTTCTTGAAGATTTGTTCTCCTTTGTTTTGGGTTCCCCGTCTCCAACATCTTGGTTTGATTACTGTAATTCCTTACTGGCTGGTGTCTCTATTTTGCTGACTGAAAGGTTTCATTTATCCAGATTTCACTAAGCCTTTTATTAGCACTAGAAACTCAACGCTTAGCTCATATTTTCCAGTTTTTTTGTTTTTGTTGTTGTCATATGATAGCTTTCCTTGTAGATTCTAAGATCTTGCTCATGACTTATAAGCACTCCATGGCCTGCATTCTTTATATATTTGTCTTCAGAGGTTGGAAAGAGCTGCTGATGGTGTATTACACTAGAACTGCTGTGTTTATCTCGTTGGTTTCTGCAGAATTGAAACTTTCACTTTAAAAAGTCTAGCCCTTATAATCTCAAAGAAAATATTCCAAATTTGAACTGAGGCAGTACTGTTTGTCTGAGTCTAGGTTAAGATTGGCAGCCGTGTTAGTCTGTATCCATAAATAAGACGATGAAGACTTGTGGCACCTTAGAGACTAACCAGTTTATTTCAGCATAAGCTTTCGTGGGCTATAGCCCACTTCATCGGATGCACAGAATGGAACAGAAGTAAGATGTATTTATATACACAGAAAGCAAAAAAAAAAAGTTGTACATTAGCATACCAATTCTAAGAGGCTGTTTAAGTTGGATGGGCATTTAATTTAGATGTGTAATTTGGACATCTTCTGTTCCATTTTATGCATCTGATGAAGTGGGCTATAGCCCACAAAAGCTTATGCTGAAATAAACTGGTTAGTCTCTAAGGTGCCACAAGTCTTCATTGTCTTATGTCTGAGTCTAAAGACAGAACCGCTTTGGAAGATGTCATCTATCTCCCTTTGTCTCAAGATCTTAATGCTAAAACCTAATGTTGACACCTTTTTTATCAATGTTGTTCATTGTTTCACTGCTAATCATTTAAGCAGAAACATCCAGCTAGTTTGGGGGTGTTGACAAAATTTGGGATTGCAGGAAGAGGTTAGCCGAAGGTCATCACTTTCATTTTTCCAGTCTGACCCATTTAAGCTTTTTTAGCCATTTGTCTTGGCATCTTGTAAGTAGGAGTTATCTGTTCCATTGTTTAAAATTAAGCTCTTTGAAGAGATGATTTTCTCTTCACATGCTTTCTCATCTATGGAGTATGTTGCCTTCTGTTGTCAGGACCTCTGAATACTTCACTGTATTCCAATCATACTGTTTTCTAAACCATTTAAGAGAGTTAACAAACAATCAATCTCGTTTGGGGGGGAGGAGATTTAAAATTTTAATTTAATAATTAAAATTTACACCAGATAGCAACAGATAAGCTTTTATATTTCTATTGTATTTTAAAATATGAACCAACTGCATGCACACGTGAACACAGGTACATGTGATGTTAGTATTATCTCATAAAATGTTGTTTTCACATTTTCACTGTAGATGCCAAAGCCAAACAAAACCACAAGCTGAATCTCTGTAATTAATGTGCTACTCAATTCTGCTTGTGACTGCACATCTAATAGCTATGATTTATATGGAATGTTTGATCCTGAAAGAATCCAAACAATTTTAGATTGTATATTTTATATATAAACAATTTCCCTGCAGTACTATTGAAAAAGTACTTGTTTTGAGGATGAAATATGACAGCCATATTAAACCAACAACATTGCATAATTCATTTTAGGAGGGGAAATGAAGAACAATCCCTCGTTTCAGCTACGGGGTGAATTTTAGGTAAGCAGTATGTAATTACCCAAATTGGAATTTGACCAGTACATTGGAGTTAATACCCCTTCTTCTGTAGAAAATGCCATGGGATCTTATAACGATCACGAGTTTGAATGGGGCAAGGAGAAATCCTCAAAACACTTTTGATGAACAATGACTGAACTTGTTGTTTTTCTAAATTATATTTCACAACCATTGTGTAATTTTAAAAAAATATCCCCCAGGCATAATTCCAAAACCATTTATAGTGAAAACATTTTAGTGAAGTAATTCTTTTTCCACCCAGAAAAACATCATCATGAGTATAATTTCATTATAATTGGTATTGAAGTGTACACATTACAATGCACTGGAGCAATTTGGGAATGCTGTTCTTATTTATTATTAATGGAGTATTTCTGTATATTCTGTTGGTTCCATGTATCTTATCCTTTTTTTCCCTTTTAAATGAAATCTAGGACGGCCCATGTATATCATTTCCAACATGCAAAACTTTTGACTGAAGTGCTGCATTGCACATTTTCCTTGGCAGGCATTCGTGAGTTTGCTGTACAGCACAAGGGAATAAGGGAGTGCCATCTACTCTAGTCTTACACACTCCAGTGGTAGTTGAAGTGCATAGTTGTAGATATCAAAATTTGTTGGGATTCTGTTTCCTTTTCAGCCTGTGTGACCACTGAAACGTCTCTTAATACACTGTGCATCGGTGTATTGCATATCACTGATGAGGGGATAATGTTTCTATAAAGAGTAACTAACATCAGCTCTGGGAATCTTCAAAGTATGGTTCGTGTGTCCACCTTAAGTGTATAAGTAGAAGAGAGAAAATCCCCACCCCTTAGCACTTATTGGTGGGCTGTTCCTTGATGACTGGTTTGTTTTGTTGTCTGTCAGCAGGCAGCTGCATTGAACAGGTCAACAAATATCAGAACAGATTATTTGGGTATGGTCTGTGCTACAAAGGATGAACGCTTTATAAAAGGTAATTGCATGAAAAAGTAAGTAAATAGTATAATGCATTTTTATTTCACATTTTGTATTGATCCCAAGCCTGCTGGGATATATGGTATGTCTGTCTGGAAACTTAAGGAAACATATGTCTTGTAACAGACTCAAAAGTTTAATTTGTTTAATGTATTGACCTACATTATTTCAGTGACTTCAATTATTTAATTAGGTTTCTTTTATGTTCTTGATTGTTGTTGCGTTAGGAGCAGATATAATGGCATGCTCAGATTTTTACTGTGAACCACCAGTCCTATCTCAGGCAAAACTCTCATAGAAATCACCAGGACTTTTGCCTGAGTAAGGACCGTTATTTTCAGTTCATGCAGTTGTACAATTGAAAGACGTGAAGGTAGGGGGGCTTTGGGTGCTACATATGCCACAAGATATGAATGGGTTTGTAAGAAGATGAAAAGACCCAGAAGTTATTTCATTTTTTATTATATATTATCTTATCTATAGATGAGAACTATATGAATGTAAAGTGTTTTCCTCCACAGCTGTGAGTGCATACAGGAAGCTGCTGTTCCAGCAGTGCATTGCTTTGACTCCTGCTTGGATGCCACAAAACATTCTTTAGAGATGGAGGAAAACAAAAGGCAGAGTGCTGGAGCTACCAGAACCCAACTCACTGCTGTAGGTGACCTAAGGAGAAGCTGGCAAAGCTGGGCAGAAGATCACATTGATTATCAGAGACAGAATCCATTCAGCAATGATAGCAAGACTGTGACTAAGTCTGTGCATCCCCAGAGAGGAGATCCCATCTATGGGAGACCACCTGAAGGGTCTAAAACGGAGCAAAGAGGGAAAGATGCCCACACACATGTGGGCAAGGAAGTGGAAGAGCTATGCTTGATCATGAGAAATATTGGAGAGAAAGGAGAAGATGGAAATGTAAGAGTGACATTTCAACAGCTGTTTGAAACATATGTTTCAATTTCCAATAAAGTAGTGGGAATCCTGCTGAGAGCAAGAAAATATGGGCTGGTTCAGTTTGAAGGTGAAATGCTTTGGCAAGGAAAAGATGACAAAGTCGTCATCACCTTACTTGAATAATACTGATGAATGCTTCCATTTAGGAGAATAAACCATCTAAATGTCAACATGATAAAGGTTTATACAGCACAGGGGTGGAATAGAAAACCAGTGAAAAGGATGAAAAATATTTTCATAGAATCCTAGTGTAACCCTTCTGCCCATCAGAGTTGGCAGCAACAAGGGCCGGGTTCAGTATCCAGGGGTTCCATTCCAATAGCACAATACAAAAACCGGCTCGAGCCCCCACCCAGTGACCTGGGACAACCATATACCACCCCTCTGGGCGTCTGTAAGAGACAATACTTCCCCTCTCGCAAGCACAGAGTCTGAATGTACCAAAGCCTTTTAATAACAGGGAGAAACAATGTGGCTTTATATTGGGGAAACACCACAAACAAGGTTAATAAACCAAATCATGAACCAGAAGCCCCCCTCCCAGCAAATAGGCCGTGGCCTTCCCTTTGGCTCTTGAGTTCCACAACCCCAAAAAGTCACTCAATAGTCCCAAAAGTCCAACAGCCCAAGAGTCTCTGTCCTTGGTCCGTGCAGAGTTCAAAAGTCAATTGGCAGAGTCTTACCTCCCAGCCTGGGTGGAAATGGAGGGTAGGGCAAGGGGCACCTTACGTGGTCCGAAGCCGACTGCGCCGCCTCTCTGTGAGGTTCCGCTGCAGCTCTCCCCGCAATCGGCTCTGCTCCGCTCCGCTGGCTGTCCCACGAACCGCTCTGCCCGTTGATCCGCTAGCTGCTCTGCTAACCGACACACAGACAGCTGTGCCGCGCCGGTCACTCTGCCCGCAGCACCAACGCCTCCGCTAGTTGACACACGGACAGCTCCGCCGCACCGGTCACTCTGCCTGCAGCACCAACGCCTCCGCTAGTCGACAGACAGCTCTGCTGCACCAGTCACTCTGCCCGCAGCACCAACGGCTCTGCTAGTTGACATATGGACAGCTCTGCCGCATCAGCCACTCCGCAGCACCAACAACTCCGCTAGCCGTCCTGCTAGCCGACACGCAGACTGCTCTGCTGCACCAGCCACGCTGCACTTTTTTCCGGCCCCCCTACTTAAGACAGTGCTCAGTGATTTCTTTAGCTCTTACGTGATTTCAGCTCTTAAGTGATTTCAGCTCACAGTAGGGGAGCCTTAGTGCAGGTGCACCAGTGAGCCCAAAGCAATTTTCAGCTCAGCAGCCTGGAACCAGGCTCCTAATGGAAGCAAAACTCAATTCTGACATTCCACAGTAGAGAGAGGCAGGGTGCAATAGGCCTGGGAGGCCCTCAGACAGAGCCCTCACCAAAAGGTAGAGGTGCTTGTCCATTACCTCTCTCAATCTCACAGTGTTCTGAAAACGCATGGCCCTTGCCCAGTGAGTGCTACCTAGATGATGGCGAGTCCCTCCATCATAACAAGGGCCAAGTACATGTCCATAGTCCTTCATTCACATAATCACAGTAACATCACTTTATCATTCCTGCCCCAATAACATAGAAACTGGGGCTCCCTCATCAGCCGAAGCGGCCATGTGGGCTGCTGTGGGCTCAGGCTAGGCGCAGTGGGTGTGTCTATGCAAATTGATCAGCCCCAGACTTATTTTGCAAGGCTCACTGTAATTCCCATAGTTCGCCACCAGATGTCAGAATATATCTCATTCCTGACACTGCTTACACTAGAATTTGGAGATAGAAATGATGTAATGGGTCAAATAATATGTCTCTATGCTCCATTTTTTTTTCATCTGTTCTGTTCTCCTCAAACTTACTTCTCTCCCAAGAAGTTTACATGGCAGATTCTATTATGCCCTTTCCAGGAAACCTGGAAGTACCCTTGTAAAGGGGATTCTATCTGGTCCACCTCAGAAGGGAGGCCACATAACACAGGGCCTTGGAGAGCAGAAAATGTAAACTAGGCTAATGCTCATGGCACTGAATAAAGAGGATGATTCCCTTGAAACAAAATATAGCAGTGTTGTGCTACTTTTAGAAGGAAGTGCCCTGGGAGAGAGGAGATGACAGACAGTAGAGTGCCAAATACACAGCTAATCGTGCAACACATAATCATATATCTCATTTGGCAGATGCAGAAAGACAGGGTGCTTTAAACTCTATGCACATTCAGAACTCTTCAAAAAGGGGAGAAAGAATGGTCTTGTGGTTAAAAAAAAAATAGGAGCTAATAGATAGGATTCTACTTCTGGTTCTGCTATGGAGTTCTTGGTGTTTTCTACACTAGAAAAATTAGAATCTGTAATTCAAATCAAACCACTGGAACCTGTAATATACTCGGAAGCCCTGTTTACTCTACAGTTTCCATTGATGCCTTTTCATCCAGTGGGAATAACATTCCACTTTTGACACTGTAGCTTCAACTCCTTGTGTGATATTGACCAAGTGTCTTCATGGATCTGGTGCCTCAGCTTCCCCATCTGTTAAATGAAAACTACTCCTCTGCTTCAGAGGGATGTAGAGGGTTAATTCAGTGCTCGGATAGACTCAAAAGGAGTTTAGTAAGTTCAAATCATTGTCATGCTACTAGAGAGAGTCAAAAAATGTCAATTAACCTGTGAAAATTTTTAAAGGAAATGGAAATTTGTCAGAAAGCTTTCAAAATGTAGTGACAGAAGTGACAAAAAGAACAGGAGTGACAAAAAGAAAATTGAAAACGTTTCAGTTGAAACAATTTTTCGTTTTGCTGAAAATCAAACTTCAAACAATACAGAAAGCTTGAAAATATTCATAGTCAGACAGCCATTGGCCAAAATTTGTGCTTCTCATTAGCTGTAATAGTGCATGTGTATTATATGAAGATGGGCATATAGTAGAATCAAGTTTTTTAAAATACATTTACAGCTAATATGCTTATTTTTAAATGCTTTGTCCCCATTTATTTCTCATTAGAGTAGTGGATCATTCCTCCTAGGAAGCATTTTTTAGGTAGGACAAGTGTTGATAGGTTAGCAGTGGTACAGATCAGCATTGTTGGGGAAAAGCAAGCAACAGCCTGCCTCCCTTAGAAGTGGTAGCCTGGTAAACTCTAGCCCCATTGCGATGGCAGAGAGAGAAGTCACTTAAGTCCCAATGACATGGGTGAGGAAAGGCTAGTCTTGTGCAATTGGCTGGTCCTATCATACATACATAGGTTACTAGACAAAACTTAGTGAGAAGGTCACGGGGGATTCTAAGTGCAATGAGATGTTTCCTGTTCACAGGTCATGCACATGAATCCTCTAAAGACTGGTTGAAATCCTTCTGAGTGATAATGGTGGATAGTTAAGCATGTAAGAATCACCATACTGAATCAGACCATCATTCTGAGTTTACTAGCCTGTAGGGGTGTGTGCAAGTGTGGGTGGGGGGAAACCCCTCCCAATCAACTGGGACACAGAACTCAAAGGCCAAGCCAGGGAGCGTGAGGTGGGCCAGAGATGACAACACCTCGGGCCTTGGGGCTTCAGCAGGCGAGGCAGCTCCTTCAGGCTGGGGGATGGAAGAGCACCAGCTACTCTGGCCCTGGTAGCAGAGAAAGTGCCCTGCCAGAAGTGGACAAATATTTATTCCTATACATGTCCCTGTTAGCTTGCTTTCAGCAACGGCTGCTACTTTAAAAGAAGCTTGAAAGAATGGGGTTTGCCATTTTGTTCTCTAATATACAGGGGCTGAAAAATAAAATCCTGAGCTTGACTAGGTTGTCAGGAAAGCATTAAGTATAATGGGTAGGGCATGAACCTGGGTTGCAGACCTGGCTTCTAATCCTCACGCTGATATTCACTATCTGTAGTTGTGATGCAGACCAATTACTTTCTTGCCTTAGGTACCCCAGCATAACATGGGGTAACTCACCTTTGAAAAGCACTTTGAGATCTACAGCTGAAAAAGCACTACATAACTGCACATAATTCATTACAATTTGCTAAACTGATTACAACCACCACTGTCACTCATAAGAGAGTATCTGGAATACATTAGTTTATCAGGGAAATTTTTACAACTTATTTTTATTGGGTTGGGCTCAGTTCTGTTTTTTGATATTTTAAATTGCCACACAGTAACAAACCTTGTTTTTGATCATGTTAAAATTCCTACTTTTGCTCTGTTCTTCCTTCAAATCCCTCCTAAAAGATTAACTTTCTGGTTTCCTCACAAGTAGTAACTAACTTAACACAAGCTACTAAAAGGAGAAAAAAAGTATGCCTTCATTTGTCTTCCAGTTGTGACCTGTCCACTCAGAGTGTAAGTTCTTTGGGACAGGATTTATCACTGAGCACAGTGCCAGCAGTTTAATAAAGGTCATCATGCAACAGTTCAACATGCGAGTCATTTTTCTTATGCAGCACCTTTTGTTAACACCAGTTTAAAATAATATGGGCAAAGTGTTGATCTATAATTAACATGCTAGGAATACACCCCAAAATAACATGAAGGTTCACTGTCAACTTAAATTACATTAGTGGAAGTTTTTGTACTTATGATGCTAAGCAGCCCTGTCATTAAGATGTATAAGAAAATATTTCCTTTTCCCTTGGCGCTATCAAATGCATTGTGTTTAAACCATACTACCATTTAGTTGCTGGTACTTTAGCATTAATCTCAAACTCTGCTCTTGGTGCAGGAAAAGGAAAATTTACATTGCAGCCTAAGGGTATGCCTGGAGTGGAACCTGTAAATTCCAGCTTGAGGACACACAGCCATTCTAGCTGTGATCAAGTTAACAGGCTAAAGCATATAGCCATAGTGGGATGAGGGGTCTACTCCCCCAACTATGATTCCAACACAGACCCTAAGTGGGTACTCAGGCAGCTATTCCACCCCACACCACCCTCATTACACCACCCTTTTTAGCACACTAGCTCAGTCTGTGCTAGCATCAGTATGTCATCTCAAGCTGGAATTTACACCTTCCAGCTCTAGTGTAAAATATGCTCGCTCACAGGCCTTGCAAGGGTGATGTTGCTGAACTGCTAGCAGAGCTTTTGATGTTACTGAGTTTGTGGCCCAAAAGGTAGTTTTATTCTTATTAGGAGCCAGGGCTAGGAAACCCTTTCACACTCTAGGCCCCTGCAGGCATTAATGGAACAATAAACATGAGGAAAGCTGCTTCAGTTTCCAGGCCCCCATAGTGGTCTACAAAGGAACAGTGGCTGAACAGTTGAGACCACATTCCAGGCTTCCTTGGACCATCCCTATGAGCAGAGGTAACTAGAGGAGTGGTCATTTCTTAGGGCAGGGAGAGAGAGCTTTTATTTCAGTGCTATTAAAGAGGGTGGGAGAAACAAAAGGTACAGGAGAAGAGAAGGAACAAACCTGGCTCCTGTCTTACTGAAAATAAAACCCTTATAAATATCCACAGGGAGTAGGAAGCTTTAAGGAATCAGGAGACTAAAGGAATCTATTGGAAAGTTTTGTTATCTTACTTTTCTAAGTTACTAACACTGACCATGCCCCTTTCAAGAAGCAAACTTACTACTCCCAACAGGTCCACCAAGAACATCATCAGCCCTCAACAGAAACAAAGTACTTAACATCTACACTGGCACACTTACAGCAGCACAGCTGTACCAATACAGCTGTGCCACTAAGATTGCTTGTGTAACCACATTATGTCAAAAGGAGAGAGCTCTCCTGTCAACATAAAACCAGGTCAATGATTGGCAGTAGCTATGTCAGTGGGAGATGCTGTCCCACCAACACAGAGCTGTGCACATAAGTGCTTATGCCAGAAAAACGTATGTTGTTCAGCATGTGTTTTTTCACACCCCCAAGTGATAAAAGTGTTGCCGACATAAATGCTAGTGTAGACATGGCCGACATAAAAGCTAGTGTAGACATGGCCTAAGAAAAGCAGTGTGAGGTTGTGTTGGTCTCACTTTCACAGCCAGCCCTGTAAACAATCTCAGAATCAAGTTGTTTTTTTTCAGTCTTGCACATCATCACAAAAAGGTTTTGCAGGCTAAATTATGTCCTCATTACACCTTTACAATCCCATTGTGTCCAGTGAGGTTTGCACGCATGTAACTGGTCAGAATTTACAAAATTCCATTGCTGCTCAAGATGTAATAAAATCTAACTCTTGATAAGAGGTGTTGATCTTTAAGGTTAAAACTTATCCACTAAAATTGAACAGGTAATTCTAAATATACACAGCAGCTGAGTAAGGCTGTTCTGTTTATACACAGTCTCTTTCCAGAGTAGATTCTCATATTAAAAGTACAGTTGGGCATCACTGTATACTATCACTTCCAGTTTAATTTTCTCTTGGAAAGAATGACATTATGAGCAAGTGCATGTATAACAGGGCTACAGTAGTGTCTACTGCCACACACAAACCTGACTATGACTCAGCTATAAAAGATTAGTCTTTAGGTGGTGGAAAAGTCAGTCTTTGATTTTATTACCTACCAAAACCAGGAAGTAATTGCCAATTATGGTGTTCTTTGTGATATAAATACCCATCCCCCTATTAACTTGATTAAAACTAAATGTTGTTTATATAAGCCACTGAACAGCTATTAAATGGCAATATGTTTTTTTTGTTGTTGTTTTGCCATTACCAGCCTCGTCTGAATTGGAACTAGCAACCCAGAAGTGAAAGGTTGTTTTCCATTAACAGTTTCCAGCACTATCTGTCCCACTGGAGTTTCATTCTAAGCAAAGAATGTGACCCTGTCTACATTTTCTATACCGGAATTAAGCTACTTTTCATTTTCACATTTTAGCAGCTCTGCAAAGGTACGATACCTAAGAATAAAACAGTTAAATTCAACATTACCTGTTTGCATCCACCTCTGATAGAATTATAAAATATTCCAAGAAGCCTAGGTTAACATTTACTATTTCTATTTTTTTTTATTTGTTTTTATTAAGCTTTTCCACAATATTTTAAAACTGGCTCATAAAAGTAGTGTGTAATGATGCATATCACAGTTATGTATAGTTACATAAATTAACCCTCTACCACAATATTCATGAGCAGTATTTTTAACACTGTTTTTTAAAAAGATGCTAATATATTGCCCTCCTAATATTTTAATTAAGTTAGGATGTGTGAGTTGATTCCCTAATTATTGCAAGGAATGAGTCAAAGTCTTCCTAGCACCGATCTGAAATAAACCAGACTTCAAAGTACAGTTAGTTACATGCCAATTCCCCCATAACAAGAGGATCAAGACACTAACACTACATTTATAATTGGAGCTGGAGATGTGTTTCCCAGTTGGTATACATGTACCTGTGCTAGCTTTGATCAATCTAGCATGCTAAAAATAGCAGTGTAGCCAGAATTGCACAGGCAGCGCAAGTGGTAGCATGGGCTAGCTGCCCTGAGTAGGTACCCACCAGGTCTGAGAGAGAGATAATCAGGGCAGCTAATCCATGCCACAGCTCATGCCTGCCCATATCACCATAAATTACACTATTTTTAACATGCTAGCTTAAGTGAAGCTAGCACAGATATGTCAGGGAACCACACCCTCAGCTCCAACAACAGACATAACCTAAGTGCAATGTCTCAGAGAAAAGACAGAAGTAAACTCTTTATGGCAGGGAATTTTGTTCTTTGGTCAGCTTATTCTTAACACTTCAAGTACTGTATACAAGTAAGGTGTTACATAAACAAACATTACAAAACATTGCATAACTAAGGCAACAGGATCCGTGGAAAGCACTTCAAGACTTCTCAGAGAAGTCTGCAGATGCAATGGATAGCCACCACCTTGGCTGTTAACACAAAGATGCTAAGGGCACAGCATTCAATTAGGTAAATGCAAAATGGTATCGTGGAAATGAAAAAACAAGGGATAAAATTATTGTCCTGAAATGTTATCTTCTTTTCAAATGGTCTGAATTAATTTGGTGCTGATAAAAATGAGGGACCAACAGCACTGGCTAGAGCCAGATACAGTGCTGAGAGGCACTGTGAACACATCCTCATGCAACTCTTAACACTACATCACTTGAATATTCCAGTGTTGGGCTTTGCCTGAGTCCCAGATATGCCAAAAATCTATCAGATAACATGGTAGTTGTGTGTGATGAGCCCAAAAACAACAAAACCCACCATCAGTGAACAATTTATCTTGTGACCCATAAATATTTAGGAGTTGCATTTAGCCATAGCATAAGTACATTCAAGTGACACTCAGCAGAACCATATGTTAGGGCTTGTCTGCACGGAAAGGATATAAAATTCTAGTGCACACTAGCATGTTGCATACTAACTGGCCCATGTGGACCTCACCAGCTTGCACTAAAAATTCCCTAAAGTGCACTGATGTAGCCCTCTGTGAAATAGGACTACATTCAAACACACTAGGGATCTTTTAGTGTGTACCAGCAGGATCCACACAAGCCAGTCAGTATGCAACAGAGTAATGCACACTATAATTTATACCCTGCTCTTCTAGTGCTAACGCACTGTGTAGAAAAGTCCTTAATCTAGGTTCTAGCTTATATTTGATGCCCAGAGACAAGCGTGTTAATTCAATCCATCCAAACTCCTTACAAAATTTCTAAACATACAGTTAAATTATTTAGAGAATTAATATTCCAGACAAGTAACAATCTTAATCCATCATATAAACATTCCTACACACTTTAAACTAATTATATGTTCTAAAGCATCATATTCTGGGCACAATATGGTATGTTTAAAATTTGCTACAGACCATTATCATGCAAGATACAGTGATGTATTCAAATGATTTAGCACAAAAAACAGTAGTGTCTATCTTTAGCACCGTACCTACTAAGAACTGGGCATCACCAGCATGACTCATGCAAGTACTAAAGGAAACCTGTATGTTTTAAACACTATTGCATTCCCCAATTTTTTTTTTTTAAATAAAAAAAGCTAGATTCCATTTTTAAACATTCAACTGGGTACAGTGTACATGCTATTAACAGTTACTGCTGAAAATTTGCCCACTTTTAATACATTTAAACCATTTCTGTTTACACTATTTTACTAGAACTAGTGTTTTATATATTACTCTATTTTCCATTCAAATATTTTGCATCTATCATCAGAAAACTTGAGTACATATACATTAAGAATTAGGTAGAGAATCAAAAGTTTCCTGCTCTTAAGGAATAGGCAATCAACTCAAGTTTTTCCTTTTTAAAAAAAACCTCACAAATAGTTGCATCAAACTATGTAATCTTAATCAGAGTTCCAAGAACAAAATCTAAATTGATTTGTGATCCAAGACTAGGCAAGGTTCTTTCAACTGGCAGTATTTTCAGTCTGCAGTCGTTCAATCAGCTGTTCAGCCTGCAGGAAAAAAGAAGAAATACATTAACCCTATGACTGATGGGCCTCCAGTTTAATAACTGGTCTTCCATAAATCCTGAATATCCCACTGAAAGCAACACATTTAGTTTAGGTTGGATATGTACCAGACACATTAAGCAGAACAGTTAGTGCTCCTTACTTCACATAACTAGGATGTATACCAGAAGTTAAATCTGCTTGAGCAACACATTCACTAGCTTTCTCCCCCACTGGAGGATTAGTAGGTCAGCAGAAAAAGGAGAAAGTTTTGAGACAACTGGGATGATGACTTTGGTCAAGCGTAGGCCACTCAGGCAGGGTGTTTTGGGAACCTAAGAGAGGTATGCTTGGAAACAGCTGAATTATGAAAGCTGAGGCACAAGGAGCTGATACTGCTGTTGACTTCATACTCAGACACCTAGCCAAGCAAAGGTAAGGAAGCCTACTGGTGAATCATCAACATGGAAGGACAATGTGGAGGAGCCCCCATGTGAGACATAACATGAAACTTACTAGAGAATTCGTAGGGCTAGACCACTCCTCTGCTAAAGGAATTTGGGTAAAATGAGGCACACTAGGTATCAGGCATGAGGAACCCTAAACCTCTTTTGGTGTTCCCTAACAGCCAAGCTAGAAGCAACTTGATTGATAATGCCTATGGCATTTCTGACCTTTTCTGCAAGTCCTATTAAGTTATCCTTTCCATTTGAACTTGTGTCTGAGAGCTTACTGGGACCCACTAGGTACTGGAATCTAAGAACACAAGCAGTTTAACCTGGGGTAATTGTCCTCACCAGATGAGCTTGATAACATGCTAGAGGGCTGTTGTGGGACACCAGACCTCTAGCATGTTATCAAGCTCACCTGGTGAGGACAATTACACAAGGGCAAATTATCTAATGTTAATAGCAAATGAAATGTAAGGTTATTTAATTTTGAGTTCTACAATTTAATATAATTCTGAATCTTCATTGCCATTATTTCATAATCAAGTGTCATACTCAAGCCGTATTACAATAAGGAAAAATTCAAGTACGTTTTCTATGTTATTTATATTTATCTTTAAAAGTCATCTCAGAACATTAAAAAAAAAATACAAAGGGCTCTCTCTTGGATATTTATTCACCTTCAGAGATCCTATGTCCCACCAACACTCCCTTAAGCCTATGGCAAGGTAGGGATTTTTATGTGGAGGGTCTGTCTCACTTAACTGGATAATGTTGCTGTACTAAAAGTGTAGGTTTTTCTGTTTATTCAGCACAGCTGCAGCCCAGAAGGGTTCTCCACATGTCCTTTCAGCATGCCCCAACTCTTAAAAGACAACTTCTCAAGACTATTAAATTATTCAGTCTCCATGCCAATTCTGCTCTGAGCCCCTCTCAGTGGAAATTTGCAGCAAAAGTACCAAATAGTGCCAACAGAAAATGTTTTTTGTGAGTGGAAATTT
This sequence comes from Dermatemys mawii, assembly GCA_007922305.1. Taxonomy (NCBI): domain Eukaryota; kingdom Metazoa; phylum Chordata; order Testudines; family Dermatemydidae; genus Dermatemys; species Dermatemys mawii. The sequence goes on along the minus strand of ML677333.1, from coordinate 66,726,514 downwards.
GTGGACTGGACTGAGACCAGCAAAACAGCACATAAGCTACTGAACAGCAGCCATCAGATGGCAGTAACTTTTCACTCAAGCTGGACTGAACTGGTGAAATGCTATGTATCCCATTAACAATCTCTTAGGCTAGCTTCTGCTCACAAGTATTTTTGTTGTTTCCAAGTTTTAGTGTATTTGCATTTTTAATATAAGCCATTATATTGTATCTAAAACTACACAATGGTATGTGCCACTCATTTTAACACAACATTTTCCTTAAAAAGGAAAAGGCTGTAAAAGGTCAAAGTAAAGCAAAGTTTTACCTTCAATGAAGGTATAAGTAATCCTGAATTAAAAATTATACAAAATGTCTTTCTCAAAATAACTGCTCAAACAGTAGTTTTAACATAGATAACTAAAGATTTATGCATCGTATTATACATTTAAAAGTAGAACCTTGCAACCCTTCCTCCGCAGCACAAGGCATGGGGCACTTGCAGGTTAAACTAGAGTAAATGGTGGATTCTTTGCAACTTGAAGTCTTTTAATCATGATTTGAGGACTTTAGTAACATATCCAGAGGCTATGGGTCTATAATAGGAGTGAGTGAATGAGGTTCTGTGGCCTACAACATGCAGGTCAGATCATTACAATGGTCCCTTATGGCCTTAAACTCTATGGGTCTGACCCGATCCAAACCCATTGGGAATCGACTACAAGTATCAGGTTAGATATGAAAATAGTCCAAACATCTAAGGCTTGGGCTGAGTAGGCTCTAGTGTCCTTCTCCTACCTTTCTGGTCAGTGCACCAACAGCTCCATGCCCTGTTCTTGCTGACCACTGACACTTTGCTGTGCTGTGTATGAGGAGTAGGAAGTTCTACAACTCGTTGGTACGCTCACTCCACAGCACAGCAACTGTCCCGACTTCACCAGAGATGGATTACAAGAGAGTGGGGAGAAAAGCCACACGCACCAGACTGAGCCCCAAGGACATGGGGGTGGGGGACAATAATTCAGGTTCAGAGGGAAGTGCTGGATTCAAGTTGAGCTGGGCTGCGCTGAAAACATCAACTCGACCTTCTGAGGCTTGGGTAGGGTTTAGGTTGGCTATGGGGCCTATCGGATATGGTTCAGGCTTTAAAATTAGGCCCGAGCAGATCACTATTTCAAATCATTTGAAAGCTTTCAAATTTTATGCTTGCAACTGGAAACCTGCCAAACCAACTGCACTGCACTTACCGTGATAAACCAATAGGAATTGATTCTGTATATCATCCTGGACAGGAATCCCAGCTGACTGGCTGGGGCCAGGACATGAAGATGTAAGTGGGATATTGAGCAGAATGGAGGCCAGTGGAATCCCATCCTTAAGAAGAGTCGGGGAGGAGGAAAAACATCCACAGCATTAATTCAGACAGAGGCTAGAACATTTTAAAACAATGTCAAAGGCTGCTTGTGTTGAACGGTAGCTTTTTGTCTGGAGTGCCAGAATTACTGCACAGATCTAGCAGCAAACACAGATATTTATGTAACCAAACAATTTTTTAAATTTTCTACCGTTTTTTCCCCATGAAGTCAGAAAGTTGAAATGTCAGAAGCTCCAATACAAGTTAAGGGATATTTTTATTTGTTTAAAGTCAAGGGCTCATACAGTAACATTAGTACTCCTTCCTTCACTCAAGCTGTCTAGATAACATCCAATTTAGGGGCTTATTTCTCACTTAACGTTGGTATTTAAATACACTTTCCTACTAAGAAAAACATATTTTAACATACTACCAAAAATGCATCACATCTAGCAGTGAAATCAGCAATAACTGTCTCCCAAATGGAAGGTCCCCTCCAACTTCTTCAGCCACAAAAATACGTCCCTATCCATTCTGGGAAACATGGTTCAAGCCCACAGTGTGCAATTATGGCTTTAAAGCATTTAAAGACAAGATGATTTGAAACACGGTTTTGCTTGCTAGCACGGCAGGGGTCCAACTCTTCTCAAATAAATTCACTGAGAATGGCATAAACTCAACTACATTCAAACTCATCTCAAACACAGGTCCAGGGTTCCACATGGATAGGGCCAGGAAGGTCACCTCTACTTTGAACTCCAGAGCATGCTATTGGCACCTGGGCAGGGCAGCTTTTTGAATACAGGCATGTTGCGTCTTATGCGAGGATTCTGTTCCATAGCTTCTGCGTAAAGCAGAAACCGCATATAGCCGAAACCCCATTGAGTTCAATGGCAGGCGAAATCGCCCGCCCCAAAGAAAGGGAAAAATAAAAATATAAAAACTTTCTTTTTTTTTGTTTTGGTCGATCGCGTAAAGCAGAAATCGCACATGTTAAATGCGCGTAAAACGCGACATGCCTGTAGTTTGTTTAAAGCCTCCCCCGGCCATAGACAAAACTTCAAAATGCAAGACTACTTTGTTACGTTCAACATTTTCTAGAAAACAAACAGGGGACTAATTTCATATAGAATCATGCTACATTTTACCAAATAGTCAGATCAAATTAACTCTGCACTAGAAGTGTATCAGTGGAAAAATAGGTTTCAGAGTGGTAACCATGTTAGTTTGTATCAGCAAAAAGAATGAGGATTACTTGTGGCACCTTAGAGACTAACAAATTTATTTGGGCATAAGCTTTCGTGGGCTAAAACCCACTTCATCAGATGCATGGATTGGAAAATACAGAGAACATGAAAAGAGTTGGTAAGGCAAAGCTTATGCCCAAATAAATTTGTTAGTCTCTAAGGTGCCACAAATACTCCTCATTTTTTTTTTGTGGAAGAATAGTTTATGGTCTTATGTGTACACATTCTACCAGAGAGCTCATGCTATGTTTCAAATTCTAATCAACTCCCCAGTCCATTTCTCTCAATTAACCATGCTGCCATTGCTGCCGTTATCAGACAATTACTGTTGTCAAAAATGTCAATAGTGTATTAGATATGTCCAAAATGCAAGAAATATACCTTGTATCATTCAAGTCAGTAAAATTATTTCGCCGAAGGATGTTCTTTCCTGCTTCCACCATTTTCTCCACTAAGTAGAAAAGTTAAATTGAATGTGAACTCTAAATGTAATGTACTAAATGCCTCTAAATAATGAGGAATCTAAAAAATAGGTATTTCTCTGTAACAGCCCCCACTCTTCCAGTCCATAAGTGGTGTCTGTCCACTTTAGTGGTCAAACTTCCATATCAAAAAACTTCCACCCATGTTTTGGCACCATTTCTGGCAGCTTCAGCGAAGCCAAAGATTTATATTCTCACATCTAAAACACCCAGGCCAACGCTGATATTAGCGAGTCAGAATGGAGAAGTTTGTTCTGTTGCCCACAGTGATGTATCTGCTTTATAAACAGCTACAGGACTTCAATTTCTAGGGCCAAGCATTTTTCTTAAAGTCTATCCCTAATGTAGTTACATCAGAGATAGCAGCAGACAGGACAAAGGCATTTTTGTCACTGTCAACTACTCAGGGTTACTTATGGTGGTAGTAAAAATGGCAAGCTGCCACTGGTGGCCAACCTACACTAGTACTCCAAGCTGCACTGATGTTAGTGAAACACTGAGAGATGTTAAGAAAAAAAAAATGCTAAAATAGACTAGGACTAGGACTGCTAATCCAGAATCTTTCAGATTAATTTTTAAAATTCTTAAAGGTTTTTTAACTTTTGAAGTTTAACTAGATCGAATGACAGACTCAGGACAAAAATTAATGTTCATGTTAATAAAGATAAAAATTTCATAATCTCTCTCTCTCTCTGATGCTTAAACACACACAGCTAACAAGAACATTTCTTGCAGACTAAGGCAATCATAGAGAGTGGCCAGGGTTTTTTTTGTTTTTTTTTTTAAAAAAAATCTCAAAATCTTTGACATTTTATGAATGCTACAAGTTGATTTAAAAAAAAACAACTAATCCGTTCTCACTGAAACTGCACCTCACTTTAGAAACTACATTATCTTTCCAACACCATTAACAAACAATAGCCCAATTTAGCATGGATAGTAAAGCTAGTAATAAAATACCTTCCACATACTTATTTCTTCTATCCATTCTCCAAAGACGGAAAAAAAAGTTTTATGAAAAGCACTAACAAAGATTCTCAACCAATTTAAACTACATCTGCAACTTTAGGCAAGAAGAAATAGCTATATTCTTGGATCTTAGGGCCTGTATACACAGGCAAATTGACTGACTTAGCTACAGTAGAATTATTAATTCAAACCAGTTTCCACACAAAGGGGAGTTATACACCAGCATAGCCACAGCAGAATAATGATATCTATTCTGCTATAGCTATGCCAGCCAAATTCTTTGTATAAACAAGCTGTAATAAACTACTAAACAGTAATCCTTTGATACGAGGATGGAGGAAAACCAATGATTCCTTAATTAAACAAAACAAAAAAATTGACTTTAAATTTAAGTCAGCCTTTGTATTTAATTATTTTAATAAACCTTTTAAAATTAAACTTGAAGGTTGACAACCTATGTCAAGGCCTTGATCTAAACTTAATATAATCTATTAAAATAATTTAAATAAATGTTCAAGAAGGGCACGTTTGCTGCCAAAGTTCTAAAGAAAAAAAAAAAATCAAATCACTGAACTGGTAGAATACACTGGCTAACCACTTGAAACGGGGTTTGAAGATGTTCTAAACCAGCTTTTGAGAGAATTTGCCTCTTCTGCAAGTGCAGAGAGAATATTTTCTCTATTTCAGTTTATTCAATTTGTTCAATTCAAGGACTAGTTCATTCAAAGTTGATAAACCAATCAGAAGTTGAAAGAAGCACGAAAGCATGTTTTCTTCTTCCAATCTATGAATAAGAAAAAGGTGTGAAAGGATGATACTTACTAGTTCTAAAATCCTGAATGACATGGTGACCAGTGCCAATCAGTTCAATGCACTAACTACAGATAATCTGTCTTTTGTTTAAGAAATCCATTTTAAATTCAAAATCTGTTGTAATAGGCTTTTAAAAAAGAATCCAGCAGTTTTAGTTAAACAACTTTAAAATATTGTTTGAGAATTTTTATTGTATGTCAGTTTCCTTCCTATTAGTTTGACAAATCAGAAGTAAAATGTATCATCTACTAAACTAGAAGTGACTCATTCACTATTTTCTAACAAAAAAAATGTAAAAATTAAGAATCTGAACAAGTGTGTAATGTCATATATTGAATAAATGTATAGCTATAGTGTATGCTTCTGGTTAGCACGAAGTACCAAATCATACCAACCTTTCTTTAGGAAAGGAACTCCCAAAAGTACATCTGCAAAACTAGATTTAAATCAATTATTTAAAATCAAGGCTTCCTGTTTGCTGATTTAAGTCATGATTAAAATAAGATTTAAATCAATCTTCCCTGACTCTGTTAACCATTCCCATAATATATCTTTATCCACAAAATAAACAATGCTGAAAACTACAATGCAATTGACAGTGTATGGTAGTATTCATCTCTATAGGAATAAACAATTATCCACAACTGTTTTCTTTTGATTCATGCAATACCCGTAGTTACAGTCTTACCTAGTGGTATGTGCTCTTTCTTTAGAGTCTTGCAGTTTCCCATGTGCTCTATCGGCACTATTAGATAATGGTGTGGGGCCCCAGGTCTGATATCTCTAAAACAGACTAGGCCTTCAGACTAATGGAACAATATCAACATATTAATCTGTTATTAAAATTAACACATTAGAAAACAGATAACATAAAATCACTTTTACTAGAACTGAAGTGGCATTCACACAGTGGAGCACTTATAGTTCTACTATAAATTGTAGCATTAGTGTCACAAGCATTTATCTCAGTGATGTACAAGATGCACATTAGAATTAGTCCACAAAAAGTAATGCTTGTATATAGTTACATCATCAGCCATTCCCCATCCAGGCCTCCTCCACAGCCTGATGCTCTCCTGCTGTAAGGATACTGCTCAAAACAGTGAGAAATTTTGAGCTACTGCCTTTCAGATGAACATTTCACTAATATTTCCATCATATTAGTGGAGGAGGTCTTCCAACTTTTTAGCCATGATGGCCCCAAACCCACAAGGAACTGTGGATAGGCAAACCCCTGTGTTTACAGAGCCCCATGCAGGTTCAGGTTTTAAACTTATAAATTACTGTATTAGTCCAGTACAACCACCGCTACATTTAATTTACTGTAATGATTATGGATAAAGCCAAGAACCTGTTATTTACTGACATTTGGAAATTACATTTTCCCTGCAGACTAAATGAAATGATAAAGAATAAACAAGGCATGTTTTAATTCAAATACACATTTTTAGCTACAGCTGCTGTCTCAAGCCCCCGAACCCCAGAGTTAAGATTGAAAACAAAAATTTACTTCTACCCTCATGCTCTCCCGTTGGATCTCACCCATCCCACTTTCCGATGGGCAGGGGAGAATGATTTACATTAAAGCCCTTTAAATCTTGTTCCAGGCACCAAGCCGCTACAGGCAGCAGGTGAAGATATTCCCTGAACAGACCAGTGATCTAGGCCAAGCAGCAGACGGGGGGAATCGCAGATCATTCAACCAGAGCTACTAAGCTCGGGACAATCGCACCCGCGGCTCCGCAGCAGCGCGGACCGCGCAGGTCAGTCCGGAGGCGAATGGACGGTGACCTGAGAAGTCACGAACCACATCGCGCCTTTTTGCTCAGTCGAGTCTGGGGGCCCCGCACCCCTTGGCGGGCCCTGGACTGTACGAGAAAATTCTCCTTCGCTCCACTGCGGGATCAGCCGCCTCGGCTGCTCGTCGCGCGGGTCAGCGAAAGAGGGACCGACCCCGGGCTCTGCCGCCCCGCCCCGGGCTCCCCGCCGGCTCGCCCGTCCCTGCGCCGCGCACCTCACGCCCGAGCCCCGCGCTGTCACCCGGGATCGCCCCGCAGAGCGGCCAGACACCCCGGGCCAGGCTCGTTGAACTGGGGGGTCCCCGGCTCCTCAGGCCGGCAGGGGCGAGGCGGGGGTCGCTGAGGCGGGGCTCAGGCGGGCCGGCAGGGGGAGGGTTGATGCCCGCTGGGCTCGGCGGTGCCCGGCTCCCCTCACCTCGCAGGGCAGCAGCGCGGTGCCCGGCTCCTCCCGGCGGCCGATCCTGCAGAAGACGCACTTGCTGTCGTAGCCGCCGCCAGGGCTCGGGTCCGCGGGGGGCTGCGCAGCCTCGGGGGCGGCTCCGTCCTCCCCGGCCATGGCTCAGCGCTACTACCACTGTCACCACCTCCCCCAGCCCGCCCGCCGCTTCGCGGAGCCCGGCGCAGCCGCCGTGCCGGCTGCTACAGCGCCCCCTGCCGGCGTCAGGGAGACTCAACCGCTCCCCCGACTCCGGAACTATACAGCAGGGGGCGGGGACACGTGACTGTGGGCGTGCTCGTGAGCAGGGGGGGCAGTAGGCGCGCGACGCTAACGGCCCTGAGAACGTGGGCGCGCGCGCGTGCGTGCGCTAAGCGGCTCTGGTCGTCTCCCTCTGTGTGTGGGGGAGGGGCTGGGGGCTCTCTGGGCGCGGCCGTTCTCCTCCAGCCTCGGGCCAGGGGCGCTGAGTCCCCCGCCGCGTGCCCCGCCCCCACGCCGAGGAGCCGGCTGCCGCGCGGAACCCTGGCAGGACCCCGACCCACAGGCAGCCTAACCCGGCCCGGGGAGGAGGGGCGAGTGAGGGAGCGCGCAGTGGTTTGCGCATTGGCTGGCTAAACCCAGGGTTGTGAGTTCAAGCCTTGAGGGGCCATTTAGGGATAGGAGGGTAGAACCCTGTTGGATGATTTAATTGGGGATTAATTAATTAATTAATGGGGCAGGGCGGGGGACTAGAGCAGGCGGGTCTCAAACTCAAATGACCAGGAGGGCTGCATGAGAACTAGCACATTAGCCTGAGGGCTGCAACACAAACCACCCCCCCCCCCCCCACCGCTTTTGGTGAGGTCCCACCCCTTGCCCCAAACCCCCACCTCAACTCCACTGGCTCCCTACCCCCAGGGGGTGCGGGAGGGGTGTGGCAAGGGGTCAGGACAGGGAGTTGATGTGCAGAATGCAGGAGGGGTGCAGCAGGGGGTCGGGGTGAGGGATGCTGGGGGGGGGAGGCAGGACAGGCTGCCCACGTGTCTGCCTTGTTCTCCCCAGCACTAGGAAAAGCAGCTGGAACGTGGAGGGAGGAGGAGGGACTGTGTTGTCATGGCCACGCCTCCCCAAAGTTCCCATTGGCTGCGATTCCCAGTTCCCAGCCAATGGGAGCGGAGAGGGGCAGTGCCTGGAAGAGAGCTCCCTGCTTGCCTCTCTCCCTGCCCCAGGGGCTGCAGCCACGTGATTTCGGCTGCTTCCTGCAGCTGCCTCCTACCCCGGGTGGGTGCTGGGCTAGAGTTGCCTCTAGGCAAAGGGCGGGGGTGGGAGTGTGGCAGGCCGCAGAAAAGAGCTAGGCGGGCTGAGGTGTTTGAGACCTGTGGACTAGATGATCTCCTGAAGTCTCTTCCAGCCCTTGTATTCACTGACAAGGACGAGAGCTTTGGCTGGTGAGCTGTGCAGCAGTTGTGGGCAGGGTGTCATCTTGCGCAGCTCTCCATGGCAGCAGAGTGGACAGGACCAGGGAGTGAGGCAGGTGCACTGGGAGCAGGGGTGTCCCTGGTAAAGCCCCAAGGCTGTTGCTGCCTGTTGGGTGCGTTGTGTCAGTGCTGTTGTGTGGCTCATTTCATACCTACTCCAAGTTTGGAAAAAATGAAGAAGGCAGCAGCGTTCAGGAGAAAAGGCACTACTGGAAAGGCAGAAGTAGCCACAAGTCCATAGTGCTCTGAACACCAAAAAATCCTACTCACACTGGGCACTTGGAAAAATTGCTAAAGAGAAGAAAAGATGTACAAATGCTCAGGGAAAAGGTGAGAAAGGCCAAGGGACAAGATGAGTTACAGGCTGCAAGGGCCATAAAAGGTTCTTTATGTACTGCAGGAAGGACAGAAAGATGAAGGAAAATGTAGGTCTGTGACTTGGTGGGGAAGGAGAGTTAATAACTGATGCTATCAAGAAGCCTGAAGTGTTTAAGGCTGATTTTGCATCATTCATGCTGTAAAAGGTTAGTAGTGACCACATACACAAGGGATTATTAATAAAGGGGAAGGACTGCAAGCCAAAATAAGGAAAGAACAAGCTAAATATTTAGATAAATTAGATGTATTCAGATTAGGAGAGTCTTTGAGGAAATTCATCTTAGGCTACATAAAGAACTAACTGAAGCAATCTCAGGCTTGGTCTACACTGGGAGAGGGTTGACCTAAGATACGCAACTTCAGCTACGCGAATAGCGTATAAAATAGGTGTATCTTAGATTGATTTACCTGGCCATCCACTGCTGCTCCTCCATCAACTCCACTTCCACCTCTCGCCGAGGTGGAGTACAGGAATCGATCACTGCCCGCCAATCAGGTGGGTAGTGTAGATGTACCCTCAGAAACATCTTTGAGGACAGGTTTTGGTCCTAAACTAAGGGGTCTGAATAAAAGTTTTGGTGGCCTGAGTGTGCGGTCACCAACTATTATTGGTGTCCGCACTGACACTTTTTCATAAAGTTAATAAAGTAATGTGCATATATATATACACACACACACACACTCAAATCACTGTAAATTATTTATGTAAGCTTTTGTGGTTGGGGGAGGATTCAGACTTAATAATAATGCAGTTCTCTCTATTCTGTACTGGACCTCACAGAATCAAAACACAAATAAGGTGCTTTGCACATTCTTGTCTTTTTTATTATTGTTTTTTTTGCTTTTTTGGTAAAAGTGGTTGTACAACAATTCAAAGTAAAATTAGAAACGTTTTGACAGAGAAGTCAAATAATACTGAAAAAACAGATCTGAAAATTATTCCAGAAATAAATTAATAAAGATAAATGATGATGACGACAACAAACATAATCCTAGTATATTGTACGTTAGAACACAAATACAGTTAATACTCCAGCCACTCTGATAATTTATAAGAGTCCTGACTACTGCAGTGTGGTCCAACATCCAAGCCACCACTGCCTCTCCTCCTTTGACAGGGTTAAGATTTTAATGTGTTTAGTTGCTGGCAGTTGCAACAAGGTACCCCTGCAGGTTTTGTGTGCTTTTGTTTATAAGTTTATTGAATCTTTACAGAGAAATGGGTTATTGTTCAAACCAACTTAACCACTTGGTATGGAATCAGGCTGCATGCCCTGGTTTGATTATTTACAGCAATAAGATTTACAGATTTATTTGTGCACCAGAGTTTAAATAGCAGCATGTAGATGTGTGTAGTTTGGTTATGGGCTGGTGTAATTGTGCCCCCTAGTATATGTACATTTTTAGCAAAACACCTCATATACAGTACACCCAATTGTCCACCCCTTGCCATAGGCCATTGATCCTGCTCCTCCATAGGCATAGAAGAGGGGCACGTCCAAACATCATATCTTGATTTACACCATTTCACACTCCTCCCTTGATTTACAGCAAGCTCCTCCCCTTCTCATTATTTCCATAGGGCTTATGAGGGCCACCTTAGTTGCTGTTCCATTTCCAGGTACCACAGTAGGTATTACACAGGTGCTAGCCTTCTAGTTGAGCATTTTGCATTCCCATACACATCTTCCCCCCAGGTTAGCCTTTTGAAGCCATCCCCCACCCTTGTCATGGGGTTCTTTTGTTTATTGAAACATAACAATGCTAGCAACAAGATAGACAGACAACACACAACATAGATTTGTGGTATTCTGGGTTATTCTGCTGGCACCAGCTTGGTTACAGAGTGTTTGAAAAACAAAAGAAACACTTTCCACCTCGCTGGTGGAGACAGATTATTGCTTAATAATAAATACCACTTTTATGTAAAAATAAATAAGTAAATAAATAAAAAATCAAATCTTGCTAATTGCAAGAAAAACAAGAATTACCTCCAGGCTGTTCTTATTTTGTTCTATAAAATTACCTCACTTACTGGTTATGTATGAAATTTATGAAGGTGATGTACCTCAGTTTCCCCCCTTGTACAAACTGGATTGGTCAAGCTAGTGCCTAGATGATTTCAGTCAACCCTTCCTCTGCTGCTGCAGGATAGTGGTATTGGCGCTGAGATTTCAGATTGGGACCTTTCACAATGACTTGAACCTTAATTTTCACACACTGTAGCTTATTGCTAGCAGAGGCTTCTATGTGGGGGGTTAAATAGCCACTGCTTTTACTTCAGTTGCCAATTTGGCATGACCAGGTTTTCCAGTGCAAACACAAACAGTTTAATTAAAACAAGGACACCAACACTAACAGCACACAAACCACTCGGTCATTAAACCAATGAGGGCCTTAAGCCCAGGAATTGCAAGATACATCTTTTACCCAGTGTGTGTATAACAAAAGATTTGACATATCACTCTATTTGCAAGGGAGGATCACATCACACAGACACAGGAATTGAGACAGGAACACAGGATACCACAGAGGCAGGGATCGACGAGGACCGCAGGATATACCGAGATGGATCTTCAGATGGAACACAGGTAAAGCAAAGCAATCTTCAGGTAAGCTGATCTTCTCCTACACTTGTGCCATCCTGGGTGGATGTATGCGGACCCTAACCTGAGAAGCGATGGTATGCCAGTGAGTGGGAGCAGTGCAATTGCAAATGGAACAACCGGTACTGATCTGCCACTCTGATAGGCAGCAGGCACGGGATGGTTGAACCAACCTTAAATATGCTCCTGTTACCAGGCAGATTAGGGTCATGTGACCTTACCTTTTCCTGCCTTGTGGAGAAAGATGCCAAATCTGGCAACAAGGGCATCAAAAATGGAGGGACAACCAGCACCTCTTGAATCCATGATGGCTAAGTAGGGAAAAAAACAACAAAAACAGAAAGATTCCCTACAAAACCATTTATGTGACTTTCTGTTCCTGGAGCTGATGAATGCTGGCACAAGATAGAACAGCTTGGAGAATAAAAGCCAATCTTTCCAGAGAATCTTCCCACCAAAATCAAACAAGAAAGTAGTTTTAAACGGAGACACTTTGACTCTGCCGTCGACTCTGCCTGCGCCTCTCGCAGTGGTGGAGTAGTGTAGACCTGGTCTCAGATTAACTATTCTATTATTTTTCCTAGCAAAAGGGAAAGGTGTTTTTTCTTCTTTAAGTTCTTTCATAGGTACATTGAACCAACCCAAGTTAGAAAACAGCATACCAAAACAGATCAACTTCCACCATCTAGTGTATTCTGCCTCTGCAACAATCTATCTTTGAAATTCGAGGATTCAGCTACTATTCATATCTGAAGTATTTGTGCCTTAAGGAAGGGCTTGTATTATTCCCTCATTTTTTGGAGTATTCAAGGTTTGTAAATAAATGTAAAAGAGGCAACATCTGAATGCATAAACTCCTTTATTGAAAATATTGTGATAGCATTGCATTACATATATTCAGTATTCATAGTTTAAAGTGTAAAGGGTCACAGATGTTTGAATGAACAACACTGCTGAATATAGAACACAGCATTTAGATATGCTCTGACAAGTACAGAGTAATGGAATAAAACTGTAGGTAAATGAGAGATAAGTATGTAAAATGACAATTTTTTGCTTGTAACTAGTAAGTGGTATGCAACTGGCCAAAATGGCAGACATTATTAGACATTCCCAGAATCTCTCAAAGCACTATGCTATTAGTTTCTGAAATATCTTACAGCTAAATCCATCAGAACTTTTTATGGATAGACCGAGTGGAAGAAAACAGTGTTAATAGCTTATGTGCACTGTGTTACAGACTTCTTATTTTTACAGTTTTTAACTGCATGGAACCAATGTGTGGACTTAAGACTGATGGATGCTTTTGGAAAAAAAATAAAAACTTGGCATCTAAGTTGTTCCCTTTTATTTCTGGGGGTGGGAGGAGAGGTTGAAGAGTAGTAACTAATTGGAGTTGCACTACTTCGGTGGAATATTCCGAGTGTTCACAGTACTTTTTTGGGCATGGAAGTGCAATGCCATTTCTAAAACCTGACTTCTTTTAAGATGATTAACTGGATTCAGTATGACGTGTTTATGTTTTGCTTTGAACTCTAGAGGCAGAACAGTATTCTTTTCCTACCAGCAGAGATTATAGTTGAAATAATTTTTTTAAAACACCCAGAAAGCTATTTTTTTGACAAGACAGAATTGGTCACATACCATAAAGAAAAAAGTATTTTCTTATTTCCTTCGGTTACCTTTTGTATCTATCGATGTTTTCATAGTACTACCTGGATTAGAGTTCAGCTCTGCCTTTCACAAATGAAATGTCCCTCAAGAGAAAAAATTCTGGTCTGCATTTAAATGCCACTTCATTAAACCAAAAAAGAAATAATTAGTTACTTATAAAAGCATAAATTACCCTATTGGTTCAAGTTTTTTTCAGGAAGGAAACCATATGTGAATTACCAAGAAAAACAGCTATTGTATCAACATAATATGACCTATTTGGGAAAGAACCTTCCTTCCCACTTTTCACATATTTTCCCCCTATTAAAAAACAAGGTGATTTTCTTTAAAAAAAAAAACAACAACAACAAAAAAAAACACAAGTGTAGAGTAAGACTCATGAAACAGAGCTAGTTTTCTATACCACCATGCAAGTGGCTGAGAAAAACAACCTGTGTTTTTCAGACATTTTCTTAGTCATGAGTATAAACATGCTGGGGCAGATCCTGAGCTGGTATAAACTGTCATTGCTCTACTAAAGTCAACGATGCTATGACAAGTTACACTGACTAAGAATGTGCCCTACTGTCCCATATATTGTCAGTAGAACACCCAATTAATAGGAAGATGACAGCAGAGTCAATCATGAATGCTGACAGCACCCAGCTCTCCCACCATCTGAAAGAAATCTAGAATTATGCACTCAGTGTTTCTGTCAAAGAACAAAAACCCTACATTTAGGGCAACAACAGCAAAACAGAAACAAAGTTTCATTTACAAAATAAAAAAAATATATATAAAACTAACTTTTTAAATCAAATGGATTTGTTGCCAACACATAAGAAAAGTACCTCAACAGTATTTTTCTGTCAAATACTGAGGTTTTAAACATTAAAAGAAAAAACATACCTAATACATTTTAAACAAATGTACTATACAATGAACAATAAATAAAAAGATTTAAAAAAAATGTTCCCTTTAAGTGCTGTGTTCATCTATTATTTCAGAGGATTATTATTGTTTTCATGGCAAACAGAGAATATGTTGTAGATGTTCTTTTTGGTTAGCACTTACATGTAATATAAACAAATCTGGAATGTACTATATATATATATTTTTTTTCCACAGTTACAGCAAATAAAAAAATGCTTTAAACAAATTCATACACCATGAATGTCTTTATAAGCATCTCGTTTCCTTACTGAAGGACTGTTGGAGAGAAGAGAGTAAAAACACTAACACACACTGGTCCTCTTATTAGTTTCTCCATTTCTACCTCTTAAAATTGGGTCTCAGAATGTTTTCATGTAGCCGTGTTCTGCTACGATATCAAAAAGAAAAAAGTGTTATGCTGTGGGGAAGCCTGTGCTGGGGATTTAGCTTTCAGCATTCTCAATGAACCCAGTCCATAAGGCAGTCCGTATTTCAATCAAATGTCCATACTTCCACATCTTGTATTATGAAATCTTCTTTCTTGGATAAGATGTCATTATTGAAGGTGCTGCAGGAGTTGCTTCGCCCATGATACAAATCAGCATCTAGCCATAAACCAAACCGACCACTAAAAAAGAAAGAAAAAAAAATGTTAAAAAGTTTGAACTTTATCTACAACAGCTAAGCCCACATTCTTATTAGCTGAAAATAAAACAAACCCCCACAAGTTTGGGCAAAAAACGGTTACTCATGTTTTTGTAACTGTTATTCTTCTAGATGTGTTGTTCACATCCATTTCAAATCAGTTGTGCACATGCTGCATGCACAGTTGTCAGAAACTTTTCCCTTAGCAGCTCCCATTGGGTCATTTAGGGAGCCCCCTGGAGTGGCGCCTTCATGGCGCTCAATATATGACCTTAGCGACCGGAACCTCCACTTGAGTTCTTTCTTGACGGATACTCCGACAGATGGTAAAGGAAGGTGGGTATTGTAATGGATGTGAACAACAGATCTTGAAGAACACCAGTTCCAAGAAGGTGAGTGTGACGGTGTACCCTATAAGGCTTTATGGATAGATGCTTATAAATGTATATATGATAGAACTGGAATATGGTTTTTCTACATATGCCATGTAACATATCTATGTAAAGGTAATGGTCTACTGGTTATGTTCATCCTATTTGTATGCACTTGTCATTTTTGTACTCAGAGTTATAAAAATATTGGCTATGTACGTGGTTAATTTTAAATAGCCTTGGTGAAGCAGCTGGGCAGCTTTCTGAGAAGGAACTATTCTCAGTAAATGCCCAGTAAAGAACTCATCAACCCAACAATGAACTTTGGATATGGCAATCCACATCTGAGCTTTCCCAGGAATGTGGCTTGACTGGTAAGGAACTCAGTCTTGCAAAGACATGTGACTTGCCCACCTGGCTCTGAAACTCCATTTTGCAACTAGATTCTGCACAGGAAGGAGGAGGGGGTCTCCACCCACAAGGGAAAGTTTATTTAAACCCCTGGGAGACCCCTCCATTTTATCTTCAGCTGGCTTGAGTGTGATTGCTGGACCTCAGGCTAAAGGGAGTTTAACCTGTAAGAAGAAACATCTCTGAGGGTGAGGCTTTTTACTGTATTAGAGCTAGATCTGCGTGTTTTGTTTTATTTTATTTGGTAATTCACTTTGTTCTGTCTGTTACTGCTTGGAACCACTTAGATCCTACTTTCTGTCTTTAATATAACTTTTAACTTATTAATTAACCTGGAGTACATGTTAGTACGTGGGTTGGTGGGGGGAGAGACAAACAGCTGTGCATATCTATCAGTGTTATAGAGGGCGAACAATCTATGAGTTTGCCCTGTATAATCTTTATACAAGGTAAAACGGTTTTACTCAGGGTTTGGACCCCACTGGGAGTTGAGCACCTGAGTGCTAGAGGCAGGAACACTTCCTAACCTGTTTCCAGGAAAGCCTACAGCTGTTAGGGGACATGGTTCATACCTGGGTCTGGGTTTGCAGCAGGCTAACAAGTCTGACTCAAACCAGACAGGATTTCTGGAATCCCAAGCTGCCAGGGCAGGAAAACAGGGGCAGGAGTAGCCTTGGCACACCAGTTGACAGCTCCCAAGAGGATTTCTGTGATCCAACCTGTCACAGTAGGGTTCTTGACTGGGCATTTACTGAAAATAGTTCCTCCTCAGAAAGCTGCCCAGCTGCTTCACTAAGGCTATTTAAAATTAACCAAATACATAGTCAATACTTATAACTTCACGTACAAAAATGACGTGCATATAAATAGGATGAACATAACCAGTAGACCATTACCTTTACATAGATGTGTTACATGGCATATGTAGCAAAACCATACTCCAGTGGTATCATATATACATTTATAATGGATTCTCCTGACCTGGCTCAGAAGGTTGTTGCAGGAAGAATTCCATGGCCAACAGTCTCGGATTTCTCTCTCTCTGCTCTTGCTAACTGTGGACTTAAGGGCCAAACAGAAGGAACGCTTCTGGGACATTGGGACCTCCTCAAGGCAGATACACACACTTGAGAGTGCCCACTGCTTAGTGATATAGCCTCCAAGCAAGAGAGACAGCATCTGAAGCCAGATGAGCCAGGCATGCCCTGCCAGTTAGTCTCCCCCCAAGGGAAAGAGGGGGAAAAAGCACACCCACAATCATCTCACCAAAACTGACTCTGGTAAACAATAAGTACAACTATTTGTGCAAATCAAAAAGAAGGCCAATTACACTCTAGGCTGAGGCACTAGAGAAGGAACTGAGGGTGGTTTGCATCTGCATCCCTATGTAGCCTCAATGTCTGCCACCAGGAAGCGTATGGTGCATGCGGAGGCCAAACGGACACTGCTGACTAGAAATCTCCAATCATGGGGTCGAGAGGTGAATGTGCACCTGATGGGGAGAACCCACAGGGACACTATTCAAAGAAGGATAAATTAATCTACTAGACTAACCAGTTTTTCCTCGCACACTTACGTGTAACAATATCCCTTCACTCCCACTGTGTAGTCAATTATAGGATTTCAAAACCAAAAACCACAAACTTACCTTCCACCTCCAAGTTCTAGAGAGCTCATATCTCCATTGATAAAGTAGGTGTTTTCTCCAGACCACTTAAACACCTAGGAAAGCAAAACCCAAGTTTGATTATCGAGAATATAATAAACTGAAAAAGTAGGCTGGGCAATTATTCTGAGTAATTTAATGTGTATGCATCAGGGAGAAAAAAAAAATGAAGCAGCATGGTTCATATCTAAAAAGGCACAACTGTAGATTGGACACATGTAAAATTTAAAGCAATCAATATCTTTCCTTTTCATAGACTTAATAATATCTTCAATATTTAAAAATAACCAGTCTATTTACATTTTAGGGGGGGTCTCACAGTTGCCCCATTCTCTAAGTTTCTGGTCACTATGGTCTAAGCACTATGTGAAATCATAAACTGCTTCTATAGTTGCCACCTCTCTGGTTTTATAAGTGTTCCATGGTTTATTCATTACATCTTCCCAAACAATCAACCCAGAACCCTCTTTTCACCCTCAAACTGCAATACTTTCAGCAAAAGTGGCTGGCGGAGCTGGACCAGTCCACTCCACTTTTGCTGAAAGTATTGCAGTTTGGTAGTACTGAATGAAGAGTTTAGAGATTAGCCGCATTCACAAGTCGTTTGTTACACATCTTCAAACTGATGCTTTCTAAGGAGTCCATTTTTTTTCTTCTCTCTCTGTCCAAGATAAGTTGGTCCAATAAAAGATATTACCCCTCCCACCTTGTCTCTCTAATATCCTGGAACCAACATGGCTACCTCAGCACTGCAAAAAATTCTCATGATAAACATGCTGTATCAGTAATATTTTGTCAAGCCTGGTTCACAAGTGGAGCTCACCTTAGCCGTGAGTCCCCTCCCACAACAAATTACCTTGAAATTTGGACTAAATGTGTAGAGGAAAGTTTCGCCTGTGCCGTAATAGTGGTCACTAAATCTGAAAGGATGTGTTGCATATGCTCCAAATATCTGTCAAAACAAAAATGGTTGTTTTATACTTGAAGACAATTTGCGAAAGGAGAAAGGCCTTTCAAACCCAATTTCTAACAAACAAATGCACTCATGTTTTAGGTAATAAAGGCTAATTAATGAAATTCGGGGGGATGGAGGGGGAATGCTGATTTGGTGTCTGGGTGGTCCACATCCTTTTTAGTTTTAAAAGCAACATGGCTCCAGATATGAGGATTTTAGAACCTTCCAGAGTACACCAGTCCCAAGGATGCGCTCTGCTATTTTATAACAGATTGATAACTGAATTCTGCTAGTGACTGGGATGTATGCTTGTGAGAATACCATTACAATTGCAAAGTATGCTCCATAGAAATTGAGAGTGCTGTAGAGATTTTACCTCTTTTAGTACTAATATTTTTCTGGGTTTGAGTTTAAGGATAAATATGCTAATGAAACAGTACTAAGCATAGTATAACATACATCTTGTCTTATTTTGACTCATACTATTCCATATAATTGAATCTGGCTGAAAACAGCTGCTTTGCTATCAAGTGTATGCAACTCTTAAAATTGTATAGAATACCCATGTGAAGCTTGAACTACAAATGATAAAGATTGTAAACAGATTAAACATAACTATCAAAAGGTCTTCTTTAATGGGTTCACTCCAATCAAGGAGATTCCCAAATAAGTGCACTATACCCAAGTCCTAACCTGATTGTCCATATCTTTGATGACAAGGAGGACTGGACTGTCAAGAGACACTGATTTCCTGTACAGAGTTTTCAGGCTGGTTCCATGCTCCAAAGTGCTATATATGAGCCGCCATGGATATCCCTGCACTCTTGCTGGCAGACAGCGGGCAAGCTAGGAGTGAAAGAAAAGAATGGTGTAGACATTTAATTATATATGATTTCTCTCTTCATCTCAAGTCGACAGCCAGCAGAGCACTGCAAGAAGCTGTGCCTGACATCTAGGCCTACAGAGATGGGTATTTACAAAGCACCCAAAAAAAGAGCTGAAACATTGTGGTTAGAAATTTAAATTTCCAATAGTGCGCCAATATAATTTCTAATGCAACTGTCCAAGTGTCAGCTGGGAAGAAAATGAGAATGTGGGGAAGGGAGCAAACCAAAACTCCATTACTAATTATACCTGTTCTATGTGCATATTCTCTAGGAGCACGCTGTGGTGCTTTAGGACAGGTAGAGAGTCATCGTCATCTTCCTCACAGTAACTGCAAATGCTCTTTCGACGTTTTGCCTCTTCTACAGTGATAATCTGAGACAAGAGGACACAAGTATTATAAATTTGAAGCAATTTCTGGGTTTTCATTAACCTTAAACCTGGAAGAGTGAATTAGACTAATGGAGTAAAGTTAGTACCAGACCCAGATCTTGTACACTGTGAAGCAGCCCCAGAAACCTAGTATATCCTACATATGCAGGACCACCCCAGTGTAAGGGCTCCCAGGGACAATGTTACATAATGAATAAAGAAGTGTTGTTTACCCTGTCCCATAGTACAAAAATCAGGGGTCACCTGATTAAATTAAATAGGCAGCAGATTTATAACAAACAAGAGGAAGTACTTTTTCCACACACCACCATTAATCTGTGGAACTCATAGCCATGGGATCTTCTGATGGCCAAAAGTATAACAGAGTTAAAAAACAAACTGGATACATTCATGGAGGATAGGTCTACCAATGGAAATTAACCAAGATGGTCAGGGATGCAACCTCATGCTTGGGACAACTCTACACGCTGACTGCCAGAAACTGGGAGTGGAAGACGGGGTAGGTCACTCCAAAATTTCCCTGAGCTGTACACTCTCCCTGAAGCTCTGGTACAGTCATTGTCAAAAGACAAGATACTGGATTAGATGGACTAGCAGTATGGCAGTTCTTATATTCTTATGTCTGTGGGTAGTACAAGAAGCATGGACAGGTCTTCCTTATGGCCCGACAATCCCTTGTTGCTATATTAACCTCTTGGGGCCCCTAGCTGGTGGAGGAACTAAGCAATGTTGGGGAACTAGCCTAGTACATACTTAGTCCAACATCAAAGGAGTGAAAAGGCCACCACCTCCTGAGAGGTACCACACGCATCTGGGCCCCAGGGCTCAGGATGTTCTTTCAAATATAAAGGACACAGAAGCTTCTTCGTTTTCCTTTCTGCAGTTAGTCAAGCGCAGTGAACTCTTCTCAGATGCTAATGCATAATACTAGTATAAATAAGGTTTTAAGTTTCACTTCCCATTATTGCTAAACCAACATCAACCCTTTCTTGCCCATTTACGAAGAAATGAACATTTATTTATATAAACTGAAAAAACCCACCACACCAAACAACCAAAAAGAAAGTTACATTTGAGCAAAACCTGGAAGAAAAGCACGTGCTCTGAAGGCTGCATCATATCAGCAAGCTCTCAGTGAAACTATATGCTCAGTCAAGTATTTAGTCCCAAATTCTTACCAGTGTAAATTCTTTCTTGTCTTTAAAATAGTCATTTTGGGAAACTGATGCTTATTTCAAGAAATTTTAAGAATGTATTCCAAGGTCAAAGGTCTCATGGTATTAAAAAAAAAAAAAAAAAAAAAAAAAAAAGACATTTTCAGTTGAAAAACTAATACAATATTTCTTTGGAAATGTGGAGAGGGATGGGTTACTGATGGTATTTAAATCTGAGTATGCTACAACTTTAAAAACAACACTGATCCATATAAAGACTCATTAGTCAGATTTGGATTAAAATGTTCTTCCTTTAGTTAGAAGGAAAATACCATGCCCTTCCTCCCCCAGAACTCCATTAAGGTCATCGCCGGTTCCAATAGGGCTATGACTTTACTGAGAACTGATTGCAGAGTCTGTGGCTTCAAATTTATCACTTATCTAAACCACTCTTTCTATACAAGCCTATTACCCTATAATTTCCACTCCGATGACCTGGAATAATGACCCTAATCTTCGTACTGGATGCTCTGCAGCCAACTCACAGATACAGCTTTAAGCTATCTTTACAGTTGTATGCAAAGCCATTCCTCTCCAGCACCAACTTCTTGATGCTGGAGGGGAATTTCGGAGATATCTTGAAGCACCTCTGAATTCAGTACACACTCATTATCGTGAGAAAATTCCATCTGGGACCGTTGGTTGTCATGTTCTGTATCCCTGGTAGCTAGACAGCTGACATGAGCACATTGTGATGGGTGCATCAATTCCCAAGTTTGAGTGCTGTCTTGTAGAGGGAGGGAAATCTGGCCATTCCTTGGCGGTTTACACAAATCATACAAGTCACATTAAGTCTATCATGACCTTTATGTGTTGGTTTTGATGAAAAGCAGAGTGTGCGCACAGGCACTCCTGACAGCCCTAGCCCCAAAAGAGTGATATGAAAGGTCATTTCTGTGGAAGGCCATTTGTCCTGAACACAGACATCTAACGTGGAGCAGCCATAGCAACACTACTCAAAGAAGAACTGGAAGGAGTCAATCAGGCAGCAGTAGAGAAGAAAAACAAAACCAAAACTGCAAATACTGTACTTCAGGGCTTCAGGCCTGGGGAACAGGGCATCAGCCAACAGGGAGCTGGGGCTGCAGCTGTGGGGGATGGGGTCAGGGCTTCTGTCCCATGGAAACACTGGGCTCAGGGCTGAAATCCTGTGGCTCTGTTCCCAGCTTCTGCCCTGTGGGGGGTGCCAGAGCTCAGGGCTTTTGCTATAAGGGGAATACCTGTTTCAGCCCCAGCACTCCCTGCCACCACCATAGCTAAAGCCTGGTGCTGAAACTGGGAGTGGAGTTGTGGGGAGCCCCAAGCCCTGGCACCCCCTGCGGAGAAGAAGTTGGGAAGGGAGCTACAAGGTTGAAGCCCCGAGCCTGGACGCCCCCTGTGAGGCTGAAACTGGGAGTGGAGCTTCAGGGCTGAAGCCCCAAGCCCCAGCGCTCTTCCCAGATCTAGAGCCATGAGACCTCATGCTCTCATGGGGCAGAAGCCCTGAGGCCCCTCCCCTCTGAAGCCCTGACCTCCCCCGCCATGCAGCTGCAGCCCCAACCCCCTTGTGGCTGAAGTCCATAACATTTTGTTGAGAGTTACAGAGTATTTCAGATATACGAACCACCTCCATTCCCGAGGTGTTCGTAACTCTGAGGTCCTACTGTACAAACTAAGATTTCCTACAGACAATGACTTGCTTATCCTGCTCTATATACTATATACTGAAATGTAAATACAACATTTACATTCCAATTAGGGCTGTCAAGTGCTTAAAAAAAATTAAATAACAATTGCACTGTTAATAACAGAATACCATTTACTTCAATATTTTGGATGTTTTCTACATTTTCAAATATACTGATTTCAATTACAACATAGAATACAATGTGTACAGTGCTCACTTTATTTTTTTATTAAAAATATTTGCACTGTAAAAAATATTTCAATTCACCTCATACAAGTACTGTAGTACACTCTCTTTATATTGAAAGTTCAACTTACAAATGTAAAATTATGTACAAAAAAATAACTGCATTCAAAAATAAAGCAATGTAAAAATTTAGAACCTGCAAGTCCACTCAGTCCAATTTCTTGTACAGCCAATCACATCACAGACATGACAAACATGTCAGAGTGTAGGGTTGTCCCAAGCATGAGATTGCATCCCTGACCATCTTGGTTAATTTCCACTATTGTAGCTGGCGTTGCAAAGTATTTATGTGGTAGATGCGCTAACAATTCATATGTCCTTTCATGCTTCTACCACCATTCAAGAGGACATGCATCCATGCTGCTGGTGGGTTCTGCTTGATAACAATCCAAAGCTGTGAGGACCAATGCATGGTCATTTTCATCATCTGAGACAGATGCCACCAGCAGAAAGTCAAATATTTTTTTTTGGTTGTTTGGGTTGTGTAATTTCCACATCAAGAGTATTGCTCTTTAAGTCTCTTAGCAGCATGCTCCACACTTATCCCTCTCAGATTTTGAAAGGCACTTCAGATTCTTAAACCTTGGGTTGAGTGCTGTAGCTATCTTTAGAAATCTCACATTGGTACCTTCTTTGTGTATTATCAAATCTGCTGTGAAAGTTTTCTTAAAACCAACATGTGCTGGTCATCATCCAAGACTGCTAGAATATGAAATAGATGGCAGAATGCAAGCAAAACAGTACAGGAGACATTGAACTCCTTGGGGGAGAATCGTGTCACAAAAAAAAAATTAATTAATGCATTTAAAAAAACCAAAAAAACCCACGATCAGCAGCAGCATGGAAGCATGTCCTCTGGAAAGGTGGCAAAACATGAAGGGGCATATGAATATTTAGCATATCTGGCACATAAATACTTTGTAACACCAGCAACAAAAGTGCTATGTGAATGCCTGTTCTCACTTTCAGGTAACATTGTAAATAAGATGCAGTAAGCAGTATCTCCAGTAAATGTAAACAAACTTGTTTGTCTTAGCAATTGGCTGAAGTAGTAGTAACACTTGTAGGCTCTAAAGTTTTACATGGTTTTTGTTGTTACATAACTACACTCAAACACAATCTACATTTGTAAGTTACACTTTGATGATAAAGAGATTGCAGTACAGTACTTGTATGAGGTGAATTGGAAAAAAACCCTCTCTTTTGTTTGCTATTTTTACAGGGCAAATATTTGTAATAAAAAATATAAAGTGAGCACCATACACTTTGTATTCTGTGTTGTAATAGAAATCAATATATTTGAAAATGTAGAAAAACATCCAAAAGTGTTTAATTACAATTAGTATTCTCGTTTAACAGGGTCATTAATCGCAATTAATTTTTTAAATCACAGTTCATTTGAATTAATCACGTGAGTTACCTGCAATTAATCGACAGCCCTAATTCCAATTTATAATTATATGGTCAAAATGAGAATGGAAGCAATTTATCAGTAACAGTGTGCTGGGACACTTGTATTTTTTGTCTGATTTTGTAAGCAAGTTGTTTTTAAATGAGGTGAAACTTGGGGGTGTGGAAGAAAAATCAGATTCCTCAAAAGGGAGACAGTAGTCTGGACAGGTTGAGAGCAACTGGTTTAAGAGATGTTCTGCTTTTTCCTTTCTTCTCTCATTAACTGTGATCTCCCTGGAACCTGGACTTCTTTATTTCTGAATATTTTTATAAGTAACTCCTCTCCTTCACATTGTAATCAAAACAACCCCCCCGCTATTTTCTCAAAGCTTTCACAATGCCTCCAGGTTTCAAAAAGAACTCATACCAAGTCTACCAGCCAAATATGTTTGTAGTGATGTATACCTGAATTTGCAGAGGCAAGTAGCTGCAGATATATGTTTCTTCTTAACAAGTCCATCATCAATTCCTATCAATCAAGATTAAAAGTCAAGCCCCTCCTACTACCCAAAAGGGATAGAAATCCAGTTCTTAAGAAGTTAAAACAAACAGGCATTCAATGAAGACAAACTCTCCAAAAGTTCACCTACTTGCATCACACCAAATGAATTAAATATCTCAATGCTGTAGTCAGGCCAAAACAGCAATGAAGAAATCTGCATTACCAACCACTTATAGATCAGTTCAGGTAGCATAAACATTTAAAACCCCACAGACATCGGAACTGCAAAAAGGTTTTTAAGTACTGCCAGTTTTAGAAACAAAGAAGCAAGCCCTAGCATGAAGAAATACCCAGTTAAAGTGCATTTTAGTTTATTGGTGCGGAGATGGAACACGGCACCACAGCATTGTACGCAGTCCAACATACCTGCACAAAAGGCTCCTGGTTAGGTCTGACACAATAAACAATCTGAATATCCAAAGGTATTTGTCGCACTCTCATTGTTATGGAATTTATTTTCACTATATCAGACTTCTTTGCTGTACTGCCAAAGCTGTTTCCTGCATGCTACACAAGGCAACAACTGCTTCTGCCACGCGTGACAATATTGCTTATACACTTTCCTGGTACAGTTTTACTTTCTGTTTCTCCAACAGAAAGTATAAGTTTCACAAAGGATTATGACCAAATTAGGGCTTAACTCAAAGTCATTTCCAAGTAGATCCAGTTTCATATGTAAAAGCTGTACAGGTGCTTTTAAAAAAAAAAAAAAAAAAACACACCACACAAAAAACCTTTGGAACCATTTCCAGCTATTTCCTTATTACCACCAGCTCATATTTAAAATGGAACAATGAGAGGTAAGCATGACAGGAGCAGCAGTTTGCCTCCTGCACTTTGTGGTAGGCATTCCACAGCTCCTTCACTTTGACCCTGCACTGCAGTGTGTCCCAGTCATGGCCCCTTTCTATCATGCATTATGAAATCTGTAGGTAGGTATCCTAATTCCTACAGCTGGAGCGCAGCCTCCTTTCCCCAAATGCTGATGAGGTCGAGCAGTTCAGCACTGCTCCAAGCAGGGATAGCCTGGTGCGTGGAGCAGGCATGGTCACCTGGAAAGATGCGCTGAGATCACTGCCCGTATCACCAAGCAAACAGGAAGGGGACTTTCAAAATTCCCCAGGGAATGAAAGGGGTGGGACTCACGGCTCGTCACTGGAGGGCAGGGCAGTAGAGTTCAAACCGCTGACTAGAGAGGCAAGAACAGGCTGTAATCAACCAGAGTGTCGACACTGGCATGGCGCTGCTGTAGCCCCCTGCAGACAGCTGTATGCCTCTCATCAGGATGGGTTTTTTACAACTGCGCAGTTTCTGTGCACTAAGTGGCTTGGCAATGTGTACACCTCAGGAGTTACAACACAGAAAGCTGCTTTACTGCACAGAAACTTGACAGTGTAGAGAATTCCTAAGTTATTCCATCATCTTTTCTTCCTCCTCATCACATCTACTTACACATTATGTGCTTGAATTAACAAAATCAATCATGTGATATGCACTGATTGTACACTCAGCCCTGTACAAGGCAGGGAATAAAGACGTAAATTTCCTTTGCAGAACTGAAATCTGTTTCTTTATACAGCATTTAAGCTACAGACTGTCAAGTGGAAGTTATCAACAATTACAACGGATGATAGTTTTCCAGTATAAGCCCTACTTTCCATCCCTTTCTCTAACTTTTGAACAGTTCTACCCTTAACACCAAACTCACAAATTGTCCATTGAACAAAAACCATGTCCCAAAGACCAGCATCCAGATCTCCTTAACTCTGTCCAAGTAATGTAACACTCAAACAAAAGTTCACTTACGCTTCACAGTTATCTATTCAGCGCAAAGCTTTCACCCAGAACTGTAAAACTTTAATACCTTATCTACCTTATTCTTTTTCATAAAAACATTGTGAGATGTTTGGCCTTTCACACATGCATGTGCAACCCACAGATCAGAGATACATCAGCAATGCTGTAAAAGTATTCATTAATGATTTTAAACAGATGCTCAAGCAAGCACTATGCTAAATGATATTCTCCACCATGGAACTTCACTGAAGTTGACCTTTAAGTGCCTTTTTTGCAACATTAATACTATTGCAACGTTTGTAAAGTTTCAAAAAAAGGTTCTCTCTCTAAAAGGCTATGAAATATTATTTAAAAACTTTGTATGACAGTTGCAGTAAGTATTTGCATAACTTCTATTGACTCTGCTGGAATCAGAAAGTTTCTTTCGGGGCCACTACCTTGACCACTACAGATATAAAGGGAGAGGAGACCTATAGGGACGAGAGTAGGTTTGTTGGACAGCCACAAAGCCTGAGGACACCATAATACAAGTAGTAAGTCCTATCAGTAAAAAAAGTACAGATCGTTAGAAAAATTAACAAGTTGGGTATTTAGATTCTCAGTGGATGATGCACATTCCCTGTATCATTCTTGAATCTCAGAAAACAGAAGACACTCACCTCCCAGCTTTTAGTTGATGGCTCACTGAAGAAGTTGTCTATCATATCAAGCTCCTCCTTTTCCACCACTACAAAACCTTGCTCTTTGGCATCTTTTCCATATACTTCTGGTGACCACTGAACAAAAAATGTATACAGATGATCTACCCTATGAAACAAAACAGGAGGAGACATGGTATTGTTTTCCACAGAATTGACACATGG
Organism: Dermatemys mawii; assembly: GCA_007922305.1. Taxonomy (NCBI): domain Eukaryota; kingdom Metazoa; phylum Chordata; order Testudines; family Dermatemydidae; genus Dermatemys; species Dermatemys mawii. The sequence goes on along the minus strand of ML677333.1, from coordinate 66,699,344 downwards.
TATGCAAATTTCACTAAATGGCAAAGAATGAACAATAATACAAGTTTTTGTCTATATATTTTCACACTCAAACTAATGCACTGCATATCTACAGCTCCTTACAGCATTTTAAAATTTCACCTCATCTCACCTTTGTTTTTCCCCTCGTTTTACACATGAGGAAATTGAGGCACAGAAAAGCCAAGTGGCTTGCCCAAGGTTACACAAAACTTGTGTGTCAGAGTCAAAGATAGAACTTCCACCTCCCAGTATTATTTAGTCACAGAACTTAGGGTCAGAAGGAATCAATCATTATGGTAATTCGATACGACCTCCTGTATAAAACACAGGCCGAAGAACTTTTCACACAGTAATTCCCACATCAAGCTCATTACTTGTGGTTGAGCTATAGCATTATTTATTTCATTAGAAAGACTTAACAACACTATCCTTCCTCCTTTTATCATAGAGGAAATGATCAGTTGTTGCTGGTTTAATGAAACTGATAGTATAAACAACAGTATCCTAAGACAGGATAATTGGGCCACACCATTTGCAGTGTACACACTCAACTTCATCCTTTTCTCTTGTTTTTGTTTTCATAAAATTTGACTACCTCCTTGTGTTCTGAAACGTACTCTGACTTAGATTTTCATTTTCTTTCCATTTTAGTGTGTCAGATCTTTAAACTGTTAGCTGCTAACCACTTAAAGTGTTTAACAGGTGGGTGTGAGATTGATCAGTATATGCACTTCACATATATTATTTTGACAGATATTGATGTTTATTTTTAAGCATGTTTTGAGATTTTTATCAACTGAAATTTCAGTTGCAGAGTTGTCAGACAATTATTGAATGACAGAGACATTGAGATTAAAAACTTTAAAGCTTTACAGACAATTTGTGTATTAGTTAATATCACATATCAAAAATATACAAAGTAAATATCCTTAAATCAATAAATATTTGTTTTTACTAATCACTTGCTAGTTGATCTGTAATAAGCCTAATTAAACAGATTAAATCACTGTTTTTCTCCAATACAGGTCTTACTTTGCCCAGCTGTAAATTTCAATTTTCATTGAAGGAAATATTTTTTCCATCAGTATTCAATCAATATTTATGGATACTTATCAATAAAAATCTAATCCAGCCAAGCCTCCCTAGAAGATCCTTTCTACATTTCAAATCACTTTAGAACTTATGATCTATGCATGACTGATTCTGAACATTTTTATAAAGCACCAAATAAGCAACATCAGTTATTTCTTTCACCCTAAAGTGTGAATACTGCAATAACACACCTGTGTTGGGCTAAGTCAGTTGAGTCAGGTCATGGGACTTAGGTTGCAGGGCTATAAAACTACAGTGTAGACGTTTGGGCTCAGGCTGGAGCTTGGGCTCTCAGACCCTCCCTCCTCACTGGGTCTCACAGCCCCCAAGCTTTAAGATCCTGCGATGGGAGAGGACCCCAGAGCCTGGGCTCCAACCTGAACTTCTACAGTGTCACAGTCACAGTTGAGGTAGACATGTCTGATGTGCAATACTCTGATCCAAAGTTTGGGAAGCTAGCTAAATATCCACTAATCCCTGTGAAGGGACTGATATGCATGCAGAGAGCTACTCTTGTGAAAACATGTTTGCAAGTATTTATATTTGTGGGGAAAAAAAATTATGACAGAGCTAAACAAATTCACACATTGTAAACCCAAACCAGATTCCATAAGGTATGTGACAACCTCAAAAACAAAGCCAGACAAGAGGATAGACTAAGAGAATCAGTACGAGCCATTAATACCAGCTTCTTAAAGCATTACACCGTGCAGGTACTGAAAAGCTACTGTGTGTGCTTACAATACTCTCTACTTATAAAACTGTGTGGTTAGCATTCGCTAAAATCCCATGTACATTTAATGTAAATTAGGTGCAGCCCTTATACTAATGGCACGGTGTGCAACCCACAGTGCTAGAAAAGTTTTGCATCACTGACCTATTTAAGAGGCAGGCAACTTCTGACAGGTTTTTTATTTTTTAAAAATTATTATTTTGACTAAGGCCAGTTTTACTGCCTAATTCAGTCATCTGCTTTTCAAGAGGCACTACAAAAAAAGGTCAATTGTTCAAAGGATGAAATGATGTCCCTTTTGAATGCAGCTGAAGAAGTGATATACGACACATCACCTCTGCGTCAGTGCAACAATATAAATGTCAAAATGGAGGAATTTCCAGTTCTTACTTTCTAAAAATTGTAACTGACAATTTCCAAACCCAAAAAGTGTTGCATCCAACATGGGGAAATCCCATATTAGACCTAATTTTGTAGATAAAGAGGACATGATCACAGAACTAAAAGCTAAGGGTTGCCTAAATGCATGCAACTGGATTTGTTATATGCACAGAGGTTAAGTCCCAACCAGTAAATTTTATATTATATATATATATACACACACACTATACATATACATACACATATACATATATATACATACACATACACATATACATATATACATACACATACACACATACATATACATATACACACATACACACACTATATATATATATATATACATATACACACACTATATATATATATATATACATATACATATATATATACATATACATACATACATATACATACATATACATATACATATACATATATATATACATACACACACATATACACACACACACACACATACATATACACACACACACACACACTTAATGCTTTAAAATGGCCATTTCTCAAAGATGAAAATTAGAAGTCATATCAGCTGGGAGGAAGAATTTAAATCAAAAAATGTTAGTGATAATTGGAAACTGTTCAAGAACATATTTACTAGATGTCTCAAAAGCAAAAACACAAGAAAGAAAGCTATGCTGGTTAAACAAAAGAAAAAGCCAACCAGCCAACCCCCCAGACCCACACCCTTGCTTAAAGGGGAATTGAATGCAGCAGTAAATTTTTTTTATATATCATATCATATATTAATATATATATAAATAAAAAACAAATGGAGGAAAAAGGGAAATTGATAGCAGTGAATATATATTAGAAGTGAGAAACTGTAAGAAATTGATAGGGAAGCAAAAAGACAAGACGAAATCCATGGCCAGCAGAGTTAAGGACAATAAGGAGCGGTATTTTAGAAGTATATAGGAACTAAAGGAATCCTGACAATGGTACTGGCCCATTATGTAGAACTGTCACTAATAATGCAGAAAGGCAGAAGTATTCAAAAATATTTGTGTTCTGTATTTGGGAAAAAGCTAAATGTTTTCATATCACGTGAGGGTGATTAAATAACTCTACATAAGTAACTTAAGGGCATGTTACACAGCAGCTAATGAAGTTAGACATCTTTAAATCAAGAGATCCAGATAACTTGCATCCAAGAGGTTTAAGAAAGCTGTCTAAGTAGCCATCTACGACTTAAGTCATGGATCACTGGGGAAGTTCCAGAAAACTGGAAGAAAACTAATGTTGTGCCAACATTTAAAGGGGGAGGGGGGAAAATAGGACAACCCATATAATTTCTCCAACTTTAATCTGGGGGGAAAAAATGGAATGGTTGATATGGGACTCTATTAATAAAGGAGTGTAATTTAATTAATGTGGATCAGTATAGGTTTACAGAAAAATACCTCAAACTAAGAGTACCAGGGAGGGAGGCAGGAGCTGGTGGCTGTCCTCCATCTAGCTATGCACTCATGTACCCTTCCCTTTTCAAAGCTCTGGGAAGCTTTGACATTTCTCAGCCTGGAGAGCTCACAGGACTGCTGAGCATGTTGCTCCCAGCAGCTGGAAAATCACAGAACCATATGCAGGGAGGCAGGCAGGCAAAGTAGGCTGCGAGAAGAGACTGTTGAGCTGTGCAGAGCTAGGGGCTGATGTGTATTTGGGGGGGGGGGGGGAGGAGTCCATACACTTAGTGTGTGTGCATGGGGAGAAACAGAAACAATCTGTCACACACTCCCTCCCTGCCTTCAGTTGAAAAGCGGCTGCAATCTACTAGGATGCCCTTGGAACAATGCAATTGAGAAACCTGCATCATGTGACACTTTACCTGCCCCATTAGGCATTGCAAACCCTTTCCAAAGCACCCTGTGGTCAACTGCACAGTGGGACAGCTACCACAGAGCTCTTAGTGTGGATACATTCTGCTGACACAAGGAGTATAGTGTGGGCATGCAAACACAGTTTAATTAAAATGCTTTAATTAAAGCAGCATAACTTTTGTCTACAAAACTCTGTAGTCAAGATGAGACCTTACAAGATGGGCTACTCTATCATGGGAAGCAGTGACTCTGAAAAATACTTGAGTGGATAATGGTGGATAATCAGCTAAATGCAACTTTGCTGTGCAGTGCTGTGGTTAAAAGGGATAACATGCTCATTGGGAATAGGAAATATTAAGTACAAGGATGTTATATTACCTCTATATTTGGCACACGTGTGACTGCTACTGGAATACTGTATTCAGTTCTGGAATCCACAATTCAAAGATTTTGAAATATTGCAGACGGTTCAGAGAAGAACCACAAGAATGATTAAAGGATTAAAAAACCATGCCATATAGTGAGAGAGACTGAAGAAGTTCAATCTATTTAGCATGTCAAAGAGAAGATTAAAGCGTGACTAGGAGGGAACAGATATTTGATAAAAGAGGACTCTAATCCAGCAGACAAGATCCAGTATATAACAAGATCCAATGGCTGGAAGTTGAAGCAAGATAAATTCAGACTAGAGATAAGGTAAAAAAAAAAAAAAAAAAAAAAAAAAATTAGCAGTGATGATAATCATGGAAAGGACTTCCTAAGGCTTGTGGTGGATTCTCCATTACTGGAAATTTTAAAATCAAGACTAGATGTTTTCTTGAAGATACTCTCCATTTCAAACATGAGTTCACTCAAGACACCCACTGGCTACATAACTAGAACACACTGCAAACCTATTGTATCTATGACTTGGTATCTTACCAATCTGGAATTCCAAAAGGTACTGAACATCAGTGCTAGGATCACCCAAGAAGTCCAATTCTTAACTTTATCCAGTCTGTTCCATGAATCATATCAACAGTAGGAAAGGAAGGGAAATTTTGGGTTAGCCTCTCCAGATGGCCTTAGCACCTATGTCCAGAGCTATGCCAAAATCCAAATGGATCCCTGTCACACCACTCTTGATGTACATTCCTGCTGTATTTGACATGGAACCACGTTATGATTCTAGACCCTTCTTAGTTAGAACAGAATTCAACTGGTTTGAATTTTTTTTTTATTTTTTGCAAGAGATCCAACTTTACTAACCACTAATCTCTTCTCAGCTGACAGAATGTCAGTTTGTTTAAAGCCAGGATTCCCATGAATAAAAGACAAACAAGCCAGAATCTCATCCTGTCTTATAAAAATCAATTGTCTTGGAAACAGAAATTGCTCATATTTCATTAAACGCTAAAACCTTAATACCTCTCTTTACTGCCTGCACCAAACATAAGTGAGTGCCCATGAAAGAGAGCCTGATTCCTGAACGTACCATTTCCTGGATGCTGATACCAACACAAAAAATAAATCCATACATTTGGCTGATTACAGGCTACTGCTGGTAACTAACTAGGTTTACTTTTTAATATGGAAACTACTCAATATTGTAATAATTAGAAAAAAATGAAAATAGTATGCATATTTGTGTTTTTAATTTGTAAGTGTATATTTGGCAGTTCTGGATTCAAGCCTGATATGTGCACTTCAGTGCCTGCAAAACAGAATTTAAAACAAAAATAAAGAAATTATTGAATAGTGTTTTACCTTGAATCATTTCATACTAGTCTTCCTTAATCTGTGCATCATTATTTTTTCATCACTTTCCATACATACCTTAAACTAAAAACCATTCTACAGTTGTGATTATTTTCCAGCACTCAATATTTTTCTTCTCATTGCCTTTAAAGAAATAATTTTAAGAGTAGCTCAACTACCAGTCTAATATCCCCAACAACAACTGAGAATCAATTCAGAAATGTCATTTTACAAATTCACTTTACTTCTAGCAAAATATATGGCCATGCAATACAAGCCCATCTATACTTACTCTCCAACGCTATAAGCGACACCCATTGTCAGGTCTGCAGGCAAGTGAATCAGTTACTCTCAGTCAATGTCCAAAAGCATTAGAGCCACTCTGCCAAACAGCAGTGCAAGAAGTTCCCTTATGAAGTGCACCCTTTTCAGCTGAGACTTCTTTAATGATTACACCTTCCCAGTTACGTGCCAGAGACAAGGACTGCTGTGATTTTGCAATCAAAAAAAGCAGCCTTGGAGTCACCGATTAACTCAACGACATCATCAAGGATAATGGAGAGACATATTTTTGGGACTTTATGTAACTTGTAAGTCATGTATTGCACGACAAGGAATCCAGTAGAAGAATTAAGACAGAAGACAAGGTGGATACATGATTTGTTACAATTTTGTGACCCAACAGGAAGCAAATACTGGGTTCTGCACCTAGCTTTTAATATAACTTTTAAAAGACATATTAAAACAGTTAAAAGTAAGGAATCAAGTTTTTTGTGTCTCCACTAGTGATGTTTCTGGGGCATACAGAAAACATTGAAAAACAGATTAATTCAGACAGGTATACAATGGTATGACACTGAATTTGAAAATCATGAAGTAATTTTTTTCATGTGACTTTAGCACTCATGAAACATGCCAGACTGAAAGAGCTGGGTGCCTGCACTATGTCTGAACACAGCAAGTACTACACTGGGAGGGGCAGCTTAAATTCCCACTCTTTCTCCACCACTGAAATGCTGTCACCTGTGGGGTTAATTACAGCAGTGGTTTAAACAGCACACAGCACCACTGCATGAACGTTTAGGATGGGGTGAACTCATTGAAGTTGAAACTATGGGGGAATTTAACAAGACAGAATGACTGGGAGCATGGATACTGCTTTCTTCACATTCTGGCTACAACGAATAAAACAAAGACACACTAAGATGTCACAGGTTACTATGATTGGGTTGCAGGGGGGAGAATTTGGTTTCACTTGTGGCAGGTTGAGAGGGTTTGTATGTGTCTATTGAGCTTAAAGATTTTTTTTTTGTACATTTGGAATGAATAATTTCATCAGCACCTGAAGTTTTATAACTAGACAAAGAATTTTTTTGATCTATGGAAAGAAATAAAAACAGCCCTACATGATCTGCTGTTCACAACTTTCCCAAGGAACAGCACAGTGAAACAGACCTGATTATGGACAGCAGTGAAACTATCAAGGTTTTGAATAGCAGCTCTGAAAGTCAACAGTCTTGTTGATTTCACTGTGAGGCTCTTTGACAAAGTTAAGAGCATCAGAAGAGGTAGTGGAGAACTCAGCCTGCAGACTCTGTAGCAGCAGTTCACATTTAGAAGGATTTCTTTGTAATCACAAGAGCTAGAAAATCAGTTTTTAAAAGAACTGCTAAAATTATACATGGCCACTTCACTCATCAGAAAATTTTTCTATTCCTCAATGACAAGCAGGTAAGTTATTTTTTAAGCATGGCTAAGGTTAATATATATTTCAGATTTATCCTTGAACACAGAATAAGCAATCAGAGAAAGACATTTTTTATACCGCACCACCTACAAAGCAATACTGGCTCTGCATTAAGTTACAGCAGGAGTCGGCAACCTTTCAGAAGCGGTGTGCCGAGTCTTCATTTATTCACTCTAATTTAAAGTTTTGTGTGCCAGTAATACATTCTGGGTTTTTTTAGAAGATCTCTTTCTATGAGTCTATAATATATAACTAAGCTATTGTTGTATGTAAAGTAAATAAGGTTTTTTAAATGTTTAAGAAGCTTAATTTAAAAAATTAAATTAAAATGCAGAGCCCCGCCAGACTGGTGGCCAGGACCCAGGCAGTGTGAGTGCCCCTGGAAATCAGCTCACTGCCACCTGTGGCATGCATGCCATAGGTTGCCTACCCTGAGTTACAGTATCACTAACTCTGAAGTTCTGGTTCACATTTTAATCTAGAATTTTCTTAATCTACAGTTTTGTGACCCCACAGGGAAGCAAGTACTGAGTTCTGCACATAGCCAGTGAATTAAAAGCTATTTTCAACTACAGCTCAAACCACTATAAATGTAACTACCACCAACATTCCAGCTGGATTAAATCTTTATCTCTGAGTCAGCAAGTTCCACACCACTGCTCTTTTTAACTAACTCCTTTCTAAAATGCACTAGGGGATCAGACATAGCTAATTTTATCTTTGCTGTTTGTATTCTAAAACTATTGGAGGATTCGGAAAATAGGATTTTCAAAAACTGACTAGATCTTAAAATCCCCAACTGATATTTCCAGTAGCAGGATAATTCTCTCTCCTTAAGTTTTGGATCATCAACAGAACTAACTGAACATATGGGCCATCTTGATTATCACTTCAAAAGTTTTTTTCCCCCTCCTGCTGAGGATAGCTCATCTTAATTAAATATCCTCTTAGAGTCCACCTTTTCATGTTCTTTGTATGTATATATATCTTCCTACTATATGTTCCATTCTATGCATCTGATGAAGTTGGCTGTAGCCTACGAAAGCTTATGCTTAAATAAATGTTAGTCTCTAAGGTGCCACAAGTACTCCTGTTTTTTCTGAATACTATGCGAGTCCATGGTAGCAATATAATTGCAGAATGCTGGGGGGCGGTAAGAAGGTTGTATGTGGAAAGCAGTGGCAGCTGGAAAAAAGCTCTCAAAACATAAGTCTGAAAAAGCCCTACCATTGTAAAGATCATTTAGCAATATGAAATGAGACTTTATTAAAGCCTTATTTCAACAAGTTTTATGAGCAAATACAGACAGTTGTGGTCTTTTCTCCATCAGTGAAAGCTAGAGGTTACTGGTACAGTGAAATGCAGGTAAGCAGTCTTAGCAAATCGGTCGACATCTGCCAAAAAAGGAGAAAAACCAAGAGCATGGCTTAACGGGTGATTTACTTTGAAATATGACCTTTAAAATAACTGGCATTGCCAGGTTCTTTCTTTATTGCTGCTCACTGACCTACTAGCAAACTAAGCTAACTTGCTGTGTAAGAAGATAATTTTGTATTCTGCCAACCCCACAAAAATCAATCTGGGGAGTGAAAAAAAATAAAATAAAATAAAAATAAAAAAATCAAATGGGCTTCCTTTTGGTTTGTACAAATCACTGCAGTTGACAGAAGTCCTGCAAACCCAATTGTGCCCTAATTTCCACCAAAGAAGCCCCCATTGACTTCCATCCATACTCTGACACCTTCGTAACTTGTAACTGCACAAGTGGAATTGACAGGCAGAGTTAGAATTTTTTAAGTTCCAATTTCAATGTGCAAGCCTGAATAGATCCAGCTCACTTTCTCACATAACTGTGTTGGCTCCATGCTGCTAACAAAGCTTAGGTACAGTGGCACTGGCCACCTTCTAAAGCATTTAACAATCAGTCTCCAAATACAAACTGGGAACAGACACGAGTAAGAAGATGCCATTTTTACACAGCCGCATTGAAATGAAGACCTAAGTATTGCACTCTTGAGATTTGGAGGAAGCAATACCTTTTGAAATGACCACCTTTCACAGAATCTCTCTGCAGCAGCCACGTGACTATCTTTACAAGCTATGAATTCCAGTGGAATAAATAATAAATAATATTTTAACAGGCTAGAAATTCAAATGAATCATGATGCTCTAACAAAGTCTCTGGAACTTATTCTATGGCTCTTAGAATAAGTATAAGCAAGAAATTACTCAATTACTATACACAACATATTCTTCCAACAGAGTAAATTGTTCTTTCCACAGCAGTCTCATTCAGTATATCTTGAATGAGACTGCTGTGCAATGCAATATATCTTGTATGCATCGGACGAAGTGGATATTAGCCCACGAAAGCTTATGCTCTAATACTTTAGTTAGTCTTTAAGGTGCCACAGGACTCTTTGTCACTTCATTCAATATAGAATACAAGGAACATAAAGGCTCAGTGAAAAAAGAAAAAAAAATAATAATCTGTAATTCCTGGGAGCAGGAATCCAACCCACCTTTGTTATAAATTTTCACTCTTCTAAACAGAAACAACTGAACTTCCTTGACAGTCGCTCCTTAATCCCCACATCCCTGCTCATATGCTGCTAAAGAGGAGTACACTTTCCTTTGCGCGTCCAATTCCTCTTCACCCGATACACTTCCCCTGCATCCTCAACACCACACAGACTCTTTACCTCCTAGCAGTCCAGCTTCATCTGGGCTCTTGTGCAAACTTTGGTTTGGGATAGGAGGTGTCAGGATTTGCCCCTAAAATTGTTGATGTGGTTGATAATTAACGAAGAGACAAATGCATTTTGTATCATGCACTGCAGCCTACCTTTCCCGAGGAACAGCAAACCAGTACTCCGGCTGCTTTCTCCTTTTACCATACTGCTGTGCCATGGTGGTGCTTTGAGTAACAAAGGACTTTCTCATGGGCTTGCCCACTTTGATACACAGGAACATTGGAGGGGTCTTGCTTTTCTCCTCTTTTGAAGGAAGCATATCTGAATCAGAGACAAAAAGAATGACAGGCTTCCAGTACAGTATTGGTAGCTTAGACACAGACACAAAAGATCAATCTCCTGGGAAGGAATATTCAACAGCAGTGTGAAACTCAGTCACTCTGAGTTTGCCACATTCAACCTGGGAAGGCCCGAAGGCAACCTTTTCAACAAGACAGATGCCCAAGAACTGTCAGTGGCACACAGACCTTTTCTAAAAGGGGAGATTTAATTTTTTTTTTTTTTCCCAAACACAAGTTGTGACCTAGACTTTAATTCTCCTCTCACCTACTCTGGTGTAAATCACTGTCTCTCCACTGAAGTCAATGGAGTTTGTTACCCTAGTTTTAAGGGAGAATCAGCCCCTTAGACTTGCCCCCCCAAAACAACAACCATAGAAAACAAAACAAAACCCCTCACACATGCTAAACACGTAAACTGGAGGTCAGTTTGGCTTGGGTTCAAGAGAATTCCACATTTTCCAGCATGCTCCTATATTTAATTTATAGTCACATAATAGTAGAACAAACAGAATGGCCACTCAGCAAGACTGTGCTTATACTTCTGCTCAGCAGCACATCTTGGGTGGTCCAGTAGCACAAAAAGGATTAAGAAACAGTAAGAACATGTGCACGTGTGCACACACACACTCTTTAGAGTCATTATGTTGCTGTGTACTACTCTGGATTTTTTACCCATCAGAAGTATGACAGTCTTCAATGGAACTGCAGATCATGTCAATACATAGCAAAATAATAGTAATCTTTCAGCCACTGTGTGTCACAGTCAACACTATAAACAGATGACATTTTATTGCACTTATTGCTAAAGTGTTACAAAAAATAGTTACTAAACATGGACAAAGCACACTAGCCATTTGTCAAACTCAGTAGCCCAAAGAATTAGAAGGGATCCTTTTTCTCCTGGATTGACAATTTGTACAGTCAAGTTATCGTCTGAAGTTTTATACTGTAAAATACCAAACCACACTGAAAAGGAAATAAATAGGTAGATCAACCTAGTGAACAATGAATTGATGCTGCCCAGTTCCCAGAATAAGGAGAGACAGAGACCTACCTTCAATTGGTATTTGAATTCTCTGTAACAGCCACAGTCTGATTTCAGAGTTATTGTCCAGCTGTGTTTCTTGACACACCTTGTCTAGAGATGGTACCGATGAAGATTTCACAGACTCTTTAACATCCTTTTCCTCCACTGCAGCCAAACTGACTTCCAGTGAAGGCTCTTTCCTTTCAATGCAGCTTGAATCGGGCTCCCCACTTTTAACCGTAAGAAGTTTGTTAACTTGGGACTCTGAACAACTAAGTGTGAGGTCTACGCCTGTTGCTTTATTGTTTTCACCTTCACCGATTCCAGCCTTATGTAGGTTTTCAGAAGACACTGACCCATCTTTATCTTTATTGAGGTAAAACTCAATAAGTTTGTTTTTATCTAGCTCCTTTTGAGTGTCCAGGGTAGTCTCCACCTTACCTGTCGGGGAACTGGCACACTTGTTTACTTCTGGCATGACATCTTGCTTCTCACATAATTCTAAGTCTATATCAGCTTTGGGTTCAACATCATTCTTTGTGCCCAAAGAATCAAATGCCAGTAGGTCCACGACTTCTGAAACAGATTTGGTTACTTGTGACCTGGCTTTCCCTAACTCCTTGGGGTCAAAGGACAAACCTTCTGTTACTGCATCTTCTCTGTCTAATCTGGTATTTGTAGGCGATGCAGACTCTTGCAGTTCAATGAAGTCGTCATCTCTTCCTCCTATAAGGGAACGTTCTTTGGTTTTGGAGTCTGAAGCAGCTTTTTCCACAGTAGGTTCCTTGGAATGTGCCCCTTCAGTGGACCTTTCAGATGGTTCAGCGGAGGCCACATCATTAGGAGGTACCAATGACTTAGATTCCATTGAAACAGTACTGTCAGAATGCTTAAGAAGTTCAAAATCTGCAGATTTCCCCTTATCCAAAGGCTTTATTGATTTGGAATCATCCCCATTTTGCTGCCTCTTCTCCTTGCTTAGGGACTTGAATTTGCTGAAAGGGTTGATATCTTTCTCAGAGGAAAGGTCTTCCCACTCTCCTGGCCTGTACAAAGGACAAAGATCCTTTGGAATGTCACTGTCAGGAGAAATGGTGGATGTATGTGGGGTGTTAAAAACAAAATGGCAACAAAACAAAATGGCAACAAAACAAAATGGCAAAGAAAGCAACTTAAATATGTTCAAATGATTTTAAACAACAAAACCAAACCAAAAATGGCTTCTTTGAAAATAAAATGTAAGCCAGCTGAAATACATGGTATCAAAATGAAGAAACTGTGGGAAGTACAACTTTAAAAAGATGAGTAATTCTGCAGAGTACAATCTCATGGGGGAAGAAATGGTACACATGTAGCTAACATGGCACACTTCATCAGATATTCAGTGATACAAAAATAAGGCCAGCTGGTGTAAAATGGCATTGCTTTACTGAAGTCAAACGACCTGCACTGATTTGCACCAGCTAAGGATCTAGCCCTGTTTATACTGTTACTTCTCATCCTTTATATAAGAGTGGTATGTCTGGGGCAATGTTCCGGGCTCTTGCAGCATTCCTGCTTCTTTAACTGGTAGAAGTTAATTATTGAAAGTACAGAAAACCAGAGAGAACCTCTACATTTTTAAAGCACTTACACAACTTTAAAACTGTAAATGCCTTAAAAAGCATAAGTTACTCTTATTGTTATTCCCCCAGTGCTAAAACTGATCATTTGACTGCAGCATTTCCTCAAAAATTTTAGGGATGGGTGGGGCAAGTCATCAAAGAGCCGAAAAGTAGGAAAATCTTGGAAATATAAAGGCATACAACTCAAGATCTTTATTTACCTTCTTATTCACATAGGTCAAGTTTAAAGAGCCTGAGAACAGATAATGAAAGCTTATATATTCTCCCACCAAGATAATGCGATGGCAAGTATGGTATAGAGATCTAAACAGATAAGACAGAAAACCCTATGACTAAGGATCAGATTATGTCATGGAGGTCACAGATTCTGTGACTTTCAGAGACGTCCTTATCATTTTCCACCTCAGCCCTATGGCCCCAGAGACTCAAGCTGCCGTTGGGGTTGGGGGTGAGGCTGGAGCCCCAAGCCACCCCGTTATTTTTAGTAAAAGTCACAGACAGGGTGAGGACTTCTGTGAATTTTTGTTTACTGCCTGAGGCCTCTCCAGCGTGATTTTTATCAAAATCTTAGCATTACCTATGACTGTATAATCCTGGGGTCAGCAACCTTTCAGCAGTTGTGTGCTGAGTCTTCATTTATTCACTCTAATTTAAGGTTTTGTGTGCCAGTAATACATTTTAATGTTTTTAGAAGCTCTCTTTCTACAAGTCTGTAATATAGAACTAAACTGTTGTATGTAAAGTAAATAAGGTTTTAAAAATGTTTAAGAAGATTCACTTACAATTAAATTAAAAATGCAAAGACTCCCATACCTGTGGCCAGGACCCAGGCAGTTGAGTGTGCCACTAAAAATCAGCTTGTGTGCCGCCCTTGGCATGTGTGCCGTAGGTTGCCTACCCCTGGTATAATCACTATACATCTCTCCAGGGTTAGCTGCCTTTGTTCTGCATGGCTGAGATTCTAGGACTAATTTTTTTTTGTTGGGTAGGGGAGAAGAGGGAAGATGACACATTTATTTGAACAGTGAAACACTGTTATCTGCATTGAGAAGACAAGTTGTTTTCTAGAACAGACCCATGGACAGTGTTTATCATGAAGGTGCAATTGACGACGTGTCAGTGAAAATACCAGCTAAGAAAACACAGCTAAGTATTAGAAGTAATTAAATGGGTTATGATCTCAAATTCGTACATAAGAGGACTGATATTTTGGAGGTTTGTGGGAGGTAGGAATTTTCCTGATGCTGTGACCAGAAATGTTTAAAAATACCTATTCCATTAACCAATATAGTCACAATAGCAAGCAATCTGAACTAAAGCTAATCAGTAACATTCTGCAGTCACCTCCCTTCCATTAAAATTGTGGAACACTATCTAGGGGGGCCTTAATCAGTTGTAGAAACTAACCCCAGGAATAAATATCACATAAACCTAATCATTACACATAGCGTGCCATCTCTCTCTCTGCCTTTGGACATTTCACTGTCCTCTGTCTCTTAGGTTCTGATACCTCCTACATGCGTCTCCTTTTCTGCTGCTGAAAAGTTTATTTTCCTTCATCTTTTATAGCAGTGGCTCTCAATCTTTCCAGACTACTGTACCTCTTTCAGGAGTCTTGTGCACCCCTACGTTTCACCTCACTGGAAAAGTACTTACTTACAAAAAGCAGACATAAAAATACAAATGAGTCACAACACACTATGACTGAAAAATTGCTTACTTTCTCATTTTTACCCTGGAATATAAATACTGTATAACATTTCAGCGTATAGCATATAGAGCAGTATAAACAAGTCATTGTCTGTATGAAATTGCAGTTTGTATTGACTTCAACACTGCGTTTTATGTAGCCTGTAGTAAAAGTAGGCAAATATCTAGATGAGCTGATGTACCCCCTGGAAAACATCTGCATACCCCAGAGGTCTTCTGGTTGAGAACCACTGTTTTATAGGACATCACACCTTTCTGTCTCTCTCCACCTCTCTTTCCTTTAAGGCACTTAACTGTCTCTTCTCATGAACTTTATTACCATTTCCACCAAACCTCTTCTCTTGTTCTGTTTTCCCCTCCCCTGCTGATATGATGTAAACACAACTAGCAAAGAACGCTCCTTACGATGGCAGGGCATCTTTAATCTTCATGTGAGAAATATCATTGTAGAGGGCTATCGAGACAACCTCCTCCATAGGGCAGATGAGCCCATACTCTTCACAGCCATTCTCAATTACCAGAGGATCCGACTTATGTGGGTCAAACATGATGTTGTTTGGAGTCACTATCATGACACCCCCAACTACACCCTAATAATAAAAACAAATAAAGAGAGAGAGTTAGCACGTCAAATCTAATCACTGACCAGAGGTCACTTTAATGAATAGCTCAATGTCAACCTTTAAGTTATTTGCCTGGTATAAT
This sequence comes from Dermatemys mawii, assembly GCA_007922305.1. Classification (NCBI taxonomy): domain Eukaryota; kingdom Metazoa; phylum Chordata; order Testudines; family Dermatemydidae; genus Dermatemys; species Dermatemys mawii. The sequence continues at coordinate 66,683,709 of ML677333.1, read as the reverse complement.
ACTCTCTCTCTCATGTCTCTTTATACCCCTATTGGGCAATATTTCCTAACTGAACGCTCTGGCTCCCAACTGCACTGGGCCAGATATTATAAAGAAGGATAAATACAAAGAGAACTCTCTGGAACGCTCAGAATGCTTAGCTGACAAGGACAGTGTTATAAAGAGGATTCAAGGTACTTAACTTTCATCCCTGGCTGCTATAAACTAGAGCTGCAGCTTGCTAATTAACCAGAGCCAAGAAAAGATTTTTATTTTTTAAAACCCACCAGCAACTTTTCATTTTAGCTACACCTGCATGGTAAATCTGTGCTAACAGCTGTACCCTAACCTGCTGTACCTCAATCTGCTGTATCCCAACCTCCTCGCACAGATTTCTGCACACATGCAGGGCTTCCCAGTAACAGGAACATGGAGAGGTTGCTGTACTGACAGCAGATGAATCTAGGGTTCCACATCCCCTTTCTTGAGAGAGCCATCTGGTATACAGAAAATCTTTTCTTGACCTATTTTACAGGAACCCAACATGGTGACTCCATTCTCCACTCTCCAAAGGCACCATCGGCCAAGCTGGCAATTTACACTGCTGCAGAAACAATTTTTAACTCTTGGAAACGACTAGCCCTAGATTGGATGAATGACTGTCTCCCACAACCGGATATGGGGCTCATGGATGTGGCCTTTTAGTAGTGTACAATCATGACCAAATTTTCAGCTAATGCTACATTTGATCATAAGTCATTTGACAGACAGTTATCACAGGGCCCAAATGACAAAAAGATTAGCCTACAAAACACTGCAAGCATCACTAAGAAAAAGGCTAGTCAGCTAGCAAGTCATGCCAGCGGAGGCTAGGAAGCCAGAGGAAGATATACAAAACTAACAGATCCATACTAGCGAGCATGTGTTGCCTTTAGTTTGTAGAGCAAAGGCAAGATATACTTTGCACATGCTTCTTCTGTATGATGTGTGCGTGTATGGCAGGAAGTTCTCCCATTCTGAATCACAAGCATCAAAGTCACTGTTCCCAATACAGAACGCCACACATGTAGGCCAAGTTTTGTATTTGGGTCAAAGGGGAAACAAGACTATATCAGACTCTGCTTGAATATATGTTGCCAAGAACAAAGTCTACGCTGGACTGCTGAGGTGTGATGCTGTTTTTGACTCCTAAAGAATAGGCTTCAAAGAAACTGACCCGTTATATATTTTGTGAAACGGAATTCAGTATTAAAAAAGCTTCATATAAGGAAGCACTGTTTTGTACAAATTTCTGCACAAGACACATTGTAGTATTCTGCTACTTTCTACCAAAACTCCAAGTTGGTTAAATTCATAGTCCACATCTATTCAGAACCAGAAAAATCAAGAGCCCTGAATGTAAATGAATAAATCATATACAAAACAATAGGACAAAAGAAAAATAAAGCTAAGCTGAAACAATTAGTATCTCGGGTGTTTCCTGTTGGCCTCAAAGAACGTCAAAACTCACATGTGTAAACATCTTTATAGGGGACTTAAATGAAAAACCACAAGAGTAGATAAATAAGTAAGTGTAGACAAACAAGAGTTTTCAAACTTCCCGAGTGAAAGAAGTAAGATCTGCCCTGATCTTGTGCATTTACCTCTAAAGAGAGTTCAAAGCCAATTCAGGTTACACATATATTACAACAAAAATGGACATTTGTCCATTTTGTAAAGTGATCCTGTAATTTGATGAAACTTAGCAGTTTCCGCTCAGGTATTTACTATATTATGATTAGTGGAACTATGAAGTGCAATATTCTCTGTACGGGTGTCTTCCTAGCAGATGGGTGGGGCTCACAACAGTTCTTGGAAGAAGACCTATCTAATGAAAGGCTGTAAAGGAGAATGAGATGGGTGGGAAGGAAGAGCTATTCTTCCATCAAGCAGTCACTGTAATAGGTAAATGGATGTAAAGAGCAAATATGTCACTATCTTGTGAAGTAACAAACAGAATGTCCAGAGCACTTGTTTATATTATGCTTGGCACTCAACCCTGCTGTTAGTCTCTGACTTACAGGAACAACAAAGTTTGTGCTCTAAAGGGATCTTGAATAAGACACATGGCCCAAGCTCCACTCACCTTACCGTCTGTGAAGTAGCGGCAGTTCATTTTTAAAAATTTGACAACTATTGGTTCATCTTCCTCCGAGGTAGATGACAGGACTCTCTCAATTGGTTTGAAGGCCTGTCTTGCCAAGTCAGCATCCTTTAAAAAGCAAAAGCCTCAGTGCGAAACAACAGGACCAGTTTCACAGACATTTTCTTTCTTAGATTTTGAAAAATTAAAGACCTAGGTCCATTAACAATTCTCCTTTTGGGTTAAAGGAAAAACAGGGCCAGATTTATATTTCATACTCCACCCAGTATCTGACCACGTTTTGTTTATAATGTTGTTAAAAAACAAACAAACAAAAAAAAGTTAAACAACAGACAGGAAATTAAAAAAAAAACAAAAACCACCCACTACAAAAAGTTTCCAGTTAAACACCTAAATTAACCACACTAAAACCTAAGTTCCCTGTAAGCTGTGCGGTCATGCAGTAGCCTATTTAGTGCCACGCAGGCACTTAGGGAACCCACCTGGGGACCTGCCGAGGCTGGGGAAGGACACCCCTCCCCCAACCCCAACTCACCCTGCAGCCCAGACCTGCCGCAGCTGGAGCAGCCCAGACCCAGCTGCGACCGGATTGGGCCCAGACGCAGCATGACCCTGGAGCAGCCTGGTCCCAGATGTGGCCCTGGCCAGCCCTAGGCACGGCATGGCCGGGGCACCTATCCTACAGCCCCAGAACTCCCACGAAGGGGGCAGGCACCTCTTCCCCACCCAGCCCGGGTGCTGCTGTAATGGGTAGGAGAGTCCTCTCTCTCCCCATAGTATCCCCAGAGCACCCTCCTGCATCCCAAACCCATCATCCCTAGCCCCACCCCAGAGCCAATACAGTCAGAGCAAGCCCTCACACCCCTGCACCCCAACCTTCTGCCCCACCTTGAGCCCCTCATCCCCAGCACTACCCCAGAGCTCATACCCTCAGCCGGAGCCTTCACATCCCTGCACACCAACCCTCTGCCTCAACCAAGCACCCTCCCACAAAAACCCCACGGCTCCACCACCAACACATGAATTGTGTTGTGCACCAATATGAAGCTGACGTGTCACACATCACCTCCATATTGGTGCACATAATAAAATTCATTCTGCACGAGGGTGGGAAAAATTAGAGGGAACACTGACTAAGGCCCATTTCTTCAATCTAATTGACGTGGAAAGACCAATGCACACAGCCCCACTGATTTTAATGGGACTCCATTTTCATGGCTCAGATCGTAGAACTGAGGCCTAACACTCTCAGCAATTTACTTCATTCTAGGCTGAAATCTCTCTTAAATAGCCATAGATTTGGGGTGGGCATTGGTTTAATTGTGTAAACATCAGCACAGAAACATCTAAACTCCCACGAACACCTGGATCAAACCCATCAGCCAATTTTCTACAATGGCTCCTGCACCCTCATAAAAAAATAACTATTTAATAGGATTTAACCTGAGCTTCAAAGAAACAGTGTTGAATAAACACAAGATTTACTTACAGGAAGTTTATCGTATTCAGCATCTGATGATGAAGGAGAAACAGCGGCACCGGGACTGGAAGACGCTAACCTAGCAGCACTGGAGTAGTGGTCAGTATCTGGGACATAGAGAACCTGCACAAAGATTACATTAAATACAAATAACTTACTTTAAAATAATTACATACATAGGTCTCTCTTTCTTCTATAATATAAACACTGTGGCCCTGATTCTGCAATGAGATCCATACAGGAGTCCCAACAAAGACAAACACATTCTGGAATAACTCCTGTCTCTAAAACCCATATTTGTCAGTCACTGGGGTTCCATATGAATCTCACTGCAGGATCAGGGTCTATATTTTGTTTTTTGAGAAAGGCAGCAGCATACACCAGTTTTGAAAGCATGATAACCTCCCTTCCCTGTGTAAACTACAACCTAAATTACTAGATTAACTCACACAGAATTTATCACAGGATAGTCTACATAAATTAGTGCAACAGATGCCTGTTATAAAGGCAAAAATTGGACCCCCCCCAAAAAAGCCACCACTGGAGGAAGCAACAAATGTAAATTTTAGAGCTAGAAATTACAGGAAATTATGTTTTGCAATAAGATGTCTCTTTTCCAAACCATATTTATGCCAGTGGGAAAAACTCTTCTGAATTCAAGAGAAAATATGTAATGGAATACTGTAAGGTACCCTGGAAACTTTTTACTTAAAAAAATAAATCTAATGTCAACCAATGTTTTTTATTTAAAAAATGAAGCCATATTTTATTTGGATTTTTACTCTTACAGACTTTCAAGCGTTTAGTAGCATAAGACCCTAAAAATAAAACTGCACAGTCATTTGTCAGTGTCAAAGCCCAAAGAAGTGCAGAAATAAATACACTTCATACATTCAGTGGTCAAAAAGTTAAAACCACAAAACTTTTTAAACCCACAGTATTATTTACAAATACAGACGCTTTCAAAAAATTACATTTTTTTTTAATAAAAACTAAAAGGTGTTTCTGTACATGAATTCACTCTGCTGCTGAGTGACCTTAGGCAAATCGCTTCACCTCTGTACCTTGGTTTCCCTATCTATCTGTCAAATGGAGACAATGATACTTGCTTACTTGATAAGTTGCTTTGAGACCTACTAATGAAATGTACTTTATAACAGCTAAATATTGTCATCACTAGAGCTGGCCAAAATTCAGGATTTGTGGTTAGCAAGAAATTTCAGAATTTCGAGAACTGGTTTTGATCTGACTCAGAATGAAATCAATTTTTCAAGATTTCTTGCAAATCAGAAATTCTGGAGGAAAAAAAAAAAAGTTTCTGAAATGCCAATACATGGTGTTTCCAAATCTAACTAACTATGTTCCCAGGACAACAGCTGCTCACTGACTATTAGCAGTGGTGAAGCTGACAAGGATGTCAATATCACTCAGCAGCTGCTGGGTGCTCCCAGAATCTAGGGTTCTTGATTCCCAAGTGGGCCTAGACCAATTCTTGCAACTCATCTGAGCTAGATTCCGTTTTGAGGATTTATACTACTGCGATCACCATCAGATACGTCTGCCTAATAGACCCATTAAGTTGGGGGGCAATCTTTAAATACATAGCAAAAAAATCAGAATTTTTGAGTATTTAAAACTTTAAAAAATTACCTGCCCTGGAACAATTGTGTGTGTGAACAGCCTGTTCAGTTCCACAAGTCTGTTTGGAGTGATGTTAAATTTCAATGCTATGCTGTTTAGGGTGTCCTGACTTCCAGCCTGAAGAAAGAAAACTTGACGTTTAAGATACGCAATTATCAAGTACAGGATCAGAATAAAGTTTGTTTAAACTGTTATCGGGCAGACCAGTTGCCGGGTTTGGACTTGCTGATATAACATATTTTCAATCAGTCTACTTTTTGGCAGATAACACAGTTAATTGTAAGACAAAATCTGTTCAGTTAACAGCATTTTTTCCACTCTATGAAACAGGGGAAGAGAACAATTAAGATCCCTCTCTCACTGCTGCATCAAACTTAGTTAAACAATGTATCATTTAGCTCCTTCCAGTTAGGACTGGTTAGGAGGAGGAGGGCACACATTTTATTATATATATATTAATTTGATGTTCATTACTCTTTCACCCATTCTAGCAGTTAAGATTCAATCCTGTTCTCAGCAGGCCTGGTGGTAACACAGCATACTAGCACATGAGAGAGTCAGGTTAAGAAAGGGGTGGGCAAACTTTTTGGCCCGGGAGCCACATCAGGGTTGAAAACTTGTATGGAGGGCTGGGTCAGGCCTCCCCAAATAGCCTGCCCCTATCCAACCCCCTCTCACTTCCCGCCCCCAACTGTCCCCTCAGAATTCCAGGCCCATCCAACCCACCTTGCTCCTTGTCCCGTGACTGTTCACTCCAGAGACCACCCCCCAACCCTAATCATCCCCCAGGACCCCACTCCCTTCCCAACCTACCCTGCTCCCTGTCCTCTGACTGCCCCAACCCCAATCCACACCACCTCCAACAGACCCCCCAGGACTCCAATGCCCTATCCAACTTCCCCCGTTCCACATCCCCTGACCACCCCCCACCCTGAATCTCCGCCACAGACAAACAGCCCTCTGTCTCCTGACTAATCCCCGGGACTCCCTGCCCCTTATCCAACCTCCTGGCCCCAGCCCCCTTACCACACTGCTGGCAGCCCAGCCGGAGCCAGATATGCTGCACCGCTCTCCTGGAGGTGCGCACAGCCCCACCCTCCAGAGCGCTGCCCAGGTGGCATGCTGAGGCTCCAGGAGAGCAGGGAAAGCGGGGGAAGGGCTGGGAGCAGCCTCCCCAACCAGGAGCTCAGGCGGGCCGATCACAACGGTCCCGCAGGCCGGATGTGGCCCACAGGCCATTGTTTGCCCACCCCTGGGTTAAGAGTTCCTTCCCTTCCTGGATCTGTAGGGAAAGGGGACATCAAAATAGGTCCCTGGCACCTTTCAGTAAGCTTTCTCCCAATACACAACTAATCACTTCTAGTACAAAGGCAGTGTATATCATTGGCATTCCAAAAAGGAAACACTGGCATCTCACGACCGGGGTACAAACACATTCCTGCTAGAGGCTCTACGCAACACTGAATGGGACACAAATATTTCTCAGACGAAGAGAAAAGGTATTACATGGCCACACTATGGAAGTGGAAATACACAAGGCAGGCAGCTGGAGGGAGGGGTTTGAGATCAATTTCCCTTCCTACACACAGAATATTTGGAGGATGTTTTTAAAAAGAATGAAAGGGTGTCTATATTAGTTTGGTTTCTTTAGAGTCTCATTAACCTTGACAACCTCATTTTAAACAGCATGAATAAATGACCTAACTGTGCACCCAGTACTTACAGTATATTCTATAGTTCCAAGGGGCTTCTGAGTAACCATTTTCTTCTCTTTCTTTTCATTGGTTTTGTTTTGATTGTCATCTGAGGAACAAACAAGTCACTTAAATTAACCAAGTTTCAAACCATTCACAATTTTTCAAGTGAGGATATTTACAGTACATGTGGGATATAACTGTGGTTTGATCATAAACAGTGACACCGCACACGCACACACACACACACACACACACACACACACACACACACACAAAAAAGGATAGTTGTCAAGCCCTGAAGTTTTACCATATGGCCACCTAGACTAAATCAATGATAGGTTCTGATTAGCATTTTAAGGCCTTTAAAAGGTCAACTTATTCTCTACTGCATCCCTCTAAAAAGACTTCGTGGATTCTTTCCTGAGTTAATGAAGAACAGTTTACTTCTGGGTAAAGCACATTTTTGTACTAGGTGACGGGGGTGATGTCCAGATAGAAAGACCTAGCTCCTAGCACATGGTCGTGTCCAATAATTCTGCATCAGTAGGTTTATGAAAAATCAGATGAAAATGAAGACCAAACCAACAGTATTTAATATTTTAAATACTATTTTCATCCTCAAAATATTTTACAAGCTAAGGCTCTTGTAGACACTGTCACACCTGAATAGTTCCATTAACTCATGTGTGTAAAATTAACCCCATGTGTGTAAAACTTTGCAGGATACGAGAATTCATTAGACTTTTCAACTTCAGTGTTAGGTAGATAGGTAAGTATTATTACCCTTATTTTTTGCAGAGAGTTTAAGTAACATGCCCAAAATATGAGAAAGGCAACAGGTATTTGTCAGCCACTTGCATGCTCACAGCTCTCACTGGCTTCAAGGATTACTGAGTAAAAGGGCTGGAGGATAAATCTGCACTGAGTCCTACTAAAAATCAATGGGACTCTGCCTAGGTTGATCCCTTTGGAGGACTGAAATCTGATTTTGGAAACAAGCATTTTTTTCTTAACTACATGGTTTAATTATTTATTTGGAAAAATAAAGTTACTCCTCAATTACTTAGAAATAGTCATGCAAACACTGCAGCTACTGAACAGATAAACCACCTTCACTAAACATATACAGCTAAATGATTAATTTCATTGATTGTAAAAACATTGGCAGCATCATGTCTTTTCTTGCTAATCTATGCTCATGAGGAACCCCTGAAACAAAAACATCGTAAACACAGCATGAATAAAGCGGCCTTTAAAAAAACAAAGACCTTAAGGATCTGATGAACTGGGAGTTCTAGATATGAAGAAACATACCACTCCATCGGGACACAACACGGGTATTCATTTTCACATTGTGCCATTACTACAAAATACTCTCTGTACGTGGTTAATGGAAACCCACAAAACATTTTCAGGGGCAAAAGTACAATTATTTGCTATGCGAGAACAACTTCTAAATACACCCATTCACGTACGATTTCAAAATGATTCAGCCCCTTAACCTCCTCCCCCCCCCTTGTTCTAAACAAGTAAAGTGACCACTGGAAGGAAACAGGAATCAAAGTCTGCATACCTAGCAAAAGGTAAGGCTGTCTGTAGTCAACACACCAGGAGAAATGCTTGGGAACAGAAAAACTGTGCATAACCTCTAGCGGGTTTTTCTGGGGTATCAAACTGCTGGGATCACAGGCCACAACTTCAGGCAAGGACTCGCAGCTGTCTCCATTTGCCGAACCGTACCCAGAAGACAAAGTCTCATCGCTTTCAACACTGCTGCGCTCTCGGGGAAATCTGCCTGCAGCTCTTTTGTCTGTGGCAGTCGCCGCGGGAGGAGGGCAGATGTTGCAACATTCACCTGGATCGTGGACACAACAACACTCCGCTGCAAACATCTCCGGGCGGGGAATGAGCGCAAGTGACCTAATCACACGCAATGGGTCTGATAAGGAACGTGGGGGCTCCTACCCTGCAAAGGAACGCTGGCTTCGGAAAAGCCCAGAGCTCCTGCTGGTCTGCTGCTTGTCCTGTAATCTTCTAGAAAGGACACGTCTCTCCCCGCCTCCTCCTCCTCCTCCTCCCAAGACTGCTCGCTCGGATCCAGCACAGCTGCTCTGAGCTGTGGGGGGTCTCTCCCTTTGCAATGAAGCCTCTACCCTTGCAGACTGAGGCTTCCCTCCAGCAGTACGTGCTTGCTGCTCGCGGAATTAATGCAATGAACAGGAGCTGCTACTGCTGCTGCCCACCCCACGGAGAAGCGCCAGCAGAGGGGCAGGAGCTCTCCCGGTGCTCACTGGGGAGGGGGCCTTGCTCTGCGCAGGCCAGTTCCAGCAAGACTGGAGCCGGAGCAGAGCGAGTGCTGCCCTGTACGCACCGCCCCCAGCCCCAGGATTGCAGGCTCTGTCTGGAACAAAGGGATAAGGGCCCTCCCTGATCCTGCACATGGAGCACGTACAGCCCCAAGCCCTGCAATAAAGCACAGGAAGGAGCAGGGTCAATAGCGGGGCGAGGAGCACTTCGACTACCTACCCAGGTGGCTCCTGAGGGAGGCGGACACTCTCCACACTAGCAGCTGTTTTTACTAACGCACTCAAATAGAGTCCAGTCCCTGCTTTGTGATCCAACCCCACAGGGAGGCCTGGAAATAAAATTTCAGCCTCTTTAACAATCCCTTTTTCTTGAAGGGAATCAGCAGCTGATTTACTTGTTCCATCCTGCTTTGTGATCTGGAGAAGAACCAAATACTGCAAAGCAGGGCTTCTGGTATATTATATTACTATTGTAGAGAGGCTGTGACATTTAACATCCTTGGGGGGGGGGGGGACCAAAGAAACGAAGCACAATAGCATTTAACTTCAAAAAGGGAAACTACACAAAAATGAGCAGGCTAGTTAAATTAAAAGGAACAGTCATAAGAGTTAAATTCCTGCAAGCTGCATGGAACTAAATGTATCCTTCTCCCCTTCAAGTACAAAAAATGCATGGTAGCTCTTGGCTTGTGTAACTGTTAATGTATTTACTTAGTAGGGTTTCAGTCAGCAGTCTGATGCAATACAGAAAAGTGAGCTGGATTCTTGTTTTGTAATTAAGCCTAAATAATGCAAACAGTAAGGACGCTTTGCAAAAGTTCACAAATGCAGTTTAAGCTAAATATAAATTCTAAGTGAGGCAAAAGAGGAATTAATTATACCCAATTTTCACCAATAACTATTTTTCTTGCATCTAGCACCTTTGCCAACACATATGTTCTTCTTTCCAAGTGCAAGAGAAATAGCATACATGAGAACACAGACCTCGTATCAAATCATTTTTTTATTTTAAATAGGTTTTTATTTTGATCAGCTTTATAGTCCCCTTTCTTCTATAAGATGGAAATTTCCAAATACAGAAGTTGCATGACTTATGACCCAGTACTTAAAATATAAAGATTGCCAAACAGCCTTGTTTGCAAGAAATGATGGGATGTATGTTATAAGCTGTCTGAGTTTATCCTTAATGTTGCTAGTGAATTCATATTGAGAGTCTAGTATGTTTTTGCTAGGGTATTTGTAACCAGTTGTTTTTACAGAATTTGAGGCTACTCTCCATAAGGTGATCATAGCATTGTAGACCTGAAAAGGACTTCAAGAGGTCCTCTAGTCCAGTCCCCTGCACTTACGGCAGGACTAAGTATTATGATAGATACCTATTGACTCTCTCATATTTTTGCATGTTACTTAAATTATCTGCAAAAAATACTACTACTACTACTTGGCTACCTACTTTCTTAACATTGAAGTTCAAGGTCTTTGTTACCCAGGTAATGCCATGTTAATCTCCTCAAAAGTAGTAATCTGTCATTTTCATTTTAGTATTTTCAGGGCATGTGGCATACAAAACTGAATATTTTTTTAAAAAAACTATTGGTCAGCAGGACATTTCCAGAATATGAGATGAGCCCAGGATGACATGACACAAATCTTATTGGGCCATGTTATCAGAAATGAAGGTAGTTTTCACAACCGATGTGCCAGGGGAAGGTGATAACAGGTGGAGTGAGCTATAGGGCTTGGGTACACTTACAGCTTTATAGAGGGTTTTGGTTATACCTGCCCTCGTATACAGCTATAGGGATAGCACTATAGCGTGTCCACACTTAGACTCGCCAGCAGTATAGCGTGGCCACATTTGTGACACTTCAAGCAGCACACGGGAGTGGTGCATTATGGGCAGCTATCCCAGCATTCAGCTGGGTGCAACGTGCTTTTCAAATGAGAGGGAGCATGTTGTGTGCATGCGGAGGGAGAGACCTAGTGGATTTTTGGCTTGCTGAGAGTATGTCAGCAGAAGGTTTTTACGCTCTGCATTTCAAAGACATTCTGCTTTAAGCTCGCTCACAAGCTAAACATTTGCATTTTTGATTTGCTAAGTTAAAGACAAACTCTGAAAACTTACTTCCACATTCCTCCAGCCGAGTTCAAACAAAGGGAACAGAGGCTTAACTGGCTTAAATGGCTTAGGGGCATCTCCAGTAATCACTCAAAGCGATTTATTGTTAATACCCGTTTATAGTGGGGCTAAAACAGAGCAGTCAATACGCTACAGTTTTAATCCTATGGGAAGGGAGGATTGCCAGGACTGGTATAACTGTGGACTTATAGCGCTCTATGTGCCTCGCCAGTCTGGACGGGTAGTGAGTTACAGCACTCCTGGCAGCTTTATAGCACTACAAAGTGCCAGTGTAATCAAGCCCTTAGTCACCACCCATCAAAATCAAGGAGAAAACTGAGACCATCACCTTTTGAAACAAAAGAAGACGGATGTTTCAGAACCCCAGGACTAATTACCTCCAGGAAAGAAAGTCATGATGTCAGTAAACAGGCCACAGTACCAGCCTTTGACCAGTCCCCCAGCACCTGAAAAGTTCTCTACTGTGAAGTACTGTGTCAACTATAACATCATCTGCTTCCTTGACTGGCGCTTTAGCTCCTGACCCATATAAGTCCAGAAGACTGCAAGCGCAGAAGAGTTTGCATTCCCCGATATCTTATTTTTCCCTTTTGTTTTCATTATCTGGGAGACACCTCAACCTTTTTGTTAGTTTCAGATGTGAAGGTGTGGATGTGTCTGAGTGAGTGTAAAGCCCTTATAGGGAAGGCATCAGAAAGAAAGATTCCTTCCTCCCCGGTTCAAAACAACACTAAATGCTATCTCTTTCAAGATATTTAGTAATGTGTATTCCATATTCCATGTAAGCATCCTAGGAAGCTTAAGACTGTCAGCTGAAAATTGTTAGGTTAAGACTTGTCAAACTTCTGCTTATCAGAGTGTTCTGCTAAAAGTCTGTAATCCTGGCTGAGTGACTCTAAGTCCTGATTTGAGTGAGGACTGACTGTTTGTGAGTCCCAGGGTACTGTTAACTTTTCTTGGGACACTTTGTGGAATCTACAGCATGATCTTCCTAGGATCCAGAGGAGGGGGTGCCATGAAAAAGAGAGCTATGATCAAGCTTTCTCAGTAGTGGAGGAGAGAGAGAAACACAGCCATTCCCCTCCCAGCATGGATTTGAGGGACACCATTTAGGTCATGGTCAACCCTATTAACCAGTAGATAGTCAATCTAATAAACACAGAAAATACTTTGTGTAACTATGACCAATAGTAATAGATCTCTTTTGTAATAAGCATATTTATTAGTCTTCCCTGTTGCCTATCCAAGGGTGGGTGGGTGTGTGGGTGTGTGTGTCTCAATATGGAAATTTTTAAAAAATTGCTAGAGGAAAACCACGATCCTTATTTCTGAAGAATTAATTTGTTCCTGTTACTTATTCCCTGCCTAAAATGACAATCCCTCAGTTGTGATTTCATAATCAATTTTTATGTCAGAAACAAAGTATTTAAGACATCAGGTATGGAATTAAATAACAGGAGCAGATGGACTCAAAGAAAGATTTGATTTTCATGCTACTATCCTTAATAATAAAATTGGAGGAGGGAAGAGGGAGCAAAGAATAAAAAGAAGAGTGAAGTTACCTAGGCAAAACAGTCTCTAAACAGATTTTCAGCAGGGCTGCAAGTACTATATCAGGTGTGATCGAAAGGGTGGGAAATTCTTCATTATTGTGGTTGTCCTAGTGGAGAAGATAGGGCAATGGGCTTCATGCATCTTCTCCCTTGCCTACCTTGGAAGGGGCTGGGCTAGCACAGCCAAAGGCACTGCAAACCCTAAAGAAAGCATAGCTGGGTGTAATGGGGCCATGCTCATATCACCCCTTGTACATCTGCTGGAGGTTGGTGCTGACGGGAGCCTATACTGCTCCTCTAAAAAAGGTGTGAAAACTCTTTTTACCAAAGCTCTGAAAGCCACAAAAAAGGGGCCCATATCTTTGTGCTTCTAAATGTATTTCAAAAACAAATGTGAAATCTTTAGTCTTGTTTGTTTGTTTGTGGCTATTTGTTTTTACCCTGCAAATACAGTAACTGATTCTAGATAAAATCCTTAGAATAACCTCCTACCCACTTTGACAGTTTTTTGCCATTTAATTATCACACTTCCACTGGTGGAAAATCTTGGCATGTAGGTAAGAGCTATTGCTGTACCTTGAGTACACAGTTTTTTTAAAAAATTTGACCTTTTAAAACTAACTCAGGTTTTCTGATGGAAGAAATCCAACTAGCTGAAATCCTAGGAGGGCCTAACAGTGTCACTTTAATGTACTTGTAACTACACTTATCATACATTTAACTTCACAGAGGTCACCAGTTGAACTCTGCACAAAAATATTTATATATAGATGTTTATCATTTCCCGCCTCCCCTCATTTTTCCATGAAGGAACCAATGTTTTCTTCTCTGTGCATGAATTAGGGACACTAATACTTGTGTCCTGTTTGATCCAGCAGAGGTCCCAGGCACATAGTAAATATCAAGTGGTGGAGTTCAGCCAGGCAATTTCTAGGCGACTTCTCCATCCCATGGCAGAATGGTCAGTCACTTCTTTTTTTTTTTAAAGTCAAATAGTATTTCAGGCTCGAAGAAAAAAGGCAGCCAGCATCTGTCCTTTGAACTTGGACATTTACTTAGTGCTGAGGTGATACATTCATGTTCTCAGGCTCAGGTTTTTCTGTAGTGCCCATTTTCCCAAAGGCTGATGGCTCAAGCATTTGAGAATTCTAAGATGTTAATACCATTTGTTAATTTGTGCTGTGTGCTGAACAGCATTTGCCAGAAGGGCAAAAATGGGGGTGGAGAGGGAGCCACCCATGAATCCAACACACAGAGACAGTAGCAAAATAAGAAGCAAAATAAAAGTATATAGAAAATGACTGTTAATTAAGAACAATGAGAATGAATGTTTAGAGAACAAAAAGCAATAAAAAAGATCAGCTACAAAAAAAGATTTTAGCAAAGAACTACTTTATGCCTCTATCTGTGAATTCCTGAGTTCCCTGGAAGATTATTCTGATTTTTCTTCTCAGTGCTGTGAGATCCTTAAAGATGTGCAAGGTCACTTTTTGATGATATTTTGGTAAGTGAGAATGAGTGCTAAAAGAAAATGATGCTAAAAAAGCAGCTATCATCCTAGTAGCCTTGATGAATTATAGCAGAATATGACTCCTGCAACTGAGTAAATATCTGTGTAAATGGAGAAAAAAAGAGTTCAAGGAAAGAGCCAATAAAATGCTGGGCTGTATACACAGAAGTATTAGATCCGGGTGCTATAAGGTACTATAAACAGTACTTTCTATGAATCTGTTCCTGCTCCCAGTGAGAGCCAGGCCAAGTTCTATATAGCTTTATCTGTATTCAGCTTTTCAGCAGAAAATCTCCCATCATTACTATCACCCATTCAACTCTCTGGGCAGTAGCAGCAGGAGTAGTAGTGTAGGCAAAGTACTTAAAGGCTTCAAGGATTGATTTAATAAAAAAAAGTTAAAGGTGTTAAATAATGATAGCTTAATTAGCCACATTACAAATGAAGAGTGGATGCATGATTGCAGACCACAAGTATTTGAAGAGCCTGGAGACACAGGGGCTAGATAAAATGATCCAGCCAGCCATCACACTAGAGGTAATGGGATGAAACAGAAAGAGTTAACGGCTGAATCTCAGGGAACATTCCTTATCAGTGTGCTCCACTTAGAATGTGAAGCTGCATGTCTTCATGAGGATGTGGTATAATACTCATCCTGTGAGTCATCCTAAAAGAGACACACAGAATTTAAGAATATATAAAGTAGGGCGCAATCCTGCTTTGGCCAGGGTAGGCGTGTGGGGGGAAGATGGGTGATGACTTGTCTTTTCTATCTCTAGGTTCTAAGATAGGGGTGGGCAAACTATGCCAGCCCCTGAGCTCCCAACCTGGGAGGCTACCCCCGGCCTCTCCCCTGCTCTACCTCCCTCCCCCGCAGCCTCAGCATGTGGCGCAGCCAGCACAATGCTTTGGGCAGCAGGGCTGTGAGTCCCCAGGGCAGCGCAGCTGCAGAGCCGTGGCCTAGCCCAGTGCTCTGTGCTGCACGGTGTGCAGCTGCCTGTCCTGGTGCAGCCACGCCGCCAGCCACCAGTGCTCCAGGCAGTGCGGTAGGGGGGCAGTTGGATAGAAGGCCGAGGAGTTTGGGGAGTAGTCAGGAGGCAGGGGTGTAGATAGAGGTTGGGGCGGTCAGAGGGTTGGGAACATGGGGGTTGAATGGGGGCAGGGATCCCCAGGGGGCAGTCAGGAATGAGAGGAGGGATTGGATGGGGCAGCAGAGAGTACTCAGGGGACAGGGAGATGGGGTAGTTGGATGGGGTCGGGATCCTGGGGGGGCCATCAGGAAGGAGAGGAGTTGGGGCGGCGGGGGGGTAGTTAGGAGGGGGAGGTCCAGGGGGCGGTCAGGGGACAGAGAGCGGGGGGGAGGAGGGGGTGTGGATGGGGCAGGAGTCCCGGAGGGGCCGTTACGGGGGTGAGAAGAAGGGGGATCGGTTAGGGGACAAGAGCTGTGCCACGCCTGTCTCTTTGGGGAGGCACAGCCTCCCCTAACCAGCCCTCCATACAATTTCAAAAACCCCATGTAGCCCTCAGGCCAAAATGTTTGCCGACCCCTGTTCTAGGATGTCATTCTAGCAGGTTGCAGCGATACTGGCATGTGGGAGGGATGATTTCATTGTATAGAATATCAGGGTTGGAAGGGACCTCAGGAGATCATCTAGTCCAAATATGTCTGTGGGGTGGGGTATCTTCCTACCTACTGTTGACTGTTTCAAATGGAAGTGGAAGGGGCTGTTTATGAATTTGTTCAGCTCCTTTCTTTTTTTCTAGATCCCTGTAATTTAAGTGTCTTCTGCTGCCACTTCTCTTCCCCCATCCTGATTCCTGTATGTTTCTTCTCTGTCGCCTTGTTCTTTCTGCTCTCTCTTGCAGGGGATAGCTGGGGCAGGGTGCGAGCAGAGGGTAGCTAGGGGCTGTGTGAAGCCACAGGGGTAGCTCAGGGTGCAGGCAGGGGGTAGCTATGGGCTACGTACGGACAGTGGGGTAGCTAGGGAATACGCACGTGGTGGAGTATCTCAGGTTGCAGGGGGAAGGGTAGTTAGGGGCTGTGTGGCAGGAGGGCTCCCTCTACAGAGGCTGCTCCCAGAGGGCTCTGCTGGCTCTGGAGCCGGATCCCCCAACCCGGGTGGCTCTTACTGCCTGCGTGAGCAGTTGTAGAGAGCTGGGAGCTGAGGAACAGCTGCAACCCCGGGCACCAGCAACAGATGGGGGAATGCCACAGCTGCCCACTCCATGGCGCCACCAGCCAAAGGAGCAGCTGCCCTGCACTGCCTGGCTCCAGCTTCCCACCTACAATGGGGCTTGAGGGGGGCTGAGGGAGAGGAGAAGGTGGATGTGGGGGTGGAGCTGCCCCAAGACTGCCTCACTGTGGGTAAGCCACTTGTGCCCCCCCAACTCTGCCCATGGGCTCAGGGCTTCTGCCTATGGGGAGCGCCAGGACTCAGGGCTTCAGTCCCACGTGACTCCCAGCTTCAGTGGGGGAGGAGAGGCAGACTGGGACTCCCGGCTTCAGCCTGCGCTGCTCCTGGTTTCAGGGGGTGAGGGTGGAGTGCTAGTTTCAGCCCCGTGCCACTTCCAGGGCTCCTGGCTTCAGCCCCATGGGAGGGTCCCAAGGCTTGGGGCACCTGGTTTCAGCCATGGGGCCCCGCAGCCCCCCTGAAAGGGCTTGTGGCCCCCCAGCAGGCTGTGGACCCCTGGCCGAGAACCACTGAGTTAAAAGACAGAGTCATTTAAGAATGCACTTGGTTTCGAGACAAAACCTTAGCAGAACGTCTAAGACTCTTTTAATAGCCTTTTACATCTAATCAAAGTACTTTTTCATTATTAGAGCACTTTATAAAAATTAAACTAATTAATCTTCTGCACCTCTCTGAGGGAGATAACTGAGGCCTGGTCTGTGCTACAGGGTTAGGTCGACACAAGACAGCTTATGTCGACCTAGTTGTGCATGTGTCTCCCACCGCTCTGAGCACCCCATTGCTCCGACACAGTAATATCCCCTTCCCAAGCGGCATAGAGCCATGGCCAGTGTACTTAAGTCGACGCAGTGCTAGTGTAAACACTAACTGTCTTCCAGCACCTGTCCTACAGTGCCCTCCCACCCAACCATTCTGGTCATCATTTTGAACTCCACTGCCCAGGGATCACGGAGACCAGAAGTCACCCCCTTTCAAGCCCAACACATTTTTGAAATTCCTTTTCTTGATGGCCTATCTGGCTTGGTGGGCACACCTAGCAGCTCTCCAGGGAGTGTGCAACTGCCCAGCTGACCATGCCAGCTACACACTCCAGACACTCTCCTGCCTGGAGTAGACAGGAGATATTGGATCTCCTGGGCCAATGGGGAGAAGAAGCCATGCAGGCACAACTCTGATACAGCCAGAGAAATGTAGAAGAAAGGCTAAGACAGGGACCAGCAGTAGTGCTGGGTGAAAGACAGGGAGCTGAAGCAGGCCTACCAGAAGGCCAGGGAGGACAAGAAGTGATCCTGAACTGAGCTACAAACCTGTTGCTTTTACAAAGAGCTGCCTACCATACTCGGTGAAGACACTCCCCTTCCCTTCCTCCTGCCACTATCACCCCCTCCCCCCACACCACAACAGCACCCTGGATACTTCTGTGAAGCCTGAGTCACAGGTCCCTGCTGTGAACCGCGAGTAGGAAGAGGTTGTGGACGAGGAAGAGGAGAAGTATGGGGGACAGAAGATCAGGGGATCCAGCTCCACCACAAGCCAGGACTGGTTTTTGATTCCACTGCAGTCCAGGCAGTCGAGCCCCATTCAGGGGAAAAGAACCTTGCGTACATGTGTAGGTAAATGTTCAGTCGCAGGGATGGCATCCCCAAAGCAGCTTGACACATCTTTTGACTTTTCATGACTTTACTTGTGTTAGAAGAGGTCGTGGTACAATCAAGAACAGAAGAGTTGCTATCTGCTTTTCATTCTCCTCTAAAGTTAGATGGGTTGGGGGCAGGCGGGAAGAGAAGCAGAGCAGTTTGTTTATATACACCGGGATGTCCTTTGAATCTCCTGGGAGATCTCGATGAAACTTTGCTGGAGGTACTCTGCAATCCTCTGCCGAAGGTGTCTATGGAGGTCTGCAATCTTTCTTCCTCTGCGGTAGGTCACTTTTTTGTGCCACTCGGTGATACCTGCAGTAGACATCATTGCCGTACACAAGCTAGCAGCTTATAGGCCCAGGCAGCTTTGGGATGCCAGTGGCTGCTGCGTTCTCCCTGCCTCTGTGACCCTCAGGAGTGAGAGATCAGCTAAAATCACCACCACATGTGGAAAATGGGGCCAGTATTCATTGTGCTCGATTACTAGACTCATACAAGCAATTCCCTCCTCATTTCTCCTACCCGCAGTGGGCCCTACTCACCATGGCTACTGCCATGATTGCCACTGTGCACAAGCAAGACCAAGCAGAAGTGAGAATGTAGTGCTTAAAACTTGACGGGAGCAAGGGTAGTGACTTCAAAATCTTAAGTTCCACTTTCTGTAGTGGAGGCACTGACAATGGTACCTCTGTGTTTTATCTTCTGCTGCTGTCACTGCAGCCTTCACCACCACAAAATGCCTGAGCCAGGTAAGGAGGAAAAAGAAGAGGACTTGGAATGACGGGTTCAGCAAGATCCTGCAAGCCAGTGCTGCATCGGACCGTGAGCTGAATACTGCGATCAGCCTGAAGAAGGAAAGAGTGGTGAGGAGACAGGAGTCCCAGCAGGAAAAAGAGGTAGATGCCCTGGGACACAATGGGGCTTCTCAGGCAATAAGCACAAATGCTGCAGACTCTGGTGGACCTGCAGGTTCAATAATCCAGTGCCTGCTTTCCTCTACAGCCCACTGAGAACTCAATATTGGGATCTCTGTAAACATTCCACATGGCATCAGGGATCACTGCACTACCCCTACCACTCACTCCACGGCACATTAAAGACAGTCACAACTTCATATACACTGACCTGTGAAAGCCACTGATTGGTGTTCGTGTAGCTAAAATGGACATAATATTCTTTCCCTTTCATAAGTTCTGTTCTCTTAATTTATTAGGTTTTCAGGGTATTTGTTTTAAAATCACAGGGTTTTTTGCACTGATTTTGTTACACAATAAAATTCTATTTGGAGCGTAGTTCATCTTAGTACACAACATATGCTGCTGAGTGCTCAGCAGTTTTTCAAATTACCTCTTGCTGCACAATGTCACACAACTAATAGGATCATTCACAAACAAAATTAGGTGCACTGACAGTCTTACATTCCTACATGTACAGCAATCACCACACAATTCCTACTAGGCTACAAAAGCACACGGCCCAGGAGAGCAGACTACAACACACACTACTTGAGCTTGCTGCTAAAATGGTCTTTCAAAGCCTTTCTGAGCCTTTGAGCTCTTCTAATAGCCCTTGTTCAAATTCAACAAATAGCCGCTCCACCTCCGCCCTCCACCCCGGTGGAAATGTTTCCCCCTTTGCTTTATGTACATAATGCCAGACACACAGGCAGTGATAACCATTGTGATATTTTTCCCACTGAGTTCCAATATTGTGAGTAAACAACTCCAGCAATCCTTCAAACAATAAAGCATATTCAATGGTCATTCTGCACTGTTGAGCCAACAGCTGAATTGTTCTTTGGTGCTGTCAAGACGGCTGGTATACAGCATCATGAGCAAAGGGTAGATTGGGTTCCCCAGGATCACTATTAGGATGTCAACATTTCCAATAATAATCTGCCTATCAGGAAAGAAATCTCTACTTGCAGTTTTCTGAACAGTCCTGGGTTTTTAAACATATGAGTGTCATGCACCTTTCCTGAGCAGCCCACACTGATATAGGTAAAGCATCCCAGGTGATCCACCAATGCTTGCATAACCGTAGAAAAGTAATCCTTTCTGTTGATGTACTCTGTGGCAAGGTGGTCTAGTGGCCCAATAGGTATATACCCTCTGTCGCTCTACCGCAGTTTAGGAGCCTCATTGCTGCAAATCCATCCACCACTTCCTGTACTGTGCTCAAATCATGCCTAGCAGGATGTGATTAATGGCCCTGCATACTTGCATCACAACAGCCCCTGCTGTGGATTTCCTGACTCCAAACTGATTCTTGACTGACCAGTAGCAATCTGTGCTGCAAGTGTCTACAGTGTGATATCAGAGCAGCTCTAATTTTGGTGTTCCTGCACTGGAGGACTGGGGCAAGCTCGGCGTACAGATCTAGGAATGTGGTCTTGCGAATCTGAAAGTTCTGCAGCCACTGCTCGTCATCCCAAACCTGCATTACAATGCAATCCTACCAGTCACTACTTGTTTCTTACCCCGGGGAGGTGCTTTATCACCTGCAGATGCTCTGTGAACACCACCAACAGCCCTGAAATGGTTCTTGCTATGTCCAACAATTTGTCCTCCAAGAATTGTCACATTCAGTTCTTGTGGCTCTTCAAATATTCCAGGATTGTGCACACTGTGCTTGTAACGCACATAACAATAGCGCAGAGCTGTGCAGGCTCCATGCTTCTGTCAGAGATGGTGGACAGTGAGGAGGGCAATGTAGGTTTGTAGGATTTTGAAAAAAAAAAAAAAGTGTGAAAATCATGGGATACAGATACCCTTATGGGATGGAGGCAGTTGCAAACAGGGAAGCTGACTCCAGACTCTAAGTTCCCCCGTATGACTCATTTTGGCCCCATTATGTAAAAGACTGTGTGCTGGATGGTGGAGAGTTGCACATAGGATTCCTACCCATGGTGTACTGCACTCTGCATTGATACAAGCACTTCTGGTGAGTACGTGCACTGCCAGTACCAGGAGCCAAGTACACACATGCACAAGTGATGTACCAACTGTGGCAGCTGTATTCCAACGTAACTTGTGTAGATATAAGTTTGTAGTGTAGACATGGCCTATGTATGAACCCCATTTTACTGATGAGGAAGCTAAAGCAGGGAGTTGTCCACACCAGCCTCCTTCTGGAAAATATTGTACTCCTTTGTCTACTCTACCACTGGATGCAATGGTAGGAATACTAAAGATTCATTGGTGTGAACAATATTGGGAAATGTTTGTCAAAGCCCAAGCATACATAAGGTCCTAATCCTGCACTTGTACATGTGCTGAATTTTAAGTGCCTGAATAGTGCTATCAAGATCAACAGGACAGCTCAAATGCTTAAATTTAAACAGGCTTAAGTGATTGGCCCAAGAACATAGACATACGAGCTGAGATTGGAACTCAGGATGGCTTTGTCTAATACTGTTTAAGATTCAAAGGTCTCACTTTGCTAACTAGGTAATTTAAAGAATTTGCTCACTAGCATCCACTCCCATCACAGAGAGAACCTTATCAGGAGACGACACACTGGAAGTCAGTTTCACACTGTGTGTTTTCCAGAGACAGAGTTACTCCCAGATTACAGCAACCTTGAGGTGGGGAAGCAAAGGGGGAAAAAATATATGAACTAAAAGATTAATATTAGAAAAGAATAGTAATAGAACAACATGTACAGGAAAAAGCTTGGCGTACGGAAGGGAAAACAAACAGGCAATTCTAAATTAAAGATATTTAAAGCAATTGTAAAAGTTAACCTAAAACTGAGCTCAAAGGGACACATGAAAAAAGCATCTCAAGCCTGTGTAAGTGGAGGAAAACATTTACCGGATGAACCAAACCCAACAGCCCCCTACATGCAAATGCCTCACAGAACAGGAAAGAAAACAGGCATCAAGAGCTGCTTGGTTTGAAGTTGGTGGATTAAACGCAGTTTAAAAGTCACAGACAATTAATGGCATTGGGAAAGTACAATTCCATTCATTTTCTGATCCATTAGACCACAGAGCTAGCAAAGATGTAATGATATAGGGCAGGAAAGTCATTCATGGGCATCTTACTAATGCAGAAAAGTATCATAGTGCAATTATGTAGGTATACACAGCCTCTCAGCTTCAAATTACTTTGAATTCAGTGCTTTGGGACATGTGGCATAGCTTTCTTGTATTACTGTTTCACAGGCTTGCCAAATTCACTTTGGATCAATATAAAAAAACTGTAGTCACCAGATACTCGGATAGTGCTATCTAGCTCCCACTCCAGCTACAAACTTCAAGTGAAAACAACTACTCACGTAAAGCAGTGCAACTGAATAGATTGCTCCTACTTAATCCTGTTGGCATGTCAGGCCGAAAGGCTCAGATAGAAAAATTTTGGATGGAACAGTCAGGAAATTCCAAAGTTAAAGGTTCCCACAGCTGAGGTAACTTACTGTGTTGCCTCTGAGAGTATTCTATCGTGTACACAAAACAATATGAATAGTAACGTATGAAGTTATATAATCAATCAACACCAAAATAAGAATACCACATTTGTACAACTAGGATGAGTCTGCAATGTTGTATAAAACAGTCATTTCTCAACTTCCTGCCTTTGGGGGCTTCATTTCTTAGCTGTAGCTTTGCATTTAATTTCCCCTTTGTGGGACCCTCCCTGCAAAAAGCAGCTCTCTGGCTTTAGCTTCTGCCCTCCCCTTTGCTAGCCAATTCACTCCTGAGCTCTCTCCCTCCCTCCCTTCCACTGGTTCAGAAGGCAGTAGTCAACAAACGTGAACAAGGGGGATGCAGTGGATACAGTGTACTTGGATTTTCAGAAAACCTTTAACAAAGTCCATCACCAAAGGGTCTTAACCAAAGTAAGCAGCCCAGTGCTATTCAAAATATTCATAAATCAGCTGCAAAAAGGGGCAAACAGTGAGGTAGCAAAGTTTGCACACAATACTAAATTATTATTTATTTAAAGAGCTTCCACGGCTCCATGATATGCAGGAGGACTATGAAGTTTGACAGTGGGATAGTCTTAGTATAGGGCAGCTACCTTCTGCTGGTCCCATGTAATCAGTGCAGATATGGCTGTGGTATGAGCTATTGAACATTGTCATTTCCTAACTGTGTTTTACTTACTACAGCTTGTTCTTGACCTGCTGCCAAAAACTCTGAACATTCTATTAACACTGCACATGCACTACCCTTCAGGTGGCCTCATGCAGAGCACCTTTCGGTACGACACACACAAAATGAATCTTCCTCCTGTTTTTCCCCATTAAAATACCCTTGGACTTAGGGGAATATACACTTGTCCATAGGCATTGCAACAAGATATTTAATTACATTGTCACATACTATTTTTCCCACCGGATCCTGCCTCATTCACTTTACTGGATGGACCTGCTATGGTGATGAATCAGTGCTGTGTAAGAAAGGAGACCCCTCTGGCATCTCTGCCACATTTACTGAAAAAGATGGAAGGTGTGTAGTGAATGGGGCAGGGATTAAATGAAGAGACTGGATGGCTTTGTGGTTAAGGAAAGTTAAATGCCACCCTGCAGAATTGGGTTCTATCCCCATGTGATGCTAAACCAAACTTTTGACAAAGGTTGGCCCTTAATTGGGTATTCCCCACTTTTGTGGTGCCCAAATTAAGACAACTAATTTTCACACATACGGAGCACTCACAACTGCAGCTTTAGTCAATGGAAGCTGTGGATGGTCAGTCCATCTGGTCATGAGACAGAGTGTGGTGTGGAGGAATGAACACAGGGCAGCGAGTCAGGCAGTTCCGAGTCTGAATCCTGGCTTTGGCCATAGACTCAGTGTATGGCTTCGGGAAATCATGTTACCTTGCTGTTTCAGTTTCCCATCTGTAAAATGGGGCAGTACACTAAGGGTAGCCTGAGGGTGCGCCTACACTGCAGTTGCGTGCATGCTTGTCCCCACAGGTAGACAGGCCTGCATGAACTCTGCTGGACTAGTGTTCTAAAAATAGTCTGCATGGGCGTAGCACAGGCAGGGGATAGGGCTGGCTGCCCAAGTGTGTAGCCAGAGGGTCTGGAAGGGTTTGGATGTAGGCAGCTGGCTCAAACCACTGCAAGTGCTACCCCTGGCTATACTGTTATTTTTAGTGTGCTAGCCTGAAGTGGCACACTACTCCAGCTGGAAGAAGTGACTATCTACACCAACTGGGAAGCAGAGGCATACTCCCAGTTGCAGTGTAGATGTACTCCAGGGCTCCCCTCCTAGCGACAGACTCTCCCCTTAGCAGACATGCCTGCCTGGACTCAAGGAGGCTCTGGAGTGCAACTGGTGGGGAAGATTGCTCCTGGGGGGATTCTGCATGACTGTGCCCCCCCCCAAATACCCTCCCCCCCGAATTCCTGTGCTTCCCTGCAGAAAACGGCAGGTGGTGAGGCTTCATGGTGAGATCCCACATCAATGCTGCCAGTGGCCTGTGCTCCACAATGTCATGCTGGAGCTGTACTGATTTGTTGACAAATACAACTTGCAGAATTTTGCAGAATTTTAAAATATTATATGCATATTTTTTGGTGCAGAGTTCATTCAGGAGTAGAAGATGTAGAGGAAGGGCAGGAAAGAGAGTCTGTCCAGCTCCAGGACCTGGACAGATCCAGGACCTGGAGAAATCCTATGACCATTTCATGGGTTAGTCCTCCCCATGGGTGGGGGAAGGGAACAGTGCAGCAGGTGCCTAGCAGCAAAGTGCAGGCACAGCCTGTCTGGAGCTTTGTTTTCCAACCCATTAAGGCAGGAATTCACCACAGGGCAGGATCTCCCCAGGAACGGCAGTGCAGCCCTGAACACTTCCCTTCCCCATCCCCATCCCCTCCTGCCTTCTAGTTCCCACACCCCTTCCCAGCCTCATCTGTGACTATGCCCCTGGGACAAACAGGAAGGACACAAACACAGGCAGGCAGGCGGACGGACACACACACACACACACACACACACACACACACACACACACACACACACCCCCTCTATCCCCATACAGGTGTAGGAAAGTTCAGTCTCCACTCCCCCAGCCTTGCCCTGGGGACAGGTCATTGCCCGTCCACCATAAGTTGGGTTCACCCAAAATTCTACTTCTAGCTACACCCTTGTGCCATAACACATATGCATAAGAGGGCAGAATTAAGGTTGAACAAGTTAGCTTTATTCTGTCATTTCCTGGCCATTGACTGTTGCCTTTGAAACCTAAATAATCATCTTTTAATGTAGTGTGATAGATAGATAGATAGATAGATAGATAGATAGATAGATAGATAGAT